>JAOPSE010000014.1:82839135-83481101 GCA_029449295.1 Zea luxurians
AAAAACACCTTCCCTTCTTTTCGTACACATCGAAGCATTTCCTTGCATAGAATGCCTTCTTCATGTTCAACGAAGCATTTTGTCGCCGAAGCCAGTCTGTTTCTATTCGTGCTTTATGTGGTGATGATGATGATGATGATCCTACGAATGTCTAATGAGTGTCTGTATGAATGCAATGGATGATGTAATGTGACATGCAAATGTATGACCCGAACGCAAACGAAGTCACACCCAGACTCTGCATCCCCTTAGGAACGACATTGTAGTCTTTAAGCTCTGCATTCTCTTAGGAACGACTTTGGAGCTTCTTCACCTTCTATTTCGGTGGCATTTAATCTCTGCATCCCCTTAGGAACGACTTCAGAGCTTCTTCACCTTCTATTTCGGTGGCATTTAAGCTCTGCATCCCCTTAGGAACGACTTTGGAGCTTCGTCACCTTATATTTCGGTGGTATTTTGCTCTGCATTCCCTTGGGAACAACTTTTGAGCTTCGGGACTTACTCTACGCTCCCTTAGGAATGACTTTTTGTAGCTTTGTCATTCTTGAAGTGATTTCAGCTCTACATCCCCTTGGGGACGACTTTTGAGCTTTTCTCTGTTCTCTTTTTGCACTCGATGGTGCAGGTTCTGATATTACATGTTACATTTTTGGGGGAGTTTGGCCCTTATATTGCATAGGGCTACACAAAAATGAAAATTACAAGCTATGGCCCCGTTAAAAACCTTTCTCCCATCTTGAAAGAAAAGGGTGCCATAGGAAAAAGATAAAAAAGATTACATCAATTACACGTAATACCGCCGAAGCTCATCCGCATTCCAAGATCTGGGTATGTCGTTGTCGTCCATATCCTTCAATCTATAGGAATTGGGTCTTGACGAAGATACTACCAGAAAAGGACCTTCCCATTTCAGCTGTAACTTGCCCACTGTATCTGGGTTGGCTACCCTCCGAAGCACCAGATGGCCTGTTTTGATATTTTTCAATCGAACTTTCCTATCACGCCATTTTATTGTTTCGGCTTGATACTTATTGATGTGCTCTATGTCTTGAAGTTTGGTCCCTTCTATAGTGTCTTTTGTTATTTGAGAATCAACTTCGTCATCCACTGAAGCTGTGGTCCTTATTGATCCTGTTCTTGCTTCTTCCGGTGTTATTGCTTCGTCACCGAATAGGAGCTTGAAAGGTGTAAAACCTATTGACCTTGAGACAGTTGTGTTATGGCTCCACACCACTTTGATCAGCTCATCTGGCCATTTTCCTCTAGGTTGATTGAAGATTAGCTTCATTATCCCTATCATTATGATTCCATTTGCTCTTTCTACTAACCCATTTGATTCTGGATGTCTTACTGATGCAAAATGTATTTTTGTACCAATTCGGTCACAAAAATCTTTGAATGTTTCATCATCAAATTGAGTTCCATTGTCAACGGTTATTGCCTTCGGCACGCTGAAGTGATAAACAACATTTTGCTAAAAGAATTTATGTATTGTTGCCGAAGTAATTGTGGCTAATGGCTTTGCTTCAATCCACTTAGAGATATATTCCACTGCTACAACAACATACTTTAAATTTCCTTGTGCTGGTGGAAGTGGACCTAACAAATCCAGACTTCACCTTTGCAGTAGCCAAGTTGGCTGTATTAGCTGGGTTAAAGACGAATGTTGTTTCTGATCTCTGACACATCTTTGGCAATTTTCACACTTTTAAACCAAGTCTGCTGCATCCGAAGCTGCCTTCGGCCAGTAAAATCCTTGTCTGAAAACCTTCCCCAGTAAAGGCCTAGACCCAATATGAGACCCACAAAATCCTGCATGTATTTCCTTCATCAATTCCTGACCTTCGGTTCTAGACAAGCACTTGAGTAATGGAGAACAGACTCCATATTTATATAGCTCCCCTTCTATGATTACATATGGTCTTGTTCTTGCTTCCATTATTTTATTGTAAACTTCGTCATCCGAAAGGTAGTTGCCTTGGAGGAATGATATAATCTCAGTCCTCCAATCTTCACTATGTACAGGTGATATTATAAGCACTGCTCTCTCCATAAGCTCGACTGAAGGTGCTTTTATTGTTTCAAAGAATACTTCCGAAGGCAAAGGGAGCCCATGTGCCGCTGACTTAGCTAGCAAATCTGCATGCTCATTTCCCCCCTTAGGATATTTTTTACAGAAAATCCCTCAAAATAAGCTTCCAATCTTCGGACCGCATCCAAGTATTTTTCAAGCTTCGGATCTCTTGCCCTGCTACTTTTGTCCACATGGCCAGAAATAACTTGGGAATTAGTTTTGAGGATTGCCCTTCTTATTCCCATTGCCTTTAGCTTCCGAAGCCCTAAAAGAAGAGCTTTGTACTCGGCAATGTTATTTGTACAACTAAAGTCTAACTTTACTGCATAACATGTCCTGACTTTAGAGGGCGCTACTAGGACAGTAGCTGCTCCTGCACGAAAGGTTCCCCAAGAGTCGTCACAGAATACCGTCCAAGCTTCGGCATCTTTCGTTGCCTCTTCTCCCTGAGCCCCTGGTGTCCAATCTACAATGAAATCTGCTAATGTCTAAGATTGAATTGAGGATCTGTGTACATAGTCCATGGTGAATTCATTAAGCTCTGCAGCCCATTTTCCAATCCTTACTGTAGCTTCTCTGTTCCTCATTATGTCCTTCAGAGGTTGTGATGAAGGCACTATTATATGATATGCTTGAAAGTAATGCCGAAGCTTCCTGGAGGCCATCAACACAACATATAATATCTTCTCCAATTCTGTGTAATTTTTCTTTGATAAACTGAGTACTTCGGAGATGAAGTATACCGATGCTTGTCTTTTTACTTGGCCATCTTGCTTCTCTTGTACAAGTGCGACACTGATCGCAGAATGGGAGGCAGCTACATACAGAAGTAGCGGAGCTTCTGATGAAGGTGGAGTTAGAGTTGTCAAATCTATCAGGTATTGCTTTAACTCTTCGAAGGCTTTTTGTTGAGCCGAACCCCACTGGAAGACTTCGGCTAACTTGAATATTTCAAAGAATGGTAAATTTCTTTCTGTTGACCTTGATATGAATCTATCCAACGATGCCAGCCTTCCTACCAATCGTTGGGCACCCTTCTTTAAATTTGGTGGTTCCATCCGAAGGATAGCTTCAATCTTGCTTGGATTAGCTTCGATACCCTTTGTTGATACCAGACAACCAAGGAACTTGCCCTTCTTCACTCCGAAAACACACTTTTCTGGATTCAACTTGGGACCGGATTGCCTGAAATTGGCAAACGTCTCTTGCAAATCGACAACATGGTTTTCTTGTTTTGTGCTTTTCACTATAATGTCATCAACACAAGTCGGTACATTCCTGCCAATTTGAGAGTGGAGGACCTTGGCAGTCATCCTGTTGAAGCTTCCTCCAGCATTCTTGAGCTCCTTGGGCATCCGAAGGTAGCAATAAGTGCCACTAGAAGTTATGAAGCTTGTCTTTGGCTCATTCTCTTTCTTCATCTAGATTTGGTGATAGCCCGAATAACAATCCAATAAGCTCATAAGCTCTGAAGAAGCTGTTGCATCTACAAGGGAGTCTATTCTTGGTAGGGGGAACTCATCCTTTAGACATGCTTTGTTGAGGTATGTGAAGTCAATGCACATTCTCCATTTCCCATTAGCCTTCTTCACCATAACAGTGTTAGCTAGCCACTCTGGATATGTGACTTCTATGATAACACCAGCACTGAGAAGTCTCTTTACTTCATTTCGAGCACCTTCGACTTTATCCTCGGACATTTTCTGAAGCCTCTGCTTTCTTTGCCTGAAAGATGGATCCACATTGAGTGAATGCTCAATGACATCTCTATTAACACCATAGAGATTGTTAGCTGTCCAAGCAAAGACGTCTTTGTTGTTGAACTAAAATCTTAGCAGTCTTTTCTTGTTCATCAGATAACTGGGATCCCAGTAGTACCTTTTGGTCTGCTACGTCTTCACACAGGAGCATAGACTTAGGCAGATCCGCTGAAGCAGCCTTCTCTCTTTTGTGTTTGTATTGCTGATGGGCTTCGGCTTCATCTATGTTATGGATAGCCTTTGAATCCGTCCAGCTTCCTTCGGCCTTCCTGGCAGCTTCTTGACTCCCGTGAACAGCAATGGGCGCTTGTTCCGAAGGTATCTTCATGCATAGATATGCTGGATGAAGAATGGCTTCAAAGGCATTGAGCGTCCCTCGACCAATGATGGCATTGTATGGATACTCCATATCAACAATATCAAAAACAACTTGTTCAATTCTTGTGTTATGGACGTAGCCGAAGGTCACTAACATTATTATTTTGCCAAGTGCTACAATATGTCTTCCTCCGAAGCCACAAAGAGGGTGTGTTGCATCATGTATCTTGTCTTCTAGCTCTTGCATCTGTCTAAAAGCTTTTGCAAAAATGATGTCTGCTGCACTGCCTGTGTCAACCAGAACATTGTGGTCCAGAAATCCCTTGATGGCACAAGATATAACCATAGCATCGTTGTGAGGATAATCTTTAAGCTGAAGATATTTCTGGGAGAAGGTAATTGGAATGTGAGACCACTTGGATCTGATGAAGGGTCCTTGCACCCCCAACATGCTGCACTCTTCTTTGTGCTTTCTTCTTCTGCTTCTTGTTGGCTGGTTCTAAGCTCGAACCACCTGTGATTGGGAGCACCAGCTTCATGGTCGAATGTGCTACGGCTTGGTTGTTGTACGAAGCCATCTCACAACAGTGGAAGTGAGTTCACTGGAGGTGGGCGTCAATGTTGGTCCTTGTTCCCGGATGCTATACACCAAGAACAAAGCAACACAAATGTTAACGATTAGAGACCTTCGTTCTTCGAAGCATTATCTCCCTTAGGATATAATGATCTTCAGACGAAGGTCATGAAGGGCATACCTTCATCATTTTGGCGAGCAAAGGTGTGAATAAAAGCATATGAAGCATAAAAGGAGTATAAATAAACATATCAAATCATTAGATTATTCATATTCGCATTTTATAAACATGAGTAAACATCAATAATGTTTATATGACATTTGTACCTTCGGCTTGACAGAAGACGTAAGTACAAGAATGACGCAAGGATGATTACAAGTTCGCCCTTGTTGGGGGCCTTCGTCCTCCGAAGGTCCTCAAAAACATGATTTGACAATGTTTTCCAAGTGGATTATGTGGACAGGTATTTTTGGACTCAGAACTATGAATATGAAGCACGGCCAGGACGAAGCCTGAACTAGACGAAGGACGAGCGCAGCCGAAGCTGTGCGCAGGGAAGCTTCGTCGCGACAGCAGAGGGGGGAACCGACTTAAAGATGAAAAGACTGCGTGGGCCTTGACAAATTTCCATAAGCCATTAACAAATGTAATGGACATGGATGTAATTTTACGTGGGCTGCGTCCCGCACCTATAAATAGATGAACAGTACTCCCGCACTGTTCACGCTGACTTGGCATTGGCATTTTGCGTCCCGCTTGTACTTTTTACCTTCTCTCAGGACCGAAGGTACATTTGTAATTTGTAATCATTTCTATTTCTTTGTGTTAATAAAATAGAAATGATTCTATGATTTACATTCCATGTTTTATATGAGTCCTTCGTTATTACTTGTTGAATTTACGAAGGTATGTCTCTTGTGACCTTCGTCCGGAACTCATTATTCCCGAAGGGGAATAATGATTCGATAGGACGAAGGGCCTTAACGTTTAACACTTTTTATGTTGCCTTGTTCTTAATCCGAAGCATTTAAGAACAAGTCCCCAACATTGGCGCCCACCTCCGGTGAACCTACTTCCACTTCGAGTTTTGTGAACACCTTCGGAAGCTATAGACCTTCGCTATGGCGCCAAAGAAGGCTTCAGCGGCTGGGGCTGCAGCACTACAACCGCTGGACCACAACCAGGAGACCGTCTCTCTTCGGGAGGCCCGAAGCCAGAAGAGAAAGGCCGTCAGCCCGACACTTCAGGAAGAAGAGCTAGACCAAGAAATCAGGGATATGGAGATGCTACACCAACAAGTACAAAGGAAGAAGGAGAAGATGGCCCGCCTAGCTGAGTTGCAAAGGCAGATAGACGAAGCCTCTGAGGAAGTTCGCCATCTTACTCACGATGAGCAGAACAGAAGGCCTCATCAGAAAGACCTTCATCAGGAGGGCTTCGTCAACGAAGATGACTGGTATGATAATTTCCATCAGGGAAATTTTGTTTTCGATGATGCTTCTCCTCTGTCTGCTGAGCTGCAGGCTACACCTTGGCCTCCATCCTATAAGCCACCCCAGCTTCCCATGTTTGATGGTCACTCCGACCCGAAGCAATTCTTGATGAGCTACGAAGCAACAGTGTCTTCGTACGGGGGCAATGCTGCAGTCATGGCGAAGTCTTTCGTCATGGCCGTCAGGAATGTTGCTCAGACCTGGTATTCCTCCCTTCGGCCAGGAACAATAACTTCATGGCAGAAGCTGAAGGATATGTTACTGACCAGCTTTCAAGGATTTCAGACGAAGCCGGTCACAGCTCAAGCCCTGTTCCAGTGTATTCAGGATCACGAAGAGTACCTTCAGGCGTATGTCCGAAGGTTTTTACGATTGAGGGCGCAGGCACCAACGGTGCCCAATGAAATTGTTATCGAAGCCATGATCAAGGGGCTTCGTCCTGGGCCTGCAGCTCAATACTTTGCTAGAAAGCCTCCTCAGACCTTGGAGAAATTGCTCCAAAAGATGGATGAGTACATTCGTGCTGACAATGACTTTCGTCAAAGAAGGGAGGAGGCCTTCAGATTTTCTGAAATGACCAGGGGCTTCGGAGGAAGATACTACCCGAGACATGTCCGTTCCATCCACAACACTCAGAATGATGATAAGGGGAGTCAGAACAGACCGCAATGCTCCTCACAGGCTTCGGGGCAACAACAAACTTCCTTCCGGCCACCAGCTCCAAGAGGCAGAGGCGCCAGGGGCTTCGGCGGAAGATTCGGAGATCAGCCAAGGAGACTGTTTTGCTTGTTCTGTGGAGAAGGCAAGGGCCATACCACTAGGTCGTGCCATATTACAATCCAGAAGCAAAAGGAAATTGCCGAAGCTGCATCTCAACAAGCTCAGCCGAAGCAGGTCATGCATACTGCTTCGTATCATCCGCCTTATATCCCACAATACATAGACAACCACCCTGCAGCTTCTGTAGCTTCGGCAAGTCAACCTCAAGCTTCCTGGCAACAGCTTCCGCCCCCACCTCCATTGCAGCAAGGTCAACAGCCAGAAGGGAGTCAATACGCTCCACATCAGAGGGACTTCAGAGAGCAGTCCGAAGCTCGCACAGTCAACAGCACTGTGCCAGAGTCGAAGCACATTTATTGACACGTATCCTATCTTTGATAGCAGTCTTTCCTATTCAGTTTTATTTTCTGTGAAGCAAAAAACATTGATAGTTTTCATGTAATAATTTCGTTGTTTTCCACGAGGAAGATTTATTTGCTCCACAAGCTTAAGTTGCTGAAGCTTAAAATTTTTTCCGTTACCAAGGAGGACCTTCGAATTAAAAATCCTTCGGAGTAACAGAAAGTCGTTCTAAGGAACGCAGAGTAAGTTTGTGAAGTCACAAAAAGCCGTTCCAAAGGGAGCGCAGTGTAAGTTTTCTGCTCAGAAGTCGTTCCTAAAGGAATGCAGAGCCTACAGCGAAAAGTCAACGCTGATACCGCCTAAGTAAAGGGCGAAGAAGCTCCTAAGGGAGGCTTACAGCGAAAAGTCAACGCTGATACCGCCTAAGTAAAGGGCGAAGAAGCTCCTAAGGGAGGCTTACAGCGAAAAGTCAACGCTGATACCGCCTAAGTAAAGGGCGAAGAAGCTCCTAAGGGAGGCTTACAGCGAAAAGTCAACGCTGAGATCGTCTAAGTAAAAGACGAAGAAGCTCCAAAGACGTTCCTAAGGGAATGCAGAGCTTACGAATGTGTTTTGTGTGTATCTTCGGAACAGACGTCATTTGCATAACATAACATCATCACATCATTTCGCATAGCATAAGCATCATACATCATGTTGCATACGGCAAAAGAAGGGCACACAGTATTAACCTTCGAAAGAATGATTTGAGAAAGTGCAAATCGTGCAAAGTCACGAAGGAATATAATGATGATCTTCGGAAAATAGCTTCGGAGGCTGTTTTTACGAAGCATGGATGAGCTTCATCAGAGCAATATCAAAATTGTTTAGCTTCGGAGAGTGCTTTCACGAAGCATGGATGTGTCTTATCAGAACAGTTTTAACGAAGAATGTTTTCTTCACGAAGCATGAAAAGAAGGGAAGGTGTTTTTTCGCCGAAGGCTCAAAAATGGTATGTATGTACAGTTTCATGCATCGTAAAGAATTGAATAATGGAAAGAAACTTGTATATTACATTCAAATGTACAAATGTTACATAGATCACAATTTAACTGTTTTTCTAAATAGCATCTAGTCTTCTCTTAATACTGCTTCGGCGACTTCATTTAAAAGTTGATCAACAACTTTGTCCATGATAGCTTCGGCCATTTGTTTAATTTCATCATCCCCTTTTGTGTGGGGATCGACAGTCGATTCAGCAGCTTCTGAGGCAAAAGAACATTTCTTCATTATTATTACAAACTGTGAGCAGAGTATGAAACAAAAATTACAACATAATAAGAACGACTAATTAATACCTAATTGCCTTTCGGGCTCCGTACTTTTTTCGGCAGCTTCTGCCACTTTCCTAGCATCGTGGATGCCTCTTTCGCTCCTTTGGATAATTTCTTGTGCCATTCCTCGGCCGCCGTCGTTCCAGATATCAGTAAAAAATTTGCCACCAACCACGCTTGCTTCGGCCGAGGGGTCCTTGATGTCTTCGCAAGATAAGGTAGCTTCGGACTGAGCTAGAAATTTTACATGCTCGCAACCTTTTTTCTCTAAGACAGAAGCAATTCCTCTGGCGCCCGAAAAAGCGCAGATATCACCGCGACTGCTCAGGATCTCCTCGAAGGCTTCTACTTCGTGACTAATCCATTCCAATGGACCTTCGGGATTGCCTCGAGAGAAATTCTCTTCGCTGGAAAAGGCACCCACGCTGGCGAAGCTGGTCTTAATTTTATTCACGCACTCTATAGATTTAACATAACATTTTCCCTGAGATGCACGAAGCTCTTTAACTCTTAACTCCAATTTGTTGACCATATGATCACTGAGTTCTCGTTTTGTTTCCTCAAGCACGCGCTCCTCTTTAGCTCTAGCCAGCTGTTTCTGAAGATCTTTAATCTCGCGTTTTTGAGCTTCGGCCTGGGCCTTTGAAGCAACTTCGTCTTTCTTCACTTTATCTACCAGTGTAAGCAGAATTTTATCTTTTTCCAAAGCTTCGTTTCTCAGTTTGATAACTTCGGAGCGTAAATTATTAAACGCAATTTCATAGCTTTCATCTTCGGCGCTCTTTTGGGCTCTTAGTGCGTTGCTTAGGATCAGGCCCTATACGAAAAAAGAATCCGTATAAGACAAAAGAAATGAGTTAAAAGAAAAAAAAAGGGGGTTTTTCAAGCGTTTAATTCCCATACCTTCAGGCTGTTGTATGCAAGACTGTCTGCGAGATCTTCTTTCGTCATGGCGCTTAATCCAGATTCAAGCTTCGGGAAACCAATACTCCTGGCCATCTCTCGGCAGACGGATAATTCTTTATTGTCTGGGAGGCAGTACAGGAAATCATCTTCGTTTGTCCCATTGAATATCACTGCCCCCTTCGGATATTTTAGCTCCCTCGCATAATGGTTAGCTTCATGAGTTTCTTCTTCAGATAATTTTTTCCCCGAAGCATGTCGAATGATGTAATCACATATGCTGGCAGGCGCTTCGGGGATGGCAGTGCTAGTTTCTTCAACTAAATTTGGTTCTGGTATTTTTATTGCTTCGGCTTCCAAAGTTTGCTCCTTCAAGGGATCCGAAGGCCCAGCTTCAGCTTCAGCCTGTTGCGTCGAAGCTTCAGTAGAAGCTTCAACAACTTCAACACTCTTTTTTGGAGTTGTGCTTGAAGACTTAATTGTCTCCAAGACATCTAGTACGTTTACCATTCTTTTCCTTTTTGGGGTCACCGTTGGACCCTTTTGGATTTTTGCTGTTTCGACATTTGCTACAGGACTCAAAACTTCTGATGCTTTTTCCTTAGTCGGATTTTTTGCTTCTTCCATTTTTTCTGTGGATGGCGCTGCGGCCATCTCTGCAATTTCTGGCAACAAGGTTGGCTGTTCAGCTTCGGCGGCCGAAGAAGTTTCTCCGGTGAACTCAGGCACCGAAGCTGGTTCAATGTGGCGTGGCCGGTGTGTGAGGACCTTCAACCTTTTTCCTTTCGGTTCTGGCTCGCTAGGAGCAGCTGCAGCTTCTTCTTTTGCAGAGGTTATGTTCTTCCTCTTCTGCCCTCGAATGGGATAACGATAATCGGGGTAGAAGAACCCGATTGCGTCAAACACCCGGTTGAGTCTCTTCTTTTTTCGGCCTCCGAAGGCTGCTGATAGCGCAGTATTTTCGGCCTTCGAATATGCCCCAAGTAGTTCATCACTTAAAGTTTCAATGCTCTTCAGCCAGTCATCATCAGGTTCAACAAATTTATCTGCATATTTGAACGTGAATTTCAGTCTAACTAGTCCGCCTTCGTCGGACTCTTTAATAGTTTCCTTCGGCATTTCCCATTTTTCTGTAAGTGGCCATACCCTGAAGGCAATGTGCTCTTGGACCAAGTCCCTTGTCCCAATGAAAGAGCAGACCACACCGAAGGCTCTTTGGCACTCCTCGGCTGCTTCGTCCATTTCAACCTTCGGCCTTCGTAGTCCGAAGCGTTGCCAGATGGGGCACATAATAATACTTTTGACATTATCTTGCGCTGTTAGGTCATTTTTCACATAAAACCATTCAGTCATCCAGGCTCCGGGCCACCTCTTCCGAAAGGTCGGCACAGGGCAGCTTGACCCGGAGCGGGCGCCGAAGCTGTAGCACCCAAAATTGTTGTGATATTGCTCTTTTCCCCAGGGTTTCGTCTCGTACAACAATTCATGAATGTTGCAGAAGCTTTTAGCGTTTGGTTCCAAACCTTGGCTTCTCGCAGCCCAGACAAAAATCCCCATTCTTAGGATAGCTTCGGGAGTAAGTTGATGAAGGTAGACTTGGAATGTTTTCAGTACCTCAACAATAAAGTTGCTCAGGGGGAATCGAAGCCCAGCCTTGAGAAAGCTTCGGAAGACTACAACTTCATCTTCTTCCGGGGTGGGAGAGGTCTTTTCTCCAGCGTCAGCCCTCACAATAGATATATCTCGAAAATACCGCCCCCTCATATTATCAATATGACTCTGCTTGATGGTGGTCTTCCCGAAAACCGTGTGACTTGGCCGCCATGGACGATCTTCGGCCTCTTCTCCACCACTCTCTACATCATAGCTGTCGCTGTCACCAGTGTCTTCGGACAAACCTTCGAGAATCTCTTTGGTGATTTTCTCTGTATTCGTCTCTGCCATCGCTATTAGGAACCCCAGATTCTTCTCCTCCTCGAGACTCAGCTTCGTCTCAGCAGGGATCTTCTTGCCTTCAGACATCTTCGGAAACGCTAAAAAATTGTTCCCGAGGTCGGAGCTCCAAAATCAAAAAGACCAGTAAATCTTAGTGCGCAAGAGCTAAAAATTTTAGTGGGCCGAAGCAAAAGGCAAGTGTGCGTACCAAATGAGTTTGCGGTGCGATCTTATTTATACGCCCAGGGCGTTAAAAATTTAAAGGCCCCGCCTGTCAGTGAATGTTGCTATTCTAGCAAAGGGAAGGTGTTTTTTCGGACCTTCGGCTCAAGGCCTTCGTCCATATCGCAATCTGAATTTATTATTAACAAATTAATATTGCGAGGGGCTACTGTTGGGGGCCTTCGTCCTCCGAAGGTCCTCAAAAACATGATTTGACAATGTTTTCCAAGTGGATTATGTGGACAGGTATTTTTGGACTCAGAACTATGAATATGAAGCACGGCCAGGACGAAGCCTGAACTAGACGAAGGACGAGCGCAGCCGAAGCTGTGCGCAGGGAAGCTTCGTCGCGACAGCAGAGGGGGGAACCGACTTAAAGATGAAAAGACTGCGTGGGCCTTGACAAATTTCCATAAGCCATTAACAAATGTAATGGACATGGATGTAATTTTACGTGGGCTGCGTCCCGCACCTATAAATAGATGAACAGTACTCCCGCACTGTTCACGCTGACTTGGCATTGGCATTTTGCGTCCCGCTTGTACTTTTTACCTTCTCTCAGGACCGAAGGTACATTTGTAATTTGTAATCATTTCTATTTCTTTGTGTTAATAAAATAGAAATGATTCTATGATTTACATTCCATGTTTTATATGAGTCCTTCGTTATTACTTGTTGAATTTACGAAGGTATGTCTCTTGTGACCTTCGTCCGGAACTCATTATTCCCGAAGGGGAATAATGATTCGATAGGACGAAGGGCCTTAACGTTTAACACTTTTTATGTTGCCTTGTTCTTAATCCGAAGCATTTAAGAACAAGTCCCCAACAGCCCTCCTCAGTACAGGGGTACTGTTTATCTATTTATAAGCACGAGACGCAGCCCGGGCAAAATTACATTGATGCCCTTAATAACTAATTATGATCATAACATAAAATTACCAGGGACTATGTGGTATTTTCCTATTTAAGTCGGTGTCATCCTTCGTCTTAGGCATGACATCATGCCGAAGCTCTTTCAATCGTAACTTCGGCATATATCTTCATGTATCTGTTTGCATATCGTCCAGCCGAAGGTGTTTTTGCTTAAAGGACCTTCGGCAGATAAGAAGGTCCCCAACAATATTATTACATTTAAACTTGTCACCATATTTGTCTGAATTCTCAAAATTTTAGTTCCTTCACGGGGCTTCTTTCTGAGCAAAGAGATTGAGAGAGCTAAAATCTTTTATTAATTAATCTAATATAAGTTTAATATAATAACATATATTTACTAATTGATCTAAGTATAATAATAATTCTAATAATAATAATAATAATATCCAACAAATACTAATAGATATATTTGCTCACATCGGGTCTAGCAGGCCAGTAAGCCAGCCCATTTGGCTTCTGCCTTGGCCGGGCCCACGCTGAGTCAGGCAGGGTGGTCCATTTGGCCTTCTATGAAGCTAACCGTATCTTTCATTTAAAAAGGATGGTTAGTGTTTTTTCTTCTTCCGTGCTCATGCAGCTACCACAAGTGCATTGGGAAATTGGGAGCCATCTTGTGCTACACTGGGTTCAAAAATACCATATTCTACGTTTGTTGCACCTCCTGCGCAGTCAAATCTCCTAACTTACCGTTTTGATTCACTTTTTTTTCTTGAGACAAATGCATATGTTATAGTAAATTTAATCAAAGATGCTGCATGCCCTCCAAATCCAATAAACCGAGCTTGCCGATACAATTTCCTCACAGGCGGTAGGACGAGGGGTACACGGACAAGTTGATGGGCCAAAGCCTGTAGAGTCCACTAACTTGAAATGCTGATTTTGCCGAGAGAGAAAAGAGAATACAAGTGGCCCATCAAATGTTCTTTTTTGTTATCTATTAGTATAAATATAAAGAGGAGGCAGCGGTGACGTCGGGGGAGGGGAGAGGCTAGGGGTAGAGAGATCGCAGGGTAGGAGGGATGTGTTGAGAACTATGTTAACACGGATCATCAGATCCGCTCTCTTTCCTCTCATCAGCAGTAGAGGCGCAAGAAGTTGTAGAGGACCCGTCTCTCTTCTCATAAGCACGACAGAAGAAACACACGAGACACAAGATATAGTGTTGGACCTCTGACCTCTTTCTCTTCTCTGTATTATGAGGGGGTGTACAAGTTCCTTATATAGAGATGTGAGACCTCTCAGTGGCAAAGTCGGTATTTGCCCACATAATTCTAACTAGGGTTACTTAACACTCCCCCAGCACATGCTTCTTTAAAACTCCCAAAAAATCATTGGAAAAAATATAGAGAAAGAGTACATGGTGACGCAAATTGCATTTGCACTTTGTTGCCTCATTAAAAACCTTATGTGAGAAAAACTTCAGAAAAACTCACCAAGGAAAAAGAGTACAACAGCTGCCATTAGGACAAATTTCGATCTTCTGGATCTGGATTCTATCGAATATTGTTCAAGGGCTAAATTTAGAAATGTGCTCCCCTGATCCTTGCAAAACCATATCAATAAGACAAAACATCTTCTTCTGGAAGTATATGCACATAAAGATTTATCAAATGGATTGCATATCCTTGCAAGAACTATTTCAGGAACTTTACCTCTACTCACTTCTAGGATATATGAGGTAAGTGCACGTATCAACATAAATAAGCCACTTTGACTGATGGTGTTCGATCGACTGGATCTATATATTTGACAGAAATTTCTATAAGGGTTCACATATTGACCATCAAGCTAACGCCTTCAGGGCATAGAATATGACATTTATTGTCACACGATTGTGATCAATATAAGCATTCACTCCCCCTGACGATGATATCTGTCAAAGTCGTTATCCCTCATAACTCAAGCATATTCTTCAAGATATATGTCTCATTGTTCATCTGGAATAACGAGAATGGGTGAGGTTGGGGTGCTATCATTTTCTATCTTACACCACAATTTATACATAGTTGTGTAAAGCAAGTAACATATCCTTCTATAGGACTTAGCGGATAATATAGTTGCAACAGTACATATTCTAAATATGACACATCGCTCCACGCGTTCATCCATTGGAACATCTATGATGGTGTAACAGAAGTCCATCAAAGATCGTAATCCATCAGGGATTTTTTATCGATCAGATAAATCGTTATAGTCTATCATTCTGGCACAATGGGGATATTTTGTCAGTAACACCTAAACCTTATAGGTTTATGCCATCAGGGCTTTAGAGGATACCGTAATTCCACATCAAGTGGAAAATACCATGAGTAAAACTCATGGAATGCACATGTGCTTATTCGGTGAACTTCAATTTCTTTGGTACCTCATCTTATTTCTTTTCGGGTATGTATGGGTCTTTATCCCTTAATAAGGGTTATCAAACTTTGGTGTTCAACACATACTTTGTTTCTTCTGGAAAGGTTCCATCTGGGAACTATAATCTTAACTAAGAGATATTCTCCCTACACATGAGAGTGATCATTCATCAGAAATATATTATTCGGTATGAGATTTATATGTTGCATATTTATAATTCAAAGATATGAGTCCTCCTAGGATCTCATGATGGATCTTCAGAATCCTATTAACTGCATATTTTAGTTCATGCCATTTGCCAGATATATTACATAGCGGAATAGTGTTTATTCAACACATATGTGGGGTGGGTCTCTCACAAGACCACTTGAACCATCGCATTCACCACACATTATTTCAATAGTGCCCATAAATGTCCAAACTTCAAGCTTGCGACTTTCATTTTGTGATTATTAGTTCAGCCTCGATTGCATTTATCATTGACCCGATAAGAGAGCTTCAAGCACTCATACCTAGGACTTTGTTTTGGATCCCTTTGCAATCTAGAGAGGCAAGATAGGTGTCGACATATCTGTCTCCCAATTTAATAATGATCTCCGTCATTTCCCAAAAACAAAAGATTCATTCTGTATTCCTAGCACAATGATATTGCGCGCATTGCTACAAATTTCATCAAGATGGACCTCTCAGTTAAGCAATAACCATCAGGGTGAATTAATCGGAGGAGAGTTATCACAGACCACGTGAATCTGCAATCAGAATATATGCTTTGACTAAGGCTGATGGATCATATTCGTAGGCGTTCCCGCGGAATAGATCAAATGCCAATAAGTCAAATGTGGATATGATATTAATCCCAGGTATATCCACATCTACATCAAGTAGAAGCATTCAAACCAATATGGTTAATCCTCAACGATTTCTGGCAAACTCCATAAACACATGAGTACACGTTGAACGATAGGTTCAGTTTGGCTTTTGTGCGCTTTATAGAATATTGAGGCATTACACTAGATGGGCATTCCTCCCCCTAATGCCGAGATGTTCTAAAAGCATACATATAAAATCCCCAACCACAATCATCCAGTTGTGGCCAATGTATGCTATTGTGGTGATTTATTTGGGAAATCTTACGCACATTACAGATAGGGATTTTATGCAGTGAGCTTTAGACTTAGATTAATGTAGTGGCATGAATACTACATATTTGTCCTTCAACATGAAGGGTTAGTCTCAACATCCAGCGATACACGCAACAACAAGTTGTTTCGTGGTTACAATTCTGCAAACTTATATTGTTATTATTACCAAATACATAGTCAATCATTAAGATTTATACTGATATACGCAACATTATTTTTATCTATAAGGGTCCTTCAGGGGCTCATGCATACCATTTGTCGTTTGGAGCTAATAGTTGACTTCAGATCAACAAGTAAAATGACCATCAGGGTCTAGCGCTCACAGGGACATTCACTGGTTGCATTGTGCTTTTAAGCACATAAGAAAATATGTGCGTCGATAATGGTAGAAAAGTGCACGGCATGAGGCCAATGCTGCCAAGCAAATATTTTTTTGTATGCAGAGATGTATAGTCCAACTTATTTTACCATTGCTCATGGTTTACCAAATTACTCATACTGGTCTGAAATTGGGTTTCAAGTTATGCAACATTTTTTTAGGTATTATAATTTTGACAGAGAACTTATAAATATAGTCAAATATTTGTGATCTAAGCTGCCAACTGGGCAAACTTTTCTTCTCATAGTATATACTAATTTGTTCTATAAAGCATTATTTCGATCTCTTCATTGTTCAGCAAAAAGAGAAGCTTTGGAATAGAACAGACAAGGCCAAGAATTCATTTTATCTAGGAAAAATCACCATATAACTAGCTTTTGATGAAGCAAATGATGATAACTTCTTGGCAAGAACGAAACAAGACTGGTATCCATCTAGGATCCGTCTTCAACAACAGATAATACTGCTCTCATACGAAGAAGTGAAAGGGAAATAGGGTCAAACCTTTTCCAATGAGAATTTTGGTGGTTGGATTGCCCAACACAAATTATTTGACTAACTAGTTTTCTCTAGAAAATATGTTCTACAGGTGCCAAAGGTTCACAACAAACCAATACAAGTCAAAAGAAAGGGTTCAAACAAAGGGAGCAAAAGACAACCGAAGTGTGCCCTGGTCTGGCGCACCGGACAGTCCGGTGTGCCACCGGACAGTCCGGTGCACCAAGGAACCCAACTCCGAACTTGCCACCTTCGGGAATTCTAGGAGCCGCTCCGCTATAATTTACCGGACTGTCCGGTGTAGCACCGGACTGTCCGGTGTGCCAGCGGAGCAACGGCTACTTCGCGCCAATGGTCGTCTGTGAAGGCATTAAATGTGCTACAGTGCGCGCCTGCGCGCGCAGAAGTTAGAGCAGGCGCCAGAAGGCGCACCGGACAGTCTATAGGACCTGTCCGGTGCACCACCGGACTGTCCGGTGGCCCCACAAGTTAGAGCTCCAACGGTCGAGCCCTAACGGCCGGGTGACATGGCCGACGCACCGGACAGTGTCCGTTGGCGCACCGGACTGTACGGTGCGCCATGCGACAGCAGCCTCCACCAACGGCTACTTTGGTGGTTGGGGCTATAAATACACCCAACCACCCACCATTCATTGCATCCAAGTTTTCAGACTTCAAACCTCATACAAGAGTTATAGCATTCAATACAAGACACAACCAAAGAGATCAAATCCTCTCCCAAGTCCGGAATCACTCCAAACAAATTAGTGACTAGAGAGAGAGACATTTGTGTTCTTTTGAGCTCTTGCGCTTGGATTACTTTTCTTCTTCCTCTTTCTTGCTTCCACAACACTTGTAATCAAAACAAGAGACACCAATTGTGTGGTGGTCCTTGTAGTGGACTCAGTGTCCCATTTGATTGAGAAGAGAAGCTCACTCGGTCTAAGTGACCGTTTGAGAGAGGGAAAGGGTTGAAAGAGACCCGGTCTTTGTGACCACCTCAACGGGGAGTAGGTTTGCAAGAACCGAACCTTGGTAAAACAAATCACCGTGTCATCCGCTCTATTTCCTTGGTTGATTTGTTTTGCGCCCTCTCTTTCGGACTCGTTTATATTTCTAACGCTAACCCCGGCTTTTAGTTGTGCTTAAGTTTGTAATTTTCAGATTCCGCCTATTCACCCCCCTCTAGGCGACTTTCAAGGAGTCATCATGACCAGGGAGAATGCAACATGTCTCCATAAGATCTTTATTTTTATCACAAATTACCATCACTAACAATCTAGTGGTCAAGTCTTATGGTTCTTCCGGCACCAAAGACAAATTAATGCCCAATTTAGCTTCAAGCTCTAT
Source organism: Zea luxurians (assembly GCA_029449295.1). Classification (NCBI taxonomy): domain Eukaryota; kingdom Viridiplantae; phylum Streptophyta; class Magnoliopsida; order Poales; family Poaceae; genus Zea; species Zea luxurians. Next base: position 82,857,513 of record JAOPSE010000014.1, read on the forward strand.
GGTGATGTGGGATTTTATGGCTGTTTTTCTACTCTTCTTACTTCTAGTAGATCAGACATATATTACAGTAAGCATGTCAAATGGTGGAATCCAATGTAGTTCTATTACATAAACCCTAGATATATATACAATCATGAATGACCTTTACCAGTTGGTTTGCAATGTATACCATACTCATCAAAGGACTATATCGAGTCAATTCAGTGACTATGAATATTTATAATTCTAAGAGATATATGCAACACAAGCATATATGTCCTAGATAGGGCAACAAAGTGGTTCGACGAGAATACACAATGTTTTTTTCACACCAACATAGTGAAAAGCAATTCTAAGAATAATCTATACATGCAACTCCATGTTGCTAGGGGTTACATGTCCTTTTTAACTTAGAGTTCGCTTCATGTCGTTTAGCGACAAATAGCAATGTGCCAACATCTGGTTGAGCAATGTATGACTGAGATTTTCAGCCTTTACTCATCTGGTAAGGTCTCTTTGCCTACTAACAGAATCCCAAGTTGTGATGTCTTGCCAAAAAGGCGTTCATGCATTATATTATGTGTCTTCGGGTTACTTTGGGTAAAACTTTATGCATGAGAAGAGAGCAGAAAATTAACTTATCTGTGTTTAATTATATTTCAATTTAATTTCCCAGATTTCCAAGCACTATAGAGCTTGATATTGATATAGTTGATATGACCACTAGGCGATATATATAAATATATGATGCCACATAACACAAACAATGTATAGAGCCAAACAAAAAATGTTTATGAAGGTTGCACGGCAATATGACTTCAGAGGGATTGAACAACCCACCACAATCCACACGAGTACAAGCTATAATGTATCTGGCATCAACGCGTATGCGGCCATCAGGGCTATGTGAAAGCCCTCTTGTGAGTTTTGGTGTTTGGATGTCAATTCAATTAAAGGACTAACAAGTGTACTAAGTGTTGAACAGGTGCTTAAGGTAAAGCTAACAGGGTTCAACAAGTGAACAAATGTGATGGTCCAAGAACTGGATTATGGATACATAATGGACATCACAAGTAAGATGAACATTGCATAAAGTGAGACTCAGGTGCGTAGCTCGGAGACAACTGATCAAGCCAAGGACGGAGGCAAGAAGAGCTTCGAGGTACCAAGTGCACGGGAGAAGGTCAAAGAGGCTGAGGAACCCAAAGCCAAGGGTGAAGAAGAAGACTTGCAAAGTCAAGGGTGATCGAGTTGAGAACAGCTACGGCACATCAAGGATCACTACATAAGGACGTGACTTACAACCAATGAGGAAACATATCTAGTTATGTGGTGTAAGTCATAAGACTCAAGACCAAGCTCTAAGAAGGAGATCAAGGTTACTAGAAGAAGAAGCAGTGTCAAAACCAGAACTGGAAGCAGCCTAAAAAGAGCTAAGTGCACCTTGACTTTTAGTTTGGGTTGTTCCTATGTTTGGAGATGTTCTATGTGACCTTTGCAGGATGTTGGAGCTAAGAAATGTCAATCTAGATCAAGTCAAGCTGACTTGATGATTTATGAGTCCAACATCAAAGCTTAAGCATGTCAAATGCTATAGATGTAAAAATCAAAGAGAAGGTATGTTTCTAGACTTAGTACATTGGTTTCTGTGTACTGCCAAGACTCAGCTCAGTCTGGCACACCGGACTGTCCGGTGGTGCACCGGACAGTGCCCGGTGCGCCAGGCTAAACTCTGGTGAATAGGCCACTCTTGAGAGTAGCCGGCGGCGTACAGCTATAATTAACCGGACTGTCCGGTGGTGCACCGGACTGTCCGGTGAGCCAACGGTCGGCTGGGCCAACGGTCGGCCGCGCAATCCGCGCGTGACGCGTGGCCGAGCCAACGGTCAGATGGGATCACCGGACTGTCCGGTGTGCACCGGACAGTGTCCGGTGCGCCAACGGCTCCAGGACTGCAACGGTCGACTGCTCCATTTCTGGAAGGAAATCGGGCACCGGACAGTGTCCGGTGGTGCACCGAACTGTCCGATGCGCCACCCGACAGAAGGCAAGATTTGCCTTCCTGGATTGCTTCCAACGGCTCCTAGGCCCCTTGTGCCTATAAAAGGGACCCCTAGGCGCCTCAAGCATAAACAGAAGAGCAGCCAACAAGTGTAGACATCACTCGAATCAATTCTCACTCTCCCTCTTGTGTGTATCTCTCTAGTTTGTGTAGAAGGCAAAGCTATAAGCCTTTAGAGAGAGGAGAAGTGCTGCTAAGAGCAAGAGCAAGGTCTTGAGCGTAGTGTTACTCTGCCGGGGTGCTGTCAAGAAGTTTGTAAGCAGCCGCGGTTTTTGTTGTAACCCAACTCAACATAGTGAAAGGCTCTATCTGTCATACTGACAGATCTGAGCAAACGGAGGAAGGAGTTGAAACAGACTCCAAGCCTAGGTGTGGCTAACTCCAACGAGGACTAGGCAAGCATTTCAGGCTTGGCCGAACCTCAGGATAAATCCTTGCGTCTATGTGCTCTGTTCCGTATTGTATTCTGACTCTCTGTCTTACTCGCTTTTATATTTGCACTTCACTGCTTACTTGTGGTATTAGCTTTCCTTGAAGTGCAGGATATTCTTAAGACAGGAACTTCAATTCCGCGGCAACCTACTCGAAGGGTTCTTCACTCCACTGCGATCCTTCTTCGAGTAGAGTAAGATTTAAGTTTTAAAGTGACAATTTTTATTTGCCTATTCACCCCCCTCTAGGCGACATCCAGATCCTGTTCCCGGGTCAAAGGAAACTTTCAATTGGTATCAGAGCTAGGCCTCTCCAGTGTGGGCTTAGCCGTCCGGAGATGACGATGTCGTCACAAGAGGTAACTGTAGAACTTGTTTTAGGCAATTGGTATCAGAGCTAGGCCTCTCCAGTGTGGGCTTAGCCGTCCGGAGATGATAATGCTTTCATGAGTGTTGATCCTGATTTGAGACAGGTCTTTAGTAGAAGTATTTTTCCCTCTAATGTTAGTAAAAATCCTTCTGATGATGAACTAAGATGTCTATCTCTAAATCACCATGCTTGCAACATCTTAGTTGATTCTCTTTCCAGAGGTGCCTATTTTGCCATCATGAGTAGTGATAGTGACTTATTTGCTGATGCTCATGATCTATGGACTAAACTTAAGTTGAAATTTTTTAAGTCCATATGCACTACCTCTGCTCCCTCTATTGCTGGTGATACTAACTTGTCCAAGGGAGAAGAACAAGAACGATGGCAACCAAACGATGAATCCACCTCATCAACAGGTTTGTCTTCCACTAGTAATAAATGTTTTATTGCTAACAATGATGATGGAGACAAAAGAAATGATGAGGAAGAGGATGAGGAGTCTACATCATCACAAGGTACATTTTCCTGTTTTGCTTCCACTAATAGTAATGACAGGGAAAATGAGACCGACGATGTGGAAGAAGAGAAGATTCGCCGTTTCTACACCCATCTCAACAAAGAAGACAAAGCGCTCTTGATTAAGTTGTTGAGAAGGAACAAGTAACAAGGCGAGACGCTTCTCAGGCTAGAGGAAACTCTCATCAAAACAAACAACAGCCTGGAGAAGATGACCAAAGAACATGAGGAGCTAAGGTGCTCTCATGATGTCTTGGTCCAACGGTATGATTCAATTTTAATTGAGCAAAGTAGTAATGATGATGCTTTATCTTGTGTTGCTCAACTTAGAGTGAAAAATGCCATGCTTGAGAGGCAAGTAGAATTGCTAAGTCATGATAAACTAGCTCTCACTGAAAAATATGATTCATTGTCTTATTCTCATGATAATCTCTTAGATAGACATATCATGCTTAATGTTGCTCATGAGGTTATAATTGCGAACTTAAATTCATGTGAACCTCATTCTCGCACGTGTGCGCATTTGAATTGTATATCACCATGTGCTAACCCCTGTTGCTCAAAGGAAAGCCAATCATTGATTGAGCAACAAGTTTTAGGGTCACAAAAGAAATGGTGTGGGAACAAGAAGCAAAGACAACTAAGGAGAAGACACATTGCTCAACTTTCTCAAGATATCCACGGGCGCGTGGTGAAGAAGCTTGAGAAAGGAAAAACTGCAGCAAGTGTTAAGCTCCATAAGAAGGATGTTCCTAAGGATGAAGAAATCAACATGAGCTTGGAAAAAGGTAATGATTTAATTAATCATGTTGTTTGCACTGACCATGTCTCTATGTCATCTAAAAGTAACAAGAGAAGAGGAAAACGGAGATGCTTCAAGTGCAAGGCATTAAGCCACCTCATCACATCCTGTCCATACAAATACAAGGTCGAAGGAATAAGGAGATGTTTTGGATGCAACAACAAGGACCACATGATCACTTCATGTCCGCTATTGATGAACCAAGCATGTGCATTCTCTAAGATGACTCTCACCAAGGAAAATGACAAACATCAAGCGTCATGTCAGGTTGAGCGACGCTTCTGCTACAAGTGTGGTGAGCAGGGTCATCTATCCAAGGTATGTAATAAAGGTGAGGTTCCTAAGCAAGTAAATTTGTCTCAATCTTATTCGCTTAGAAGACCCAAATCATACTCTTGTGCTAGATCAATCATGAGATCACCTAGGACTAGCACACATGCTATTTGGGTACCAAAGGCTTTTTTGGATGATCAATATGGACCCATCCCGAGATGGGTACCAAACTGTGCTAACTAGACCATGCAGGTGCCTTGAGATGAACTGGAGACCATGGGAGAGCTTAAGACGGTTATCTCAAACTCTATGCTTAAGCTGTTAATTGTTTTGGTGTTTATTCATTGACCGAAGGTTGAATTATTGTGAGACACTAATCCCATGTTCATCTCAAGTGAAAAGTTAAATAGGTCCTTAATCATTATTGGTGATTTAAGCAGAGGACCTTAATGAGATTCTGCAACTTGCGCTCCATAGGATGGTACCCTTGTATCTTAAGTACTTTGTTGATAATCAGTACTGCTCTTAAGTCTGATTGGTGTGCTACCTGTCCTTGGAGCAGTTATGCTTTGTTGATTCCTGTGTTAAGTACCTTTCAATCAATGATTAACAATCACCAAGATCGTAACCATGCTTGTTTAATCATGATTGTGTGCTTTAGAGGTTATGTCTCTTGATTCATTTAATGAGTAGTTTTTCATTAGATATATCCACCATGATTAACTCTTGTTGTGTTCGTGAATAAACCTGTATTCCGCTGTGAGTTATGCTATATGGTTTTAATGATTAACCTGTGTGCAAATATGATATATTGTTTAGTTTATGTTCACATGATTACTCTAGTCTGGTATTGTGTGAATACCAACTCCATGTTGTGCCTCTAATGCACCCTTTGAGCTATAAGGTGCATGAGCAAAATGAGCCCTCAATTAGTGACAACTGGTGCTCTCATGGCAACTCAGGAAAAGGCAAAGGTATGGAGAATGGAACTATGCAATTTCATTAAATATCTTGAAGTTCCATTGATTTTGATCACATCTATGGTATTGCCTCTGAACTGGTAGTATCTTGGCTTAGGTGCTCCTTGCTTTAAAATGTTGTTTCTTTTGGTGTATCTAAGGAACCTTCTTAGTTATGATGTGCTTAGACATTGCGCTTTATAAACATGATAGTGTTGTTTTTCAATTGGTATATGTGGTGCAATGATAGTCAAGTATGAAGCATGTCTAGGTTGCGTGTAAATGTTATACCTCTTGAGGCATGCATTGTTGTATTAAATCATCCCTTAATTTGGTATTCAATTGTTATCTCTTCGTGATGAAATTGAGAGTATTCCGTGACCAAGATATGTTGTGATCCCCTCTAGTTCTAAGAAAGCTAGAATGTGCAAAGTGCAAGTTATTCAAATACTTGATGCACAAGTGTAGGGGGAGCACACATAACTTGCGTCTTTTTTAGACTAATTGTATCTTGAGCGATCTTATGTAGTCTCAAGGTGGAAAAGAGAAGATGAGCAAGAAATGGAGCAATCAGGACTGGGGTACCTCTGTAAGTTAAGGAATTGGTATCTTAAGTCATGAGTAATTGTATATTTTCAGATTGCTCATGCTCTATAAAATTTGGTGATAGTAGATGCTTGTCCTTAAGTATCATGGAGCTATGATAATAAATGATCTTGCAATTGGTATCTTTCAAATGGTAGCCGTGATAGTTTGCTTCAATTGACATCTTTTGGTAATCACTAGAATAGAAGCTTCATCTTGTGCCACAATACTATAACTTGCTCTAAGCTTGGTGTCTTAGCAATAAGAAAAGGTTAGGATAAAGGATCAGGCACAAGTGTGGAGAAGCTCCCAAGAGACTAATACTTTCAAGAGAGGAAGTACACCACATCCGGGCAAAGGTACAAAGGAAGTATTGATCTTTTGCGTATATGTACCTTAACTTTCCTCCAAATGCTTGTGGTGCATTTGTTGAATGAGTAAGGGGGAGTATTGTTAGTGTGTGTTTACCTACTCAATACCCTGCTGTCCCTTGACATCATTCTATGTTCTTGTTTGAATATGGTTTTGGTGTTTGATGTCAAAGGGAGAGAATTTGTGCATTAAAGCTTATCTCAACCTGAGAGGAAAGCTTATCCTAAGGGATAATGTGTTATTGTGTTATTGATACTTCTTATCATATGCCTTTTGCAGTATTATATGTGTGTTGCATCATATGGACTAGTGTTTCCACTGCTATGAATTAATTGGCATCTATTGTGTTCATTCTGAAATAGATAGTCATGTGGATAATGGTGCATGTGGTTAATGGTGCTTTAAGATTGTTTTAAATTAGTATCTTAGTTTAAATTGGTATCTTAATGGTGAATAGTGGTAGGTTGATATTCCTGTGATATATCCACTAAATTGAATGGTGTTTAACTCTGATTATGTGCATTTGTGTGTTATAGCATCATGGTTTGATTCTTGAGACAATGCATCCCAAAAAATGCTAAGGTGTAGAAATGTTTCGAATTGCCTAAGTATGTGCAAATTGGCATCTGAGGCCAAAATTATGTTTTTGAAGTAAGCACATATTTAGGGGGAGCATTCTATAAACTTAGAATTCAAAATTTGTGCTTCAAATCTTATTCTTATGTAAGCTTTAATTGTGTTGCCATCAATCACCAAAAAGGGGGAGATTGAAAGCTCTCTTGTGAGTTTTGGTGTTTGGATGACAACTCAATTAAAGGACTAACAAGTGTACTAACTGTTGAACAGGTGCTTAAGGTAAAGCTAACAGGGTTCAACAAGTGAACAAATGTGATGGTCCAAGAACTGGATTATGGATACATAATGGACATCACAAGTAAGATGGACATTGCATAAAGTGAGACTCAGGTGCGTAGCTCGGAGCAACTGATCAAGCCAAGGACAAAGGCAAGAAAAGTTTCGAGGTACCAAGTGCACGGGAGAAGGTCAAAGAGGCTGAGGAACCCAAAGCCAAGGGTGAAGAAGAAGACTTGCAAAGTCAAGGGTGATCGAGTTGAGAACAGCTACGACACATCAAGGATCACTACATAAGGACGTGACTTACAACCAATGAGGAAACATATCTAGTTATGTGGTGTAAGTCATAAGACTCAAGACCAAGCTCTAAGAAGGAGATCAAGGTTACTAGAAGAAGAAGCAGTGTCAAAACCAGAACTGGAAGCAGCCCAAAAAGAGCTAAGTGCACCTTGACTTTTAGTTTGGGTTGTTCCTATGTTTGGAGATGTTCTATGTGACCTTTGCAGGATGTTGGAGCTAAGAAATGTCAATCTAGATCAAGTCAAGCTGACTTGATGATTTATGAGTCCAACATCAAAGCTCAAGCATGTCAAATGCTATAGATGTAAAAATCAAAGAGAAGATATGTTTCTAGACTTAGTACATTGGTTTCTGTGTACTGCCAAGACTCAGCTCAGTCTGGCACACCGGACTGTCCGGTGGTGCATCGGACAGTGTCCGGTGCGCCAGGTAGAACTCTAGTGAACATGCCACTCTCGGGAGTAGCCGGCGGCGTACGGCTATAATTCACCGGACTGTCCGGTGGGCCAACGGTCGACTGGGCCAACGGTCGGCCACGCAATCCGCGCGTGACGCGTGGCCGAGCCAACGGTCAGATGGGATCACCGGACTGTCCGGTGTGCACCGGATAGTGTCCGGTGCGCCAACGGCCTCAGGACTGCAACGGTCGACTGCTCCATTTCTGGAAGGAAATCGGGCACCGGACAGTGTCCGGTGGTGCACCGGACTGTCCGGTGCGCCACCCGACAGAAGGCAAGATTTGCCTTCCTGGATTGCTTCCAACGGCTCCTAGGCCCCTTGTGCCTATAAAAGGGACCCCTAGGCGCCTCAAGCATAAACATAGTAAGATTTAAGTTTTAAAGTGACAATTTTTATTCGCCTATTCACCCCCCCCCCTCTAGGCAACATCCAGATCCTGTTCCCGGGTCAAAGGGAACTTTCACTATGGCAACACAACATGCACAATTGTGGATCGACATTTAGGGTACATGATAAGTCCACACAACATGCGCAATAGGCGCATTTGTAGCTCGATGATCACAACAAACGAATAGTGCCTGCAGGGCATACGAAAAAATGTGACTCGGCGATTGCAGTCCGACTCAACTGGAGCGGTCCGATTAAATGAGAGTGCGACTGTCGGTGTTTCGACCCCGGGGGGTCCCTGGACCGACGAGTAAATTGTCGCTGCGTGTCCTAGCCCAGATGGGTCGACGCGAGACGGAGCACAAGGGGGGAAAACCAGTGAGGGGAAACCACGGCCTCGTGTTGTCCTGCGCCCAGGGCATATGCGCTTGCAGTAGGGGGTTACAAGCGTTCACGAGGGAGAGAGAGAGGGTGTGAGACTGCGAGTCAGCCCGTCCTCCCGTGCGGCCACCTTCTCGTACAAGGGCCCTGGACCTTCCTTTTATAGACGTAAGGAGAGGGTCCAGGTGTACAACGGGGGGTGTAGCAGTGTGCTAACGTGTCTAGCAAAGAGGAGCCAGAGCCCTGTGTACATGCCAACGTGGCTGTCGGAGAGGTGTTGGAGCCCTGTTCATGTGGCGTCGTGGCCGTCGGAGGAGCGCTTGAGCCCTGTAGAAGCACAGCTGTCGGGGCTGTCGGATCCTTGCTGACGTCTCCTTGCTTCCATAAGGGGCTGAGAACCGCCGTCGTCATGGAGCACGCGGGTGCCATCATTACTTGTTTTACCGGGGCGAGCCAGATGGGACGCCGGTCTTGTTCCCCGTAGCCTGGGCTAGCTAGGGGTAGGGTAATGATGGCCCCCCTTGTGGCGTGGTCGGCCCGAGCGAGGTGGTGACTCCTCCGAGGTCAAGGTTGAGTCCAAGCTCGGGGGTCGGGCGAGGCGGAGACCGTCGTCCGGAGGTTGAGGTTGAGTCCGAGCCCGGGGGTCGGGCGAGGCGGAGACCGTCGTCCGGGGTCGAGGTTGAGTCCGAGCCCTGGGGTCGGGCGAGGCGGAGACCGTCGTCCGAGGTCGAGGTTGAGTCCGAGCCCGGGGGTCGGGCGAGGTGGAGACCGTCTTCCGGAGTCGAGGTTGCGTCCAAGCCCTGGGGTCGGGCGAGGCGGAGATTCCTATAGCGCCCGAGGCTGGACTTGGCTGCTGTCAGCCTCACCCTGGCGGGTGGCACAGCAGTCGGAGCAGCGTAGGCGGCGCTGTTTTCCTGTCAGGTCAGTCAGTGGAGGGGCGAAGTGACTGCGGTCACTTCGGCCTTGTCGACTGGAGAGCACGCGTCAGGATAAGGTGTCAGGCGATCCTTGCATTAAATGCTCCTGCGATCCGGTCGGCTGGCGAGGCGATCTGGCCACGGTTGCTTCTCCGCGAAGCCTGCCCAAACTGGGCCTCGGGCGAGTCGAAGGTGCGTCCGTTGCTTGAGGAGACCCTCGGGCGAGGCGCGAATCTGTCTTGGTCTACCGTTCCTGCTCGAGGCTGGGCTCGGATGAGGCGAGATCGTATCCCTTGAGTGGACGGAGCCTTTGACCGGAATTACGCCCATCAGGCCTTTGCAGCTTTGTGCTGATGGGGGTTACCAGCTGAGATTAGGAGCCTTGGGGGTACCCCTAATTACGGTCCCCGACAGTAGCCCCCGAGCCTCAAAGGGAGTGTGTGTACTCGCTTGGAGGCTTTGCCGCACTTTTTTGCAAGGGGATCGGCCTTTCTCGGTTGCATTTTGTTCCGGTGGGTGCGCGCGAGCGCACCCGCCGGGTGTAGCCCCCGAGGCCTCGGAGGAGTGGTTTGACTCCTTCGAGGTCTTAGTGCCTTTCATGATGGCTCGGCCGGTCTGGTTGTTCCCTCATGCGAACTGGTCGTTGCCCAGGTGCATAGTCAGGTTCCGAGTTCTCGGGCTGGTATGTTGACGCTGTCAACGGTTTGGCCGGAGCCGGGTTTGCGAGAGCAGCCCCCGAGCCTCTGCACAGGGCGAGAGGACGGTCAAGGGCAGACTCGGCTTTTTTCATACGCCCCTGCGTCGCCTTTCAGCAAGGAGGAGGGGGGAAGCGCCATGTTGCCCTCGGAGGGCGCCGAACATGGTGTCTCCAGTGAGTTGCTAACGGGTGATCCGAGTGGACGCCCATGCCCCGTTTAATAAGGGTCGGCTAGTGGCCCAGAGGCGCGCTCCAAAAGTACCTGTAGGTGATTTGCCAGACCCGGTCCCGTTCGATAGGGTCCAACGGCTCGATGCCTCCCTCTGATGGGATTCCATTACAGAATCGCTCCTGCTGGTCTCGGAAATGTCCTAGGGTACCTCGAGAGCGTAGCCCGAGCCTTGGTTATGTATCAAACGTACCCAGAGTCATCCCTCACTCTGCGTGCTCTGGGGCGACTGTTGAACCCATCGGGGGGGCAGCCTACGAACCCCTGATCAGTAGTGGGCGCGGAGCCCGAGTGGCCTGAGGCGGCTGTCGAACCCTTCTGAGGGGCCAGCCTTCGAACCTCTGACCAGTAGTGGGCGCGGAGCCCGAGTGCTCTGAGGCGGCTGTCGAACCCTTCCGGGGTCCAACCTTCGAACCTCTGATCAGTAGGAGGGATCGGGGCCCGCTTTCTTCGCGGAGAAGGATCCCTTTCGGAGTATCCCCCTTTCTCGGTCCCGGTAGCAAGAGAGACAAAGGGAAAAAAGAAAAGGATACAAAATTGAACGATGTGGCGCACCTTTTTGATGCGGTCATTATGGCGGAGGTGAAGCGTCGCCTGCTTCGCCTGCCAAAGGGGTCGCCTGCCCTGCCGCAGAGTTAATGCGACGGGACGAGTGGTTCACGGGGCAGCCGTTGCGCGGGCCGTTCGAGGAACGAAACACGGGCACATCGTCTTCACGCCATGGGAGAGGGCTCTCTCGCTGTTCCAGGAGGGGACGTAAGCCTGCAGATGATTTGACTGCTGCTTCCGCCCGCCTGCCGCCGCCATTACTGTCGGCCCACTTCTGGCCATATCGACTGTCGCGCCTTCTCCTGCGGCTGACTGACCCGTGACCGGCGTGCCTGGTTGGCACTGCTGGGTCATGCGCAGGGTTGCCTCGAGTCGCGGCACCGGTTCCGTGGTCGAGAAGGCGCGGCGCTGGCACAAGTGGCGCTGCAGTTTTTCGCACGTAGTAACCGGCGCGTCGGTTACATGACGTGTGGGCCTGGGCCTCCATGCTGGATGCGTCGAAGTCGAAAGGGTGCGCCCCCTTGGTGCAGTTGCATGCCGCCTGCATGGCGGTCCGCCCTTTCACCCGCTGGTTTGGGCGAAAGTGGAGGGATGCTTGCAACCGCTGGGCGGTTACATGCTCCACGCGCGGCGGTTTGGCTTCTTCTGTCCTGGGGCAGCTTGCATGTCGCGTGGGGCCCAGCCCCCGTGTCGTAGGGGGAGGACCTTGAAGCGTGTTGGTGAAGACTCAGTCCGCGACGACTGAGGACGCGAGCGGGGATAGTCGCCTTTAAAAAGGGATCGACCTCCTGGGTGGTAGCCATGCCTTCGCATTTTCCTCATGCGTCGCGTCCTTCCGCCTTCCGAGCCCCCGGATGGGGAGCGCCGCGTTGTCTTCGTCTCATTGTGGAAGGAGCGCAACCTCGTGGAGGTTGGTACCTTTCAGCCATCGCTCGGCTTCAAGGATTTTCGTCGTGCAGCCCGGCTACATCCCCTCGCCGATGGTCACCCAAGACGGTGACCACCAGTTTGATGGTGGAGAGAAGCAAGCCAGGCTGCAGCCTCTGCCCCACCCTCAGCTTCAAGGATCTTCGTCATCCTTGCTGGGGTGGAGGGCGAGCTGAGCCGGAGCTCTACCTCGGCGTGGGCTGGCGTCCCGCTTCTTCCTCCAGCTTCTGGGGTGGAAACCATCCTCCAGCTCTGCGGAGGAGGCGTCCTCCAACCATGCCGGGGAAGACGAACTGCTGCTGCCCAGCCAGGGTGCAGCATTCCGTCCTCTGTCCGGGCGACGGTGGCCAGCCGCACCGGGGGGTCTCACAACACGCCGTACGCCGCGAGCGCGGTACTCGTGTTCTGGGACGGTCCCATTCTCGTTCTCGTGACGAGGACGGGAGTGAGGATCTGCCGATGTGCTTTGGGGCGGCCGGCGCCCGCTGGTGCGGTGTTAGCGGACAGGTGGCCGTCGCCGTCGGTGCTGAGGTGGTGGCAGCCGGAGAAGGTTTCTCTGCCGACGAGATCGCCAACTCCGCCTGCACCCCTGGGCCTCCGTCTCCCTGGCTCGAATGGCTGGTTCTCGTCCTTCGTGGGCGAGAGCCTTTCCGCCGCAGCGTTTGCCCTGAAGCCGTTGCTGCAGCTGTCTTGCCGCCCGAGACGGAGGTCGTTGCCACTGCTGTCGGAGCGGGCGGCGGTGAGCCGCTTGGAGTTTGTTGTCCCGCAGGCCTCCTGGTATGGAGGTTGTTCATACCCGCGGGAACGGAACCGGAGTCCTGTTTGTAATGGCACCTTGAGTGCTAGCGTATGTTCATTGCGGTTGTCGGAGCCTGAACATCTGTGTATTTGGGCGTAAAGCTGTGTTTCTTCCCCATTTCGAGCACCAGGACTCGCCTGTCGGCTAGCTGGACCGCTTAACCAAGTGTGAGTTGCCCTGTGCGGAAGGTGACGAGTGAGGTATCCGTATCCCGGAGGCGTAGGAGTCCCTCAGCTCGGTCGGTCTTGCCGCTCGAGGCTTCTCTTGCTTAGTGAAGGAACCCTCGGCTGCTCTGCGATGAGCCGAACCCGGAGGCAGCGGTGTCAGAGTGGATAGAGGCGGAGTTGGCTGGAGAAGAAACTTCATCGACCCAGGAGTAGGGGACTTCCCATGCCGAGGAGGCGTTGCAGTGGCGGCTGGGACCTGGCCAGGTCGTCCACTGGCGGGACCAACCCTGGAGTCGGGCTGCCGAGGCCATGAGCTGGGCTGGTGTCCTCGGGGGACAGCTGGCTGAGGCTACGGAGCGGCCGGTCCGGTCGTCTGCTTGGGCCGGGTTCCTGGAGGAGACCATGGCGGTGATGGCCCAGGTGAGGTGCTGACATCTTCCTTCGAGGTGGAGATCCTTCGACCGTGTTGCTGTCCGAGGCCGGGTCGGATTCCGCTGAAGGTGGAGTCAATGACGAGGGTGTTGCTGCTCCCCCCACCGACGTCTGAACCTGCATGAACAGTTTGTCTGTAGTGTGCGTATGTTTTTTGCGGCTGCTGAGGCCAAAACATACCGTCATTGTGTTGTGAAGTTGCGTTTCTTTTCCCCTTGTTTCGAGTATCAGGACTTGTTCGTCGGTAACAGAATCGTTTATCCGAGCGTGAGTTACTTATCGCAGAAGGTAATGAGTGAGGTATCCGTATCCCGGAGGCGTAGGAGTCCCTCGGCTCGGTCGGCCTTGCCTGCTTACGTGTACTCTTACTCGCCCGTAGGATTCTGTTATCGATATAGTCGAGATGGCACGAAAAAATCGTTTCGGCAGAAAAAGTTTTCGAGCGTTAAGACTTGTTCGGACAGCGGAATCCCTTATCCGAGCGTGAGTTACTTATCGCAGAAGGTGATGAGTGAGGTATCCGTATCCCGGAGGCGTAGGAGTCCCTCGGTCGGCCTTGCCTGCTTACGTGTACTCCGTCGTTTTCAGGACTCCACTATCGAAGTAGTCGAAAAGCACGAAAGATGTTCTGGCAGAAAGACTTTTTCCGAGGAAAATTTTGACGCAGAGGGGGTTCCCCCCTTCTAGCCCCCGAGGGAGGGTCGGGCTTTACCGAGACAAGGCTGACCCTTCCTTGAAGGTTAGACTTTGCTTATGTATGTAAACGAGGTACATGAACGACTTGAAAACATCTTAAGGGTAGAAGCGACGTAGCTGTCGGATGTTCCAAGCGTTGTTGTAGACCTCGCCTTGACTGTTGGCCAGCTTGTATGTTCCGGGCTTCAGAATCTTGGTGATGATGAACGACCCTTCCCAGGGAGGCGTGAGCTTATGGCGCCCTCGGGCGTCTTGTCGTAGCCGAAGCACCAAGTCGCCCACCTGGAGGTCTCGGGACCGGACCCCTCGGGCGTGGTAGAGTCGCAGGGACTACTGATACCGCGCCGAGTGTAGTAAGGCCATGTCTCGAGCCTCTTCCAGATGGTCCAGAGAGTCTTCTCGGCTTGTCTGGTTGCTTCGGGCGTCGTATGCCCTTGTCCTCGGGGAGCCGTATTCTAAGTCTGTGGGCAAGATAGCCTCGGCCCCATAGACTAGAAAAAACGGCATGAAGCTCGTGGCTCGGCTGGGCGTCGTCCTCAGATTCCAGACCACCGAGGGGAGTTCCTTCATCCACCGCCTGCCGAACTTGTTGAGGTTGTTGTAGATCCTCGGCTTGAGTCCTTGTAGAATCATGTCGTTGGCACGCTCTACTTGCCCATTCGTCATGGGGTGAGCTACGGCGGCCCAGTCCACCCGGATGTGGTGGTCTTCGCAGAAGTCCAGGAACTTTCTGCCAGTGAACTGGGTGCCGTTGTCGGTGATGATGGAGTTCGGGACCCCGAAGCGATGGATGATGTTGGTGAAGAACGCCACCGCCTGTTTGGACCTGATGCTGTTTAGGGGTCGGACCTCGATCCACTTGGAGAATTTGTCGATGGCGACCAGCAGGTGCGTGAAGCCCCCGGGTGCCTTCTGCAAGGGACTGACGAGGTCCAGACCCCACACAACAAACGACCAGGTGATGGGTATTGTTTGCAAGGCCTGAGCGGGCAGGTGGGTCTGCCTTGCGTAGAATTGACACCCTTGGCAGGTGCGTACAATCCTAGTGGCGTCGGCCACCGCAGTTGGCCAGTAGAAACCTTGTCGAAAGGCGTTTCCCACGAGGGCTCGAGGTGCTGCGTGGTGACCGCAAGCCCTCGAGTGTATTTTTTGCAATAACTCCTGACCTTCGACGATGGATATGCATCGTTGAAAGATGCCTGAGGGGCTACGGTGGTAGAGCTCCTTTTCGTCACCCAGCAAGACGAACGACTTGGCGCGCCGCGCCAGTCGCCGAGCTTCAGCTCTGTCGAGGGGTAGCTCTCCTCGGTGGAGATATTGCAGGTATGGGGTCTGCCAGTTTCGATTAGGCGTGACCCCATTCCACTCTTCCTCGACGCGCAGTGCCTCACCCTTGGGGGCCGAGGGTGCCTCGGGCGGGGCCGAGGCTGCCTTGGGCTGAGCTGAGGGCGCCTCGGGCTGAGCCGAGGGCACCTCGGGCAGAGCCGAGGCCTTCTCGGGCTCGGGAGTGTCGTCGGTCTTGACGGAGGGTTGATGTAGGTCTCGGGAGAAGACGTCCGCAGGAACCGTTGTCCGCCCCGAGGCTATCTTAGCTAGCTCGTCTGCAGTCTCGTTGTATCGTCGAGCGACGTGGTTGAGCTTGAGCTCATAGAACTTGTCCTCCAGGCGCCGAACCTCGTCGCAGTAAGCTTCCATCTTCGGGTCACGGCAATGGGAGTTCTTCATGACTTGGTCGATGACAAGCTGCGAGTCGCCACGAGCGTCGAGGCGCCGAACCCCTAGCTCGATGGCGATGCGCAACCCGTTAACCAGAGCCTCATACTCGGCCACGTTGTTGGACGCCGGGAAATGGAGGCGCAACACGTAGCGGAGGTGCTTCCCGAGGGGTGAGATGAAGAGCAGGCCCACGCCCGCTCCTGTTTTCATCAACGACCCGTCGAAATACATGGTCCAGAGTTCCGGTTGGATCGGAGCTGTTGGAAGCTGGGTGTCGACCCATTCAGCCACAAAGTCCGCCAAGACTTGGGACTTGATGGCCTTCCGAGGGGCGAACGAGATTGTCTCGCCCATGATCTCCACCGCCCACTTTGCGATCCTACCCGAGGCCTCTCGGCACTGGATGATCTCCCCTAGGGGGAAGGATGACACCACAGTCACCGGGTGAGACTCGAAGTAGTGTCGCAACTTTCGCCGTGTCAGAATTACCGCGTGCAGCAGCTTCTGAATTTGCGGGTAGCGGATTTTGGTCTCGGACAGTACCTCACTGATGAAGTAGACTGGCCTTTGGACGGGCAATCCGTGCCCTTCTTCTCGTCTCTCGACCACAATCGCGGCGCTGACCACCTTAGTGGTAGCGACGACGTAGATCAAGAGGGCTTCTCCGGCAGCGGGGGGCACCAGGATGGGCGCGCTTGTAAGGAGCGCCTTCAAGTTCCCGAGGGCTTCCTCGGCCTCGGGGGTCCAAGTGAAGCGCTCGGTCTTCCTTAAGAGGCGATACAGGGGCAGGCCTCTTCGCCGAGGCGCGAGATGAAGCGGCTCAGAGCCGCAAGGCATCCCATGACCCTCTGTACTCCTTTCAAGTCCTTGATGGGTCCCATGTTGGTGATGGCCGCGATTTTCTCTGGGTTGGCCTCGATGCCCCGCTCGGAGACGATGAACCCCAGGAGCATGCCTCGGGGGACTCCGAAGACACACTTCTCGGGATTGAGTTTTACGCCTTTCGCTTTGAGACACTTGAATGTCGTTTCAAGGTCGGAGAGGAGGTCGGAGGCTTTCCCCGTCTTGACTACGATGTCATCGACGTAAGCCTCGACCGTTCGGCCAATGTGCTGTCCGAACATGTGGTTCATGCACCTTTGCTATGTTGCGCCCGCATTCCTCAAACCAAATGGCATAGTGATGTAGCAGTACATGCCAAAAGGTGTGATGAAAGAAGTCGCGAGCTGGTCGGACTCTTTCATCCTGATTTGGTGATACCCTGAGTAGGCATCGAGGAACGACAGGGTTTCGCACCCAGCAGTGGAATCCATGATTTGATCGATGCGAGGCAGAGGGTAGGGAACTTTCGGACATGCTTTGTTTAGACCAGTGTAGTCTACACACATCCGCCATTTCCCACCTTTCTTTCTCACAAGCATAGGGTTGGCTAGCCATTCGGGATGAAATACCTCTTTGATGAACCCTACAACCATCAGCTTGTGGATCTCCTAGCCTATGGCCCTGCGCTTTTCTTCGTCGAATCGGCACAGAGGCTGCTTCACGGGTCGGGCTCCAGCTCGGATATCCAGTGAGTGCTCGGCGACTTCCCTCGGTATGCCAGACATGTCCGAGGGACTCCACGCAAAAACCTCGGCGTTTGCGCGGAGAAAGTCGACGAGCACTGCTTCCTATTTGGGGTCGAGCTCGGAGCCGATCTGGATCTGCTTGGAGGTGTCGTTGCTGGGGTCGAGAGGGACGGACTTAACCGCCTCTGCTGGTTCGAAGTTGCCGGTGTGGCGCTTCGCATCTGGCACCTCCTTGGGGAGGCTCTCCAGGTCGATGATGAGGGCCTCGGATTCGGCGAGGGCCTCGGCGTACTCCACGCACTCCACGTCGCATTCGTATGCGTGTTGGTACGTGGGGCCGACGGTGATGACCTCGTTGGGGCCCGGCATCTTGAGCTTGAGGTAGGTGTAGTTGGGGACGGCCATGAACTTGGCGTAGCATGGTCTCCCCAGCACTGCGTGGTAGGTTCCTCGGAACCCGACCACCTCGAACGTGAGGGTTTCCTTTCGGAAGTTGGAGGGAGTCCCGAAGCAGACGGGCAGATCGAGTTGTCCAAGGGGCTGGACGCGCTTCCCAGGAATGATCCCGTGAAAGGGCGCCGTGCCGGCCCGGATCGAGGACAGATTGATCTGCAGGAGCCCAAGGGTGTCGGCGTAGATGATGTTGAGGCTGTTGCCTCCGTCCATGAGGACCTTGGTAAGCCTGACGTTGCCGATGACGGGATCAACAATGAGCGGGTACTTCCCCGGGCTCGACACGCGGTCAGGGTGGTCGCCTTGGTCGAAGGTGATGGGCTTGTCGGACCAGTCTAGGTAGACTGGCGCCGCCACCTTTACCGAGCAGACCTCCCGACGCTCTTGCTTGCGGTGCCGAGCCGAGGCGTTCGCCACCCGCCCACTGTAGATCATGAAGCAGTCATGGACCTCGGGGAACTCCTCTGCCTTGTGGGCTTCCTTCTTGTCGTTGTCGGGGGCCCTGCCACCTTCCGCTGGTGGCCCGGCCTTGTGGAAGTAGCGCCGAAGCATGACGCACTCCTCAAGGGTGTGCTTGACGGGACCCTGATGATAGGGGCACGACTCCTTGAGCATCTTGTCGAACAAGTTGGCGCCTCCGAGAGGCTTCCGTGGGTTCTTGTGCTCGGCGGCGGCGACAAGGTCTGCGTCGGCGGCGTCGCGTTTCGCTTGCGACTTCTTCTTGCCCTTCTTCCTCCGCCGCGCTGAGCAGACGCCTCGGGGACGTCATCCGGCTGGCGCCCCTGAGGCTGCTTGTCCTTCCGGAAGATGGCCTCGACCGCCTCTTGGCCAGAGGCGAACTTGGTGGCGCTGTCCATCAGCTCGCTCGCCCTGGTGGGAGTCTTGCGACCCAACTTGCTCACCAGGTCGCGACAAGTGGTGCCGGCGAGGAACGCGCCGATGACATCTGAGTCGGTGATGTTGGGCAGCTCGGTGCACTGCTTCGAGAATCGCCGGATGTAGTCCCGCAGGGATTCTCTCGGCTGCTGGCGGCAGCTTCGGAGATCCCAAGAGTTCCCAGGGCACACGTATGTGCCCTGGAAGTTGCCGGCGAAGGCTTTGACCAGGTCGTCCCAGTTGGAGATCTGCGTAGGAGGCAGATGCTCCAGCCAGGCTCGGGCGACGTCGGAGAGGAACAGGGGGAGGTTGCGGATGATGAGGTTGTCATCGTCCGTTCCGCCCAGCTGGCAGGCCAACCGGTAATCCACGAGCCACGGTTCCGGTCTCGTCTCCCCCGAGTACTTGGGGATGGTAGTCGGGGCTCGGAACCGGGTCGGGAACGGCGCCCGTCGTATGGCCCGGCTGAAAGCCTGCGGACCGGGTGGTTCGGGCGAAGGGCTCCGATCCTCCTCGCTGTCGTAGCGTCTCCCACGCCTGGGGTGGTAGCCTCAGCGCACCCTCTCATCGAGGTGGGCTCGATGGTCGCGGCGATGGTGCTCGTTGCCGAGGCGGCCCGGGACCGCAGGCGCTGTGTCCCGCGTGCGCCCAGTGTGGACCGAGGCTTCCCTCATGAATCTCGCGGATTTGCTCGTGGACCGAGGCTTCTCCGGCCGGTGCTCGGCCTGCCCGCTCCTGCCCGATGTTCTGCCGGAGCTGCACAAGTTGTACTGCTTCCTCGTCGAGCCTGGCCTGCATCTCGCGGATTTGCTCGAGCTGTGCGTCCTGACCCCCCCGCAGGGACTGGGACCACAGCTGGCTCCCGAATGATGTCAACGCGAGGCGCAGGCCTAGAGGGATCGCCGTCCTCCGGCATACCAAGGTGGTTGCCTTCGTCGAGACCCTCTAGATCGACGTGGAAACATTCGCGACTTGGGCCACAGTCCTCGTCGCCGAGGTTGTGGCTATCATCGGAGCAATCAGAGAGGCAGTAGTAGCATGCGGTCATGAAGTCCCGCATGGCACTGGGGTTATCGAGCCCGGAGAAATCCCAACCAGAGTCAGGCTCGTCATCTTCCTTGGAACCCGGGGGCCCGTAGGTCGAGACGGCCGTCAATCGGTCCCAGGTTGACCACATATGGTACCCCGGAAGGTTTGGATATGCCTTTATGAAAGCGTCCACCGAAGCGGGGTCGCTTGGTGGGTCGAAGCTGAATCTAAAAGGCATAGGATGGGAAACTGTCGGTACCTCTTGATCGACGGACGGTGATGAAGTCGCGTCGGGGACGGACTGCACCATTATCTCAGGTAGGAGGCTAACGCCCAGCAAGTCCTTCGCGAGCGTGCTGGCGTCACCCGTCTGCTCGGGGTTGGCGTGTTGCGGGGGAACGACGCTCATCTTCGTCTCAGATGCGAGGTCAACGCCCGACGTGTCCCCCGCTGGGGTGCCGGCGTCGTCGACTCGCTCGACAGCCGACGAGGTGCCGCCTCCTGCTTGGCCATGATTGCCCCGCCTCCTTCCCCGTCAACGAGGAAGGTGACGGGACAGACTCGGATGCCGTTCTTCCGCCACGCGGGGAAGACGTCGTCGATTCCACCGCAGGCGGGCGGGCCGACGGCCGCCATTGTCGTTGTCGCGCGGCGGAGGAAGGAGTATCATGTCGTAGCTGCCGTCGAGGGACATGAACTCGAGACTCCCGAAACGGAGCTTCGTCCCGGGTTGGAGAGGTCGCTGGAGACTCCCCATCTGGAGCTTGACGGGAAGCTGTTCGTCAACACGCAGCAGGCCCCTACCTGGCGCGCCAACTGTCGGTGTTTCGACCCCGGGGGGTCCCTGGACCGACGAGTAAATTGTCGCTGCGTGTCCCAGCCCAGATGGGTCGACACGAGACGGAGCACAAGGGGGGAAAACCAGTGAGGGGAAACCGCGGCCTCATGTTGTCCTGCGCCCAGGGCGGATGCGCTTGCAGTAGGGGGTTACAAGCGTTCGCGAGGGAGAGAGAGAGGGCGTGAGACTGCGAGTCAGCCCGTCCTCCCGCGCGGCCACCTTCTTGTACGAGGGCCCTGGACCTTCCTTTTATAGACGTAAGGAGAGGGTCCAGGTGTACAACGGGGGGTGTAGCAGTGTGCTAACGTGTCTAGCAGAGAGGAGCCAGAGCCCTGTGTACATGCCGACGTGGCTATCAGAGAGGTGTTGGAGCCCTGTTCATGTGGCGTCGTGGCCATCGGAGGAGCGCTTGAGCCCTGTAGAAGCACAACTGTCGGGGCTGTCGGATCCTTGCTGACGTCTCCTTGCTTCCGTAAGGGGCTGAGAACCACCGTCGTCATGGAGCACGTGGGGTGCCATCATTACTTGTTTTACCAGGGCGAGCTAGATGGGACGTCGGTCTTGTTCCCTGTAGCCTGGGCTAGCTAGGGGTAGGGTAATGATGCCCCCCCCCCTTGTGGCGTGGTCGGCCCGAGCGAGGTGGTGACTCCTCCGAGGTCGAGGTTGAGTACGAGCCCGGGGGTCGGGCGAGGCGGAGACCGTCGTCCGGAGGTCGAGGTTGAGTTCGAGCCCTGGGGTCGGGCGAGGCGGAGACCGTCGTCCGGGGTCGAGGTTGAGTTCGAGCCCTGGGGTCGGGCGAGGCAGAGACCGTCGTCCGAGGTCGAGGTTGAGTCCGAGCCCGGGGGTCGGGCGAGGCGGAGACCATCTTCCAGAGTCGAGGTTGCGTCCGAGCCCTGGGGTCGGGCGAGGCGGAGATTCCTATGGCGCCCGAGGCTGGACTTGGCTGCTGTCAGCCTCACCCTGGCGGGTGGCACAGCAGTCGGAGCAGCGCAGGCGACGTTGTTTTCCTGTCAGGTCAGTCAGTGGAGGGGCGAAGTGACTGCGGTCACTTCGGCCTTGTCGACTGGAGAGCACGCGTCAGGATAAGGTGTCAGGCGATCCTTGCATTAAATGCTCCTGCGATCCGGTCGGGTGGCGAGGCGATCTGGCCAAGGTTGCTTCTCCGCGAAGCCTGCCCGAACTGGGCCTCAGGCGAGTCGAAGGTGCGTCCGTTGCTTGAGGAGGCGCTCGAGCGAGGCGCGAATCTGCCTTGGTCTACCGTTCCTGCTCGAGGCTGGGCTCGGATGAGGCGAGATCATGTCCCTTGAGTGGATGGAGCCTTTGACCGGAATTGTGCCCATCAGGCCTTTGCAGCTTTGTGCTGATGGGGGTTACCAGCTGAGATTAGGAGCCTTGGGGGTAGCCCTAATTACGGTCCCCGACAGCGACATAGCAATCAAATGACGCAGCCAAGTTCGTACGACACAAATACTGCGTCATGTTGTCAGGGCGCAGCCAGTGCTTAGCCAATACCATAAAATAACGTAGTCTGATCGACATGTCTGAGTACCCACTATATCATTTAATCGCTCGACGTGAGTTCAAAAGCTCAACGCAACACAAATATTTGAGCGATTTAAGTATACACAGTATAACCTTCACATATTTTAATAATTTCTACCAATAATCTACTATGAGAAATAAAGCAGAAAAATGAACACCAAAATTAATGCATGAGCATAACACATCAGATATAAAATGTCATTTTCTATATTTAAACATGTATTTTTCTAATAATTATTTATTGTAGGAAATAATTAATTGAGAAGAAAATGTAACATAAAGCATGATTTTATTCTGTTTGTTAATCATAACAGAAATAAATAGAATAAAAATATTTGCTGGTTTTTTCAGTTGCGTAGAAAACGGATCACCAGTGCATGCGACAACAGTACTCGGATAATGCTTTGTATGATTCCTTTTTTTATCCTAGCCACCATTTTTGGATCCAATGCAGCCATGCATATGGCCACTTGTATGTATGCTTTGACCGAGCAACTTAAGGAAACGAAAGAGCTTGGAGCCCCACTCGCATAGGCACAACCTCTGCTAGAGGTGCGCCTCGAGGACGGCGACGTTGGTGAGCGTGAATCGTAGTGCTCGGACTGCAGGCCCGAGAAGACCTTCTGGAGGTCGATGACGCGAGTCATAGCGAGGACGCGGAACTATTGGTGCCACGAACCCGCCGGTGATGATGGCACCTTGCCCACAACGATTGTGCACCTTCCTTTTCACTGTTTCGCAAGTGAGATGCTCTATCTCTGCCGAGTTTTCTCCCGACAACGCGTTGCCAAACCGCACAAAGCGAAACCGCCGCCACCGCATCCATTCGATTGAGCGAGGGCCACAACCGACATGATCGGGCGCGCGGCATACAGCTAGGAAAGTCGTCGCCGATTTCCTTACAGGTGAACAGTTCCCGCGAACATCATCCAATTTACTAACAGAAAAATTATACCTATCGATTGTTTAGAGAAAACATCGAAGCCTGTCGCGTAGGACAGTTTGGCTAGACCGGAGGACCTGCCGGCTTGACGGAGAGTTAATACAGATCCAATCTCGCAGCAACGTTGAGGTCGAGCGTGCTGATAACATGTTGAGAACTACGTTACCACGGATCACCAGATCCGCTCCCTTTCCTCCCGTCAGCAGTAGAGGCGCAAAAGGTTGTAGAGGACTCGTCTCCCTTCTCATAAGCACGACAGAAGAAACACACGAGATACAAGATATAGGGTTGGACCTCTGGCCTCTTTCTCTTCTCTGTATTATGAAGGGGTGTACATGTTTTTTATATAAAGATGTGAGACCCCTCGGAGACAAAGTCGGTATTTACCCACATAACCCTAACTAGGGTTACTTAACACGATGAACTACTACGACCTAGCCTTATACTTCAGTTTCTAACAACATGGAGCAATTAGTTTGTTGGTATGCAAACAGAACGTATTTGTTACAATCTATTGCAGTGCTCAGTGGCAAATGGAGAAAGACAAAAGAGAGAGAGAGACAAATGACAGGGGCAGACTCTTTATTGCAGAGATAGATGTATATATAGTACAGTACACAGGGTCCCCAAAGGGTGCGACCCTTAGGCAATAACTGCCACACCGATTGGGATTGATCACATGTGAAACTTTTGTAACACTCCCCCTTGATCAACCCAAAACCGTTTGATCATCTGCAATTTGCCTTATCTCCTCAAAAACCCTATGGGAAAAATAAGGAGTACACAATATCTTTTAGATAATGAAAATAATCTCACTTAGTTTCCAAAAGAAAATATGCTTGTAATCATCATGTATAAAAACCCCTGTGGGGAAAATCAATGATGAAGCATATAGCTTTGTTGATATTACCTCGTTAAAAACTTTGGATGAGAAAACCTTAGCAAGGCAAAACTCATACAAAGAAAAGAGTGTAATATGATGGTTCAATACAGGTTATATATCATGGGGAATTACTCCCCCTGAATCTTGCAAGCACTTAAGTTTTCTCATACCAATCCCCTCAACACATTTCTGAAATGTAGAGTATGGTAGAGACTTTGTGAATAGATCTGCAAGATTATCACAAGACTTTGTTTGCAAGATGTTTATATCCCCTTTTTCCTGAAGTTCATGGGGATAAAACAGTTTAGGAGAAATATGCTTATTGATATTACTCTTGATATAACCTGTATCCATCTGAACAACACAAGCTGAATTATCTTCATAGATAATTGTTAGTGAGTCAAGAGAACCAATACCACAAGTTGTGAGTATATGATTCACCATTCTACGAAGCCATACACATTCACGTGATGCTTCAAATAATGCAATTATTTCAGAATGGTTGGTGGACGTGGTCACCAAAGTCTGCTTAGACGATTTCCACGAGATGGCAGTTCCACCTTGTAAGAATACGAATCTTGTTTGCGATTGGCCATTGTGGGGATCAGATAAATAGCCAGCATCTGTATACCCAATTAAACTAGGATCATTACTTCTCTTGTAAAAGAGTCCTAGATCCTTTGTGCCATTTAGGCATCGGAAAATATTCTTAATGCCAACCCAGTGTCTTTTCGTTGGGGCAGAATTGTGCCTTGCTAACAAATTTACTGCAAAAGCAATATCCGGCCGGGTATTGTTAGCAAGATACATCAATGCACCAATAGCACTGAGATATGGGAACTCCGGTCCCAATATCTGTTCTTCATCATCCCGTGGTCTGAATGGATCTTTCTTTAAATCCAAAGATCTGACCACCATAGGAGTCTTTGAAGGATAAGACATATGCATATTGAATTTTTCCAATACCTTTTGGGTATATGTACTTTGATGTACAAGGATTCCAGAAGGTAAATGCTCAAGTTGTAGACCTAAGCAAAATTTGGTTTTACCCAAATCCTTCATCTCAAATTCCGTCGTTAAATGATGACGTGCTTCATCAATATCAAGTTTATTTCCTATGATGTTAAGGTCATCAACATAAACTGATATGATACAGAATCCCACTTTGGATCTTTTGATGAAGACGCGCGGGCAATCATCATTTTTCGTGTATCCCTTACGTAAAAAGAATTCACTCAATCGGTTGTACCACATTCTGCCCGATTGTTTTAAGCCATATAATGACTTCTGCAACTTTACGCAATACATGTTGCGCTTTGCCTTTGGATTCGGTACATCTATTCCATCAGGAACTTTCATGTATATATCAGAATCCAGTGACCCATAGAGATATGTGGTCACTACGTCCATCAACTGCAAAGATAGACTATTTTGCACTGCCAAAGATATTAAATATCGGAATGTTATTACACTCATGACTGGTGAATAAGTTTCGTTGAAATCAACGCCGGGTCTTTGCGTAAACCCTTGTGCTACTAGCCTTGCTTTGTATCTCACTACCTCACCATTTTCATTTCGTTTCCGAATGAAAACCCACTTATATCCCACAGGGAAGATATCACGTGGTATAGGTATTACAGCAGAGAAAACTTCTCTTTTGTAAAGCGAGACTAACTCTGCTTCGATTGCTGCCTTCCATTTGATCCAATCCGAGCGCTTACTGCACTCTGCCATGGTCTTAGGATCTAGATCATTTTGAAGGTCCTCAGCAATCTGCTCGGAGAAATATATGTCGACATTAGTAGCTTTTCTATCATATGTTTCACTAGTCTCAACATAGTTGATGGCAATTTCATCAATCCTTAGAGACTCATCAGAATTTCCCAAATTGATGTGTCTAGGATTTTCCGATGTCCCAGCCTCGGTTATGTGCACATCCGAGCTGGGTTATGGATCATCACAATCCACATGATACATTGTATCATTTTGGTGTCTTTTTGCATTCACTATTGTTCTTTGCTTTTTAGCAACAAAACAGCGCTTATTCACCATACTTCTCCTCTCTAGGAGTTGGGTGGCCTTATTCGGTACTTCCACTCTTTCTGGTGCATTCCTAGCAGGAATGAATGATTTAGTGACACCTTTGTAATTAGTGAATGCATCTGGCAGTTCATTTGCAAGTCTTTGCAAATGTATAATTTTCTGAACTTGCAGTTCAGTTTCTGAAGTACGTGGATCAGAACCTGGAACACATTGAGTATTCCAATTTATTTCCTGGCATTCTTTTTGGTACTTAAATTCTCCCCCTAATGCCGGGAAATGTTCCTCATCAAAAATAGAGTCAGCAAAACGGGCTGTAAATAGATCCCCTGTTAAGGGTTCTAAATACTTAATGATCGACGGAGATTGAAATCCCACATAGATCCCCACTTTCCTGTGTGGGCCCATAGATGTTCTCTGAGGTGGTGAGATTGGAATGTATACACAACATCCAAATTTACGCAAATGGAAAATACTTGGAGGATTTCCACGTACCATTTGTATTGGGGATGTTGAATGATATGCAGTTGGTCGTAATTGTATAAGGTCAGCAGCGTGCAGAACTGCATGACCCCAACACGATGAAGGCAATTTGCAATTCATCAATAATTGCCTTGCTATGAGTTTAATCCTCTTGATTAGTGACTCAGCCAAACCATTCTAGGTGTGGACATACGGTACCGAGTGCTGTACTTGAATCCCCAGCGCCATACAATAATCATTGAATGCCTGAGATTTGAATTCAACAGCATTGTCCATTCGGATTGAACTAATCCGATGTTCAGGAAAATTTGCCTTTAACTTGATAATTTGAGACATTATCTTGGCAAATGCATGGTTGCGTGTTGATAGTAAACACACATGTGACCATCTAGTAGATGCGTCAATCAGTACCATGAAATACCTGAATGGCCCAGAAGTTGGCATAATTGGCCCACAAACATCTCCTTGAATCCTTTCAAGGAATTTAAGCGGTTCAGCTTTAATTTTGAGATATGATGGTCTCAAAATAAGTTTCCCAGTTGCACATGCGGTGCAAACAAAATCCTGAGATTTGGGAAAACTTGTTGTGGGCAAATTATGACCAATTGAATTGCCTGTAATTTTCCTCATCATCCCTATGCCAGGATGACTAAGTCGATCATGCCAAATCTGGAATGCATCAACATCTTGGAAAATTACCTTATATGCAACATGTACATTGCTCTTAATATATGTATAGTACAACTCTGACGTGAGTGATGGAATTTTCTCGCATATGCGCTTGCCATATTTATTCGGCTTGGTCAAGAAGAGAAACTCTTCTTGATTTTCATCATGAGTTTCAATATGAAATCCATTTTGCCGGATATCTCTAAAACTTAGGAGGATACGTGTAGAATCAGGATACAATAATGCATCTTCGATCACAATTTCAGTACCCATGGAGAGGGTAATAGTTGCTCGACCAGAGCCAACTATCACAGCATCGCGTCCGGCGATGGTCAAAACTTTCCCATCTCTTTTCTTAAGAGTCTGAAAGTATTTGATCTCCCTAAGTATAGAGTTTGTGGTACAACTGTCCACAAGGCATAATTCCTCTTCCGTCGAGTTGTCATCATTATGCATCTTGCTGTTGATGTGTAGATCGATCTTGCTGTTCTTGTCAAGAACAGCGTGTTCTTTCGCTTTCCCTTCTCTGATTTCTCCTTGAGACAGTGCTGATAACGTGTTACAATCTATTGCAGTGCTCAGTGGCAAATGGAGAAAGACAAAAGAGAGAGAGACAAATGACAGGGGCAGACTCTTTATTGCAGAGATAGATGTATATATAGTACAGTACACAGGGTCCCCAAAGGGTGCGACCCTTAGGCAATAACTGCCACACCGGTTAGAATTGATCACATGTGAAACTTTTGTAACAGTATTATTGGCTGAATATATTTCACTAGTGAGATTAATGTAATTAGCATGTTAGTTGCAACAAAGACTAGAAGTTTTTTTTTTAAAAAAAAAGAAGGAACGTTCATGGCCAATATTACGAAATGAAATAAAATGCAACGTCGAAGGAAGTCAGGCATCAGTTCGGTCTGAAACCAATTATTGGCAACCCACACCTGCACTCCTCTGCGGCAGCCGGCCCTGCAGAGAAGACTCAACCCACTCAAGAACCATTCACAGGCAAACGGGCCAAGTAAGATATGCAACCTAATGAACCTCTCACTGCCCAAAGTCGGTTAGTAATACCATATCAGGTTCTATACAAAAAAAAAAATCAATACAAAGCCTTGACATAATTCATTGAGAGCACAAGCGTAAGCTAAACTATCTGGAGACTCCTCGGTCAAGTAAAAAGAATCGGTGCGCTACACGAACTACTAAATGACTGCCTCATATGCCCCCATATTACAGGATACAAGCACATATGCTACCTTTCGAATATCTCAAACTGTGAGTGTAACTGCCATGGTATGGTATGGAACCTGAGTGAAAATGCAAGGCCGCCATGCTGGTGACACGTGCAAAATTGATTCAAAACATATATACCTGCGGACCTGCCATGGCATGGAACCTGAGTGAAGATGCAAGACCACGGTGAGTGTTTCCTCAATGAATATAAGCCATCAGTGCGACCAACTTCTGAGCATGCCATTCAGTGAGGGCTCCCGTTTGTGTAGAAACCATCCGGGTTATGTGCCTCCATCTCAGCAAGCATCACGGATTTTGCCCTCTGGTACCTATTCCTTTTCGCTGATATTGCTGATATGGCTGTAGCCAGAATTTAGCAAGTCTCAGACAGTGCCATCAAGTCACGGTTTAGTGAAGATACATAATAAAAAATATATATGAGCCAAGCTAGAACTGAATGGTTTTCTTTCTTACAGCAAGAAGTTCCTATAAACTAAATAGCAACCAAGATAATGGTTAACAAGAGAAGTGAACTGCCTTGCTGCAATGTAAACTAAATAATACTGCCTCCATTTTTTTATTTGACGCTGGTTAGTTCAATTTTGTACTAAGAAACGTCAAATATAAAAAATTGGAGGGATTACTTACAGATAACTTGGCAAGTTCAGTCACATATGAAGTTTTAGAGCAAATATTAAGAGGAGGGAAGTTAGTTAAATCATACTTACAGGTCAAATCTTGAGGGAAGTCAAAATCATAGTCATATGGCCCCCTTCTGATGCACAGTATGTAGACCACTATAAGTATGACGAGCAGAACAAACCCAAACGATGCTCCAAGTGCAATTTTGCCAGTTTTGTTCAGCCCTCCTTTCTCCCAGAATAATGCACAAGCAGGTAAGGTAGGCACGCCACACAAACCTTTATTACCTGAGAGGCTGCCAAAAGAATACATGTTAGTAAAAGACGGAAAATGAATACCACAACTCCACAAGTACATGCCAATCATGTACTCCCTCTGATTTTTTTATTTGACGCTGTTTAGTTCAAACTTGAACTGCACAGCGACAAATATAAAAAAACGGAGGTAGTACTAACTAGCACAGTACATTATCTATCTGCTAACTCTCTGCACTCCTAAACTCCCTATTTGGAGAAAAGTGCCAAGAATAGTAAATATATTGAAAATAAAGCTGCACAGTTTAGTTAATCACTCATCCTCAGATAAAGTAAACAGAGCCTTGTCCATCTGTTCCTATGAAATAAATTCTTTTTATCACACATCAGTTCCTTTTTTTCAGGATTAGAATATCACAGTCAGACCTATTTTGCTAAGCACATGATTTTGAAGATTTGGTCTACTCTACTCTGATAATACCATAATAATTACATTACTCAACATGATAAAACCTAAACACTTCATTCTTGGACCTGTTCAGGAGCTAGCATAAAATAGGCTAATAAATAATGACGATTATCATCTGAGCATAGTAAATCTTTCTAACCATATCTGACATCACAAGTAAGAAGTTGAAGTTTCGTTTACAAGACTATGTAAGGATATATTACTCTATCACGCCACCATGCACGCCAATTGAGTAAAGTCTTTCTGGAACTTGCCCGTCGAGTTGATTGTTGTTTAGTAATCTGCACGAGAAATATTAACTAGTAAGTCTATACTGGTACATGCATACTCATATATTACTAAAGAACTGCCGAAACAGGTTATAAACAAATTCAAACAGTAGCTTGAAAATGCACTTACGCAGTCTGTAACTTGGATGAACCTATGGTTCCAGGAATACTTCCAGTAAACTCATTTGATGAAATATCCCTAAGAACCCAATGAAACACCCATATCAAACAAGGTTATGATGTATAAGAGCACCAGGTTTTGTATAAGCACAAGGTTTGCAGATCATAGATAAATATTAGTGAATTTAAAGATTTACCATAAGCTGAAATAGTAAATACAAGAGAATAGTCACAGGAAAACATGCACAGCTATTAAGAACATTTACTAATTTAATATTCTATTTACTTGTATAAAGTTGGTTAAGTGTAACAAATCATGATCTTAAAATGTCTTATGTTGAGCAGCAGCAGCCAGTGTCCAGTTGTGTCAGCAACATGGATCTTAGGGGGTGTTTGGTTAGAGGGACTAAAGATTAGTCTCTAGTTTTTAGTCTCATTTAGTCCCTTTTTTGCCAAACACTAGGACTAAAATATGGACTAAAATGATTTAGTCTTTAGTCCTTCACATAGGTGCTAAAAGAGACTAAAAGCCCACATGAGTGTATTCCAAGAGCATTTGAGTCTTTGGACAATGTATTTAATGACTTTAGAACCTATTTAGTCCCTAGAACCAAACTAGTAGGGACTAAAGTTTAGTCTTAGGACTAAATGAAACCAAACATGGCCTTAAACATGTTGCACAAGAATGTTAACTGCAGCGAAAGCACACCTTCATCTTATAAAGTGGTATAATTCGTGTACTTACAGTGACACAAGTGAATGTTGACCTAAACCAGGTGGTAAGCTTCCAGTCAGTGAATTATAGCTCAAATTCCTGACCAAAAAGAAGATACCACATTAACAGCCATGCCTGGATGCCTGGAAACTGTTAAGTACAGAAATAAGCCAAAAGGGCATTTCCATAGACATGAAAGAATTCATGGAAAATGTATGAGTATGTATGAAAAGTTGAAAACTTGGAATTGTTAAAAACATAATAGTTTATTGTTTATATAATAATAAATATTGAATGTGACCTACTGCGAAGCAGATCCATCAAAAACAAGAAGGCAGCATGACAGATTCACAAAATAACTTACATTTCAGCATATCCTTTAGCATTTGTACTTGCCGTTTGTAAAATTGAATATATATACATAGACCATTCAAAGCAAAGTGGACAAAAAGAATGAATACAGTGTACATATGAACTAGAATCAGTTGCCAGGAAGTATTAATGGTTTTTTACTGTTCATAGAGGAAGACTTTATAAATATAGTTTATCCTAACAGAAAAAAGGCAATCAACGAGCTTAATCAGTTGAGATATGATTAATCAATTGTGAGGGCCAAGGATCCAGTGAAAACTTTATGAGATGGAGAGATACTATCAAGGTAGACAATTTCGGTCGGTACCGGTAACCGGTAAAATCTACCACGAAAACCGGATCGGTTTTTGCTGGATTTCGGTTTAGAATTTGAAAACATAAAAGTTAAATTTTGGTCAACAGAATGGTTTTCGAAAATTGAAAACGAAAATGTAATCCCTGGATACTATGAATCTCTATTCCCATAGGTAGATATAGTAATCAGACCAATTTATGAGCTTCAGAGGCATTCAATTTTGTGCACGAACCCTACTGCCTAACATTCTTGATCCACATGAAACGGTACATTACTTTTGCTGAGAAACATCTTTCCATTTTAAGAGTCGTAGCAGCCTAGCACACATGAACGGTAACATAGCCATTCAGGTCATTCCAGTCATGTTACCATGCATGTCCATGTCAATGATTGCTATTTTTAGTGGTCTACAGACTACAACTACTTGATAAACTTTCCTGTTGTAACCAGGTGCACTTGATTTTATCTAACTTACATTTTCAAATTTTATTCACTTCCACGGGTGATGTTCTGCACTACTATTCTTTGTCAGATTTTTATAACAATGCTAAACTAAGATGACACAAACTGCTATACAAAGATGACAATTTATTTATTTAATTTTCTCTTATATAGAAAAAGACTCCTAACAGAGCTAAGCTAAGATGCATGTAATCGAAATCCGCATGTAAGCTATGTTATCAACAGAAAGCCAAGATTATACATACGCACAAAAATCTAAAAATCAAGGATGACATGGGTCAAAATTGATTTCAACTGGTGTGTGGAATGATACTTACAAGCTTACCAAGTCTTTAAGATGACTTATTTCATCCGTGATGTAACCTTTTAGTCCTTGACTCGCCAGATCCCTATAGAGGGCAACAGCAACATCATACAAGTTATAACCACAAGCATTTGAACCTTTCAACCCAGAATAGTGTATCAAGTAAAATAGTCCACAGACCCTTCCATCCAACCTCACATACTGATACCAATAATCCGATGTACATAATTTATTATATTATAGACAAGACACTGGCAGCTACAAGCACTCAAATTAAATAACCGAAAGACCTGTAACTCAAGCGACCAAATTAACAATTGTGCAGTTAGACATTTCAGTGCAACGTGCAACTAACAAATACTAAAGTTCAAGTAGATAGAGTATTAGAGTTTTTTTTTCTATATGTGCTTGTCTGTTAAACATCTCCTTTCCAGTCAATCCAATGTATTCTATGAAAAATGCTCACTGTCACGTTAGTGCAGTTTTGTGACCAGAATGGAAACCCAATAACCCCTAGATGACAAGCAGAAATGCTCATAATAAAGCACATTGCAAATAAAAACAGCATCCGGAGAAGAATGGTACTTACAGTTGTGTTATCACAAGCCCTTTGTCACCGCGATGGCAAGTAACCCCCTCCCATGCATCCCATGCCCT
Source organism: Zea luxurians (assembly GCA_029449295.1). NCBI lineage: Eukaryota > Viridiplantae > Streptophyta > Magnoliopsida > Poales > Poaceae > Zea > Zea luxurians. The sequence goes on from JAOPSE010000014.1 coordinate 82,890,492, forward strand.
CGGTGCACAAGGGTCACCATTCCAACCCATCCTGGCAGGAATTTTCAGCGACTCCTTCAACGCCTTCATTGCAGCCACTGCCAAAACCAATGCAAGAAGCTGAGAGGGGCAGAGGTAGTAGGGGGCAATTTTGTAGGCTCCTAATATTGAGCAGTCCAGCCAAAAATCTTCAGAATTGATCACCTTGGCTCGGCACTGTCCTCATCTCAAGTGGCACCATCGCATAATTCTCAAGGCCGCACAGAATCGGCCGTCCCACCACTGGCACAAGCCTGACGCTCAACGTCGAGCTTGTCAGATTCTTGACAATGTAGGTCCACTTGAAAGCCGTGAAGCCTCCGACCTGCTTGAAGATGTCGATCCTCGTGACGTTCTCCCCAGCAAGCACTACGTCGAACACCCTCTGGCCAGGTGAGCCGATCCCAGCATCGATCTCGGCGAAATGGAGCCAGACCATGTAGGACAGCCTCGTGTCGACCGGCATGAGGTACTCGATCTCATTGGCGGCGTCACCGCCCGTGGTGACCGCCGACTCGTACAGCTTGGTGGGGAAGTAGTTGGGCGGCTGGTTGCTGCCGAAGACCTTCCTACCGCCCGCGGTGATGGCGTCGTAGCTGAGGTCGTTGTTCCGGAAGTCGACGTCCGCCTGCCACACCCGCGAGAAGGCGTCGGCGTCCCTGGTGAATCCGGGGCCGAAGAGGCTGTTCCCGCAGGTGACGCGGCCGTAGTTGACGAGGACGAGGTCGGCGCCGGTGGTGGCGCCGTCGTAGGCGAGCGGGTGGACGGGGGAGACCTCGATGGAGGCGACGGCGGGCGCGTCGGTGGAGAGCGAGTAGAAGCAGAGGTCGGAGGCGGGCTCGGTTGCGGAGGGGAAGATGAGGTCGGAGTAGGCCCCGTAGCGCGCGGCGGGCTCGGGCCAGGGCGAGCGGAAGGAGAGCACGAGCGTGGCGGCGGCGGAGACGTCGAAGGAGGGCGTGCGCAGCTTGGAGTCGTAGTTGTCGTAGACGGAGAAGAGGCGGAGGTAGTAGCGGCCGGGGGGGAGCGGGAGCGAGTAGCAGGAGGACTTGCCGGCCGAGGAGGGCGGGAAGAAGCGGAGCGTGCGCTCCTGCGGCTGCGGGAAGCGGTGCGGCTCCGCCACCATGCCGGCGGCCCCGCCCGCGGAGAAGAACCGGTCGGCGAGCCACCGGCGCCCCAAGGCCGAGGTGAAGTCCGCCGCGCCGCCGCAGTCGATGTTGTAGCTGTGGTTCGCCGCTGCGCCCGGCCGGGGAGAGAGACGGAGAGCACACGGCGTTAGCACTCGCTCGCTCCCGCCGTCTGCATTGCAGCCGCGAATCGAACGAAAAAACTTGTATTATGTAAGGGGGAGGAGGGGCCGAGCTAGGGAGAGCCTACCGCCGGAGAGGAAGGGGTCGTCGGAGGCGCGGGCGCGGGCGCCGGCGCCGGCGAGGAGGAGCAGGAGGAGCGGGAGCAGCCGCATTGGGGGAGGGATCCCCTGGTCGTAGCGACGAGGATTTTAGGGGTCGCTGCGGTGGAGTGGGGAAACTAGAGTGCTGGATGGAGGCGGTGGTGGAGGAATAGTGGTGGGGAAGGAAGGGGACAAGGTGAAGCGGGGGGGAAGAACGCTGGAACCTGATGGCTTACGCCGTACGATGATCCGTGATCGGACGGCCGTGCGGGATCGTGGAAGGAATCGGGCGCGGCGAGAAGCGGACAGACAGGGAGGCGATGCGGTGAGCCGGTGACATTGAAGAACCATGGTGCGGCGAATCTGAGGAGCCAGCTTTTTTATGCGCTAATCAGCCCGCTCGCGAATCTGAGCTAGCTTTTTGCATTGCATGCATGGAGAGCTCACGTGAGCCGGTGAGCGGAGTGCTGTAAAAAATTAAAAAAACAAGAAAATGCCAAGCGGAAGCGGAGGTGGTGAAGAATCACTGCCATCAGCATCTTTCACAGTATAATAACAGCTGGGCTTGCGGTTGCGGTGGATGTGGGTGGGGGACAGAGCGATTAGCCGAATAATTGGAGCGGCGATGGACACACAAGGGATTTGGCCCACGCAACGCAACGCAAGTAGATCTCGACGTCGGCCGTGTCACGAGAACCACAACCACCAGTCCACAGCTGTGACCCCCGTACCCAAACAGGCAAAAAAACACAGTAGTGTCCGTGGTTGGCACTTGACAGTCATAGTCATAGTCATAGTAATAAGTAACCCAGCAGCCGAAGCAGAGCAGCGGCGGGCGCGTTACTGCTTTCTTCTGTCCTCTCGGATCGTGCGCCTTCGCCGCGTCCGAGAATTGGCCGCGACGTGCGCGGTGATGCGGGGGAGATGTTCTTGTCCGTGCCGCGCGTCAAGCGTCAACCAACCCAACCCACCCCACCTGCCACCGGTAGCAGAGCTAAGTAGAACGAAACCATTCTGTTCCAGTTTTATTATTGTTTGGTTATAAAGTAACTAGAATGGAGTTGTTCCAATTAGAGAATATTCTTCTCAGATCCGTAACCATCCACTCCAAAAAATCAATGGGACGAAGTCGTTCCATTCCCAGCCCGATCGCACAGCTCGCCCTCTCATCCGTGCGCAGCAGCTCGCGCGCCTCCCTCTGCAACCAAACAAAAAATAGAGTCGCCTCGTACCAACTTACCAAATATAGAATAGAGCGGCTCCGTTCCTAAAATCAGAGGTGAAATGGCTCTGTTTTACTTGGCTGCTCAACCAAACACTATCAAGTGTGCCCACTTGTTTCTCCCAAGTCTGTAAATCCAGGGCGTCACACCGATCAAATTGTGTCCTCTGGAGGACTTCGCCGACCCGTGCCGTGCATTCAGGTTTCTGCGCCGCCGCAAGCAAGGCCTACCTTGTACCGGGCGTTTGAAGGCCGCGCCAAAGGTTTAGTATACTGATGGGTTTTGTGCAGGTTGATCAGCAGGCAGCCAAGAACTCCCCCTCCCAGCTGAGACCTGAGAGTACAAGACTCAACCAAAAAAAAACGCGGATCGGACGGGAGCAACCAGTGGTTTGGAGTGAACAGGGATGGAATGAAGAATGTAGAGATGACAGTGTAGCGACGCGGCCCGTGAAGAAACATCCGCCTGGGCCTGTTCCCGGTTGGGCTGTGCGGGGGAGTCCACGCCTCGGCCCTCTATGGCGAAATGGTGCCTGCACAACCAAACCAAGCCCTTCCCTCAAGCAGTGAATGCAGCGAGAGTCGAGAGGCGTCCGTCCAGCCACCACACCAGCGCGATGCAACGCAGACGCAGCTGTGTGAGCGAGAAACACCAAGCTGGGGGCGTGCGCGACCGCCCTTCCTCCTTTTCCTCCACCCCGCCGGCGCCCGCGCCGCGTCTTCGGCCGGACTTGGGGCCTCGGAGCTCGTGCTCAGCCCTGGACACGAGAGTCGAAAGGCTTCTTTTTTTCCACCCGAAAGCAACGGGCGGAGGGGAGGGGGAGAAAGGCAGGACAGGAGCGAGCAACTGAGCAAGCAAAGCTGGCCTGCCCCGCGACGGACCGGACGGGGTGGGGACCGGACATGCTGTTTGGTGGTGTGTGTCGGTCGACTGTCGACGGACCTTCCAGAGAGTCGTTCCGACTTCCGACCCCCCGGCGTGTGGTGGACTCGAGAACAAGGACATCGACCACGATGGGGACCTGGCCAGGCCAGCTGGGTGCGTGCATGCAGTGTGGCCAGTGGCGGGGGGAGTGCCGGCGTGCCGCCGCTGTGCTTCTCGCTTTCTCCTGCTCCATCGTCCTTCGTTAGATACACGGCGTGCTGCAAAACGTAACCAAGCGGCGGCCATATATGGCTGTGGCGGCCGCGTGATGATGCAGCACCACCCTTCTGCGTGTCACATAATTGCATCGTCGGTTCCAATAGAGCGTCGTTTTTCGATTATATATCAGTCGGCGTTTCGGACCCGGGGTCCCTTGACCGACGAGTAAATTTGTCGCTGCGTGTCTCTGCCCAGATGAATTGGTACGAGATGAAACACAAGTGGGGGAATGAGTCTTATATTATCCTGCACCCGGGTGCTTGTAGTAGGAGTTACAAGCGTTGCGAGAGAGAGAGCGAGTAGGAGAGAGCGAGAGAGAGAGAGGGGGTCCGGTCCCTGCTCGTCTTCTCCCGTCCCTTTGTCGTGCGTCTACTCGTCTCTCCTGCCGTGTGTTCGTGTATTCGTACGCTCGTATGTTCGTTCTTCCCCCCCCTCCCTCCCCTCTCTGGGCCCTGGACACCCCCTATTATAGATATAAAGAGATGCCTAACTGTACAATAGGGTGTAGCTGGGAGCTATTGTGGCTGGCAGGGACGCGTGTTCCACCTAGTGACGCCGACCTAGCCTCTCTCTCTCCCCGTCTCCGTCCAAACAAAAGTCACCGTTTTCTTGGAACGGGAACGAAAATTAATGGGTCACAGTCACAGGGACGCGGCAGCAGCGTCACGGGACTGACAACAAGAGCAAGGAAGACATAGAGGGATGGGGGGGGGGGCACTAACGGAATCTGTTGCCACAATTTGCCTACCACCAGAATCGACCCGTGGATCAGTTTGGGCACTGCTTCTTGATAACACCGCACGGCACGTCGTCGGCACACGGGCAGCACAGTCCACATGCATATGCATGGGCGTTTCTTTAAAAGTTTTGTTTGTTTCGAAATTCTCGCGCGCTGTCATTTTCTTTGCATGCGTGCAGTACGTACTCCCTCTGGTGCAGTAAAAGAAGTCATCCTGCGTGTGACCGAGCGTGCACAAAAAGAAGTCATAGTGCGCGTGGGTCTGGGATTTGGACGTTGTTGCCCCTAGTAATTGCACAAAAAAAGATACATTTAAGAGGAATCGAACTTGAGACCTCCAGTCTAGAATGCCTTGGAGCTGCTGCAGCAACCAATCAGGCCTGATTGTTTTAGTGACGTTAATGCACCCATATCCCTATTTAATAGGGGCAAACAGGAAAAACTCTATAATAATTAATCACTCCTTGGTATGCACAATCATGTCCTAAACGACTACCTTTACTGCACTAGAGGGAGTACGTAGGAGTACTAGTAGGCGGTTGGGCCGGGATGCGCGACATCATCGACCCGACCGCAAGAGCGAGCGCGTGACCACTAATTATTGCGCTCAACAAGAATTGTTGCTAGCGACGTGCCACCTACACCCCTTGGCGGTTGGCGCTGCAGTTTTTTCTCCTCACCAGGACGTACTACTGCTCGGCAGTAATCCTATATTTGCGTGCGATTGCGATTGCGATTGCGCCTTGTGTGAGCGGCGCGCGATTAGTCTGCTCGTAACAAAGTGGTGGCTGACGAATACTATTGTTACTTTACTCTCAAACGATTAGTACATGCAAGGTTTAACGTTGTTACAATAACTTATATAACTACAGGAGTCCGTTTGGAACGCACGAATTTTGCAGGCAGTTTAATTTGGCATAAAAAAAGGATCCAGTACTAGCAGAAAACCAACGGTATCGGATCGTTAGAATGACACGTGGCGGCTAGCCAGCCACGGCACCCGTGAGTTCTCGACGAGACGACGTGTCTCTTTGATCCTTTGGCTTTTCGGTTATTTTCAATCCATATAAATTAGAGGGAATTGATACGGATTAAAATAGATTTTGATTTATTAGAGATTGAAACTTCGTCAATCTATATAGATTAGGATAGAACTGAAAGTGATTGGCGAGTGGAAAGCCCAGCCCCACGGCATCTGGGACGCTGAGGGCACGGCTCACATGCAGCAGGTGCATTCAAGACTGCTGGTCTGCTGCCCAACAGTAACGGCTACCAACCACCATTAAATGAAAGGAAACCGAGAGGCCCCCCCCCCTGCTCAGGGCGGGACACTGACCGGACGCAGCAGCCAGCAGCGGCAGCGCAGGGCCTCCTTCGATCTCATCCACTTCCTCCTAGCTTCTGACGTCATCCACTTCCTCCCTGCTAGTTCGGGCGGTAACTTCTGATTTTATAAAAAGAATTCTGTGCGAAGTTCGCACTTGGCAGCGAATACTCTCTATCAGTTCCGGCGATGTTTGTGGAGGAAATCACGAGTGAAGTTGCGTGGCGTAAAGCCGTGCTAGTAGGAAGGAGGTTAAAAGCAACAGCCAGCCTGACGCAATCCCGGCCGGTGCCTAGCAAAGTTTATCAGGGTCCCATGAGAAGAGGCGCCGCCGACGACACCGCTTCGCTCTACCAATTGCTGTCCTGTGCCAACCCAGTGGTGTACATGCACGGCCCAGAGGGAGGGAAAAGCATGCATGTGTGATCTTTTCCGCTGGATGGAAACTTCCATTTTCTTGACATAGCAAATAAAATAAAAAATAAATACTCTTAACTTGGGAGCCCCCACGATCTAATTCGTCATGACAAGGCTCCACGCACGCATACTCGAGAGAAAGAGAGAAACACTGCTGGAGCTGGACCCATCGCGCCGGACACAGGCTGGCATGGCAATGGCATCATCTGTCCTCGCCTTTGCCTTTCGCTCCTCCCCAGACCCGGCAGGGCCCACCGCTTAATTACCCCCCCATCTAATCATTCTCCCGCTAATTAAACACCGGCTTGTCATTACTACTGACAACCGTGGCTAACAGGGCGCGGTTAGCCAGAAGGCAGGCTCGCTTAGGCTAGGCTAGCACTTGTTGGGGGTGAAGCCGACGGCGCCCCTGGCGGTGTCGAAGCTGACGCGGGTGCCCTGCTGCTGCACGTTCCCGATGATGGACACGGCCGCGTTCGTCGGCGCGAACGCCAGGCAGTAGGTGCCGGCTCCGTCCACGGGGATCAGGTAGTTCTTCGCCGGCAGCCGCAGCGCGCCGCCGCCCTCGAACCGCAGCGACACCGCGGGCACCTCCACGCTCGTCCGGTCCGACAGGTCGTAGCACGTGTCGAACAGCGACACCCCGGAGGTCCGGGGCAGCGACGGCGCGCCCTGGACGAAGGCGTCGCGGAGCGCCGCGTAGGCGGCGGACTGGAGCCGCGTCACGGCGGTGCCGGAGTCCACGATGACGCCGCCCGAGCCCGACGTGGCGTCCATGGCGAAGGCGGAGGCCGGGATGGACAGCGGCTGCCCGCCCACCGAGATGCCCGACAGCGCCACGTAGTAGAAGGTGCTCGTGCGCGGGCTGCGCAGGAGAGGCGCCGTCACGGTGCCCGCCTCGGCGGCGCCGTCGCCGAACTGGAGCGTGGACGCGGCCGGGGAGTCGCGGTCCACGAGGCAGTAGGAGAAGGTGGACGCGGAGATCTGGGACGGGAAGGAGAGCGGCCCGCCGCCCAGCGCCAGCAGCCCCGCGGCGCCGACGAAGAGGCCCTCGTTGTCGTGGCCGCACCCGATGGCGACGTTGCCGACCGGGGTGGAGTCCCCCAGCGTGAGCGTCTCGGTGGCGAAGTCGCCCACGGTGTAGGAGCCGTCGCCGTAGGCCACCTCGTAGAGGCAGGCGCCCGTGGCGTTGCGGCACGCCGCGGTGTCCAGGTCCCGGCAGCGCTGGGAGTCGCAGGAGACGGCGGCGTAGGAGGCGGAGAGGGACGGGTCGAACACCGGGTCGGACTGCTGGTAGCAGTCGGCGCAGGGCTGGCACTGCACCCAGGTGACGTCGCTGCCGGTGTCCAGCACCATGTACAGCTGCCGCGCGGGGCTGCCGATGCCCACGCGGGAGAAGTACTCGCCGCTGCCCTGCCCGACGCCGGACACCACGGGGCCCTGGATCGCCGCCGCCGCCGCCGACGCCGCGAACACCGCCGACCCGTTCGCGGGGCGCAGGTCCAGCCGGGTCACGCCGTCCGCCGCCAGCGTCGCGCGGGCCGACACCGCCGCGGCGCGCGCCGAGTCGCGGCGGAGGCGGGAGAGCACGAGCGAGCGGTACGTCTCGTGCCGCCCCTGCTCCTCTGGCAGGAAGTCCCGCGAGTGGAGCCGCAGCGTGAGGCCGCCCTCCCGCGCTCGCGGGGAGCGCTTCGCCCCTGCGGCGGCGGCCGCGGACTGGTGCAGCGAGACGGCGTCGGTGGAGAGCGCGGCGCGGGCGCGGGAGAGCGAGGCGGCTACATCGAGCGTCTCCGTGTCCGCGGCGGACGAGTGGCGGTGGCGGGAGACGGCGGGGCTCGGGGCGGTGGCGAGCAGGAGGATGGCGACAACGACGACGAGGGCGCCTAGCGGGAGAAGGGTAGTAGGCGGCTGCATTGTGCCGCTGTGGCTGGCGCCTGGCGGTGAGAGGACTGGTGGCAGTGGGAGTGTCGGGGGCAGGAACGAGTGGAGGGAGGGCGAGGAAGGTGGTGGGATTTTTCAAGTGCGGCACAGCCGGCAGGTGCAGTGACGAGCGACGAGGGTGAATGGAATGGGGATCACGTCATTTCGGTGCTGGATTAATCCGCTTCGCCCCGCGGCGGCGAGCGGGGCGGGGGGAGCTTTTATGGTGTGTAACTGCGGGAATGGGGAGGGTTTGGTGACGGTGGCGCCGGTGGGGGACAGACAGAGCAGCAGGGACGGGGACGGGGGGCCGCATCGGCAGAGGAGGGCACGGCACGCTCTTGGCCGGGACCGGGAGAGGCGGAGGGTGTGAGTAATCATTTCGGTCGTAGGGTTTTAGGACGCTACAGAATCATCATCATTTTAGTAGTACAAATCTTTGTACAGGATTACTGTCGCGTGTTGCGGCCATGGTCGTAAATTACCCACACACACCGTACTCTGCAGTCTGCACTGCACCGCGCGTTAAGTGTAAACATGTGATGTGTCCTGCGATCCTGTGGCATGCATGTTGATGTTACTAGCAGTGCTCAAACCGTAACGAGGTTGCTCGCTCCTCAGGCAGCGGAAACAACGCAGCGGTTGCTGTTGCTGATTGGTTCGCGTAATCTTTCACAAAAGTTTCGTAACGAAGCAGTTTAACTTTACTCACTGAAAGAAGAAAAAAAATTACATCGCACGCTTCAAATGCGGGCCACAGAGATTCTGCACTTGAAAAATGCGTTGGCGCCATGTGTGCTCCCAAGCTAACGAACGCGATCGAAGTGCCATCAGTTACGAGAAACAAATGCCTACCTACATTTGTAGTAGTAGTATTGATTTCGAGCATTGCCTGCCACACTGCCTACAAAATTCCAAGGATCGCGCGGTGTCGTGATGCGCCCCGGCCCGCCGTTTACCTACCTGTCTTGCATCATCCCGCAGAAATTGCAGATCAGGCCAACCGCATCAGGCTCCCGCGAAATGCATGCGTAGCGCAGCCCACGCCATGATTTCCAGTAGCCCGGTAAAGTAAAGCTCCTCGATTTGTTTGCGTGCCAACAAGAACACATGGTCGCGCGCTCAGTCGGCCCCCAACTCACTAGTCGAAGAGGAAAAGCCAACAGCAAAAGAAGAAAGAGAGAGGGAGAGAGATGATATATGAGTATAAAGAAAAAGGGACGCGACCACCGGTGCATGCGCATGTGTATATTTCAATAGGAAAAGAACATAGTTAGTCTTCGGTCAGACGACTAGATTTAGATTTGTTATTATAGTAATTGATTGATGCAGACACCAGACAGCCAGGTAGTGCTTCGATCGAGCTTTAATAGCTCCCCATAGCGGTGGCTGGCTGACTCACCTGGTCTGTTGTATTGTACATGGATCCTGCAGTTCTCTATGTGCACATTCCTAGGCCCCGTTTGGTTACCCCAAACTAAAGTTTAGCCCCTGTCCAATCGAATGTTTGAACCTCCGTTTCGGGTATTAAATGTAGTCGGATTATAAAACAAATTTGTCAGCCGAAGATTAAAAGACGAGACGAATCTAGTCCAGTTGGTTGGGTCTATATTTCATACTCCTATTTGAAAGTCAAACGCTTGATGTGACCCGGGCTAAACTTTAGCAGGGTCAACCAAACACCCCCCTAGATATTGTCATGTTCTCCCTCATCATACGACGACACTTCAAGTTTTGCGCACCCGACGCACGTTGACGCAGCAGGGCAGGCTGACTTCGGTGAACGTAAGATTTATATTGATTTATGTAAAATGTCTCTATATTTTGTTCATCGACGGCTTGCTCTAAATCTCGAAGTAGTATATTCGTTCATCGATGGTTTGCGCTAAATCTCAAAGTACATGAGCCACCGAACGATGGTAAAACCAAACGTTTTACCGAGGTAAAGCTACATGTGGTCATGGGCCCGAGGATCGCTTGGTTGCGTCGTATTCTTTCTTTATGGCGAGCGGCGTGGGGCAGCGTGGGTCCCGAGCGCCATTATTCAGACTACACTGACCTCTGGCTTTTGTAGCTTGGAGCTTGGCACGGCTCGTCGTGCGCCTACCAGCGATCTGTGCACTCATGCCTAGTCCTGATATGTTATGAGTGTGTCGTAGGTCAGGGGTGCATGGGTCATAAATGCGTTGCAGTCCGGAAGATTCGTAGGTTGTGAGTGCGCTGCAGCACGAGGGGCGCATAGGTCATGAGTGTGAGGCGGACCGACGCCTCTACGTGGCTCGACGTCAGGCATAGTCAATGCGGTCGGTCACTTATGATGGGTCGGTCTCGAGCCAGGCGAGGGATCCACTTGTCTGTTTGCTCATCACCCTGGCCACCTTTTCTCTTTGGTCTCTTCCTTGAACGGATCCCCTTCCGAAGCCTGGTATTTCTGTTCCTTCTCCTTCCGTTGTAGGGTGGTCGCCGTCGATCAAGAGGTCGCGCCACCTCCCGTCGGGTCACTACGGTCGGGCTCCTCGTCCCCTCTCCCTCATGTGTCTCAAAAGAGTTGTGGCGTCTTCCATGCGACACAAGAGGCTGCCAATGTCGAGGCAGAGCTGCTTCGTATGCAGCCCTCCAAAGCCGATGGTCGTGTCGTTGGTAAAATTTTCACCTAAGTAGAATTTTCTGCTTTGATATTATAACTAAAATTGTTTCTCTCCGAGTCCTATTGAAGACAATATACTGTAAATACTAGCAACTCTGGTTGAACCTTGTCGCAAGGACCTCGTTGGACATGGACAACTGTAATGAATGCTAATCAACAACATTAGCCGCAAGCAGTTGCCCCTCACCTTGTGGCTTAGGGCTTGTTTGTTTCAGCTTGTAGATTATGTAATCTGGATTATAATCTACATGTAGATGTTTAGTAGTCTAGATTATATAAATGTAGATTATTCATAAAGACAACAATATCCTTATTTGTTTATTTGAGGTGAGAAAAGAAGGATGACATATATTATAATTTTTATTTACATAACCATGTGTACTGGGTCTTTTGCCAAAAAATAATCTCAAATAAGCTACTCTTGAGAAGATTATGAGATTATCATAATATGAGCTTTAGATTATATAATTTAAACCCATAATCTAGATGTTTGTTTACCTGTTAGATTATTTATGCTGGATTATATATTATGGAGAGATTATAATCCGAAACAAATAGATCTTAGTGCATTGGAATCAATTATTTCTGCGAGTGCCTGCCTACGGGGGAATAATCACTTCTTTTTTGAATAAAATGACACAAGGAATGAGCATATAGAGACGTGGATAACTGATCCATTAAATCAGTGTTTTTCGTTCGTCTCTGAATACGCCGAGTTTCCATCCAGTCCAGCTCACGCTGAATATGCAGAGAGGAACCTTGTATCCTTCCACAAGATCTTCTTGCAGCACTAACTTCATGCCTCGTACTAGTTAACTCGAAAAGAGATGTTGATAACTGTCTGATTTACAAACAGCTTTTGCCCCCTCACATATTGATCCCGCCCAATAATCTCCACGCGATGTAAATTATCATAACCTCCAACAGCTAGCGCGGCTCGCACTCCATCCTAATAACCATTCCAACGTCTCGCGAGATCTTGGTGGTAATGACTGCTAAAAAGAAGAGAGCATCTAACAAATACTGAGAGCTTTCGGTGGTCAGTAACCGCCTCCAGGGATCGGCCGGGATCCATTCCATTCCCGGATCTACTCTTCGATCGCCCTTTGTATTTGAATCGGCTTTCTTCATTGGGCCTCAAATAAATAGAATCAACCTTTACTCCTGTCATGATACAACTCCTCCGCTTAGTGCCAAAACCTCTACAATAAATCTTCGATACAATAATAGTTTAGTGCTTGTTCGGTTATTTTCAATCTATATAGATTGGAGAGGGATTGATACGGATTGAGATAAATTTTGACTTACTAGTAATTGAAACTCCTTCAATCTCCCTCAATCCATATGAATTGGGATATAACCAAACAAGCTCTTACATAATCATAAGCTTTCTCATATTCTAATTTCATAATAGTATTATTAAGAATATATGTCAGGGGTATTTAAATGTCGATTAACTAATAGGATCATGACATGTGGGTCCATGGACTCATCCACTAGGCCTAAAGAAGGCTCTACATGAAAGAAAGTCTTCGGATGATGAAGATGGCAAAGATCAAATCATATTGGACAACCGGATCGATATCTTTTAACTAAGACAAAATCACGTACCCTTGTCCATGCCACGCTAAAGAACAGGTCTAAGGTCCGGTCCTGATCGTGGTTGTTCTTATATGGGCTATGATGTCGTTGTGTATGTGTAGGATAAGGGTTAGGACGTTCTTGATCTGTGGTCTTCTTTTAATATAATGATCAGGGACTTTCTTACACCCTATTTGTGGACTATTGTATGATAGGACTCCTGACACCTAGAGGTTATAGATGTACAGAAAGACTGGAGCACGAAAGCCCGACTCAAAGCACGTTTTTGGCCCGGTATGAGCCCGGTCCGGCCCGCTTTTATATGGGTCCGGTCCGGCCCGGCACGAATAAGCGAGTCGGGCTCGTACAGTAAACTAAGCCCCGCGTGCTAGCCTGGCATGACATGTTTACCTCTAAACCTGTTAAATCCGTTTTTTGCACTAAATCGTGCTTACTGGTCCGCTTAACTCGTTTTTTGGCCCGCTTTTTTCATGCTTATCGGGTCAGGCTGGCCTGTTTAGGCACGCAGGGGGATAGGCTCGAATAGAGAAACGAGCCCGCTGGCTTGGATGGCTTGGCCTGGTCCATTTTGCCATCGATCTACGGAGGTAGACTCAAGTAGGTTGCGTGGTTATTCATATGTGGTACTGGTAACTGAAAGTCGCCTAGAGGGGGGTGAATAGGCAAATCTGAAATTTATAAACTTAAGCACACACTACAAGCCGGGGTTAGTGTTAGAAATATAAACGAGTTCGAAAGAGAGGGCGAGAACAAATCACAAGCAAATAAGGTGGATGACACGGTGATTTATTTTACCGAGGTTCAATTCTTGCAAACCTACTCCCTGTTGAGGTGGTCACAAAGACCGGGTCTCTTCCAACCTTTTTCCTCTCTCAAATGGTCACTTAGACCGAGTGAGCTTCTCTTCTCAATCAAACGGGACACTAAGTCCCCACAAGGACCACCACACAATTGGTGTCTCTTGTCTTGGTTACATATGAGTTGGAATCAAGAAAGAATGAAGAAGAAAAGCAATCCAAGCGCAAGAGCTCAAATGAACACAAATCTCTCTCTCTCTCTCTCTCTAGTCACTAATTTGGTTGGAGTGATTACGGACTTGGAAGAGGATTTGATCTCTTTGTTTGTGTCTTGTATTGAATGTTATAGCTCTTGTAAGAGGTGTGAAGGCTGAAAACTTGGATGCAATGAATGGTGGGTGGTTGGGGTTATTTATAGCCCAACCACCAAAGGAGCCGTTGGTGGAGGCTGCTGTCGCATGGCGCACCGGACAGTCCGGTGCGCCACCGGACACTGTCCGGTGCGCCGGCCACGTCACCCGGCCGTTGGATTCTGACCGTTGGAGCTTCTGACATCTGGGCCACCGGACAGGTCATGTAGACTGTCCGGTGCGCCTTCTAGCTCTGCTCTGACTTTTGCGCGCACTGTAGCGCATTAACTGCTCTCTGCAGACGACCGTTGGCGCGATGTAGCCGTTGCTCCGCTAGCACACCGGACAGTCCGGTGAATTATAGCGGACCGACTCCCAGACTTCCCGAAGGTGGCAAGTTCAGACTGGAATTACCTGGTGCACCGGACACAGTCCGGTGGCACACCGGACAGTTCGGTGTGCAAGACCAGGGCACACTTCAGTTGCCTTTTGCTCCTTTTATTTGAACCCTTTCTTGGTCTTTTTATTGTTTTGTTGTGAACCTTTGGCACCTGTAGAACTCATAATCTAGAGCAAACTAGTTAGTCCAATTATTCGTGTTGGGCAATTCAACCACCAAAATCAATTAGGAAAAAGGTGTAATCCTATTTCCCTTTCAATCTCCCCCTTTTTGGTGATTGATGCCAACACAAACCAAAGCAAATATATAAGTGCAGAATTGAACTAGTTTGCATAATGTAAGTGCAAAGGTTGCTTGGAATGAAACCAATAATTATTTCTAATAGATATGCATGGAATGATTTTCTTCTAATTAAAAATTTTGGACCACGCTTGCACCACTTGTTTTGTTTTGCAATGTTTTGGAAATTCTTTTTCAAAATCTTTTGCAAATAGTCAAAGGTAAATGAATAAGATTTTGAGAAGCATTTTCAAGATTTGAAATTTTCTCCCCCTGTTTCAAATGTTTTTCCTTTGACTAAACAAAACTTCCCCTTAATGAAATCCTCCTCTTAGTGTTCAAGAGGGTTTTAGATATTAATTTTGAAGAGGGTATACCAATTTGAAATTATATCAATAATAAGATACCAATTTGAAAACACTACTTTAAAAACAAATTGAAAGACTAAAATTTTGAAATTGGTGGTGGTGCGGTCCTTTTGCTTTGGGCTAATACTTTCTCCCCCTTTGGCATGAATCGCCAAAAATGGAGTCATTAGAGCCCTTTTTACTTTCTCCACCTATGGTAGATAACATATGAGTGAAGATTATACCAAAGTTGGAGAGTGGTGTGGAGCGACGACGAATGATGAATAATCGATGGAGTGGAGTGGAAGCCTTGTCTTCGCCGAAGACTCCATTTCCCTTTCAATCTATGACTTAGCATGAAATACACTTGAAAAACACATTAGTCATAGCAAAGAAATATATATGATCAAAGGTACATAAATGAGCTATGTGTGCAAAATATTAATCAAAATTCCTAGAATCAAGAATATTTAGCTCATGCCTAAGTTTGGTAAAAGATTGCTCATCTAATGGCTTGGTAAAGATATCGGCTAATTGTTCTTTGGTGTTAACATATGCAATCTCGATATCCCCCTTTTGTTGGTGATCCCTCAAAAAGTGATACCGAATGACTATGTGTTTAGTGCGGCTATGCTCAACGGGATTATCCGCCATGCGAATTGCACTCTCATTATCACATAAAAGAGGAACTTTGGTTAATTTGTAACCATAGTCCCTGAGGGTTTGCCTCATCCAAAGCAATTGCGCCCAACAATGGCCTGCGGCAATATACTCAGCTTCGGCGGTAGAAAGAGCCACAGAATTTTGCTTCTTTGAAGCCCAAGACACCAGAGATCTTCCCAAGAACTGGTAAGTCCCTGATATGCTCTTTCTATTAATTTTACACCCTGCCCAATCAGCATCAGAATAACCAATTAAATCAAATGTGGATCCCCTGGGGTACCAAAGACCAAACTTAGGAGTATAAACTAAATATCTCAAGATTCGTTTCACGGCCCTAAGGTGAACTTCCTTA
Organism: Zea luxurians; assembly: GCA_029449295.1. Taxonomy (NCBI): domain Eukaryota; kingdom Viridiplantae; phylum Streptophyta; class Magnoliopsida; order Poales; family Poaceae; genus Zea; species Zea luxurians. The sequence continues at coordinate 82,906,100 of JAOPSE010000014.1, forward strand.
GGATCGGCTTGGAATCTTGTACACATGCATACGGAAAGCATAATGTCCAGTAGTAAAGCACATAAATAGAGTAAAGAACCTATCATCGACCGGTATACCTTTTGATCTACGGATTTACCTCCCGTGTCGAGGTCGAGATGCCCATTTGTTCCCATGGGTGTTTTGATGGGCTTGACATCCTTCATCCCAAACTTGGTGAGAATATCTTGAATGTACTTCGTTTGGCTCATGAAGGTGCCCTCTTGGAGTTGCTTTACTTGGAAGCCTAGAAAATACTTCAACTCCCCCATCATTGACATCTCGAATTTTTGAGTCATGATCCTACTAAACTCTTCACATGTAGATTCGTTAGTAGACCCAAATATGATATCATCAACATAAATTTGGCATACAAACAAATCATTTGCAAGTGTTTTAGTAAAGAGAGTAGGATAGGCTTTTCCGACTTTGAAGCCATTAGCGATAAGAAAATCTCTTAGGCATTCATACCATGCTCTTGGGGCTTGCTGGAGCCCATACAGCGCCTTAGAGAGTTTATAAACATGGTTAGGGTACTCACTATCTTCAAAGCCGGGAGGTTGCTCAACATAGACCTCCTCCTTGATTGGTCCATTGAGGAAGGCACTTGTCGGCGTTTCGACCCCGGGGGTCCCTGGACCGACGAGTAAATTGTCGCTGCGTGCCCCAGCCCAGATGGGTCGGCGCGAGACGGAGCACGAAGGGGGAAAAAAGGAGACAGGCGTAAAGGGGAAACACGCGGCCTTCGTGTTGTCCTGCGCCCAGGTCGGGTGTGCTTGCAGTAGGGGGTTACAAGCGTCCGCGTGGGAGGGAGCGAGAGGCTTGCACGCGCTGTCCCGTCCTCTCCGCGCGGCCAACCTTCTCGTACGAGTGCCCTGGACCTTCCTTTTAAAGGCGTAAGGAGAGGGCCCAGGTGTACAATAGGAGATGTAGCAGTGTGCTAACGTGTCTAGCAGAGAGGAGCTAGTGCCCTAAGTACATGCTGTCGTGGCAGCCGGAGAGGTTTTGGCGCCCTGTTCATGTGATGTCGTGGCCGTCGGAGGAGCGTTGGAGCCTTGCGGAAGGACAGCTGTCGGGGCTGTCGAGTCCTTGCTGACGTCTCCTTGCTTCCGTAAGGGGCTGAGAGCCGCCGTCGTCATGGAGCACGCGGGGCGCCATCATTATTTGTTTACCGGGGCGAGCCAGATGGGACGCCGGTCTTGTTCCCCGTAGCCTGAGCTAGCTAGGGGTAGTATAATGATGGCCCCCCTGTGACGTGGTCGGTCCGAGCCCTAGGTCGGGCGAGGCGGAGGCCCCTCCGAGGTCGAGGTCAAGTCTGTCTTCCGAGGTCGAGTCTGAGCCCCGGGTCGGGCGAGGCGGAGACCATCGTCTGAGGCCAAAGCTGAGTCCGAGCCCTGGGGTCGGGCGAGGCGGAGTTCGTCGTCTTCCGGGGCCGAGGCCGAGTCCGAGCCCTGGGGTCGGGCGAGGCGGAGTTCGTCGTCTTCCGGGGCCGAGGCCGAGTCCGAGCCCTGGGGTCGGGCGAGGCGGAGTTCGTCGTCTTCCGGGGCCGAGGCCGAGTCCGAGCCCTGGGGTCGGGCGAGGCAGAGCTTTCTATGGCACCCGAGGCCAGACTTGGCTGCTGTCAGCCTCTCTCTGTCGAGTGGCACAGCAGTCGGAGCGGCGCAGGCGACGCTGTCTTCTTGTCAGGCCGGTCAGTGGAGCGGCGAAGTGACTGCGGTCACTTCGGCTCTGTCGACTGAAGGGCGCGCGTCAGGATAAGGTGTCAGGCCATCCTTGCATTAAATGCTCCTACGATACGGTCGGTCGGTGTGGCGATCCGGCCAAGGTTGCTTCTCGGCGAAGACTGGGCCTCGGGCGAGCCGAAGGTGTGTCCATTGCTTGAGGGGGCCCTCGGGCAAGACGTGAATCCTTCGGGGTCGGCTGCCCTTGCCTGAGGCTGGGCTCGGGCGAGGCGAGGTCGTGTCCCTTGAGTGGACCGAGCCTTTACTTAATCGCACCCATCAGGCCTTCGCAGCTTTGTGCTGATGGGGTTTACCAGCTGAGATTAGGAGTCTTGGGGGTACCCCTAATTATGGTCCCCGACAGTAGCCCCCGAGCCTCGAAGGGAGTGTTAATACTCGCTTGGAGGCTTTTGTCGCACTTTTTTGCAAGGGGACCTGCCTTTCTCAGTTGTGTTTCGTTCTGGTGGGTGCGCGCGAGCGCACCCGCCGGGTGTATCCCCCGAGGCCTCGGAGGAGTGGTTTGACTCCTTCGAGGTCTTAATGTGTTTCGTGATGCTTCGACCAGTCTGGTTGTTCCCTCATGCGAACTGGCCGTAGACCGGGTGCACAGTCGAGTCCCAAGTTCTCGGGCTGGTATGTTGACGTTGTCAACGGTTTGGCCGGAGCCGGGTTTGCGAGAGCAGCCCCCGAGCCTCCGCACAAAGCGAGAGGACGGTCAAGGACAGACTCGACTTTTTTACATATGCCCCTGCGTCGCCTTTCCGCAAGGAGGAGGGGGGAAAGCGCCATGTTGCCCTCGGAGGGCGCCGAACATGGTGTCTCCAGTGAGTTGCTAACGGGTAATCCGAGTGGACGCCCGTGCCCCATTCGTTAGGGGTCGGCTAGTGGCCCGGAGGCGCGCTCCAACAGTACCTGCGGGTGATTTGCCGGACTCGGTCCCCTTTTGACGGGGTCCGAGGGCTCGACGCCTCCCTCTGGTGGGATTCCGTTACAAAATCGTTCCCGTTGGTCTCAGAAATGTCCTAGGGTACCTCGGGAGCGTAGCCCGAGCCTTGGTTATGTATCGAACGTACCCAGGGTCATCCCTCGCTCTGCGTCTGAGGCGGCTGTCGAACCCTTCGGGGGCCAGCCTACGAACCCCTGATCAGTAGTGGACGCGGAGCCCGAGTGGCCTGAGGCAGCCGTTGAACCCTTCCGAGGGGCCATCCTTCGAACCTCTGACTAGTAGTGGGCGCGGAGCCCGAGCGCTCTGAGGCGGCTGTTGAACTCTTCCGAGGGGCCAGCCTTCGAACATCTGATCAGTAGGGGGGCTCGGGGCCCGCTTCCTTCGCGGAGAAGGATCCCTTTCGGGGTGTCCCCTTTCCCGGTCCCTGTTGTAAGAGAGAGAGAAAGAGGAAGAGGAAAAGGATACGAAATCGAACGACATGGCGCACCTTTTTTTGACGCGGTCATTATGGCGGAAGCGAAGCGTCGCCTGCTTCTTCTGCCAAAGGTGCCGCATGTCCTGCCGCAGAGTTAATGCGACGGGACGAGTGGTTCGCGGGGCAGCCGTTGCGCGTGCGCGAGCCGTTCGAGGAACGGAACACGGGCGCGTCGTCTTCACGCCGTGGGAGAGGGTTCTCTCGCTGTCCCAGGAGGGGACGTGAGCTTGCTGGCGACTTGGCCGCTGCTTCCGCTCGCCTGCCACTGCCATTACTGCCGGCCCATTTCTGGTCGTATCGACCGTCACGCCTTCTCCCGCGGTTGGCTGACCCGTGACCGATGTGCTCGGTTGGCACTGTTGGGCCGTGCGCAGGGTCGCCTCGAGTCGCGGCACTGGTTCCGCAGTCGAGGAGGCGCGGCACTGGCGCAAGTGGCGGTGCAGTTTCTTGCACGTAGTAACCGGCACGCTGATTACATGACGTGTGGGCCTGGGTCTCCATGCTGGACGCGTTGAAGTCGAAAGGGTGCGCCCCTCGGTGCGGTTGCATGCCGCCTGCATGGCGGTCCGCCCTTTCACCCGCTGGTCTGGGCGAAAGTGGAGGAATGCTCGTAACCACTGGGCAGTTGCGCGCATCGCGCGCGGCTGTTTTGGCTCCTTCTGTCTTGGGCCATCTTGCACGATGCGTGGGACCCAGCCCCCGTGTCGTACGGGGAGGACCTTGGAGCGTGTTGGAGAAGACTCAGCCCGTGACGGCTGAGGACGCAAGTGGGGAGAGTTGCCTTTACAAGGAGGGTGACCCCCCTTGAAAGGCGACCATGTCTTCTCGCTCCCCTCATGCATCGCATCTTTCCACCTTCCGAGCCCCCGGATGGGGGGCGCCCGCAGTTCTTCCGCCTTGTCGTCGTTGGAGGAACACAACTTCGTGGAAGTTGGTACCTTTCAGCCATCGTTCGGCTTCAAGGATTTTCATCAGGCAGCCCGGCTGCATCCCCTCGCCGGTGGTCACCCAAGACGGTGACCACCAATTCGATGGTGGGGAGAAGCGAGCCGAGCTGCGGCCTTCGCCCCTCCCTCAGCTTCAAGGATGTTCATCATCAGTGCTGGGGAGGGGAGTGCGCCGAGTTGGGGCCTGTCTCTGCGCGGGCAGCGGCCCGCTCCTTCCCTCAGTGATCGGGGGGAAGGACGTTCGCCGTTCGTGGCGCTGGCAGCTGCTGCGTGTCTGGCTCTCTGGCCCGAGCGGCTTTGGCGCCGCTTCCGGTGTCACCTCCCGCCGAGGCAGCCGGAAGAGGTTTCTCCGTCGACGAGATAGTCGGTGCCGCCCGCGGACTGACCTCCAACTCTACGGCCTTCTGCTTGTCCTCGCCCCTCGAGTGGGGACGTGGGCGAGGGCCTTGTGGCAGCAGCATCCGCCCTGAGGTTATCGCTGCTGCTGTTCGGCCGCTCGGAGCAGAAGTCGTTGTCGCTGCTGCTATTCGGGCGGCGGCGAGCCATCCGTTGACCTTCTGTTGCTCTGCAGGCCCTCCAATCGTGGGGGGTTGTTCGTACCTGCGGAGGTGGAATCGGAGTTCCGTTTGTAATGGCACCTTGAGCGCCGGTGTCTGTTCATTGTGGCTGTCGGGGCCTGAACATGTATGTATTTTTGGCACGGAGCTGTGTTTTTCCTCATTTCGAGTACTAGGACTCGCCTGTCGGCTAACTGAACCGCTTAACCAAGTGTGAGTTGCCTCGTGCGAAGGTGACGAGTGAGGTATCCGTATCTCGGAGGCGTAGGAGTCCCTCGGCTCGGTCGGCCTTGCCGCCCGAGGCTCCTCTTGCTTAGTTAAGGGAACCCTCGACCGCTCTTCGATGAGCCGAAGACGGAGGCAGCGGTGTTAGCATGGATAGAGGCAGAGTTGGCTCCAAAAGAAGACTTTGTCGGCCGGAGCCTGGCCGGGCCGTCCACTAGTGGGACCAGCGCCGGAGTCGAGTTGCCGAAGCCACGAGTCGGGCTGGTGTCCTCGGAGGACAGCTGGCTGAGGCTTCGGGGCGGCCGGCCGAGCCGTCTGCTCGGGCCAGATTCCTGGAGGAGACCCCGGCGGCGATAGCCCGGGCGTGGCGCTGACGTCGTCCTTCGGAGTGGAGACCCTCAGTCGGACTTTGCCGAAGGTGGAGTTGACACCGAGGGTGCTGCTGCTCCCCCTCCGTCGACGTCTGAGCCTGCAGGATCGGTTCGTCTTGTAGTGTGCGTATGTTTTCTGAGGCCGCCGAGGCCCAAACATACTGTCGTCATGTTGTAAAGCTGCATTTCTTTTCCTCTTGTTTCGAGTATCTGGACTTCTTTGTCGGTAACAGAATTGTTTGTCCGAGCGAGAGTTACTTTTCACGGAAGGTGATGAGTGAGGTATCCGTATCCCGGAGGCGTAGGAGTCCCTCGGCTCGGTCGGCCTTGCCGCTTACGTGTACTCTTACTCGTCCGTAGGATTCTGCTATCGATATAGTCGAGAAGGCACGAAAAAATCATTTCGGCCGAAGAGTTTTCGAGCGTTAAGACTTGTTCGGTCCGCGGAATCGCTTATCCGAGCGTGAGTTACTTATCGCAGAAGGTGATGAGTGAGGTATCCGTATCCCGGAGGCGTAGGAATCCCTCGGCTCAGTCAGCCTAGGCTGCTTATGTGTACTCCGTCGTTTTCAGGACCCCACTTTCGAAGTAGTCGAAAAGCACGAAAGATGTTCTGACAGAAAAGATCTTTTCCGAGGAAAATTTTGACGCGGAGGGGGTTCCCCCCTTCTAGCCCCCGAGGGAGGGTCGGGCTTTGCCGAGGCAAGGCTGACCCTTCCTTGATGGTTAGACTTCGTATGTGAACGAGGTGTACGAACGACTTGAAAGCATCTTAAGGGTAGAAGCGACGTAGTTGTCGGATGTTCCAAGCGTTGCTGTAGACCTCGCCTTGACTGTTGGCTAGCTTGTATGTCCCGGGCTTCAGAACCTTGCGATGACGAATGACCCTTCCCAGTGAGGCGTGAGCTTGTGCCGCCCTCGGGCGTCTTGTCGCAGCCGAAGCACCAAGTCGCCCACCTGGAGGTCTCGGGACCGAACCCCTCGGGCATGGTAGCGTCGCAGGGACTGTTGATACCGCGCCGAGTGTAGTAAGTCCATGTCCCGAGCCTCCTCCAGCTGGTCCAGTGAGTCTTCTCGGTTTGTTCGATTGCTTTGGTCGTCGTAGGCCCTCTGTAACACCCCTGGTGTTACGTGAACTAAAACTCTGACATGTCATCATAAGCATTTGCATTAACTTGCTTGTTACACCTAGAATGCATTTACTAGGTTAAAATTTTCGATTCAAAAAGTGTGATGTTCTGTGTTGGGTTAAGGACTTGGCTTAAGCTAGACAAGAGTAGGTCGCCTCTTAAGCAAGTAACAAGTTGACTTGGAGTCTTAAATGTTAAAGGTAAGTCTTAGAGCCTAGAGTAGCCTTGTTTTGGAACGATGGTCAAGTGGAAGAAGCACTTAAGAAGCTGGAATAACTCCAAACCTTAACTTGAGCTCTGCTTGGAATAGATGATTAAGTAAAGGAAATTCTAAACCAGGACATTTTGGATATGAGCTATGTGTATCAAAGATTGGATCTTGAGCTAGAGAGTAACTTTTCTCTTGGTGGAGGGATCAAGGGATGAATCCCTGGAAGAAACTGAAATACAAATGAAACTCATTCGAAACCCTAAAACTAGCCCAAAAGGGGAATTCAAGATCTAGAAGGATTTAGCTAAAAGTCCATATACCAAAATGGTAGAGCTTGGAAAAGTGAATAAGATTCTTATTTGGAGAATTCCAAGTTGTGTGGAGAAATTTGGAGTAATTTGCAGAAATTCAGTTTTGGGTTCAGTTTAAATTGGGCTGAAAACAGTTTCATATAGCTGTTTTTGGACCCTTATAACTTTTGATCTATGGACTTTTGGTAAGGAGTTACTATAACAAACTTGTAAAGTGACTGTTGGAGAACAATCCTTATTAAGTGTACCAGCCCTAAAACTATATGCAAATAGTTGAAAAAGTGGTCCAAATTAGAGCTGTCAGATTTTGTATATTTCAGACTTAGTGGAAACCAGCACCTGAGACATTAGTGTTTTGATGCAACTTTGGAGCTCTTTACTGCTCTATCCATTGGGTTAAAGATTATGGTATTCATAACAAAATTATAGAGCTATGTGAGGAGTGTAAGTTTGGTTAAGTAACCTAGCCCTAAAACTAGTTGGAATTTGGCGAAAAACTAGACCAAAGTAGAGCAGTTGGAAATTCTGGATTTCAGACTTAGTATAAATCAGTGGGCTGAATTTCAGTGTTTTGGGCAAGCTTTGGATCTTTGTAGTTTGGAATCCAGGAGGGTTTAGCTAAGGGTCATTATATATAACTTGTAGAGGAACTATTGGAGTGTAATATTTATTAAGTAACTTGTCCTTAAAAGTGTATGCTACCATCAGAAAAGGTGGTCCCAAGATTCAATATTCTGCAATCCGGGTTTAGACTTAGTCGATTTTCAGCACACTGAAAATGTGTGTTTGGCAGTTTGGCTCAACTTTGGAGCTCTCTGGTGCTTGATCCTTAGGATATTAGGCCATACTCCTTATGGCAAAGTTGAAGAGCATCCATTAGTGTATAACTTTGCTTAAAATAGGTGGGCTTGATACTGTACAAAGATGGGAGTAAAATGTCTCCAACTTGGCCCTGTCAGTCTGTGAGCCTAGGTTCAGTTGCAGTCGACTGAAACTAGGGTCACAGTGAGTTGTGCCTCACTTTGGGGTACCATAGCTCGAGACCTGTGCAGTATGAACCTTGAAAGTTTATAACAAAGTGAAAGACCTATATATGGGGAACAATTTTGGTGTGTTGGTCAAGGTCTGTCCTTGTGTGAAAATGGGAGAAAGGGGGGGGATGAAATTGGCTCTGTGGTCGACTGAAGCAGATCCCAGGCAGTCAAAATATCAGGAAAAGATCTACCTCCACTACTTCTCTAGCTGGTTCCAGGAGATGATAAGGCTGAGGGAGTTGAGCTGGGGAAGGGGGATAACTTGGCACCCATGCACTACATAAGGATAGGTCATGGTAGTGGTGATTTTGTTCAAGTACTGACTCAGCTGCTTGCATGTAGTTTGCTGTCCATAGGAGCACTAGCCACCTCTACTGCCTCCCTGTGCTGTTATCCTACGTGGTGGACATGCAGTAGTGTTGTGGAACATAATAGCTCTTATTTCCCTCTATGTCAAGCTCCTGCTGAGCCTCACCCAAACCCACCCCTTGTTATGGAGTTTGAAGCCCAAAACTGAGTTGGTTGTGCCCCTGTCGATTCCACAGTTTCTTCACCGTGCCCAGTTGCTCACCTACGCCTAAATCACCTTCTTAGCTTTTCCCAGTCTCTTGTTTCCATTATGAAAGCCTGAACATAAGGTTAGCTCTGTCAGTGGTGACCACGCTCACCCGAGCAAGCACATCACCGTGGCCAGAGCAGCTGGAGTAGTTGCACGCCCGAGTAAGGCTTTTTCCATGATCTATATATGGCAGGGAAGCTCACCGATCTGTTTTCCCTAATGCTACTGCCATGTTTTGGCCGGAGCAGAGCCACGCCGCCGCAGAACGTCACCTCGGACAGCCTCACCGTCGACCCACTTCACCACGTCTTCCCCGGATGAATTCGTGCAAGCACCGTGAGCCATGTTGGATTAATGTGGGCTTGGCCCAAATTAATATTCAATAATAGTCAATGCTAATGGCCCACTTTAATGCTATGGTGTACTAATTATTTAGTACCATATTGGAAGTTCAAAAGACAAATCAATCAACTTAAATAGGTGGACCATTGGTGCATCTATTGAGAAGTTGAGAAAAGGATGAAGGACTGCCACACGCGCGCGCGCGCCGCCGCCGGCCGTGGCCGTGGCCGTGGCCGTGGCCGTGGCTCGTGGTAGATCGGACCTTGGTCCGAATATTCCTTTCAAACGGTTGCGCATTTTGCCTGGAGCGATGACCGTCATAATAACCGTCCGTTTAATGGCTAGTAACGGACGTCATTACTGTCGTCAGTTTCCAGTTCTAATGCGCGACCGTTTCTGTCCGTTGGTCTTCTCCCTCCTTCTGACCGCCTATAAGAATGGAGAGGGAGGGCTCTTCCAGGTACGCGAATCACCTCACGCGAATTGCAAGCAACACATTCCCGTCCCACCTTCTGCGAGCACAGAGAGAGTGGGAGAGCAGGCCTCCGAAATCACCGACCGCAGAGATACACTTGCACGGGTGTGCGGGCGATCAGGTTTTTGGGGAGCGTCTTCGCGACTGCTCGACGCGTACTGCTGTTCCTCTTCCCGGCGACCGTTCGAGGGACTGCACAGCGTACACCTTCCTGCACCGACTTCGTACGGCTACATCGAACAAACACACGAGATGACTCGTGTGAATGGAGCCACTGATGCCTTGAGCATCGGTCCCTCCGCTGGGTACACTCTACTCTTCGTATTTGTGCATGTTTTATTGCTGTTTACTGCTTATGCGAGTAGTTATACACACATGCACATACATGTCATCACATATATCGCACTGTTTTTCTGGATTAAATTAAAACTAAAAATGCCTAACTTTCTAACAATCCAAAAACCTGATATTAGGCATTTTTCTGTTAGTGGTTTTGCTGCTGCGTTAAAACCAAGTGAACCTTTTGATGGGACATTTTACAAGAGATGGCGTAGTAAGATGATACTGTGGTTGACCGCAATGAACTGCTATCACGCCGCACAGGGGAAACCCGAACAGTTCACTCCTGAAGAGGAGAGAATGTTCGACGTTGCCGATAACCTGTTTCGAGGCGCCGTGATTGGCGCTCTTGCCAACAAGTATGTTGATTCTTATCTAACGTGCACATCTGCAAAAGAGTTATGGGATGCATTAGATGAGAAGTTTGGTGTTTCTGATGCTGGTAGCGAGCTGTACATCATGGAGCAGCTGTTTGACTATAAGATGGTGGAAAATCGTCCTGTAGTTGAACAGGCTCATGAAATACAGGCACTGGCTAAAGAACTCGAACAATTCCCATGTGTCTTGCCTGACAAGTTCATGGCCGGCGGTATTATCGCTAAACTGCCACCTTCTTGGACGGATTTTGCTACCACTCTAAAACATAAGAGACAAGAGTTTAGCGTGGCTGAGCTTATTGGTTCTCTTGATGTTGAGGAGAGGGCGAGAGCAAAAGACACTCGTGGAAAAGGAGTTGAGACTTCTAGTGCCAATATGGTACAAAAGAAGAACTCCAATGCATCACATAATAATAAAAAGAAAAACAAGCAACAGAATGCCACGAAGCCCAAACAGGCAGCCTCGTTCAAAAAGAAGAACAAAGGAGCTGGTTGCTTTGTTTGCGGGAGTACTGATCATTGGGCAAGCGCTTGTCCAGACCGCAAATTTAAGCAAGAGAAAAAACCAGCTCAAGAGAAGAAAACAGTAAACATGGTTGTTAGCGAGACTGCAGAAGGAACATCGGGGTATGGTAATCTTTTACCTACTGTTCTTTCAGTGTGTCAATCCCCTGAGTGGTGGGCTGATACCGGTGCTAATATTCATGTGTGTGCTGATATTTCTTTATTTTCTTCTTATCAGTGCAAAGGGACTGGAGCCTTGCTGATGGGGAACGGATCACATGCGCGTGTTCTTGGTGTTGGTACAGTCATTCTGAAGTTTACTTCGGGAAAGACGGTGCTATTGAAGAACGTGCAGCATGTCCCCTCCATCAAAAAGAATCTAGTTAGTGGCTCTCAATTGTGCCGAGATGGCTACAAAATTGTCTTCGAGTCTAATAAATGTATACTGTCTAAGTATGGAACGTTTGTTGGAAAAGGCTATGATAGCGGAGGCTTGTTCCGCTTATCTTTGCATGATGCGTGTAATAAGTCTGTGAACAATGTTATTTCGAATGAGTCGTATATTTGGCATTCACGACTTTGTCATATCAATTTTGGTTGTGTCTCGCGGTTAGCAGATTTAAATTTAATCCCGAAATTTGATTTAGTCAAAGGTTCTAAGTGCCAGGTGTGCGTGCAATCTAAGCAACCTCGCAAGCCTCACAAGGCTGCGGAGGCGAGGAATTTGGCACCACTAGACTTAATACATTCCGATTTATGTGAGATGAACGGAATATTGACTAAAGGAGGCAAGCGATATTTTATTACTTTTATCGATGACTCTACTAGATTTTGTTATGTGTATCTCTTAAAATCAAAAGATGAAGCTTTGCATTATTTTAAGACCTACAAAGCTGAAGTTGAAAATCAACTCGAGAGGAAAATTAAACGGTTAAGGTCTGATCGTGGTGGAGAATATTTTTCGGGTGATTTTTCTGATTTTTGTGTGGAACATGGTATTATTCATGAGAGGACACCGCCATACTCACCACAATCCAATGGGGTTGCTGAAAGAAAGAACCGTACTCTAACTGATTTGGTTAACGCCATGTTAGAGACTTCAGGGCTATCTAAGGAATGGTGGGGTGAGGCGATCTTGACGGCGTGTCATGTCCTGAATAAAGTTCCCACAAAGAACAAAGAAATCACACCATTCGAGGAATGGGAAAAGAAAAAATTAAATATCTCCTATTTGCGCACCTGGGGTTGTTTGGCTAAAGTGAATGTGCCAATTAACAAGAAGCGCAAATTAGGACCGAAAACTGTTGATTGTGTTTTCCTTGGGTATGCTTTCCACAGCATTGGATATAGGTTTTTAATTATAAACTCTGGAGTACCGGACATGTTGGTTGGTACAATTATGGAGTCCAGAGATGCTACGTTTTTTGAGGACGAGTTTCCCATGAAAGCTACACATGATACGTCTAATGATGAACCAACGATACCCCATGAGCATTTTATTCCGGTAGAACACACTGAGGAATCCCATATACATAATCATGTGGAAAATGACAATGTATCAACTCGAAAGAGTAAGAGACCAAGGATTGCAAAGTCCTTTGGTGATGATTACATTGTATATCTTGTGGATGACACACCAAGTACCATTGAAGAGGCATATTCCTCTCCTGATGCTGACTTTTGGAAGGAAGCAATAAGGAGTGAGATGGATTCTATTATGTCTAATGCAACTTGGGAGGTAGTTGAGCGTCCATATGGGTGTAAGCCCATTGGAAGTAAATGGGTGTTCAAGAAAAAACTTAGGCCTGATGGTACTATTGAAAGGTACAAGGCGAGGCTTGTAATTAAAGGCTATTCACAGAAGGAAGGTGAGGATTTCTTTGATACTTATTCACCTGTGGCTCGATTGACCACAATTCGTGTGCTACTTTCCTTGGCTGCCTCTCATGGTCTACTCATCCATCAAATGGATGTTAAGACAGCATTCCTAAATGGAGAGCTAGATGAGGAAATTTACATGGAGCAGCCAGCTGGGTTTGTAGCAAACGGTCAAGAAGGCATGGTGTGTAAATTATTGAAATCTTTATATGGCCTAAAACAAGCACCTAAGCAATGGCATGAAAAGTTCGATAGAACTTTGACATCTGCCGGTTTTGTTGTGAACGAAGCAGACAAGTGTGTATACTATCGGTATGGTGGGGGCGAGGGAGTAATTTTATGCCTATATGTTGATGACATTCTAATCTTGGGGACGAGTCTTGATGTGATTAAAGAAACAAAAGACTTTCTGTCTAATAATTTTGAAATGAAAGATTTGGGAGAAGCTGATGTTATTCTTAACATTAAGCTACTGAGAGAAGGCATTGGTGGGATCACACTTGTGCAATCCCATTATGTGGAAAAGGTTTTGAGTCGCTTTGGTTTTAGCGAATGTGAACCTGCTCCAACGCCTTATGATCCTAGTAAGCTATTAAAGAAAAATCGAAGGATAGCTAGGGATCAATTGAGATATTCCCAAATAATTGGTTCACTCATGTATTTAGCTAGCGCTACGAGGCCTGACATCTCATTTGCTGTGAGCAAACTTAGTCGATTTGTTTCAAATCCAGGAGATGATCACTGGCGTGCTCTTGAGAGAATTTTGCGCTATCTAAAGGGTACTATGAGTTTAGGCATCCATTATACCGGGTACCCAACAGTACTGGAGGGTTATTGTGATGCAAACTGGATATCTGATGCTGATGAGATATATGCCACAAGTGGATATGTGTTTTCACTTGGAGGTGGTGCTGTTTCATGGAAGTCTTGCAAGCAGACCATCTTAACGAGGTCGACTATGGAAGCAGAACTCACAACATTAGATACCGCTTCAGTTGAGGCTGAGTGGCTTCGTGAACTCCTTATGGATTTACCGGTGGTTGAAAAACCTGTGCCGGCTATTTCCATGAACTGTGATAATCAGACTGTGATAATTAAGATAAACAGTTCTAAGGATAATATGAAGTCGACAAGGCACATAAAGAGGCGTTTGAAATCTGTCAGGAAATTGAGAAACTCCGGAGTAATAGCGTTGGATTATATCCATACGTCTAAAAATCTGGCAGATCAATTCACTAAGGGGCTATCACGTAGTGTGATAGATAGTGCATCAAGTGAGATGGGCATGAGACCCACCTAAAGTTTATCATAGTGGTAACCTGTTCTATGTGATCGGAGATCCCGTGAATTAGAATGGTGAAACAAGCTAGTGGTAGACTGAGAGGAAAGACCCTTAATAAGGCTCATTTCAGATGCATATCTTTCCTTACTGTAAGGTAGGTTGGTGTACACCTTAATATGTTCCAAGTGGCTTTGTGAAGCAAAGATGTTGTCCTACAGAACATCTTTAGAGGAACATACCTATATGGGTTAACTGCTAGTCACAGTTTATGAGATCTGGGTGGTTTCTAGATACCCATGAAAGGCTATGGAGTTTGACTTATATGCTCCAACCAGAGGGGATGCGTTCAGCAATCTAGTACTGGTAAAGAGTTTAGATGAAACTCATTCCACGCAAAACTGCCAATTCAAGGCCTAGTCCATTGTGCAGTTGTGGTCAAGTGTAGTCTAAGTTCTAGGTGGATGTTCAACTTAACAGTCTCCATCGAAACACCAGTATATCAAACGTTTGAGGTGATGAGAGCTTTTTAGTGTGACTTAGCATTTGGTGGGGATTGTTGGATTAATGTGGGCTTGGCCCAAATTAATATTCAATAATAGTCAATGCTAATGGCCCACTTTAATGCTATGGTATACTAATTATTTAGTACCATATTGGAAGTTCAAAAGACAAATCAATCAACTTAAATAGGTGGACCATTGGTGCATCTATTGAGAAGTTGAGAAAAGGATGAAGGACTGCCACACGCGCGCGCGCGCGCCGCCGCCGCCGCCGGCCGGGCCGGGCCGTGGCCGTGGCCGTGGCCGTGGCTCGTGGCTCGTGGCTCGTGGTAGATCGGACCTTGGTCCGAATATTCCTTTCAAACGGTTGCGCATTTTGCCTGGAGCGATGACCGTCATAATAACCGTCCGTTTAATGGCTAGTAACGGACGTCATTATGGCTAGTAACGGACGTCATAATAACCGTCCGTTTAATGGCTAGTAACGGACGTCATTATGGCTAGTAACGGACGTCATAATAACCGTCCGTTTAATGGCTAGTAACGGACGTCATTACTGTCGTCAGTTTCCAGTTCTAATGCGCGACCGTTTCTGTCCGTTGGTCTTCTCCCTCCTTCTGACCGCCTATAAGAATGGAGAGGGAGGGCTCTTCCAGGTACGCGAATCACCTCACGCGAATTGCAAGCAACACATTCCCGTCCCACCTTCTGCGAGCACAGAGAGAGTGGGAGAGCAGGCCTCCGAAATCACCGACCGCAGAGATACACTTGCACGGGTGTGCGGGCGATCAGGTTTTTGGGGAGCGTCTTCGCGACTGCTCGACGCGTACTGCTGTTCCTCTTCCCGGCGACCGTTCGAGGGACTGCACAGCGTACACCTTCCTGCACCGACTTCGTACGGCTACATCGAACAAACACACGAGATGACTCGTGTGAATGGAGCCACTGATGCCTTGAGCATCGGTCCCTCCGCTGGGTACACTCTACTCTTCGTATTTGTGCATGTTTTATTGCTGTTTACTGCTTATGCGAGTAGTTATACACACATGCACATACATGTCATCACATATATCGCACTGTTTTTCTGGATTAAATTAAAACTAAAAATGCCTAACTTTCTAACAAGCCATAGGGGTAAGCAATACTCTCCAAGCTCTTGATTGGAACTCTACTGCCTAAGTGGCTTGAGGCCGAGCTCGCCAAGCCGAGGTTCTCACTGGCGCCGAGGTCAGAGTCCGTGAGTGCTCGGCTCAGGCATGGAAGCTTGGTGATCTGTTCGTGTGGGCCTCGAATGCGTTTCAGTGGTGGTCTAAGTGCGCCTGGGGTCAGCGCCGCCGCGCCCTGGTTCTCAGTTCGCCGGAGTTGGGCAGTGAGGATCGTGGCAGGACTTTTGTGAAAGGATAGAAAGTGAAGGACCTAAGCGCGTGAGTCAGCGACTCAGTCAAACAGTGGTATGGACTCGGGTCTGTTTTATCTGGGCATTGGGGGTCTCTCCGCAAAAGCGCAGGCGCGCGGGCTGCCAGCCATGGGCCGACTTGCCCGGTTGCGTGGGCCGAGTAGCGAGATTAAGCCCAGAACTGTGCACGATTTGTCTTTTTCTTTTACCAGTGAGCTTGCAAATGATGCCAGAAATTATAGAAGAATTCATAAATCATGGGAACAATTTTGTAAGATGTATAAAACCAAGTTATTCCTGGTAAAATTGTTTTTGGTATTTTTTAAGGCAGTTAGCAAATTATAAGTAAATTAAAGGTGCTCTTGGAAGGACTGTGGGAATTTTAGAAATACAATTATAACACCAAAAATTCTGAAACTTCTTGGAGAGTCTTTTTATCTGAAGCTAAGCACTTGGTAAAAATTTGGAGCTGTTTGGAAGCCATTCTCTCAGTGAACTTTGTAATGTCCCAAAATAGAGTGAGAAAAGTCACATAAATAAAAAAGGGTAAACCCTAGTTAAGAATGAGTTAGTGATTTGGAGAAAAGACAAGTCTATCAAGAAAACTCTGGTCTTTGGATAAAGAAGCAAGAATGCCTAGTGAGATCTAGGGTTCCAGTATGCTTAGTAATACTTTAAGTGTGTTTGTAGAAGCTTAGTAACCCAAAGGCATAGTACCTCAAATTGTAAGAAAATATGTATAAGCTTCTCTTGGAAATGTGAACACTTGGGCAAAGTTTGGAATTGTTTGGACATGGTTTGCTTGGCAAACTAATTTTTGCCCATAAAGAGAAAGGATTTCACCTATGGTTGAGGACGCTTAATAAATCCAATCTAGTTGTTTGTGTCCAAGTATTAGGTTATGTAGAAGTATGTGTATGCTTGTTATGTGTTTTTGGTTTGTAATGTTTTGTCCCCCGCCTCTCCCTTGTGAGAGTTTGCATTTCATCTCATTACATAAGCATTCATGTATTTATAATTGATTTGTAGAACACCTAGACGAAGTGGTGAATGAAGAAGGAGTCTACTCCAGTATCTGTTGATCAAGTGAAGAAGCCATCTAACTGGGTAGCCTGTAGAGGGATCTAGTGCCTCTTCACTGCAACAAAGGCAAGCCCCGGTGCATGCAACCCCTTCCTTGTGTTTTTAAATACTTTTCGCACACTTAAGTCTAGTGAAATGTGCATTAGGTTTATAGGAGTTGCTTGAAACCCTTTGATGCATTGCCTTCCTTGATATCCATACCTTTATAGATACTTCTGGTGAAGTATCAAAATTTGATTTACAAAAATGCTTAGCCCTGCTTAGATCTTGTGGATAGAGATTGTCTTTTGCAATACTGCCTAGCTCAGGGGTTATCCTGAGGAAAGATGGCTTCTACCTGCAAGAATACTTTCATTGAGAGCGTGGTGGGATCTTACTGCAAAGCTCCCTGTGATGCTCTTTTCATCCTAAGGAACAGAAACAATCCTAAGGATGGAAGTACTTAAATCGAGACTTGGGTTAGGAACAGGTGATGTTCTACCCAGGTTGATTAAGGATTGGATGCGTATGTAGGCTTGATGACCAAGGACTATCTTAGCTAGCCGCATACCCTGGAAATGGGACAGGGTAAGCTTTGCCTCGGGCAGACTAAGGCCAGAATAAGATAACACGAAATGGGCGTGGAGCGGTGGCGGGAGTAGCGTGTACCCTCCGTGGCAAGAGGCTGGACGGTGGTGTATCTGTGCTCTCGGTTTGCGTGAACCTGATCTGGTCTTAAGAACCCTGGGGTCGAGTTGACATATGCAAGGATTAAGTGCTACATATGTCGTGTGGTTAGAGATCCTCAGCTGAGTAAATCGATTCAGATCGCCGTTATATCCCCGGAGAGTGGAGACTTGATCACTGCCCTACAACCTAAGTCAGGATGTGAACTTCGTGAATAAAAATGATGTTGTATTAATGAGATGATGAAATTAGACTAGAGGCAAACAGAGTCTACTAATATTTAATCTGGCGTTAAAATGTTGAAAGTAAGGACTCACTTTAGTAAGCTATTTCTGCAAAAGTATCTAAGTTGATCCTTGCTAAAGCCTCTCCTTGATTCCTATTTATCCAGCATACCCTTGAGAGTCTTTTCCTTAGTCGGGTAAGTCTTGCTGAGTAATTCCATACTCAGGGTTTATCCCTCCGTTGTTTTTAGGTGAGGAAGCAACGAACTTTTGTTGCTTTTGCTCCAGGGTGGTTCAAAATGAAGAAAAACAAGAGTGAAGCTGCGGGAGGACTTGGTCCTCCATATAGAACTTTTGTGAAAGAACTTATCGGGAGGAGTTTTTACCTCCCTTGGTATGTGTAATAATATTACTCTGCACTCGTTTTATAGCTCTGGTCTGTAATAAGTAACTTGATCCTACTTTCTAAATAAATGTAAGTTTATGCAATCGCTTCCGTATCTCTATATCTCCGATGTTCTGTAATGTCTGCAAGATGGGTGAAACGTTCCTGGTAAGGTAAGAAAGAAGATACCGAACTTGTCGAGTGATTCAGGAACATCTACAGGGTTGTCTGATGTCTGTTGGACAAGGACAACTGTAGGTGGGCCTAATTACTTGGGAGGTTCCGTCACACCCTCGCCCTCGGGGAACCGTATTCTAAGTCTGTGGGCAAGATGGCCTCGGCCCCATAGACTAGAAAGAACGATGTGAAGCCCGTGGCTCGGCTCGGCGTTGTCCTCAGACTCCAGACCACCGAGGGGAGCTCCTTCATCCATCGCTTGCCGAACTTGTTGAGGTCGTTGTAGATCCTCGGCTTGAGTCCTTGCAGAATCATGCCGTTGGCACGCTCTACTTGCCCATTCGTCATGGGGTGAGCCACGGCGTCCCAGTCCACCCGAATGTGGTGATCCTCACAGAAGTCCAGGAACTTTTTGCCGGTGAACTGGGTGCCGTTGTCGGTGATGATGGAGTTCGGGACCTCGAAGCGATGGATGATGTTGGTGAAGAATGCCACCGCCTGTTCGGACCTGATGCTGTTTAGGGGCCGGACCTCGATCCACTTGGAGAATTTGTCGATGGCGACCAGCAGGTGCGTGTAGCCCTCGGGTGCCTTCTGCAAGGGACCGACGAGGTCCAGACCCCACATAGCAAACGACCAGGTGTTGGGTATCGTCTGCAGAGCCTGAGCGGGCAGGTGGGTCTGCCTCGCGTAGAATTGGCACCCTTGGCAGGTGCGGACAATTCTAGTGGTGTCGGCCACCGCGGTCGGCCAGTAGAAACCTTGTCGGAAGGCGTTTCCAACAAGGGCTCGAGGCGCTGCGTGGTGACCGCAAGCCCCCGAGTGTATCTCTTGTAAAAGCTCCTGGCCTTCGGCGATGGATATGCATCACTGGAGGATGCCTGAGGGGCTGCGGTGGTAAAGCTCCTTCCCGTCTCCCAGCAAGACAAACGACTTGGCGCGCCGCGCCAGTCGCCGAGCTTCGGCTCGGTCGAGGGGCAGCTCTCCTCGGTGGAGATATTGCAGGTATGGGGTCTGCAAGTTTCGATTAGGCGTGACCCCACTCCGCTCTTCCTCGACGCGCAGTGCCTCACCCTCGGGGGCCGAGGGTGCCTCGGGCTGGGCCGAGGCCTTCTCGGGCTCGGGCGTGTCGTCGGTCTTGAATGAGGGTTGATGTAGGTCTCGGGAGAAGACGTCCGGGGGAATCGTTGTTCGCCCCGAGGCTATCTTAGCCAGCTCGTCCGCAGTCTCGTTGTATCGTCGGGCGACGTGGTTGAGCTTGAGCCCGTAGAACTTGTCTTCCAGGCGCCGAACCTCGTCGCAGTAGGCTTCCATCTTCGGGTCGCGGCAGTGGGAGTTCTTCATGACTTGGTCGATGACAAGCTGCGAGTCACCGCGAGCGTCGAGGCGTCGGACCCCTAGCTCGATGGCGATGCGCAACCCGTTAACCAATGCCTCGTACTCGGCCACGTTGTCGGACGCCGGGAAATGGAGGGGCAGCACGTAGCGAAGGTGTTTCCCGAGGGGTGAGATGAAGAGCAGGCCCACGCCCGCTCCTGTTTTCATCAGCGACCCGTCGAAAAACATGGTCTAGAGTTCCGGTTGGATCGGAGCCGCTGGAAGCTGGGTGTCGACCCATTCAGCCACAAAGTCCGCCAAGACTTGGGACTTTATGGCCTTCCGAGGGGCGAACGAGATTGTCTCGCCCATGATTTCCACCACCCACTTTGCAATCCTACCAGAGGCCTCTCGGCACTGGATGATCTCCCCTAGGGGGAAGGATGACACCACAGTCACCGGATGAGACTCGAAGTAGTGTCGCAACTTCCGCCGCGTCAGGATCACCGCGTACAACAGCTTCTGAATTTGTGGATAGCGGATCTTGGTCTCGGACAGTACCTCACTGATGAAGTAGACTGGCCTCTGGACGGGCAATGCATGCCCTTCTTCTCGTCTCTCAACCACGATCGCGGCGCTGACCACCTGAGTGGTAGCGGCGACGTAGATCAAGAGGGCTTCTCCGGCAGCGGGGGGCACCAAGATGGGCGCGTTCGTGAGGAGCGCCTTCAGGTTCCCGAGGGCTTCCTCGGCCTCAGGGGTCCAAGTGAAGCACTCGGCCTTTCTTAAGAGGCGGTACAGGGGTAGGCCTCTTTCGCCAAGGCGCGAGATGAAACGGCTCAGAGCCGCAAGGCATCCCATGACCCTCTGTACGCCTTTCAAGTCCTTGATGGGCCCCATATTGGTGATGGCCGTGATTTTCTCCAGGTTGGCCTCGATGCCCCTCTCGGAGACGATGAACCCCAAGAGCATGCCTCGGGGGACTTCGAAGACGCACTTCTCGGGATTGAGTTTTACGCCTTTCGCCTTGAGACACTAGAATGTCGTTTCAAGGTCGGAAAGGAGGTCGGAGGCTTTCCTCGTCTTGACTACGATGTCATCGACGTAAGCCTCGACCATTCGACCGATGTGTTGGCCGAACACGTGGTTCATGCACCTTTGGTATGTCGCACCCGCATTCCTCAAACCAAACGGCATAGTAACGTAGCAGTACATGCCGAAAGGTGTGCTGAAAGAAGTCGCGAGCTGGTCGGACTCTTTCATCCTGATTTGGTGATATCCTGAGTAGGCATCAAGGAAAGACAGGGTTTCACACCCAGCAGTGGAATCCACGATTTGATCGATGCGAGGCAGAGGATAGGGAACTTTCGGACATGCTTTGTTCAGACCAGTGTAGTCTACACACATCCGCCATTTCCCTCCTTTCTTTCTCACAAGCACAGGGTTGGCAAGCCATTCGAGATGGAATACCTCTTTGATGAACCCTGCTGCCATCAGCTTGTGGATCTCCTCACCTATGGCTCTGCGCTTTTCTTCGTCGAATCGGCGTAGAGGCTGCTTCACGGGTCGGGCTCCAGCTCGGATATCCAGTGAGTGCTCGGCGACCTCCCTCGGTATGCCAGGCATGTCCGAGGGACTCCACGCAAAGACTTCGGCGTTTGCGCGAAGAAAGTCAACGAGCACCGCTTCCTATTTGGGCTCGAGCTCGGAGCCGATCCGGATCTGCTTGGAGGCGTCGTTGCTGGGGTCGAGAGGGACAGATTTGACCGTCTCTGCTGGCTCGAAATTGCTGGCATGGCGCTTCACGTCTGGAGCCTCCTTGGAGAGGATCTCCAGGTCGGCGATGAGGGCCTCAGATTCGGCGAGGGCCTCGGCGTACTCCACGCACTCCACGTCGCATTCGTACGCATGCCAGTACGTGGGGCCGACGGTGATGACCCCGTTGGGGCCCGACATCTTGAGCTTAAGGTAGGTGTAGTTGGGGACGACCATGAATTTGGCGTAGCATGGCCTCCCTAGCACTGCGTGGTAGGTTCCTCAGAACCCGACCACCTTGAACGTGAGGGTTTCGCTTCGAAAGTCGGAGGGAGTCCCGAAGCAGACGGGTAGATCGAGTTGTCCAAGGGGCTGGACGCGTTTCCCGGGGATGATCCCGTGGAAATGCGCCGCGCCCACCCGGACTGAGGACAGATCAATCTGCAGGAGCCCGAGGGTCTCGGTGTAGATGATGTTGAGGCTGCTGCCTCCGTCCATGAGGACCTTGGTGAGCCTGACGTTGCCGATGACGGGGTCGACAACGAGCGAGTATTTCCCCGGGTTCGGCACGCGGTCGGGGTGGTCGCCCTGGTCGAAGGTGATGGGCTTGTCAGACCAGTCTAGGTAGACTGGCGCTGCCACCTTTACCGAGCAGACCTCCCGACGCTCTTGCTTGCGGTGCCAAGCTGAGGCGTTCGCCACTTGCCCACCGTAGATCATGAAGCAGTCGTGGACCTCGGGGAACTCCCCTGCCTTGTGATCCTCCTTCTTATCGTTGTTGTGAGCCCTGCCACCTTCCGCAGGTGGCCCGACCTTGTGAAAGTGGCGCCAAAGCATGGCGCACTCCTCAAGGGTGTGCTTGACGGGCCCCTGATGATAGGGGCACGGCTCCTTGAGCATCTTGTCGAAGAGATTGGCGCCTCCGGGAGGTTTCCGAGGGTTCTTGTACTCAGCGGCGGCGACAAGGTCCGCGTCGGCGGCGTCACGTTTCGCTTGCGACTTCTTCTTGCCTTTCTTCTTGGTGCCGCGCTGAGTGGACGCCTCGGGGACATCTTCCGGCTGGCGACCCTCTGGCTGCTCGTCCTTCCGGAAGATGGCCTCAACCGCCTCCTGGCCAGAGGCGAACTTGGTGGCGATGTCCATCAGCTCGCTCGCCCTGGTGGGGGTCTTGCGACCCAGCTTGCTCACCAGGTCACGGTAGGTGGTGCCGGCGAGGAACGCGCCGATGACATCTGAGTCGGTGATGTTGGGTAGCTCGGTGCGCTGCTTCGAGAATCACCGGATGTAGTCCCGGAGAGACTCTCCCGGCTGCTGGCGACAGCTTCGGAGATCCCAGGAGTTCCCAGGGCGCACGTACGTGCCCTGGAAGTTGCCGGCGAAGGCTTGGACCAGGTCGCCCCAGTTAGAGATCTGCCCCGGAGGCAGATGCTCTAGCCAGGCTCGAGCGGTGTCGGAGAGGAACAGGGGGAGGTTGCGGATGATGAGGTTGTCATCGTCCGTTCCACCCAATTGGCAGCCAGCCGGTAGTCCGCGAGCCACAGTTCCGGCCTCGTCTCCCCCGAGTACTTTGTGATAGTAGTCGGGGTTCGGAACCGGGTCGGGAACGGCGCCCGTCGTATGGCCCGGCTGAAAGCCTGCGGACCGGGTGGTTCGGGCGAGGGACTCCGATCCTCCCCACTGTCGTAGCGTCCCCCACGCCTGGGGTGGTAGCCTCGGTGCACCCTCTCGTCGAGGTGGGTTTGACAGTTGCGGTGGTGGTGCTCGTTGCCGAGTCGACCCGGGGCCGCAGGCGCTGTGTTGCGCGTGCGCCCGGTGTGGACCGAGGCTTCCCGCATGAATCGGGAAGTCGCGGCGCGATGCTCCGAGAGGTACCCCTGCCTTCGGGAGGCAGAGCTTTCGGCCCGTCGAACCGGGGCATCCTCCAGGAGATTCTTGAGCTCTCCCTGGATACACCGCCCTTCGGTGGTTGATGGCTCTGGCATCGCACGGAGAAGTATCGCTGCTGCAGCCAGGTTCTGGCCGACCCCACTAGAAGCCGGTGGTGGCCTTGCCCCGATGTCGTCGGCAATGCGGTGCTGGATGCCCTGGGGTAGATGACGCGCTTCTCCGGCCGGAGCCTGGTCTGCCCATTCCCGCCCGATGTTCCGTCGGAACGGCTCAAGTGTTCCTGCTCCCTCGTCGAGCCTGGCCTGCATCTCGCGGGTTTGCTCGAGCTGTGCGTCCTGACCCCCGCAGGGACTGGGACCACAGCTAGCTCCCGAAGGATGTCAACGCGAGGCACATGCCTAGGAGGATCACCGTTTTCCGGTATACCAAGATGGTTGCCTTCGCCGGGACCCCCTAGATCGTGGAAACATTCACGACTTGGGCCACAGTCCTCGTCGCCGAAGCTGCGGCTACCGTCGGAACAATCGGAAAGGTAGTAGTCGCATGCGGTAATGTAGTCCCGCATGGCACTGGGGTTACCGAGTCTGGAGAAATCCTAACAAAAGTCGGGCTCGTCATCTTCCTCGGAACTCGAGGGTCTGTAGGTCGAGACGGCCGTCAGCCGGTCCCAGGGTGATCGCATACCGTACCCCGGAGGGTTTGTACATGCCTCTATGAGGGCTTCCACCGAAGCGAAGTCGCTTGGTGGGTCGAGGCTGAATCCAAAAGGCACGAGATGGGAATCGGTCGGTACCTCTTGGTCGACGGGCGGTGACGAAGTCGCGTCAGGGGCATACTGCACCGTAGTCTCAGGTACGAGGGTGATGCCCAGCAAGTCCTTTGCGAGCGTGCTGGCGTCGTCCGTCCGCTTGGAGTTGGCGTGTTGTGGGGAAACGGCACTCGTCTTCGTCTCAGATGCGAGGTCGATGCCCGACGTGTCCCCCATTGGGGCGCCGGCGCCGTCGACTCGCTCGACAGCCGACGAGGTGCCGCCTCCTGCTTGGCCTTGGTTGCCCCGCCTCTTCCTCCGTCGGCGGGGGAGGCGACGAGACAAACCCGAATGTTGTTCTTCCGCCACGTGGGGAAGACGTCGTCGATTCCGCCGCCGGCGGGCGGGTTGTCGGCCGCCATTGTCGCTGTCGCGCGGCGGGGGAAGGAGTATCATGTCGTAGCTGTCGTCGAGGGACATGAACTCAAGACTCCCGAAACGGAGCACCGTCCCGGGCTAGAAAGGTTGCTGGAGACTACCCATCTGGAGCTTGACGGGAAGCTGTTCGTCAACACGCAGCAGGCCCCTACCTGGCGCGCCAACTGTCGGCGTTTCGACCCCGGGGGGTCCCTGGACCGACGAGTAAATTGCCACCGCGTGCCCCAGCCCAGATGGGTCGGCGCGAGACGGAGCACGAAGAGGGAAAAAAGGAGACAGGCGTAAAGGGGAAACCCGCGGCCTTCGTGTTGTCCTGCGCCCAGGTCGGGTGCGCTTGCAGTAGGGGGTTACAAGCGTCCGCGTGGGAGGGAGCGAGAGGCTTGCACGCGCCGTCCCGTCCTCTCCGCGCGGCCAACCTTCTCGTACGAGTGCCATAGGCCTTCGTTTTATAGGCGTATGGAGAGGGCCTAGGTGTACAATAGGAGATGTAGCAGTGTGCTAACGTGTCTAGCAGAGAGGAGCTAGTGCCCTAAGTACATGCCGTCGTGGCAGCCGGAGAGGTTTTGGCGCCCTGTTCATGTGATGTCGTGGCCGTCGGAGGAGCGCTGGAGCCTTGCGGAAGGACAGCTGTTGGGGCTGTCGAGTCCTTGCTGACGTCTCCTTGCTTCCGTAAGGGGCTGAGATTGAGAGCACCTAGAGGGGGGGGGGGTGAATAGGTGATCCTGTAAAAACTTCAAACTTAAGCCACAAACTTGTTAAGTGTTAGCACGAGTATTGCCAAATGGCTAAGGTGAAGTCTCAACAAAACACAATACCACAAGAGATCAAGACAGAGGTGACACGGTGGTTTATCCCGTGGTTCGGCCAAGCCAATGCTTGCCTACTTCCACGTTGTGGCGTCCCAACGGACGAGGGTTGCAATCAACCCCTCTCAAGTGGTCCAAAGACCCACTTGAATACCACGTTGTTTTGTTGTTCCTTTCACTATCCCTTTTGCAAGGAATCTCCACAAATTGGAGTCTCTTGCCCTTACAAGTATGATCACAAAGAAAGCACAGAGTAAGGGAGGGAAGCAACACACACAAATCCACACCAAAAGCGCACACACACGGCCAAGACTCGAGCTCGAATGACTATCTCAGAGTTCACAATAGAACAGAGCTCGAATCGCTTAGAATCACAAACGAATGCGCAAAGAACTTGTGTGGATGATCAAGAATGCTCAAGAGTTGCTTGTGTGTATCCTCCATGCGCCAAGGGGTCCCTTTTATAGCCCCAAGGCAGCTAGGAGCCGTTGGGAACAAATCTGGAAGGCCATCTTTGCCTTCTGTCTCGTGGCGCACCGGACAGTCCGGTGCACACCGGACACTGTCCGGTGCCCGATTTGTTTCCAAAAACAGCACTTCTGACCGTTGCTGGCTGCTCCAGATCTGCGCTTAGTTGGCGCACCGGACATGTCCGGTGCACACCGGACAGTCCGGTGTTCCTTCCCGACCGTTGGCTCGGCCACGTGTCTCGCGCGGATTGCGCGGCCGACCGTTGGCCCTGGCCGACCGTTGGCTCACCGGACAGTCCGGTGCACACCGGACAGTCCGGTGAATTATAGCCGTACGCCGTCGGCGAATTCCCGAGAGCGGCCAGTTCGCGCCGAGGAGGCCTGGCGCACCGGACACTGTCCGGTGCACACCGGACAGTCCGGTGCTCCAGACCGAGCTGAGCCTTGGCTGCACATAGCCAAGTCTTTCTCTCCCCTTTTCTCTTTTTCTTCTTTCTGTTTCTAACACTTAGACAAATATGTTAGTCCATAAAACCAATGTACTAAGGCTTAGAAGCATACCTTTATCTCATGATTTGCACCTTGTTCATCCATGTACACAAATTCATAATTAAACACATGTGTTGGCACTCAATCACCAAAATACTTAGAAATGGCCCAAGGGCACATTTCCCTTTCAATCTCCCCCTTTTTGGTGATTTATGCCAACACAACATAAAGCCACTAGAACAAGTGCAAACTCAATTCAAATAACACTTAAATTTATTTTGAATCAATTTTGGCATATATGGATCATCCTTTGCCACCACTTGGTTTGTTTTTGCGAATCAAACACAAATCTCTATCTCTAAGTGAAACACACATGTTTAAGCATAAAGAGAGTCATTCAAAAAGAGATTGATCAAGGATTTCAAAAACTCCCCCTTTTTCCCATAATCAATACTTCTCCCCACAAGAAGCCAACTTTTGACAAGAGAGACAACTTAAGAACTTTGACAAATCAAAAACTCTATTCTACTATTTTCAAAATCTCTCAAGTGGTAGCTGATCCATTTATTGCTTTGGCCTTTATTTTCTCCCCCTTTGGCATCAAGCACCAAAACGGGATCAATTGTGGCCCTTTAACCCCATTGCCTCACCAAAATCTTCAATTAAGAGCAAATGGCAATAAGAGTTCATGAGATGAACTTGGAATAAGTTACCCCTCATCGGAGTGCAGTGGAAGTCTTTCATGGTCCAAGTCCACCTTTTCCCTTTCAATTCTCCTTTGTGACTAACACAAGCAAACTCAAACATATGGTTAGTCTCAAAGGGTCAAGTTGTAACACATCTCCCCCTAAACATGTGCATCACATTGCAACGGACTTGTGAGGTCCAGGGAGTGTTTGTACAACTTGAGCACCATAATAAGCAACAATATGCAGAAGGGAACATGATCAAAAGCATGAATACATGTATGCTATAATTCAATCCAAGTTCCGCGAATCTAAGACATTTAGCTCACTACGCAGCCTGCAAAAGGTCTTCTCATCTAAAGGCTTGGTAAAGATATCGGCTAGCTGGTTCTCGGTGCTAACATAAAACACTTCGATATCTCCCTTTTGCTGGTGGTCTCTCAAAAAGTGATGCCGGATGTCTATGTGCTTTGTGCGGCTGTGCTCAACAGGATTTTCCGCTATGCGGATAGCACTCTCATTATCACATAGGAGTGGGACTTTGCTCAGATTGTAGCCAAAGTCCCTGAGGGTTTGCCTCATCCAAAGTAGTTGCGCACAACACTGTCCTGCGGCAACGTACTCGGCCTCAGCGGTGGATAGGGCAACGGAGGTTTGTTTCTTAGAATTCCATGACACCAGGGACCTTCCTAAGAATTGGCACGTCCCCGATGTACTCTTCCTATCGACCTTACATCCAGCATAGTCGGAATCTGAGTACCCAATCAAGTCAAAGTTAGACCCCTTTGGATACCAGATCCCGAAGCAGGGCGTAGCGACTAAATATCTAAGAATTCGCTTCACCGCCACCAAGTGACACTCCTTAGGATCGGATTGAAATCTAGCACACATGCATACGCTAAGCATAATATCCGGTCTACTAGCACATAAATAAAGTAGAGATCCTATCATTGACCGGTATGCTTTTTGATCAACGGACTTACCTCCTTTGTTGAGGTCGGTGTGTCCGTCGGTTCCCATCGGAGTCTTTGCGGGCTTGGCGTCCTTCATCCCAAACCGCTTCAGCAGATCTTGCGTGTACTTCGTTTGGGAGATGAAGGTGCCGTCCTTGAGTTGCTTCACTTGGAACCCAAGGAAGTAGTTCAACTCGCCCATCATCGACATCTCGAATTTCTGCGACATCACCCTGCTAAACTCTTCACAAGACTTTTGATTAGTAGAACCAAATATTATGTCATCGACATAAATTTGGCATACAAACAAATCACCATCACATGTCTTTGTAAAAAGAGTTGGATCGGCTTTCCCAACCTTGAAAGCATTAGCAAGTAAGAAATCTCTAAGGCATTCATACCATGCTCTTGGGGCTTGTTTAAGTCCATAGAGCGCCTTAGAGAGCTTACACACGTGGTCGGGGTACCGCTCATCCTCGAAGCCAGGGGGTTGTTCCACGTACACCTCCTCCTTTATTGGCCCGTTGAGGAACGCGCTCTTCACATTCTCATTTGCTCTCCATTCCACTTGGCAAGCCCCCACACTTTGATGGAGAGGACTACGGATTTTGGAGTCACAAAATGCGTAGTCACCTATTCTCTCTCCATCCTAGTATATGGGAGATTGTAGAGAGTGGAATGCACTTTGATAGTTCGGATAGTCCCATGTTCATTAATGAACAAATTCATAAAAATGCACAAGCTACTACTGTTCTTCTAGCTTCCTTGTGCAGGGATGAATACCATAAGGTGAGCGGCTTGGACAACGCCAAGCAAATCTGGGACACCCTCAAGATTTCTCATGAGGGGAACGACGTCACCTTACTCACCAAGATGGAGTTGGTGGAGGGCGAGCTTGGACGGTTCGCGATGATAAGGGGCGAGGAGCCAACGCAAACGTACAACCGGCTCAAGACCCTTATCAACAAGATAAGAAGCTACGGGAGCACGCGATGGACGGACCACGACGTCGTCCGCCTAATGCTCAGGTCTTTTACCGTACTTGATCCTCATCTCGTGAACAATATTCGTGAGAATCCCAGGTACACGATGATGACGCCCGAGGAAGTGCTTGGAAAATTCGTGAGCGGGCGGATGATGATCAAGGAGGCAAGATACGTCGACGACGCGTTGAACGGACCACTCCACGAGCCTCAACCCATTGCTCTAAAGGCAACGAGGAGCAAGGAGTCGCTACCTAGCAAGGTGGCGCAAGTTGAGGCGGCTGGCCTTAATGATGAAGAGATGGCTCTCATCATTAAGAGATTCAAGACGGTGCTTAAAGGTCACAAGGGACAACCAAGCAAGACCAAAGCCAAGGGGAAGCGCTCATGCTTCAAATGCGGTAAGCTTGGTCATTTCATTGCTAACTGTCCCGATAATGAAAGTGACCAGGAAAAGGGGAACAAAAGAGAGAAGAAGAAGCAATACAAGAAGGCAAAAGGCGAGGCGCATCTAGGAAAGGAGTGGGACTCGGATTGCTCCTCCTCCGACTCCGACAACGAAGGACTCGCCGCCACTGCCTTCAACAAATCAGCTCTCTTCCCCAACGAGCATCTCACTTGCCTTATGGCAAGGGAGAAGAAGGTGAGTATTCAAGACTCCACTTATGCTTCATCTAGTGATAGTGAGTCTAGTGATGATGACATAGATTATTCTTGCTTGTTCAAGGGCTTAGATAGATCTAAGATAGAGAAAATCAATGAATTGATTAATGCATTGAATGAAAAGGATAGGCTTTTAGAAAAGCAAGAAGATTTATTGTATGATGAACATGATAAATTTGTAGAGGCACAAAAATCATATGCTTTAGAAGTGAAAAGAAATGAAATGCTTTCTAGTGAAATATCTTCCTGTCATGAAACCATTTCTACCTTAAGAAGTGTTAATATTGATTTAAGTGCTAAACTAGAAGTAGCTAGTAAATCAAATTCTTGTGTTGAACATGTTGAAATTTGTACTAGGTGTAAGGATTTTGATGTTAATGCTTGTAGTGAACACCTAGTTCTAATTTCCAAATTAAATGATGAAGTGGCTAGTCTTAATGCCCAACTTAAGACTAGCCAGAATGAAGTTGATAAAATCAAATTTGCAAGGGATGCCTACACGATTGGTAGACACCCCTCAATTAAGGATGGGCTTGGCTTCAAGAGGGAAGCCAAGAACTTAACAAGCCATAAGGCTCCCATCTTCGTCAAGGAGAAGGGGAAGGCCCCGATGGCTAGTAATACTAAAAAGAATCATGCTTTTATGTATTATGATAGGAGACATGCTAGAAATGCTTATAATCATTTTGATTCATATGCTTATGATTCTCATGCAATGTTTGCTTCTAGTTCTTCTTATAATCATGGTAGAGATATGTGTAGGAGAAATGTTGTACATATGCCTAGGAGAGATATTGCTCATGTACCTAGAAAGAATGTTATTCATGCTCCTAGGAAAGTAGTGAATGAACCTTCTACCATTTATTATGCTTGTAATGCTCCCTTTGCTATTTGTAGAAAGGGTAAGAAGGTAGTTGCTAGGAAATTAGGGGCTAGATGCAAGGGAGAAAAATCTTGCATTTGGGTCCCTAAAGATATTTGTGCTAACCTTGCAGGACCCAACATGAGTTGGGTACCTAAGACCCAAGCCTAAATTTGCCTTGCAGGTTTATGCATCCGGGGGTTCAAGCTGGATTATCGACAGCGGATGCACAAACCATATGACGGGGGAGAAGAAGATGTTCACCTCCTACGTCAAGAATAAGGATTCCCAAGATTCAATTATATTCGGTGATGGGAATCAAGGCAAGGTAAAAGGGTTAGGTAAAATTGCAATTTCTAATGAGCATTCTATTTCAAATGTATTCTTAGTGGAGAGTCTTGGATATAATTTGCTATCTGTTAGTCAATTATGTCAAATGGGATATAATTGTTTATTTACAAATGTAGATGTGTCTGTCTTTAGAAGATGTGATGGTTCACTAGCTTTTAAGGGTGTACTAGACGGCAAGCTTTATTTAGTTGATTTTGCAAAAGAAGAGGCCGGTCTAGATGCATGCTTAATGGCTAAGACTTGCATGGGCTGGCTGTGGCATCGCCGCTTAGCACATGTGGGGATGAAGAACCTCCACAAGCTTCTAAAGGGAGAACACGTGATAGGTCTAACAAATGTTTATTTCGAAAAAGATAGACCTTGTGCAGCTTGTCAGGCAGGTAAACAAGTGGGAGGAGCACATCACAGCAAGAATGTGATGACCACGTCAAGACCTCTGGAGCTGCTGCATATGGACCTCTTCGGACCCATCGCCTATCTGAGCATAGGAGGAAGTAAGTATGGTTTAGTTATTGTTGATGACTTTTCCCGCTTCACTTGGGTGTTCTTTTTGCAGGATAAGTCTGAAACCCAAGGGACCCTCAAGCGCTTCCTCAGGAGAGCTCAAAACGAGTTTGAGCTCAAGGTGAAGAAGATAAGGAGCGACAACGGGTCCGAGTTCAAGAACCTTCAAGTGGAGGAGTTTCTTGAGGAGGAAGGGATCAAGCACGAGTTCTCCGCTCCCTACACACCACAGCAAAATGGTGTGGTAGAGAGGAAGAACAGGACGCTAATCGATATGGCGAGGACGATGCTTGGAGAGTTCAAGACCCCCGAGTGCTTTTGGTCGGAAGCCGTGAACACGGCTTGCCACGCCATCAACAGGGTCTACCTTCATCGACTCCTCAAGAAGACTTCGTATGAGCTACTAACCGGTAACAAACCCAATGTATCGTACTTTCGTGTATTTGGGAGCAAGTGCTACATTCTAGTGAAGAAGGGTAGAAATTCTAAGTTTGCTCCCAAAGCTGTAGAAGGGTTTTTATTAGGTTATGATTCAAATACAAAGGCGTATAGGGTCTTCAACAAATCATCGGGTTTGGTTGAAGTCTCTAGCGACGTTGTATTCGATGAGACTAATGGCTCTCCAAGAGAGCAAGTTGTTGATTGTGATGATGTAGATGAAGAAGATGTTCCGGCGGCCGCTATACGAACCATGGCGATTGGAGACATTCGGCCACAGGAACAGGATGAACGTGATCAACCTTCTTCCTCAACTACGGTGCATCCCCCACCTCAAGACGATGAACAGGTTCATCAAAAGGAGGCGTGTGATCAAGGGGGAGCACAACACGATCAAGTGATGGAGGAAGAAGCGCAACCGGCACCTCCAACCCAAGTTCGAGCGATGATTCAAAGGGATCATCCCGTCGACCAAATTCTGGGTGACATTAGCAAGGGAGTAACTACTCGGTCTCGATTAGTTAATTTTTGTGAACATTACTCTTTTGTCTCCTCTATTGAGCCTTTCAGGGTAGAGGAGGCCTTGCTAGATCCGGACTGGGTGTTGGCCATGCAGGAGGAACTTAATAACTTCAAGCGCAACGAAGTTTGGACGCTGGTGCCTCGTCCCAAGCAAAATGTTGTGGGAACCAAGTGGGTGTTCCGCAACAAACAAGACGAGCACGGAGTGGTGACAAGGAACAAGGCTCGACTTGTGGCAAAAGGTTATGCCCAAGTCGCAGGTTTGGACTTTGAGGAGACTTTTGCTCCTGTGGCTAGGCTAGAGTCTATTCGTATCTTGCTAGCATATGCCGCTCACCATTCTTTCAGGTTGTACCAAATGGATGTGAAGAGCGCGTTCCTCAACGGGCCAATAAAGGAGGAGGTGTACGTGGAACAACCCCCTGGCTTCGAGGATGAGCGGTACCCCGACCACGTGTGTAAGCTCTCTAAGGCGCTCTATGGACTTAAACAAGCCCCAAGAGCATGGTATGAATGCCTTAGAGATTTCTTACTTGCTAATGCTTTCAAGGTTGGGAAAGCCGATCCAACTCTTTTTACAAAGACATGTGATGGTGATTTGTTTGTATGCCAAATTTATGTCGATGACATAATATTTGGTTCTACTAATCAAAAGTCTTGTGAAGAGTTTAGCAGGGTGATGTCGCAGAAATTCGAGATGTCGATGATGGGCGAGTTGAACTACTTCCTTGGGTTCCAAGTGAAGCAACTCAAGGACGGCACCTTCATCTCCCAAACGAAGTACACGCAAGATCTGCTGAAGCGGTTTGGGATGAAGGACGCCAAGCCCGCAAAGACTCCGATGGGAACCGACGGACACACCGACCTCAACAAAGGAGGTAAGTCCGTTGATCAAAAAGCATACCGGTCAATGATAGGATCTCTACTTTATTTATGTGCTAGTAGACCGGATATTATGCTTAGCGTATGCATGTGTGCTAGATTTCAATCCGATCCTAAGGAGTGTCACTTGGTGGCGGTGAAGCGAATTCTTAGATATTTAGTCGCTACGCCCTGCTTCGGGATCTGGTATCCAAAGGGGTCTAACTTTGACTTGATTGGGTACTCAGATTCCGACTATGCTGGATGTAAGGTCGATAGGAAGAGTACATCGGGGACGTGCCAATTCTTAGGAAGGTCCCTGGTGTCATGGAATTCTAAGAAACAAACCTCCGTTGCCCTATCCACCGCTGAGGCCGAGTACGTTGCCGCAGGACAGTGTTGTGCGCAACTACTTTGGATGAGGCAAACCCTCAGGGACTTTGGCTACAATCTGAGCAAAGTCCCACTCCTATGTGATAATGAGAGTGCTATCCGCATAGCGGAAAATCCTGTTGAGCACAGCCGCACAAAGCACATAGACATCCGGCATCACTTTTTGAGAGACCACCAGCAAAAGGGAGATATCGAAGTGTTTTATGTTAGCACCGAGAACCAGCTAGCCGATATCTTTACCAAGCCTTTAGATGAGAAGACCTTTTGCAGGCTGCGTAGTGAGCTAAATGTCTTAGATTCGCGGAACTTGGATTGAATTATAGCATACATGTATTCATGCTTTTGATCATGTTCCCTTCTGCATATTGTTGCTTATTATGGTGCTCAAGTTGTACAAACACTCCCTGGACCTCACAAGTCCGTTGCAATGTGATGCACATGTTTAGGGGGAGATGTGTTACAACTTGACCCTTTGAGACTAACCATATGTTTGAGTTTGCTTGTGTTAGTCACAAAGGAGAATTGAAAGGGAAAAGGTGGACTTGGACCATGAAAGACTTCCACTGCACTCCGATGAGGGGTAACTTATTCCAAGTTCATCTCATGAACTCTTATGGAAAAGTTCGAATTAACCGGTTTTCTCCTCTCGTAGTCGTTGTGGTCCTCATCCTTTTGGGAAGAAGTAGACTCGTCGCTGTCGTAGTAGATGATCTCCTTGATGCGCCTGGTCTTCTTCTTCTTCCCATCCTTTCGTCTTTGACCCGAGCCGGAGTCGGTAGGCTTGTCGTCCTTCGGCTCGTTGACGAAGGTCTCCTTCTCTTTGTCATTGATCACTATACCCTTCCCCTTAGGATCCATCTATTCGGGCGGTTAGTCCCTTTGTGAATAGAACGGCTCCGATACCAATTGAGAGCACCTAGAGGGGGGGGGGTGAATAGGTGATCCTGTAAAAACTTCAAACTTAAGCCACAAACTTGTTAAGTGTTAGCACGAGTATTGCCAAATGGCTAAGGTGAAGTCTCAACAAAACACAATACCACAAGAGATCAAGACAGAGGTGACACGGTGGTTTATCCCGTGGTTCGGCCAAGCCAATGCTTGCCTACTTCCACGTTGTGGCGTCCCAACGGACGAGGGTTGCAATCAACCCCTCTCAAGTGGTCCAAAGACCCACTTGAATACCACGTTGTTTTGTTGTTCCTTTCACTATCCCTTTTGCAAGGAATCTCCACAAATTGGAGTCTCTTGCCCTTACAAGTATGATCACAAAGAAAGCACAGAGTAAGGGAGGGAAGCAACACACACAAATCCACACCAAAAGCGCACACACACGGCCAAGACTCGAGCTCGAATGACTATCTCAGAGTTCACAATAGAACAGAGCTCGAATCGCTTAGAATCACAAACGAATGCGCAAAGAACTTGTGTGGATGATCAAGAATGCTCAAGAGTTGCTTGTGTGTATCCTCCATGCGCCAAGGGGTCCCTTTTATAGCCCCAAGGCAGCTAGGAGCCGTTGGGAACAAATCTGGAAGGCCATCTTTGCCTTCTGTCTCGTGGCGCACCGGACAGTCCGGTGCACACCGGACACTGTCCGGTGCCCGATTTGTTTCCAAAAACAGCACTTCTGACCGTTGCTGGCTGCTCCAGATCTGCGCTTAGTTGGCGCACCGGACATGTCCGGTGCACACCGGACAGTCCGGTGTTCCTTCCCGACCGTTGGCTCGGCCACGTGTCTCGCGCGGATTGCGCGGCCGACCGTTGGCCCTGGCCGACCGTTGGCTCACCGGACAGTCCGGTGCACACCGGACAGTCCGGTGAATTATAGCCGTACGCCGTCGGCGAATTCCCGAGAGCGGCCAGTTCGCGCCGAGGAGGCCTGGCGCACCGGACACTGTCCGGTGCACACCGGACAGTCCGGTGCTCCAGACCGAGCTGAGCCTTGGCTGCACATAGCCAAGTCTTTCTCTCCCCTTTTCTCTTTTTCTTCTTTCTGTTTCTAACACTTAGACAAATATGTTAGTCCATAAAACCAATGTACTAAGGCTTAGAAGCATACCTTTATCTCATGATTTGCACCTTGTTCATCCATGTACACAAATTCATAATTAAACACATGTGTTGGCACTCAATCACCAAAATACTTAGAAATGGCCCAAGGGCACATTTCCCTTTCAGAGATCCGCCGTCGTCATGGAGCACGCGGGGCACCATCATTATTTGTTTACCGGGGCGAGCCAGATGGGACGCCGGTCTTGTTCCCCGTAGCCTGAGCTAGCTAGGGGTAGGATAATGATGGCCCCCCTGTGACGTGGTCGGTCCGAGCCCTGGGTCGGGCGAGGCGGAGGCCCCTCCGAGGTCGAGGTCGAGTCTGTCTTCCGAGGTCGAGGTCGAGTCCGAGCCCCAGGTCGGGCGAGGCGGAGACCATCGTCTGAGGCCAAAGCTGAGTCCGAGCCCTGGGGTCGGGCGAGGCGGAGTTCGTCGTCTTTCGGGGCCAAGGCCGAGTCCGAGCCCTGGGGTCGGGCGAGGCGGAGTTCGTCGTCTTCCGGGGCTGAGGCCGAGTCCGAGCCCTGGGGTCGGGCGAGGCGGAGTTCGTCGTCTTCCGGGGCCGAGGCCGAGTCCGAGCCCTAGGGTCAGGCGAGGCGGAGTTCGTCGTCTTCCGGGGCCGAGGCCGAGTCCGAGACCTGGGGTCGGGCGAGGCGGAGCTTTCTATGGCGCTGTCAGCCTCTCTCTGTCGAGTGGCACAGCAATCGGAGCGGCGCAGGCGACGCTGTCTTCTTGTCAGGCCGGTCAGTGGAGCGGCGAAGTGACTGCGGTCACTTCGGCTCTGTCGATTGAAGGGCACGCGTCAGGATAAGGTGTCAGGCCATCCTTGCATTAAATGCTCCTGCGATACGGTCAGTCGGTGTGGCGATCCGGCCAAGGTTGCTTCTCGGCGAAGACTGGGCCTCGGGCGAGCCAAAGGTGTGTCCATTGCTTGAGGGGGCCCTCGGGCGAGGCGTGAATCCTTCGGGGTCGGCTGCCCTTGCCCGAGGCTGGGCTCGGGCGAGGCGAGGTCGTGTCCCTTGAGTGGACCGAGCCTTTACTTAATCGCACCCATCAGGCCTTCGCAGCTTTGTGCTGATGGGGGTTACTAGCTGAGATTAGGAGTCTTGGGGTACCCCTAATTATGATCCCCGACAACATTGTTCACGTCCATTTGATAAAGCTTGAAGCCATGGTAAGTAGCATAGGCAAGTAAAATGCGAATTGACTCAAGCCTAGCTACGGGTGCATAGGTTTCACCGAAATCCAAACCTTCGACTTGGGAGTATCCCTTGACCACAAGTCGAGCTTTGTTCCTTGTCACCACACCATGCTCATCTTGCTTGTTGCGGAAGACCCACTTGGTTCCTACAACATTTTGGTTAGGACATGGAACTAAATGCCATACCTCATTCCTCGTGAAGTTGTTGAGCTCCTCTTGCACTGCCAGCACCTAATCCGAATCTTGAAGTGCTTCATCTACCCTGTGTGGCTCAATAGAGGAAACAAAAGAGTAATGTTCACAAAAATGAGCAACACGAGATCGAGTGGTTACCCCCTTATGAATATCGCCGAGGATGGTGTTCACGGGGTGATCTCGTTGGATTGCTTGGTGGACTCTTGGGTGTGGCGGCCTTGGACCCTCAACATCTTCCTTGTCTTGATTATTAGCATCTCCCCCTTGATCATTGTCCTCCTCTTGAGGTGGCTCCTCTTGATCTTCATCATCATCTTGAGCTTGATCCTCATCTTGAGTTGGTGGAGATGCTTGCATTGAGGAAGATGGTTGATCTTGTGCATGTGGAGGCTCTTCGGATTCCTTGGGACACACATCCCCAATGGACATGTTCCTTAGCGCGACGCATGGAGCCTCTTCATCATCTAGCTCATCAAGATCAACTTGCTCTACTTGAGAGCCGTTAGTCTCATCGAACACAATGTCACAAGAAACTTCAACTAGTCCAGTGGACTTGTTAAAGACTCTATATGCCCTTGTGTTTGAATCATATCCTAGTAAAAAGCCTTCTACAGCCTTAGGAGCAAATTTAGATTTTCTACCTCTTTTAACAAGAATAAAGCATTTGCTACCAAAGACTCTAAAATATGAAACATTTGGCTTTTTACCGGTTAGGAGTTCATACGATGTCTTCTTGAGGATTCGGTGGAGGTAGAGGCGGTTGATGGCGTAGCAAGCGGTGTTGATTGCTTCCGCCCAAAACCGGTCCGAAGTCTTGTATTCATCAAGCATGGTCTTTGCCATGTCAAGTAGAGTTCTATTCTTCCTCTCCACTACACCATTTTGTTGTGGCGTGTAGGGAGAAGAGAACTCATGCTTGATGCCCTCCTCCTCAAGAAAGCCTTCTATTTGAGAGTTCTTGAACTCCGTCCCGTTGTCGCTTCTAATCTTTTTGATCCTTAAGCCGAACTCATTTTGAGCCCGTCTCAAGAATCCCTTTAAGGTCTCTTTGGTTTGAGATTTTTCCTGCAAAAAGAACACCCAAGTGAAGCGAGAATAATCATCCACAATAACTAGATAGTACTTACTCCCGCCGATGCTTATGTAAGCTATCGGGTCGAATAGATCCATGTGGAGTAGCTCGAGCGGCCTGTCAGTCGTCATGATGTTCTTGTGTGGATGATGAAAACCAACTTGCTTTCCTTCTTGACATGCGCTACAAACCCTGTCTTTCTCAAAATGAACATTGGTTAGTCCCAAAATGTGCTCTCCCTTTAGAAGCTTATGAAAATTCTTCATTCCAACATGGGCTAGTCGGCGGTGCTAGAGCCAACCCATGTTAGTCTTAGCAATTAAGCAAGTGTCGAGTTCAGCTCTATTAAAATCAACTAAGTATAGCTGACCCTCTAACACTCCCTTAAATGCTACTGAATCATCACTTCTTCTAAAGACAGTAACACCTATATCCGTAAAAAGACAGTTGTAACCCATTTTGCATAATTGAGAAACAGAAAGCAAATTGTAATCTAAAGAATCTACAAGAAAAACATTGGAAATAGAGTGGTCAGGAGATATTGCAATTTTACCAAGTCCTTTGACCAAACCTTGATTTCCATCCCCGAATGTGATAGCTCGTTGGGGATCTTGGTTTTTCTCGTAGGAGGAGAACATCTTCTTCTCCCCTGTCATGTGGTTTGTGCACCCGCTATCGATGATCCAACTTGAGCCCCCGGATGCATAAACCTACAAAACAAGTTTAGGCCTTGTTCTTAGGTACCCAAACGGTCTTGGGTCCTTTCACATTAGAAACAAGCACCTTGGGTACCCAAACACAAGTCTTTGACCCCTTGTGTTTGCCCCCAACATATTTGGCAACTACTTTGTCTGATTTGTTAGTTAGCACATAGGAAGCATCAAAAGTCTTAAATGAAATGTTATGATCATTTGATGCAAAAGGAGTTTTCTTCTTAGGCAATTTAGCACGGGTTGATTGCCTAGAACTAGATGCCTCACTCTTATACATAAAAGCATGATTAGAGCTAGAGTGAG
Organism: Zea luxurians; assembly: GCA_029449295.1. Lineage (NCBI taxonomy): Eukaryota > Viridiplantae > Streptophyta > Magnoliopsida > Poales > Poaceae > Zea > Zea luxurians. The sequence goes on from JAOPSE010000014.1 coordinate 82,944,889, forward strand.
ACTTCCTAGAGTGAATTCTCCTAATTTTGTGCTCGGGATAACCGACAGGGTATAAAATGTAACCCTCGTTATCCTGAGGCATGGAAGCCTTGCCCTTAACAAAGTTAGATAATCTTTTAGGAGGGGTATTGAGTTTGACATTGCCTCCCTGTTGGAAGCCAATGCCATCCTTAATGCCAGGGTGTCTCCCACTATAGAGCATACTATGAGCAAATTTAAATTTCTCATTTTCTAGTTCATGCTCGATAATTTTAGCATCTAATTTTGCTATATGATCATTTTGTTGTTTAATCATAGTAATGTGATCATGAATAGCATCAATGTTAACATCTCTACATCTAGTGCAAATAGTGACATGCTCAATGGTAGATGTAGAGGGTTTGCGAGAAGTTAGTTCAACAATCTTAGCATGTAAAATGTCATTCTCATCTCTAAGATTGGAAATTGAAATATTGCAAACATCTAATTCCTTAGCCTTAGCAATTAATTTTTCATTCTCATTTCTAAGGCTAGCAAGAGAGGCATTTAATTTTTCAATCTTAGCAATTGAACTAGCATTATCATTTCTAAGATTGTCAATTGAATCATCAGAAACATTTGATTTCTCAACCTAGCAATTAATTTGGCATTTTCATTTCTAAGGTTGGAAATAACATCATGGCAAGTGCTTAGCTCACTAGATATTTTTTCACATTTTTCTACCTCTAGAGCATAAGCATTTTTAACCTTAACATGCTTTTTGTTTTCTTTAATTAGGAAGTCCTCTTGGCTATCCAAGAGTTCATCCTTCTCATGAATAGCACTAATCAATTCATTTAATTTTTCTTTTTGTTGCATGTTCAAGTTGGCAAAAGGGTGAGCAAATCATCCTCATCATCACTAGAGCTAGCCTCATCACTAGAAGTTGCATATTTAGTGGAAGCTCTAGATTTTACCTTCTTCCTTTTGCCGTCCTTTGCCATGAGGCACTTGTGGCCGACGTTGGGGAAGAGGAGGCCTTCGGTGACGGTGATGTTGGCAGCGTCCTCGTCGGAGGAGGAGTCGGTGGAGCTCTCGTCGGAGTCCCACTCACGGCAAACTTGGGCATCACCGCCCTTCTTCTTGTAGTACCTCTTCTTCTCCTTCCTCTTTCCCTTCTTGTCGTTATCCCTGTCACTATCACTAGATAAAGGACATTTAGCGATAAAATGACCGGGCTTACCACATTTGTAGCAAACCTTCTTGGAGCGGGACTTGTAGTCTTTCCCCCTCCTTTGCTTGAGGATTTGGCGAAAGCTCTTGATGATGAGCGCCATCTCCTCATTGTCGAGCTTGGAGGCGTCGATGGGGACCCTACTAGGTGTAGAGTCTTCTTTCTTCTCCTCCGTTGCCTTGAATGCAACGGGTTGTACATCCGGTGTGGAGGAGGCGCCTTGCTCGATGATTTTCTTGGAGCCTTTGATCATCAACTCAAAGCTCACAAATTTTCCTATTACTTCCTCGGGATACATTAGTTTATATCTTGGATCACCACGAATTAATTGAACTTGAGTGGGATTAAGAAACATGAGTGATCTAAGAATAACCTTGACCATTTCATGGAGCTCCCGAGGTTGCGCACTTGGTTCACTAAGGTTTTTAGCCGGTTGTACATGGCTTGCGGGTATTCTCCTTGGTTGAGCATAAAGCGACCGAGCTCCCCCTCGATCGTTTCCCGCTTGGTGATCTTGGTCACCTCATCTCCTTCGTGCGCGGTCTTGAGTACATCCCAAATCTCTTTGGCGCTCTTCAACCCTTGCACCTTATTATACTCCTCTCGACTTAGAGAGGTGAGGAGTATAGTAGTTGCTTGAGAGTTGAAGTGCTCGATTTGGGCCACCTCGTCCTCATCATAATCTTCATCCCCTACGGATGGTACCTGTACTCCAAACTCAACAACATCCCATATGCTTTTGTGGAGTGAGGTTAGGTGATATCTCATCATATCACTCCACCTAGAATAATCTTCACCGTCAAATGCCGGTGGTTTGCCTAATGGGATCGAAAGTAATGGAGTATGTTTAGGAATGCGAGTATAGCGTAGAGGGATCTTACTATACTTCTTGCGCTCTTGGCACTTAGAAGTGATGGACGCGGCGTCGGATCCCGATGTAGAGGGCGATGAAGAGTCGGTCTCATAGTAGACCACTTTCTTCATTTTTTTCTTCTTCTCGCCACTCTTGTGCGTCCTAATGTGTGAAGGGGATCCCTTCTTCTTTTTGTTGCCGGACTCCCTTGATGGAGCCTTCCCGTGGCTTGTGGCGGGCTTCTCGCCGGTCACCATCTCCTTCTTGGCGTGATCTCCCGACATCACTTCGAGCGGTTAGGCTCTAATGAAGCACCGGGCTCTGATACCAATTAAAAGTCACCTAGAGGGGGGGTGAATAGGCAAATCTGAAATTTATAAACTTAAGCACACACTACAAGCCGGGGTTAGTGTTAGAAATATAAACGAGTCCGAAAGAGAGGGCGAAAAAAATCACAAGCAAATAAGGCGGATGACACGGTGATTTGTTTTACCGAGTTTCGGTTCTTGCAAACCTACTCCCCATTGAGGTGGTCACGAAGACCGGGTCTCTTTCAACCCTTTCCCTCTCTCAAACGGTCACTTAGACTGAGTGAGCTTCTCTTCTCAATCAAACGGGACACTAAGTCCCCACAAGGACCACCACACAATTGGTGTCTCTTGTCTTGGTTACAATTGAGTTGGAATCAAGAAAGAATGAAGAAGAAAAGCAATCCAAGCGCAAGAGCTCAAATGAACACAAATGTCTCTCTCTCTAGTCACTAATTTGGTTGGAGTGATTACGGACTTGGGAGAGGATTTGATCTCTTTGTTTGTGTCTTGTATTGAATGTTATAGCTCTTGTAAGAGGTGTGAAGGCTGAAAACTTGGATGCAATGAATGGTGGGTGGTTGGGGGTATTTATAGCCCCAACCACCAAAGGAGCCGTTGGTGGAGGCTGCTGTCGCATGGCGCACCGGACAGTCCGGTGTGCCGGCCACGTCACCCGGCCGTTGGATTCTGACCGTTGGAGCTTCTGACATCTGGGCCACCGGACAGTCCGGTGGTGCACCGGACAGGTCCTGTAGACTGTTCGGTGCGCCTTCTGGCTCTGCTCTGACTTCTGCGCGCACTGTAGCGCATTAACTGCTCTCTGCAGACGACCGTTGGCGTGAAGTAGCCGTTGCTCCACTGGCACACCGGACAGTCCGGTGCTACACCGGACAGTCTGGTGAATTATAGCGGAGCGGCTCCCACACTTTCTGAAGGTGGCAAGTTCAGACTAGAATTCCCTGGTGCACCGGACACTGTCCGGTGGTGCACCGGACAGTCCGGTGCGCCAGACCACGGCACACTTCGGTTGCCTTTTGCTCCTTTTATTTGAACCATTTCTTGGTCTTTTTATTAGTTTGTTGTGAACCTTTGGCACCTGTAGAACTCATAATCTAGAGCAAACTAGTTAGTCCAATTTTTTATGTTGGGCAATTCAACCACCAAAATCAATTAGGAAAAAGGTGTAATCCTATTTCCCTTTCAGTAACCGACCCTGATGCGTAATCTAAAGTCTTAAAAGACGCTGGGATCTGAAGCCCTCTCCGCGTTTCCGCGTACGGCGAGCTCGGGCGTGCCAACGCGTGCACGCCTCCGCGGATGTGAAATTTTGCCTCTCACGGACGCGAATTTTCCAGTCCTCTCGCTCCCATCTTCTGTCTCTCTCATCCACCTCCCTCCGCACGCAATGCCGCCTTGCCTTTTCCCCCACCCCGTAGGCAGCCATCACACTCCCCGTCGTCGTGTTGCAGCCTTTCCTCGACACCATCCGTTCAGAGGACGTCGTCGTCGCTGTCACCTCCGGCTCGCTCGCCGCGCTCCACGTGGTCGTCTCCCTCATTGGAAGCCTCTGGTGGCAGCCGACCGCCATCACAGTTGAAATCTGTGTCCAGCGACCACCTGACTCCGATGCTTAGCGCCGCGATAGCAGATCGAGGCTTCGACGACGCGTCTCCACCAGATCTGGAAGAGTCCACTACTTGACGGCATTGGCCGGAGGGCCTTTGTCAACGACGAGCTTGTCAGCGTGCGCGAGGTCAATTAGATGTCGCGACTTGTTGGCTGACCAGCAGGAGTGGACAGGCACGACATCGGCATAGACCCCCTTCAACGACCAGGCACCTCGGCGGCAAACTTCGGCGACCACGTCAGTAAATTATTATGTATTCGGAAGATATAAACAAAATAGAGAATCGTGTTAGAGGAATAGATTGGAATGGAATTATTTTTTAACTTATGTACCTTTACCATGTGATTTCAATTTTTCGAAGTTTGTTATAATTCCACATGTAACATTTTCATCAATGGAAAAGTTGGCTGCAAAAAAGACCAAAAATGTTCTAGGTTGCAAGAAAGGCAAATGTTTTGGAGAGAGGACAATATCATGGACATCCTTCTTCAAACTCCTATGTTACTATGAGAGATCATAATAATCCTTCGAGTTCCCTGCTTCCTCAATGACCATGGAATTTCTCTCTAATTCCAGTTCCTTGATTTGCTTCTGCACAAAATTCAAACAGAGTGCATTTGTAAGTTTCAAGAAATGTTTTAGGTTTCTTCAGTGGGATTTCTGTGTTTTTTTACAAAAGTCCCGATGATGACCAAATGGAAATAATATAGGTACCAGCACAAATTACTATACTGGCTTGTAATGGTCCAAAACAGATCTTACGTCTCGCACTAACCAGTTTTGTGGGACATTCAATCTTTAAAGCAGCAATTATGCTAAATAGTTTATGAAACTTTTGGCTGAATTTGAATATGACATGAATAATTGTTCACTCTGGTTTTCCCTCATATTAGATAGGGCGCCCGAAGGGGCGCCGCCTGATCTAGTATGTAAACGACTCAAACATGTACTCGTTCCTGCCTCTCCAACGACTCAAACATGTACTCGTTCCTCTCCCAAGTGAGCAGATCATTAGATTATAAGCAATAGGTTCTAAATCTGTCTAAATTCAGGATTACATGTATTGCTCATAATTTCTAGATCTGCCAAAGCCGTTCCTTACAATAGATATCTGATGAACAAATAAACAATCGGCACTCGAGGTGATAGAAGGGGGATAGGGGGCCAAGAAGACGCGGACGTGACTGCAGGCCGCACCACCGGCCTCCCTCCCACTGCACCTGCTGAAGCTGATGCTGAACCCCTCCCGCCGTGCGGCATCATGCCACCGCTGCTGGCCGGCTGCCGCAGACCCGCCGGCCAGGCACCCGCGATGGGGACGCGCACCCATTACACACAGCCCGGCCGGCCTTGTCGAATGTCGATGACGCACGGGACCGACGTCAGGAGTCAGGCCGGACACGTCGCCACGATAGAGGTGCGGTGGGACGACGAGCTAGCTCGATACGGCGGTAGACGACCACGACCTGGAGGCTGGAGCAGACCAGGACCAGGACCAGGACCAGCACCGAGCACCGGCGAGTCACCGGGCCGCGCCTAACTGGCGAACTGGCTTTCGCCTCCGTATCCACACCCACAGGGAGGCGGTGAGGCCACACGGCTGTTGCTCGCTCTCGCCCTCGCCCTCGCCCTCAAGGCTTCACGTACAAGTTGCGCCCCCGTCCGTATATATGCTGCCCCCCACTACGGCACACCGGTATCCAGGCCACCAAGAACCAACGCCTAGTGCTAGTGGCCTGCAAGCAACTCTGATCCATTCCACTGCAACAGCTAGCATAGCGCAGCGATCCATTATTCCACTACAAGCAAGCAGCAAGGAGCAAAGGCAGCGGCCGGGTAGACGTCGAGGGCCGGGCCAACACCAGCCACCGTCGTCCGCCGCGGCAGGGCACCCAAGAATGTGCTTCCCGATCGACTGCTGGCTCTGCATGCCCCACACCGACGACGACGACCTCGCCCCCGCGAGCAGGGCACAGCCGCCGCCGCCCGCGCAGCGCCACGGCAGCCACTACAACGCCGATGCCGAGGCGGACCGCAAGGCGTCCAACGACGCGAGGAGAGGCCCCGCGCGTCATGGCGCCACCGGCGCGCAGGCGAAATCGGCGTACCCGTACGCCGCCGACGGCGACGGGGCGCTGAAGCAGCAGCCCGCGGCGCCGAACGGCAGGGTCGCTGCCGCCGATGGCCATGGAGCACGCGCCGAGCCGCCTGCCCGCAAGGAGGACGCCCCGGATTCCTACTACCCGGCTGCGACCGCTGCAGCCTATCGCGAAAGGTATTAGTGCCATCCATCGGTCCGTGCTGCAGCGCGCAACGCGTGCGCTGCGCATGGAGTTGGGCAACAGTTAGTCATCGTAGACAAGCAGAGAGAGTGGCTGTTTTTTTTTTTTTTTTTTTTGCTTCGGTACGCTTGTTTTTCGTCAGTCCTTCAGGGGCACTTGGAGTGGAGGGCAGTAGGAGTTGAGGATGCAGAGTGGGTGTGGATCATCAGGGCCGCCTCCGTATTGCTGGCTGCCCTGTCCGTTGAACGGGTGAACAAGGTCGGGGGGAGATTTAGTTAACAGGATGCCTCTCGCTTTTTTTTATCTGCTTTGTGTAGTTGTCTTGTCTGGCGTAAAAGAGGCCTTGGTCTTCCTTTTTTCCTGTACTGTCAATCTGTCACGTAAAGAATTATAAGTGGGGCTTGTGTTTATTACTAGTTCTCGAAGCTACTTCAAAGATCTTTAAAAAAACGGCTACATGAAAGCACCGTGAATTGCAGGCTCTGAGGCTCCATGGATAAATTTTTTTATAAGCACGGTTTACGAGGCGTCGTCTAGGCGACAGAGATGTTGTAGAGCTGAGCGTCGGGGAGCGCTATAACCTACGGTCGTATTGTGCTCCCCGCCAAAAGCAAAAGGCGCTGGAATTTCGGCTCTTATTGGCTCTTCGTTTAGGAATTCTACAGCGTAGGTAAGGTTAGAGATGACAACAGAGAATTCCTCCTCTTCTGGTTTTAGCTTCTCATCCTTGTCCTCATGTTTGTGGAGGATATTTTTTTTCCTATTTCCGTTCCACACGGGAATAAATCTTTGTCGGGATCTCTGTCACCACTTAAATTATAATTAAGTCATATTTCATATATTATTAATATAAAATATTATCACTTATACATATTGTTAGATGTAAAAAACCATTATATGTACATCAAAATAAATACATTTGTTTAATAAGTGATCTCTTAATAAAGTAACTAGGAACGTGTCCGTGCGATGCCACGGAACACAAATTGCGACCCTCCAAAGGACTTAGGGCCCTGACGGCGTAAGTACAATAGTGACGGCAAAATCTGTGATTAAACATCATCTATTGTTGTGAGTATAAATGTAAACTTAGTCTATTTACCTATCGAAACAATGCTATGTCAGTCCATACCAAAACTCGCAGAAATTACATGAAAGAATTTATACAGCACAAGTTTGCTAGATACCAAAATATATTTTCCTATGACTGATGAAAACTGGAGAACGTTGCCTAAAACCTACAATCTAAACATTCAGAACCTCGAAAAGCAACCTAAGATTGTGATGAAGAGAAGGAAGCCTCAACTGTCAGGATGAGTTGGAAGAAGCGTGAGCTAGGAGTCATTCACCGCCCGGCCATGGTCGCCGAGGCCGACGGCCCCCTCCACCGCCGATATGATCGTTGGCACCGAAATCCCGCCTGGGAGGATGCTTTATAAATTTGTCTCGCACTCTAGTTGTTTAGTTTTTTTTTGTGTAATGGTTTTTTAATTAATCTAATTAATATTTAAACACCCGGCGTGACACAAATTTTAGTCAGCAGAACCCAACAACTCAGTAAATCCACTTTTGAAGCGCTGACAGCAACGAACGAGACATCCATGCTTGAACTCACGGCGCCACAGGAATCTGAAACACTTATATTGGAGTAGTACACACAATACTCCATCCATGGCTGGCTCCACTGATTTCAGGCCGTGCAGAGCTCGCGCGAGAAACCGACACGACCATTGGCGACGTTGAACAGCACGCGGTGGTTCTGCTGCTGCATGCTGGCCAGCACGTTGAGCGCAGCGTCGACGCCATCCGGTGGTCCCGCAGCCATGGCCAGGCACACGATGTCGCCCGAGGAGCTTCGGATGACCACGTTCTCCTCCGGCAGCGTCACCGACACCCGCCCATCGAACAAGAAGGTGACGGTCGGCACAGAGATGGTCACGTTGTAGCACGTGTCGAAGCCACCGAGGGGGCCTGCCACCGGCGCTCGCACCCTGCTCCGGAACACGTCACGCACGGCGGCGTACACGGGCACGGACAACCACGTGAACATCGTCCCGGCGTCGACGATGGTGCCGCGGCCGCTGGCCGGGTCGAACGCGAGAGCCGACGCGGGTACCGGCACTGGTCTGCCGTCGACGCGGATCCCGACCATGTTGACGTAGTAGAGGGAAGGGCGGTGCGGGTTGGACAGCAGCGTCGTCGTCTTGATCCTCTTCGGCTGGCCGGCGGGGGCGAGCCGGAGCGTGCCGGAGAAGTTAGAGGACTTGTAGCTCGGCAGGCAGTAGGAGAAGACGGAGTCGTACACGTCCTTAGTCTGCGACGGGAACGAGAGCGGCCCCCACGAGCCCCTGCGGCAGTACGGAGCCACCCGTGACGACGCGGAGGCACCCGAACGTGTAGGCCGCGACGGCGTCCACGTCGTCGTGGAGGGCTAGCGCGTCCTGCCCGAGCAGGGCCTGGAACGTGGACGCTGCGTACGATAGGTTGAACGCGCACGACGAGCCCGGGCCCCCTGGGCACGACGGGGCGAAAGCCTGCGAGCACTGCGACGCCCCGCATCGCACGGGGCGGTACGTGGACGACCGCGTCGGGTCGAACGACGGTGCCCGGGCGCAGCCCGCGCAGGCGGCGCACGGCACCCATGCGGCGTCGTTGCTGGAGTCGATGGCCACGAGGAGCGCCTGTGCCGGCGTGCCGAGGCGCGCGCGGGCCACGTAGCTGGGGATGCTGAGGAGCTGTCGGCCCGGAGCGATCGGCACGAAGGACCGGAGCAGGAGCGAGAGCGAGGCAATCGGACGGTTGAGACAGAGACGGGGTTGATCTGGCAATCGGACGGTCGAGATGGAGGGGGGGCATGGTTGTGCCTAGTCTACACTATTGCTTTAAGGATTAGTAGAGATTATTTTTTATAATTAATTATTACATGAAAACTTTGTCACATATAATTTTAACATGTCCCCGCGGGAACAGAAATGCGTCCTTGTTTACCCGTCGGAGGAGAACTTTTTCTCATTTACATACCCATGAGGAAATAAACTTCCACATATCATCTCTTAATGAAAGAATTTCCTGCGGGAAATCGAGGATCAGGTCTCCATTGCCATCTTTATGTAAGGTAATATAGGTCATATTTGTTTCATTTTTTTTTGATTGTGGCCGCTAGAAGTTGTCATGGACTGTCCTGTCAAACGCACAACTTTTCAATCCGTTTCTTGAGAATAGCTTTGATAAAAATTGTTCAAAATCAACACAGAATCAACCAAGTCGCCACGATAAGAAGAATCTATCACTTTCTAAATTTTAAACCCTATAGATTTATTATCTTCTTCCGCATATAATCCTCACGATATTTAGATTCTTCTCACACTCATATTCTTAGAAAAACTCATAAAACCCCTAAACCAAACAGCCTGTAACATGAGACTAGTCCCTGCATCTCGGCTTGGCTAGGGCTGGATATCGAGCCAGCTCGGCTCGGCTCGTTCGAGCTCGAGCTGGCTCGTTAAGCTAACGAGCTGGCTCGACTCGGCTCGTTAAGGTAGCGAGCCACAGAGTCAGCTCGGCTCGTTTACGAGCTCGAGCTGGCTCGTTTAGCTCGCGAGCCAAAGCAGAAAAAATAATATGTGTGTAATAATCAAATTCTAGTTAATTTTAAACTAATTTAACAACAGAAAATAGTAATTATACTCGTAGTTTCACAGACCACATCAATATAACACCAAATTAACACAACTCATCACTCATCAATTCACTATTCACACACATGTTCAGCAGTTTAACCCACACTTATATTCGCATAGACCAATTTCATACATAGACATAATTCATCAATCATTAGTTTAACTTATAGGTTATAGACACCACACATACATATAACATATTCATCAATTGTTACGTACATGATATTTATATAGTTTTGTTTTGCTGAAATGTGATAGCTCGTTTAGCTCGCAAGCTGGCTCGTTAACAAACCGAGCTGGCTCGTTTAGCTCGTGAGCTGACTCATTAACAAACCGAGCTGGCTCGTTAACGAAACGAGCTAGAATGCCAGCTCAGCTCGTGAAAAAAAAATCAAACGAGCCGATCTGAGCCGAGCTGGACACGAACCGAGCGAGTCGACGTGCCACGAGCATTTTGTCACACTTAAACGTGGATCCGCAGTCTGCTCATTGTACAAAATCCATAAACTTTTGACGGCCAAGATTCATAAAAAAATAATTGTTTCATAAATAATTTATTGTTGGTGGCTATATATTTATTTTAATAGGCACATATTCGTCGGAAGTGTTACAAAAAATAGACATTATTTTTATGGGCACAGTTTAAATTAAGTTATTTTCAACGGCTATAGAACCGCCCAAAAGATAACTGTGATATGTCAAGTTTCGGTGGCATTAGTAAGAGCATCTCCAACAACGTGACCTATAAAAATGCCTTATAATTTAAAAATAAGTAAATTTTATAGAATTTAGGGCACCAATAAAGCACTCCGCTCCAACAGTAAAGCCTCAAATCTAGATTATAGGGCAGCCCACTACGGTGTAGTATATTTGAGGCACTTGAGAGAGTGTCCTATAGTTTTTTAACAAAATTTGTTGAATTGAGGCACTGTTGGAGTGGTTTTTCCTGTGTAGAGCCCTATATTTCAATTTGAGGCACTAGTTTGAGGCATTGTTGGAGATGCTCTAAGAGCAACACCAATAGTTCTATATAGTTATACAACCTAAATTTTAGATTTAGCAAGTTCTCAAATAATATAGGAAATAAAAAAACTCATCTCCTCTAATAATTCTCTATATATTATTTTCTAAATATATCAAAACTTGTCGTGTCACCAGTTTGAGTGGGACCGTCAGCGACGTCAGATTTAACTTGGTGAGCTATGTTTGCCTTTTGATTTGTTGCCACAATTAGTTTCTTTGTTTATTTCTGACATATACACTTGAAGTTGTTGTATTGTCAATTGTTTAATATTTAGTTGGCTAGCTATCGTAATTGTGCATTACCGACGCTCGATGTATGAGCTTTATTAATATATATCTTTACTGCATAGCGGGAAAACAAAAATATCTTTAATTTTTTATTTAGAGAGATGTTAAATAGTTGCTAAATATAGGGAGAAAATAAGGTTAGATAAGAAGTAGTTCAATTTGGGAAGCTTATTTAAAGAGCTGTTGGGATGAGTTTTTAGTTTATCTATCTAAATTATTAATTTAGAGGGTCTTTTAGAAAACCGGTGACGTTGCTCTATGCCGCAAAAAATAAAGTGCAGTATTTTTCTATGGCGGCTAACGAGTGATAAAAGTCATCTAACTTATTTTCGCCTATAAACAATGACGAGTGGGTAATAATTTGTAAATTTTAGATGGTGGAAATTAAAAAATCAGAATGAAAGAGAATCCGAGATTGAAATAAAGGAATTTATAGATTTTTCATAAATCTATTCACCTCTTGTACTTTTTTTTTGGGATTTCAAAGTTTTAAGGTAATCTATAACACTATATAATCCACAGATTTAAAATTTACAAAACCTATGCAACCAAATCATTCACAAACCCATAACTCCAACTAAACCAGCAAATAAATTGCATTTAGATTTAACATATCATTAAACAAACAAATTGTAGATAACTATCTCTTACTCAAATTTAGTGGAAAGTATTATTTACATCATCTCTCATCCTTACTCTAGACCCAGCAGCCCCTCTACACAGCGACACTGAGTCACCGATGTCCTCTCTCTACTCAGTCTGTTGTCGCCGTCGACCCCTCTCTTCTCTCTCGAGGATTGTTAGCACGGTAAATCTGGCTCATTAATTAAACCAAAAGACGCTAAGTACATCTGACCTGTAGAAACCGCTAGCTGTAAACAAACAAAACCTGGTGCTTTGGAAAAAAAAAGAAAAACTGGATGCGCTCTCTTTTCCCTTCGCTATTTCAAGTCTCTCTTGTTTTTTAACTTGTGGACAACCACAAATTTATCCATGGCGCACAAACGATCTTCGCCGCATATTTGACCGATGAATATATTCATGAGTCCGAAAGGTGACCATGCTTTCAAGTTATTCGCTTTCAAGTTATTCGTCGGCTTACGATTCATGTCTAGCCACTGTAGTAGATTAATCTCATCTTGCACACACTCATCGGCCTGGGCAAAAAAACTTCTGCTTTTGCAGGAACGTGAATTGAGCAGCGGCCTCTATATAAGACTCTTCTAAATGACACTGTCAGGCATGACTAACAACGCATTGTGGCTAAACACTTCGAACGGAAAGGCCCGTGTGATTCCGCCGAAAAGGCAAAAGACTTCATAGGCTAAAACGATAGTACGCCGAAACGCGAAGCAATTTTTACGCGTAGGGGAACTGTATTAAAAATCCGATGAATGCTTTTCGGCAAGTAGCATACTTTAACACATCGGAAACCCACGGTGGTGGTGCTTTTGCTTCTACCTTAACAACTAAGGTCTCCATCCGTGTTGATCTGTATTTGCCCCTTGTACCATTTGGTCAAATGGACAACTAGGAATCCATTTGACCATTTGGTCATCCAAAGAGGGCGACAAAACAAATGTATTTGCCCCCTTGTACCTACGAACAGAACGGGCCTTGCAACCCGTTGGACGGTGCAGCCTGGACAAGAATGTGCCTGTCATTTTCAACTCTACTTTCTGCTGCCTTTTTTTTATATAACTGGAATAAGTTCCTAATCAGTGCACGCATACAAGGTTAGGTCTAGGCGTCTAGCTTCTGATTTTACACAAGACGAAGCAGACACGCATAGAAGGTTAGGTTCCACTTTACTGAACAATGTGCATCCCTACTACTTTTGGAGATGTACAATGGTTAGCAAAAATAATCTTAGATCCGAAAAAGGTGAACACTATCAGACACAATTTTCGGATATCCAGATGTTTTGTCAGATATCGAATACTAATATAGATATTTTCTTTTGATATATATCTCACCACTGTCCGAGCTACTTCAGTAAGAGTGCAGGAGGCATGTTACACGCTTCCAGATTCCAAATCGTTTCTTGATGACCACCTGTGGACTTGCTTTTAATCCAGAAGAAAAGTACTCCCTCCGGTTTCTTATTAGTTGTCGTTTAGGACAACGACACGGTCTCCAAAATATAACTTTGACCAAAGTTTTTTTGTTAAAATACAAATGAACTCTTAATACATTTATACTTTTATAAAAGTACTTTTTATGATAAATTGGTGCATATAAATGTTAGGTTCCAAAACTAAATAACGAAATAGTTATTTGTAGTCAAAATTTTATAAGTTTGACTCGAACCTTATCCAAAACGACAACTAATAGGAAACCGGAGGGAGTAAGAGGTTAGGTACACACACTAATAAGGCCGCCAACAAACACATCCTCCCAGCGGTGTCGGCAATGATCTACTCTTGATACCCCCAACAAGTGAAGCAGGAAGAAGCGGAAGGAACACTACGCAAAATTTGGCCACCTGACCTTGGCGATCGGAGGCCTTAAATTTGGGCTGACGAGTAGAGTGACAAAAATCCAAGACCACCAAAATACCCTGGCATGTAAATACTGTGAGAAACTGACCAGAGACCAGTCATGCATGGGTAAAAAAAAAAAACGTAGCTGTATTAATTGTTACAACGTTCTGAGTTTTCTATGCTAGCGATAGACACTTGGCATCAACTTGAGATAAGAAGAAATTGTACGGATAATAACAAAAATAAAGTATAAGGCTATCTTCAGCAAGAGTTTGTATGTGGTTCTGAATATAGCGTGTCGGCCTTCTGTAGTCTTCCAGCAGTTACCGGTAAAGCATCTGGTAAAATTTAGCGCTCCTCCGCAGCGCCCTAAATGTGACAGTTGTTGAACATCCGCTATACGCCAGCCATTTCTCCCTCCCACGCTTGAAGACTCTACGTTCTCTCCGCCGCTTGTGTTGGTCACGCCGACGCCTACCTTGTGCCGTGCTTTGTTGAAGGCGGCGGCGAAGCTACGAACCAAGCGGCCGTCGGGCGGTTCCGGCGACGGACTGCTTGAGGCGGGAGGAATCTAGCAGGAAGGGAAGACGACTTCGCCGCGCCGCGCCAGTGAACAAGTTTGGTGGGAAAAAAGGAAGCGCCGCGCGTTGCCGGCGTCATCATCGTCTTCGATTCAGGGCGTGTTTGGTGTGGCGCCTAAGCCGCCACACCGCGTCACACTTTTCAGCCGCCAGACGCGGTGTGACGGCTTAGACGCCACACCAAACACGTCCTCAGTCCTCGAGTCGATGCAAGCCGAGCAAGGTTAAATACTTGCTTTTCCTTTGTGGATCCGTAGTATTTCGTCTTTGTTTACACATTTTTTGAACCGGATTATCCACCACTAGCGAATGAAGCACCACCGAAGAGAATCGATTTTGGGTTTGTTTCCTCCTGTTGTGTGTAGATCTGCCTCTTTGGAATCAAATGAACACAAGGTTTTGAAAACAAACATGAATGCACGCCTGTGCAGGATATTGGTTAGTTTTATTTACTTGAAATTGTAGTTGCTTCATCTGTTGTCGTGTCGATACAAAGTTGGTGATCTTAATAAACATACGAATCAAAAAAATACAATTTTTAATTAAAAACGTTTTTCAATTGAGTACGAATTTTATTTTGGAAATATCAAATTTCTAGAAATAAATAACTACATTTTTGCATTACGCACATAAGGTCAAATTGTATTAATATGAAAAAATGATTATTAAAAAATGAGTATGTGAATTATGTTATCACTATAGATATAGAGTACCGAATTTAGAGGATGTTGCTGAAGATGGCAAAGATATAGAGGATAAAATTTTTTAGAGGGTTCTGTAAAGGACAGAGAATATTTATTTAGGGGATAGAATTTAGGGGACGCTGCTAGAGACAGACTAAGAATACAAACTTTATGGGTTAAGGTCCAGGCATACAACACTACACAATAAAATACCTAGATCCATGCCACCACTGCTAATGAACGCATCATTTGTTGACAATCTAGAACCGGTATTCTATACCTCAATCGGTAGCTCTACACTTGGACAAACAAGCTTATTCATCTAAATGCTAGTCTATGGGCACTTTTAGTGCAAAATTACACAAAGTGTGGCCACTAGCTAGGAAAGCTCTTGTGCCCATCCTTTAGTCTTCCTCACCATAACAAATCACATCACCAGTCACGTATAACTCCACACAAATATATCATAGAAGCACTGTGTTAATTTAAACTATTAAAATCATCTCTAGAGAAGAACCATCTACACACAAATGTGCGAGCGACTCCTTTGCCATAACGTCCGGCCGTGACCGGGCCCACATGTCAGTCAGCGGTGTTGGGTATCGTAATTAGGGGTATCCGACTTACACCCTTAAGCACGCTTAACCTCTAAGCTGCCGTGAGACACATTCCCAAAGGTCAAGTGAGGATGAGCCACAACTCGCCCGAGACTCCGCCGGTGGTCGCTCAAAACTCCGTCTCGCCCGTGCCTGCCCTCAAGCAAGGGCAGCACTCGAGGAAATCCTCGTCCCTCCGAGGTCCCCTCTTCACGGAACAACTATTTCTGCCTTGACCGAGCCCATCTCAGGCAGGAGGACAACCCCGAGCCCGACCTCGGTCAAAGGTCACGGGAACCGTAGAGACATGGGCATTCAATACGGATACCTACCCCACGTGACACCGCAGACAAATAGGAGTGACAGGACCGCGGTCTCGTCTACTTTCACCAACTACGATGACGCATGCCCGGGAATAATGGCTACTGCTCCCCACGTCGTTTGTAGAGTTTAAATAACTCCGGATGGGACGCGCGTACGACATAGTATGGTCCGGCCCTCGAGAGGAAACTACGCCTCACCAGAAGCCAGCCTCAGCCTCAGAGCAAACTCCGCCTTACCCGAGCTCGACCTTGGCCAACTGCCCCCCACGAATCCCGTAGATGCCCACTCCTTCAACTGTTCCCTGCATGACTATGAGCCCTAGAGCAGGCTCGGTCATAGCCTCAGGAAGACTTTCTCCTCGTCCGAGCGTGGCTTCATTGTTGATAGTATCAACAAAAGGACACCCAACGTCACAAGAAGCTGCAGAGCTGACGTTGGATACTGTACATATTGCCAAGAGTTTTTTGCCATACCTACCACTGCTCCAACCACTACGACTCGGACAACTCCTCCACCGGACAGACCCGAATACGTGTTCGAGCCCCAAACCTCGGTCTCGGCTCTGCTCGATCAAAGATGCAAATACAGGAACCTGACATCCCCTTCCCATCTCAAGTCATCAGCAAGTACGGGGACCATGCTGATGGCCATGCTGGCTACAGGGGCTCGGACGCACCTCCTCTCATATGCAACAAGCCCCGACGCT
The DNA here is from genome assembly GCA_029449295.1 of Zea luxurians. Taxonomy (NCBI): domain Eukaryota; kingdom Viridiplantae; phylum Streptophyta; class Magnoliopsida; order Poales; family Poaceae; genus Zea; species Zea luxurians. The sequence continues at coordinate 82,961,518 of JAOPSE010000014.1, forward strand.
CTTGAAAGCTCTCCTTCAGGCTATAAATAGAGGAGCCCAGAGTTTCAGGTGGGGGAGGAAACACTTCACGGTTTTCACCTTCACGCGGATATTGGCACTTGCCTCAAGCAACCCCGAGGACTTGGTATCTCTTTCCCTCTTCCGACCAACCTGTATTCCCTGTTGCAAGCACTTAAGTGCAAGTAATATAAGCCTCATCCCCCTCTTCTAAAAGTAGGGCCTTCTCTTGACCGAACCAGGATAAAGACTTGTGTCTCCTTGCATCACCCATCTCGCACAAGGCACACAACATTAATTCAATAGTCGGTAGGATCCTCAGGTCAAAACACTAACAGTTGGCGCACTAGGCAGGGGCTCGTTGCGTTTAGATACCACGTTCCCATCAAGGCTCCAGATGGCCAACCCCTAGCACCCCTTTGTGGCTCGACACAGTGATCTGGTTCGGGAGTCTTGAGTTCATGTCACTTGGCATCGACTACAACATGGTGCTCCTCCCACCTAGACACCCGGTTGATGCTGACTACCGCTTCTCCTAGCCAGGGGGAGCGAGGCCACTCCTACTCCCCTGGCCCATGGAGGAACGACCAGACTTCCGCCCGTGTCCTCCTCGTCGCAGGAGATGGAGATAGAACAACTGCAACCGCGTCAGGGTCAGCGCTCCATGCCCAATTGGCGCTCCAAGGCTGACCCATGACGCAAACTCCCTTGCGAGTGACCTGACAAGCATTAGCCTCACACCCAAAGCATCGACATCAACACACGTCACCCCATTGCCGACTCCACTAGCTCCCATTGTAGCACGAGGGACGTAGGCCCCGCCAGCTCCCCCCACATGGGTCGAGTGATGCCATCTTTGCCGGTTCCTCCACCTATGGAGCAGGAGGTGTCGGCTCCAACACTTGCCACGGGAGAACCATCGGTATTCAACCCCATCCACTTTCAAGCGAGCTTCGACACAAGGACCTACACTAGCATGTATGCTGATCTCCCCTTCCCCTTGGGGTGCCTAAACTCTGAGGCGGAAGATGATTCGGGTCCTGACCTAGACTTTACCGGGCTCCGTGATCCTGAGGCCATGCAATAGTTTCTGTTTGCATGCGACAACCTCCTCTTCGACGGCTCCAACGACTACAACTCCGACGATGAGGGTTATGACCCGACTCGGGAGTGCTTTCGCGCAGGGCACGAGGAGCATGACAAAGGGAACCATCTCGACATGCCTAGGGAGGCCAACGCCCCCGCATGTCGTGGAGCCAAGGGAGTAGGGTGTGGCTCATACCCCCGCCGGGAGTCACATGGCCCACCTCGAGCAGCTCCACTAGCTGCACGCCAAGCTCGGGGAAGAGCAGCAACGACTATAGTAGCTTCAGCAAGTTCTCGAGTGGGAAGCAACATGTGGAGCCCCTGACGAGAGAGCACGCGCCAAGGCACACGATGTCCACCATCGCATCATGGAAGATGCTGAGGTTGAAGCCCCTTTGGCCTTTTTACAGGGCCTGCCAGAACCTTGCTACAACATCAATCCTGGTCCGAACAATGCCAGAACCATCCACCACCGAGGGACGTCGAATCCATGGTGAATTTAGGGGTCTCTTAGAGTGCGCTGTAATCCAGCAAGTCGAGAGCTCTGCCTTTCGGATTCGGGAGCCTGCCTTGGAACAACGAGTGGGGCCTTCTCGCCAAGAGAGAGAGGCCTCAATCCATCCCGAGCCCACGAAGGGAAAAAGGTCCCGCAGTCTCGGACCGCCTCCTCGACAACCGCGCAGAACCGTGGTGTTCACGACCGCCTCGGCAGGCGGCTACACCACGATGATCGACGACATGCCAATAAAATTTTGATTAGGTTGATATACACTTATACTTAGTAATTGCTAATAAAATTTTGACCAACTTCTTTTAAAGCAATGCTCATAATTAACACTTTCCTTGGTATGCCTTACACTTCACATGAGCCTCCATAATAACTGAGCTCATGCACGTTATTCCCTACACTTGCTAAGTGGTGAACATATGTGAGTTCACTCTTGCTATAATCACACCAGGTCAAGAACAAGTACCACTGAAGGAAAATGAAGGATGCTACGATGAGTTCGGAGAGGTATAGACCGTCGTCTTCAGTCAACTATGGTGGTAGAGGATCGTTGTCATCATATGATGTATTTATTTAGTTATCTTTTATATAACCTCTATTATATAATAAAAATATGACATTGATTTCTGTCACATGAGTCATCATATGTGTGAGACTTGATTATAACACATATTTGAGACGCATCCGTATTACCCTTAAATTGGAGGTGTGATAAACTTGTTGCGTCATACAGTGATGTTGCATACACTCACGAGGTTGCTAGCGAGAGGTAGGCCGCAAGAGAGACAAATCTTGATGTGATCCTTCACTAGCACATGTAACTCCATTAAATAAATTGGTTCACCAAAACTAGATTAAAAATTGAACTACTATCTAAATATTATGAAATATAGAAGACAAAGCTATTTTTTACTCCTAATAACTATTTAGCAACTTGTTAAGCATGAATTTATGAAGTTTTTTTAGAAAAACTATTGAAGTCACTCTAACTAACTATTGACAAATAATGAATTAGGTCTGGTTTCCTAATCCATAACGAGAACCTTTCTACTATCTCATTCTATTTTCATTTCTCTGTCCCAGTGACTATCCAAACGCCACCTAAATTGATATAGCCCGTATCCCGTAGCAAACAAAAAAAGCCCAACCCAACCACCCATTCCATCCAACAGATCGACGCCGTCCGACGCGAATCGAACGTCCCCACAGCGACTACACAAAACCCTAGCAGCACACCAGCTATATAATCCTTCCGCCGACTACCACCAGCCGCCTCCACTCGCTCTCCCACACAGAAAACCCTAGCCGCCGCCACCGAAGCGGCCTCCCAGGTAAGCAGGAGCGTCCACCCCGCCGCCGCCATGAAGCGCAATCCCCGCGTCACGAGCTCTCGCCGGAAGTGCCGCAAGGCGCACTTCACGGCCCCGTCCTCGGTCCGCCGCGTTCTCATGTCCGCCGGGCTGTCGACGGAGCTCCGCCACAAGTACAACGTGCGCTCCATTCCGATCCGCAAGGACGACGAGGTGCAGGTCGTGCGCGGCACCTACAAGGGCCGTGAGGGGAAGGTGGTGCAGGTGTACCGCCGCCGCTGGGTCATCCACGTCGAGCGGATCACCCGCGAGAAGGTGAACGGCTCCACCGTGAACGTGGGCATCCACCCCTCCAAGGTGATCGTCACCAAGCTGAAGCTCGACAAGGACCGTAAGGCGCTCCTCGACCGCAAGGCGCGGGGCCGCGCCGCCGACAAGGCTAAGGGCAAGTTTACTGCCGACGACGTCGCTGCCGCCGCCGCTGGTGGCGCCGCCACCGGCGCCTCTCTCCAGGAGATCGACTAGACTCTTCACGGTCATCTGATGGTTGTCGTACCGCCTTTTCCTCATCTCTTTAGTTTTTGCTACCAATTGTTATGTGATAGAGGTTTTATGTTATTTGAAAACTGGTCTGTGCCTGGATGAGAGTTTTGGAACATAATGTGAACCTGTGTGTCTGTGATCTGAGCTTTGAAGATCTCATTATGTGGCTAATGTCTCCTTGTAGTATCTTCTAAATGGTTGCTGTGATTTGTCTTCACTCTATTGCCTGTCTGATGCATGTAGCGTTTTTTGCTAATTTTATATTACAGTCTGTTAAATTAGCTTGAATTATTGTTTGTAGGATGTATTTCGAATTATCTACCTGTGGGGAAACAATTTATATTAATTGCCATCTAGTTATTCTGAACGTTTTAAATTTGACTCTCTTTAGGTATCATTGCACACATTTCAAACATTTTTCATCAGCAGCCAGCATGCATGCATGTATTGTTTGTTTGCCTTGGTTGGAGGTTTTGGTGGGGGGGGGGGTCGTTTGATCTTGATCCCAAAAAACCTTGATGACTTCATCAGCCATATTGGGATCAGGCGAACTAAGGCCTTTGGCACGTTCTATGGTTGTGTATGTTAAGTTTATGTATGTTCTGTTCTTGTTTTCCTTGTTATCGAGTTACAGTTTGCTAGTACATCAAACATGCTTATGCAGGTAACTTGTTGGCGTCGAATTATGTTTCCAATGGCTAATGTTAGCCTAAACCCTTGTTAGCCCCTGGTATGCTTGCCTATTACTGAGGACTAGCAATTTTAAATAACTATGTTAATACTTCAATTCATTATCGTGAGAGCCTAACGACTGTCGGAAATATAGCATGTTTTGCTTTGAAACAAATTGCTCAGTTTGAATGAGTGAAAATTTGTTGAACTGAGCCGTCCTGAATGCTTGCTGATTCTTTAGCGAAACATTTGATCTTTTATTTGGCGTGGAAAACAATGTTTCTGAATTTGACTGCTGCAGTGATTGTCTATCTTCCCTAACATGTGTGGAGATAAGTTAGCGTTCGGTTCTAGATTGAATGAAGTGGCACCGTTCTAGGTTCCGAGGATTGAATGAAGTGGAAACATGTGTTTGGCAGTTAGAACCGCTGTTCTATTTTTTTTTTTGGTTCTAGAGTGCGCGGCTTGTGTTTGGTTGTAGAGTGAAGCATGATGAATGGAAATAGATAATGGGAGCGTAAGAACGCTAACGATCCCGAAGCAAAAATTGCTTGTTCACAGGAACAAGCATTTTGACATGTAGTTTCGTTCCTTCCACGGTTGCCATGAAACGAGCAGTTCCAGCGAGCCAAACACCCTTCTCGCCAAGTCGCCATCCATGGGACGTGAATCTGCGCGCCTTGCAGCAACGCGTCATCGACGTTAGGCACTAGGCAGTCGAGGATGCGGCACCAGACCTCGCGGTTGAACACCCAACTGTCACTGCCCTGCAACGTGTGTTGCTTCCTGCGATCCGCCTTAGAAAGGTATTTGTAATATGTTAAAGGCTAGTTTGGAAGCTATAAAACTAGAGTGGTGGATTCGAGTGCATAAAATTCGCTTCTTATTCAATTTGGTATAAGATCAGAGAAATGATTCTAATCCTTTCAATCTTCTTCGGTTTTCTCGCTCCTAAACTAGCCTCGAAGAAGAGTGCTATGTCATGTTAACTTTCGTCCTCTTAACAACTAAAGACACGCGAAGGGTGTTGTAGAATTCTGTTTTAAGTACGTGGGTGTTTTAATGCACTATAGCTAATAGTTAGCTAAAAATTTGCGAGTGAAATTAACTAGCTAACTATTAAATGATTTACTAAAAATAGCTAATAGCTAAACTATTAGCTAGTGTCAACTATTAGCTAGTGTGTTTATATGTGTCCAGCTAATTTTAACATCTAACTATTAGCTCTAGTGCATTAAAATATCCATACCTACTATTTAGATCTTCTAGATATTAGGCATAGCACGAGTAATTTGTTGATGCAATCACAATTGCATGTTTTGGCTTTTTTTGGAAACATGTATTTCGCTATAGACTTGGATATATATTATGTTTAGATAAATAATGGAATTGGAAAAGACTAACATCTTATAGTTTAGCATAGAGTGAAGACCTTTTAGTATCATGAATGAAATAAGTAATCTGACGTAGTCGTTTACACAGGAGATAATGGCTGTGTGATGCTGCGATTGGGCCGACTAAAAAAATCGCGCAGATGGCGGTTATTATTGCTTGGAGGACCATGCGATGCATTTGGCTGGCAGAGAATGCAGCTTCTAAGCTGGCGGCCCAGCTGATGGCAAAACGGCCCAGGCAAGCAGCGACAGCTGCCGAGGATAAAAAGGACAAAGCAGAGAGGCTACTCAGGCTAGAGCTGTCGATGCGCTGCTCTAGAGAGAAAAGGCTCATTCATATGTACCGTGAGATTTCATGGAAATTTTTATTTAGATGCTTTGGGTCTACTTTGAACATATCTAAGTAATAATGGTCAAACATTATAAACCGATTTGTAGGCACATCATAAGCCCATGGGGCCGTCCTTGCATCCTAAAGCACCGAACAGTTTAAGCCCTAGGTCCCCATGCACATCGGGTATCAAACGAAATAAGCCCCTCGAGTCTCGAGACATCTAACATTATAAACCCTAAGGCCCCCTTCACCCTAGGGCATCTAACAATGTAAGTTCTATGCCAAAAAGATTTAAACATAAATCCCAACGCCATAACTTAATGTGTAAGTCTCGGGTAGATCGTACTAAATAAACGATGGGCGATATTATACATGTATAGAAAGCCCGCGTCCCCGTAGCCCACACAGAAGTTCGCCATCTTGGCCCAATACTAGCTCGACCCCACACTTTTCCTATGGGCCCATGCCAGCTCGACACAAAGGGGTAGGCCGGGCTCGCGCAGAGAAGTTCGGTCGTTGGGCTGACCCAACCCGACCTGCTTTTAACGTCCAGCCTGCCACCCGACCACCATATATAAAACCCCTCCCAACAGCTCATTGCAAAAAAACTTATTTAAGCTTAATTTGTGGCTACAATTCTCTGTTTGTGTGTTTCCTAGGGTTTTCTCTATTGAGAATGGTTCAATTCAATCTGGTTTTCTATGTGTTTTGAGAAGTTTCTTGACTGACAGGCCCAAGCTAGCACAACCATATTTTTTCCGTGCTTATCGGGCCGGCCTAGGCTCGTACATAGATGTGAGCCCATGTGCTTTCAAGGCCTGGCCTGGTTTCGTAGCCATCCCTGGCGGGCACGGCCCTAACCAGGTCAAACGACCCATTTGTACATCTATAGACAATATTATGGAGTTGACAAGGCATTTGAGGGCACAACATAGCTTGCAGAGCACTTGAGGGATCTATCAAGGCACATGACAATCATGTATCCTCGAAAAATATGCGCATGCTATACATGGAAGTATGATGAGACAAAGGATGTAGTACTAGTAGCCTATCACATGCGGACAACATGTTAGCATCACAAAGGCACATGACTTATATTGTGTCAAGTTCTATTGTGTCAAGTTCTAGCTCAACCGTAAGATGGACATATGTGATCGCCTTGCCCAGAACATCACCGATATATGTTCTAGCTCTTTAGCAGAATATGTGAAAGAGAAATAGGGTCAAACCTTTTCCTATTTGATTTTGGTGGTTGAATTGCCCAACACAAATAATTGGACTAACTAGTTTGTTCAAGATTATATTCTACAGGTGCAAAAGGTTCAACACAAACCAATCAAAAGAACAAGTTAGGTCTCAAAAGAAAGGAGCAAGAAGGAAACCGAAGGCTGCCCTAGTCTGGAACACCGGACTGTCCGGTGCACCAGGGTGCTTCAGCTCGAACTCTTCACCTTCGGGTTTCCCAGGCGCCGCTCCGCTATAATTCACCGGACATGTCCGGTGCACACCGGACTGTCCGGTGTACCAGCGGAGCAACGGCTATCTGCGCGCAACGGTCGACTCTGCAAAGTGTACAGTACAAATCAGGTGTCAGAGCAGACGGTCAGAGGGGCACCGGACTGTCCGGTGTCGCACCGGACTGTCCGGTGCCACATGAGGACAAAGCCTCCAACGGTCGACCAGCTCCAAGACCTAACGGGAGGATGACGTGGCGGCGCACCAGACACTGTCTGGTGACGCACCGGACTGTCCGGTGCGCCCTTCGCCAGCAGACTTCACCAACGGCTAGTTTTTGGATGGTGGCTATAAATACCACCCCAACCGGCCACTTCAAGTTGTGGGAGCCCAAGCAACATTCCAAGTCATCTAGTTGACATACTCAAGCCCTCCCAACCACATATATTCATTGATTCATCCTATACACAAGATTTAGTCCACTACAACCAACACAAGTGCCACAAAAGAGAGAGCAAGCAATTGAGAGCTACTCAATTGAGTTTAGCCCTAGCGCCTTGTGAGATTCATTGAGAGATAGTGTGCTACTTCTTTGTGTTCATTTGTGCGTGGAGTATTGACTCCCATCGAACTTCCTCCAAAGTTTTGGAGGCTTGTAAAAGCTAGCAAGAGACACCAAAGAGTGTGGTGGTCCTTATGGGATCGAGAGTGATCCTTGAGAAGAAGAAGAGCTCACCGATCCTTGTGTGATCGGGGGAGAGAGGGAAAGGGTTGAAAAAGACCCGTCCTTAAGTGGACTCCTCAACGGGGACTAGGCCTTCGAGGGCCGAACTTCGGTAAAACAAATCACCCGTGTCCATTGTGTTTATTGCTTGTGATTTGTTTGTTTTCTCTTGCTCTAAGTTTTCTTGCACCATTATTTGCTAATATCATTTGGTGTTGCTTCAAGTTAAATTCTCATTTAGTGAAGCAACACGTTGCAAGAAAGAACTTGACCTAGTGCTCTTCTCATCTAAAGCTTCTTGCTTTGTTATTCTATAACTTATTAGTTGTATTGATTTATCACTCCCGCATTATTTAGCAATACTCTTTTCAAGCAAGAACTTAGTTTGTATACTCCTATATTTGTATATCTTGTTCTAACCACTAATCAAGGGATCTAGTTGGGGGATAAAGTTTTAATTTTCAGGTTTCGCCTATCCACCCCCCTCTAGGCGACTTTCAATTGGTATCAGAGCTAGGCACTTCATCTTGAGTCTAACAACTCGAAGTGATGGCTCGTAGAAGATCCCAAAAGAACAAGAAGACCCAGGAGACCAAGGAGGCAACTCTTGAGATATTACTGTCCGATTGTTCTAATTATGATTCATGGTCTACTAGAGTGATAAATGCTTTTAGAGCGGTAGATCCTCAATTAGAACAAATTTTAGACAAGAGTATTATTCCTCCTAACTATGCTAGGGAAAATGCCTCCGAAGAAGATTTAAGATGTATACGCTTAAACTATCTAGCTTATGACATCTTAAGTAAATCCCTTAGCAAAGAAGATTATCATGCCTTCATAATAAAATATGACAAACCCATTTGTGATGTGCATGATATTTGGACTAGAATTAAAGGCAAATTTAATAAGTCCAAACATGATAGTTCATTTTGTGCTTCTACTTCCTTTGGTATTTGTGTTACTAACCCTTGCAAGGAAAAAGAAGAAAATGAACGGTGGAGACCAAACGATGAATCCACCTCTCCAAAAGGTTTGTCTTCCTATTTCGATTCCCACATGTGTTGTGTGGCTAATGCAAATGATAGCGGAAGCACAAATGAGGATGAGGAGGAAGAAATAAGCTTTGTGCAACTCTACGCTCACCTAAGCCAAGAAGATAAGGCGGTCATGCTCAAACTTCTAGAAAGAGCGAGAGAGCAAGGCGAAGTTCGTCAAAGGCTAGAAAGTATTCTCTCCATGAAGATGCAATACTTTGACGAGTTGACTAAAGAACATGAGGAGCTAAAGTGCTCTCATGTTAATTTGGTCCAAAGGTATGAAACTATTTCAATTGAGCAAGATAACGCTTTACATTGTATAGCTCAATTAGTAAATAAGAATACCTTGCTTAAGGACCAAGTAGAAAAGCTAAAAATTGAAAATCTAGCTTTTCAAGAAAAATATGATATGCTCCTATGCTCTCATGAAAATCTTAGAGATGATCATATCATATTAAACATTGCTCATGAGGTTGTGATAGAAAACTTAAAATCCCAACAACCTCACTCATGCACATGTATTCAAATTGATACTACATTACCATGTGCTAATGCTTGTTGTCCGTCGACAAGCATATCTTCTTTTGAGCTAGAATTTGCAGGAACAAAAGATGATACATATCAAAAGCTCAAAGAAGAGAATGAGAGGCTAAAGATGAGCTTGACACAACTAAAAGGGAAATGCATTGCCCAACCTTTTCAAGATAACCTTGATCACATGGTGAAGAAGCTTGAGACGGGAACAACCGTGGCATGCACTACATCCCTTGAAGAAAATGTCAAGGATTTGAGGATTGCCATGAGGAGGAAACAAAAGATGAAATTCAATACCTCCTCCAAAAGCCTCAACCATGCCTCCATAAAAGGTAACATCCAAGGTAATAATCAAGTTACACTTCATACAAATGAAAATAAGAAGTGTAGTGAATGCTTTGAAAAGGGGCACTTGATTAGATCATGTCCCTACATTAAAAGTGTCTTGATTATTAACAAGGATGATAGACTTTGTTTTAAATGCTCCAAGAAGGGACACTTACTTAGATCTTGTCCCCATTTAAAACAAAGAGGCATAGGGTTAGAAAAGAAAGTTTTTACTAACCATGTAGCAAGCAACAAACAAGGAAAGAAGAAAGTTTCAAAACTTGAAAAACGCCTATGCTACACATGCCGAAAGAAGGGACATCAATGCAACGATTGTCCCATTGGTAACAATTCCACTCCTAACTTGTCAATTGATTTTCATGTAACTAGGCAACCCAAAATTGCAACTTTTGCTAGAAAGGTAATGAGTTTACCTAGTGCTAACACAAAGGACTTTTGGGTTCCTAGATCTTTGTTGACTAACCGTGATGGACTCATCAAGCGATGGGTACCAAAATATACTTGACAAGATTTGTAGGGAAAGGAGATGATATGATACCTAGGGGTGCTTGAGAGAGTCCATTCAATTTTTATAAACTCAAGCTATCAATCCTCAATGATCTATATCCGTGATTGACCCAAGGTTATTTTTCAAATTACTATGTCTTAAACTCATATCATCTCGAGGAAGATATTGGTGTTGTAGGAAATAAAGAATTAATCCTATGCCGAAAAGTCAAGACCTACAACATAGAGGAAAGTCAAAGGATGGTAACTTCTATGCTTTTAAGTGCAAGTATTTTAAATCATTATCTCTTATGTGTCTTGTGTAGTCACATAGAAATATGTAGCACTTCAAATATCTTCAAAGTTATATTACCATTCTTTGAAGAAATTTCCTCTCATATGGTAGATTGCATACTCATCATTTCCATTCTATGGCAATCTACATGCTTTAAATTACTGCAAGCCTCATGGCATGTTTTACACTAATTATCCTATTATTGCCATGATTCTAGATATAGAGAGATATTTCAAGTTCTTAAAAGAATAAGGTGTCATGTAAGGAATTCAAATCCTTAGGACACTTATAAAAGGAAAACTCTCTCTATAACTAGAATAGTGAGACTAATGATTTTATCTAAGTAACCCAAGTAGTCTCACTTGTAGAGAATAGGTTTCTCTTTGGAAAAGCATGTGATCTAACATGAAAATAAAAATCATTTCCAATGATTTATGATGTATTTCTACTTGCTTAAATTGGATTTGATTCTTTCACATTTATCGCTTTCCATATCATGAATTAGATTTATTCCCATAATCTCAAAGGATTGCTTATGCTTGTTTTATGAGTTAAAATTGAGCATAACATCATCTATGGATAATCTAGTTCATGCTATAAAGTTTCCATGCTTTTAGTAATCTAGTTTTTCATTCCCTATGAAAAATGATTACAAAAATGGAAACTAGTGCTTGTGTTACTAACGACGTATCTCTTGAGCTTACTTATGAATATCTACAAAAGAGAAAGTACACATGCCTCATGGGTTGCTCTTCACCCAAAGGAAGAAAGGTAAAAGCAAAGGTACGGGAACTCATCTTCTTAAGATAGTTTCCATCTCAATGGTTATTTACTCTAAATTATCTTATTCTACCTATGTGAAAAATAGATTCTTTTTGGGACTTAATTTTTGCTAGGTGTGCATTCAATCTCATTCTCATAAATGCACTAGTCCATTAGAATCTATTTCGTGCCTTTGCTATACATATTCTCATATTGATTTACTTCCAAGTAATGATTAATAAACTCAATATGAAGAAGTAAAATTCATATGTTTGATCAAAATGCTTAAAGGATGCATATTGTTGTATTCTAACGTTAAAGAATTTACTTCATGTATATGTGAAATATGGATGATGAATTGTATTTATTTCCTATCTAAAGAAATCATCCTTCATTATATACTCCCTTGTGCTATTAACATCTTTCTTGAGTATTTTCAATAAGTTTGAAAGGAAAAGGAAACAACTACAAAGGGAGGACTCTCAAATGAAAGAGGAGGACATCAAAAACAACACCACCTACTTGGATAATAAGATCTACAAAACAATCAATGGTGTGGTTGTGAGTATTCTAAATCCTTTCATAATGAGAACACTAGGCTTAAGTTGTTTATTACAAAATTTATGAGCCTTGATCAAGATGTATAATGCTTCTCCCTATTTGTCTTTAAAGTAAATGCATCCATTCAATTCATTCAAATAATTGATGCATATCTCTAGAGGGAGCCTCTATCTACATCTTGTTTACGATGAGACTATCACTTTATCTTAGAAATTTCATATAGTCTCTTGCATGAGAATGAGTTTCTCATGAAGTATGCTACTATTTTTAAAATTCTTGTCTTTCACTCTAAAGTAGCATATTTGCTGGATTCTCCTACTCTAAGCTTAATTGATAATTTATTGTGTATGTTGTTCTCTTGATCACATCTGTTATTTGTTTATTGAATGACTTCTATTAACAATCATGCTTCTTAGTGCCGCATATACTATCAATCAATATCTCTTGATATGCACTAAGTTAGTAGGAGAATTCATGATTCATCTATGCAATTTGTGATCCACTTGATACATGCTAATCATGACTTAGAAAAGGATCACTAGTTGTAGAACTCTCTTTTGTGCAAAATATTTCCATATATTGTCTTAAGAATAGGTCTTAAGCAACTAAGACAAAGGACAAAGCACAATGAAGAGAGCGTCTCTATGTGAAGGTACAAAACGGTAAAACTACTTCCATTCATTTACATATGTACCTAAATCTTCCTTTTGTATACATTCCTTGCATATCTTGTATAGAAGGAAGAGAAAGCATGTCCATGCATTTTTCCCTGCTTCATATCTAGTTTAACCTCTTAACTATTTCATTCCTGCATTTATGCATCTTGGTTAAAACTAGATGAAGTGGCTTTATTGTCAAAGAGCTTAAAGCTTAACCTTGTAACGAGGATAAGCTACCTTTGTTCCAAAGGTGGATGGTCCTTAAGTCTCTTTGAAATCTTTAAGGATAAATGCTTAAAATGTTTGCAACATGCTTTGATAAGTGCATAAACTGTCATGAGCATCACACTTATACTTTGACACAATGCACTTCACATTCTGTATAATATAGATATGTTCTCATTAAACTAAATATGTGCAAATTGGCATTTAAGGCCATAATATGTGTTCCTCTCCATGCACATACTTAGGGAGAGTAATCTATGTTATATAGAACTACGATCATGCTTGATATAATATATCCTTTGATCATATCTCTTTTATGTATATGACTAATGTGTTTTCAAGAATATCCTCATGCTTAGTCATAGAATTGAAAGGGAAATAGGAGTCTTCGGTGAAGACAAAGCTTCCACTCAACTCTATCGGTATTATCTACCCTTCGCCATCACTCCAAACTGTCTCTCCACATTGGTATAATCTTTCACTCATATATTATTTGCCAAAGGGGAGAACACTTTAAGGGCTTATATTTCACTCAAAGTATCCGTTTTTGGCGATTCATGCCAAAGGGGGAGAAAGTATTAGCCCAAAGCAAAAGGACCGCACCACCATCCCTAATTTTAAAAACTAATGATTTTCAATTGGTGAATTTCAAGTTGGTATCTGATTGTGTTCAAAAGGGGAAGAAAGTAGTATTTTCAAAATTGATATCTTGAAACCCTCTTGAACACTAAGAGGAGAATTTATTGAGGGGGAGAAAATTTCAAATCTAGAAAATGCTTCTCAAAATCTTACTCATTTACCTTTGATTATTTGCAAAAGAACTTTGAAAAGTATTTACAAAAAGAATTTGCAAAAACAAAACATGTGGTGCAAGCGTGGTCCAAAATGTTGAAAATGAAAAGGAAATAATCCATGCATATCTTATGAAATATAGATTTGTTTAATTCCAAGCAACCTTTGCACATATATTATGTAAACTAGTTCAATTTTGCACTTATATATTTGCTTTCGTTTGTGTTGGCATCAATCACCAAAAAGGGGGAGATTGAAAGGGAAATAGGGTCAAACCTTTTCCTATTTGATTTTGGTGGTTGAATTGCCCAACACAAATAATTGGACTAACTAGTTTGTTCAAGATTATATTCTACAGGTGCAAAAGGTTCAACACAAACCAATCAAAAGAACAAGTTAGGTCTCAAAAGAAAGGAGCAAGAAGGAAACCGAAGGCTTGCCCTGGTCTGGAACACCGAACTGTCCGGTGCACCACCGGACAGTGTCCGGTGCACCAGGGTGCTTCAGCTCGAACTCTTCACCTTCGGGTTTCCCAGGCGCCGCTCCGCTATAATTCACCGGACATGTCCGGTGCACACCGGACTGTCCGGTGTACCAGCGGAGCAACGGCTATCTGCGCACAACGGTCGACTCTGCAAAGTGTACAAGTGCAAATCAGGTGTCAGAGCAGACAGTCAGAGGGGACCGGACTGTCCGGTGTCGCACCGGACTGTCCGGTGCCACATGAGGACAAAGCCTCCAACGGTCGACCAGCTCCAAGACCTAACGGGAGGATGACGTGGCGGCGCACCGGACACTGTCCGGTGGCGCACCGGACTGTTCGGTGCACCCTTCGCCAGCAGACTTCACCAACGGCTAGTTTTTGGATGGTGGCTATAAATACCACCCCAACCGGCCACTTCAAGGTGTGGGAGCCCAAGCAACATTCCAAGTCATCTAGTTGACATACTCAAGCCCTCCCAACCACATATATTCATTGATCCATCCTATACACAAGATTTAGTCCACTACAACCAACACAAGTGCCACAAAAGAGAGAGCAAGCAATTGAGAGCTACTCAATTGAGTTTATCCCTAGCGCCTTGTGAGATTCATTGAGAGATAGTGTGTGCTACTTCTTTGTGTTCATTTGTGTGTGGAGTATTGACTCCCATCGAACTTCCTCCAAAGTTTTGGAGGCTTGTAAAAGCTAGCAAGAGACACCAAAGAGTGTGGTGGTCCTTGTGGGATCGAGAGTGATCCTTGAGAAGAAGAAGAGCTCACCGATCCTTGTGTGATCGGGGGAGAGAGGGAAAGGGTTGAAAAAGACCCATCCTTAAGTGGACTCCTCAACGGGGACTAGGCCTTCGAGGGCCGAACCTCGGTAAAACAAATCACCCGTGTCCATTGTGTTTATTGCTTGTGATTTGTTTGTTTTCCCTTGCTCTAAGTTTTCTTGCACCATTATTTGCTAATATCATTTTGTGTTGCTTCAAGTTAAATTCCCATTTAGTGAAGCAACACGTTGCAAGAAAGAACTTGACCTAGTGCTCTTCTCATCTAAAGCTTCTTGCTTTGTTATTCTATAACTTATTAGTTGTATTGATTTATCACTCCCGCATTATTTAGCAATACTCTTTTCAAGCAAGAACTTAGTTTGTATACTCCTATATTTGTATATCTTGTTCTAACCACTAATCAAAGGATCTAGTTTCGGGATAAAGTTTTAATTTTCAGGTTTCGCCTATCCACCCCCCCTAGGCGACTTTCAATATGCACCATGGAGACAACAATCTAGTTTTACTGCTTGATGACACCTTTCTGTTATGACCTATACGTCACCACATGCTGCCACTTGATGTCATCTTTGACGCAACAATCATCAAAGTCGATAGAGGTGAACTCACTCTTATTGTTATTGTGCAACACATGTAAGCACTGCTTTGTCTCCACCTCTACCTTCACCTAGATTTTTTGATAGTGGCAAGTGTGTCACTTTTGGCGACAAGCAATGCTACCCACATGTACCTACTCTGATCATCTACCAATAGAAGGTATTATCACTTGCCGTTAGTTGTTGCCAACATGATGGGACTACACAAGTCATCATGGACTAGGTCCAGCATCCACTCTGCCCATCGCTTTGCTTGTGACGAGAATGTACTCTTCTTCATCTTGGTGGTGACACAATCAGTGCAAAGTTGGTGGACATGGTCTACATAGGCAACTCATACACCATTACTTGCTAGTCGAGCTTGCATAGGGTGTCAAAGTGGAGGTGGTCATAACACTCATGCCACGACCATGTGCTGTTAGTGTTACTGATGCATGCAGTTAGGTAGAGCAGCCACCTAATCTTCGTGCATAGCAAGTATAGGCGGTTCACTGAGCACCGAACTCACGTGATTAGGAACCCTTGTCATCATGGATCCAAATGATGTCGTGCTTGGTGTGGACGTTTAACTGCCCTAGTTAAGCTAGCCCAGGCTGATGATGTTGGTGACCTACCTTAGGATGAAGTAGACCCCCGTGAGTGGGAGGGGCTTATTGGTCTTTCCCTCTAGGAGCAAGGTGCTAGATCTGCTAATTGTGACCTTAGAGTCATAGACAAATTTGATGATGTAGCGGATTTCCATATCGATGTCAATGAAAGGCGTCGAGACAACCTGACATGTGGTTGGTTTCCCTACTATTGAGGTACCAAAGGCTGTCGTCGTGCTCTATCTCACCACTGAGCTATGTTAAGACCTTGCCCTTGATGACACCTGGGGGTTGGTGCCCATACGGAGACAGAACCATGATGATTCGTGGTGATGGCAATGCGTTAAGGAAGAGTGGCTCGAGCCATCAACAACCTAGGCTCTGAGCCTTCTTCAGCTTGCATGATATGGGCCTTGCTCTTGGGCTTGTTATGACAATCCTTGACCTAATGGTCATATTTGTCATTGTGGTTGCACTGGTCATAGTTGGGGACTTCTCCACCATAAAACTGACTCTTGTTTCCATTGCGCGACGCAGAGCCTGGGCTCTCACCCTTGCCGCATCCATGACCTTACCCGTGGCCACCATGCTTCTTGTCGTTGGTGTCCCTAGAGATGCTCCCATCACCCTCTTCTTCTACATGTGGAGCTTGACCCTAAACACCACTACTCAAAGACACACAACCGATAAGTCAGTACACTAAAATAGTGAACTTCCTAGAGCCTAAACCCTAGAAAGTTAGCCCTAAACTCTAGGAAGTTAGCTAAACTCTCGGAAGTTAAGCCATCCCGTCGGAAGTTTGG
The DNA here is from genome assembly GCA_029449295.1 of Zea luxurians. Taxonomy (NCBI): domain Eukaryota; kingdom Viridiplantae; phylum Streptophyta; class Magnoliopsida; order Poales; family Poaceae; genus Zea; species Zea luxurians. Next base: position 82,978,503 of record JAOPSE010000014.1, read on the forward strand.
CTCTCGGGAATTTTTTATCGGAAGTTAGCTTAACTTCCTAGAGTCCTCTAGGAAGTTAGCTAAGTTCCTACAACCAAAGAAGCCTCTCGGAAGTTAGTAGGTTCTCAAAAGTTAGTAGCTTCACGCCGTCAGCGCCGTCAGCTGACTAACTTCCTACGGCTGGCTGTAGCCCCTAGCTAACTTCCTACGGCTGACTGTAGCCCAATTGGCCTCTAGGAAGTTAATTTGACCAACATTATAAATGCTATTTATTTTTATTTTACACCACATTCCACAACATAACAAATATATCAACAACTATATAGCACAACATATTTTCACATAAAACATCTCACACACAATCACATAACAATATTTAAATCCATAGTCTCATCAATTACATCACAAAAGTCTCATCCATAGTCATAATAAGACATATCTCATCCAGTACTAATAAGAGACAATATCTCATACATAGTCATAATAAAAGTCTCAAGTATCAGAACACAATAACATGGAAGCTCATGGTCGCCGATCACCATCGGGTTACAGTGACAAGTGATGGTCGATACCTCCACTAGCGAAGAGGGGTTCGACAAAGTCTAACCCGTCTTCTCGTTCATGCGTCGACAAGGTAGCTGGAGGGGTCTAATATACATGTACAAATGAAATTTGCTGAGTTACATCATAATATAACTAACAACAAGTAAATGATGATGAATTTGCATACCTTTTGTTCAGTAGGTGTAGGTGGAGGTGAAGACCAAGGATAATGAACGGGAGGAGGTGGTGGTGGTGGGGGCACCGGGACGTGTATCCCTTGGGCCTGTGCTAGTTGCTACAAATTTATCGAACTCATTCACATCAGCATTTTAAATCAATACATATCTTAAAGTGAAAGCTATTATCTTTTAAACTTACTTGTAGTATGAGTGTTTGCTGTTGTTGAATATGTGTAGCATAATATTAATGTTGCGTAGCTTGTTGCTTCAAGTAATCCTGATGTCGCCTAAGTTCTTTTCGCAGTTGCTCCACTTCTGCTGGATCTTGAGTAGAGCGACGGGAGCTACGAGCAGCAGACCTCGACGAACCTCCACGCTGAATCCTCACCTGACTCGATGTAAAGCCCAAAATTGGTGTCAGGGAAAAATAATAAGATAAATAACTAAGTATACTAATATGTTGGTGATTTGGGAATTATTTGATGTTTTTTTTCTGTTCCCTGTGCATACTCAATTAAGGGAATTAAAGTAGTCAAGTAACCAATAAATAAATAAATAAAGGTATATCTCATGCTGATGTTACTTTTTGTGATGCATTTTATTTGAATAAAGAAATCACAACATCAATTGAGCTCAAATTATAAATGAAAAAATATAACAGAAAATGAGAAAAGAAATTTTAATGAAGTCATTCCTTTCTTCCATTAGTAAACAATAGGGAGAAGAATAAATAATAATAATAAATAAATAATATTATTGCAAACTGTAGGAGTATTATTCATATAATAATCTGTTTGATCTTTGAAATCAAAAATTTAAAATAAGAACTTAAACATAGTTTGAATCCTGAAATTGGGAACTTAAAAATAAATAAGAAAAAGGAAAGGAACATCTAATCACTTGGGTCGAATCTGTTAATACAGCCCACCTAACCCTATTCCTGTGCTGCAGCCAGCCCAACTCGGGTGGGGTTCGGCCCCGACATGTGCCCCCAGCTGTCAGATGTGGCACCGCTCAACGCGTCCGCGCGTTTAGCTCTGTAACGCTGACTGGTGGACCCCACTCGGCAGTCTCACCTTCCCTTGCGTCTTTCCCCTAGAGTCAATGGCGGGTGGGACCTGCTGCTCGGGCTCATCGCGCGCAACGGATGATGGTCAGCTCTCCCCTCATCCACTGACTGCGGGACCTGCACGTCAATAGCTCAGTCTTCACAACGCGTGTGCGTGTCTCCTACCCGAGCCACTGACCGGTGGGTCCATCTCGTCAGTCGTCTTCCTCCTCAAATCGGACTCACTACTGGCAACAAGATCCGCGGAAACCGCGTGCGCGTGCGATTTGGTTGGGGATTTCCGATTCCTCCTCGGCTCTGATATCACGCTACCGTTGAAACCGATTAGCTCGACCGTAGCGCACCTCTCGGAGTATAAAACCGGGTCCGCGCCCCCTTTTTCCATCACAGTATCACCATGAACAGAGAGGAAACAGCCGCCAAGGGCGAATCCAATGGTGGATGGCGTTCGGGGTCGGGATTCTGGTCAAGTAGCGTCACCAGCATGTGGGGATGATAACCAAAGTCGAATTGGAGCTTGTTATGCCACGGAGTGATGGGAATTTCTTGCCAGAGCTCGTAGATCGCAGCGGGGCCGCTCCTCTCCGATGACCGCGCACCCTGGGCGCGTCTATCTCCGATAAAGTACTCAAGAAGGTTCACGGTGGCACGCTGCACATGGTTGTGGACTTCACAGCGATGTAGTCTACCCGAGCGCTACCAATTGCTCACCAGGATCAAGCCGCCGCCGCAATATCGCCCTGCGACGTGAGCGGAGCCCTCTGCACCGCCCATGCTAGGTGAGACTCCTCCCCTTCGTTTCTCCTTCGTGCCGTCGTTGTAAATCACCTCTCGGATCGGATTTCGGCGCATCATGGCACAGTGTAGTGCAACTCCGGCGGTCGCCGCCGCGACCCCTGGGCGACGGCCGTTGGCATCGTTGGGAGGTAGGTGACACTGCCCTGGCCGTCGTTCTATTGGGGGACGGCCACGATTGAGCGCTGAATGTTCTCATCAGTGACTAAATCTGAGCCCTTGGTATGGATCGGGTGATCTAGATTGGATCGCGTCTTCATAAAATCCACACCATAGATTCGGGGATCTACGGTGGAGAGTGCATACCGGTTCGGGAAGACAAAAATCTGATCTGGTCCATTGGATTGTGATCGGACGGGTGCTTGGTGATTCGCGCTATTTAAAAAACTGTGGCCGTTGGATCTAAATCCGATGGTCTGCATGGCGTACCTATTCTGGGATGGCTGGATTTAATCCTGGCCGTCCCTATCGATCGGATGGCCGAGATCGGCCCGTATCCCTTCGCCATGGCTTATTTGTTATAGAGTCCTCGCACTCTTCTCCAATTGACCCGCCGTCCTAAGCGGTGGTGGCTAAGTCACAAACACTTTTGCGCTCTTGCCCCTGAGTTATTATGTATTAGTATGCGCAGTCCTGAGATCAGTAAAACAGGAAAAATAAATTAGAAAATAGATTTTTAATATAAAAATAAATACAGAAACTTGTATAATACATAGAAAATTCATATTAAGTCCAAATTAATCCATTCCAATTCCTATAATTTTATAATATTATTGTTTATCATTTAGTACCACTGTTTTGACATGAATGTCAAAATAAAATTTATATCCTATTTAATCTTGTGCAAAACACATAAAACCTTCAGAAATTCATAACTTAAAATCTATAACTCCAAAATTAATAATTTCTGTTTCTGTGATCTTATTTCAATATGTAGGTTGTTAATATGTATCTTGTTCTTATGTTTGGTGTAATGTTATTTTTGCCTATACCATGTTTGTTTGTATTGCTACGACTAGCGCGAGGTCACGAGTCATCCGTAAAGCAAGTTGGTACCTAGAATCTCAAGTCCCAGGCAAGTTGTGCCCTTGATCACTTCTTTTTACCCACTCATGTTCTAATTAATCATAATGATCTGCATAGGTTAATTTTGATGGGACCCAATAGGTTACCCTAGTTTGACTATCTTTATACCTTGTTCACCACTGAATTTTTGGGTAGTACATGCTATTGCTTTATGTGGTTTTGGGTATGGAGATACACATTATTCATTATCATACTTTTATTATCAGTTGTTATTCATTGTTCATGATAAGATCATTATGTTAATTGGAACATGGAGCAACCACCCGGGAAAACAGTACTACCACAAGGGAGGAATGGGACCCCTTGGCTGATTAATTAGGAAAGCTAGTGGATGACTACCTTACCCGAAAGGGTCAAGGGCAGTAGGGGAGTGGTCAGTGTAGGGAGGTCCTCGGGTTGATTTTGCTGCGATGGCGGTGAGACGAGGGATTCCTGCATTGGAGCTTCCTATAAACTGTAGCGGGTTTTCTGAAGCTAGTGAAACTTTGTAAAGGCCTCGTAGTGTTACCCTGCCTCGCCTCCTCGGTAGAGGTGTATGGGAAGTCGTGATCCCTTGGCAGATGGGTAACATGACTTGTGGGTAAAGATGCGCAACCTCTGCAGAGTGTAAAACTGGTATATCAGCCGTGCTCACGGTCATGAGCAGCTTGGACCCTCACATGATTAAATTATGGAACTAAATTCAATTTGTCATATGCATTTCATCGCAGGTGTTGTTATTACTTTTGTTCTACTACTTAATTGGGTTGGTATTTACTTATACTTAGTAATTGCTAATAAAATTTTGACCAACTTTAAAAGCAATGCTCAGCTTTAACCATCCTCTTTGGTAAGCCTTACACTACACATGAGCTCCCACCTTTGGCGAGTTCATACACATTATTCCCCACAACTTGTTGAGCTATGAACGTATGTGAGCTCACTCTTGCTGTCTCACACCCCCACAGGTCAAGAACAGGTACCGCAGGATGATGCGCATGGAGGAGGATGCGATGTGTTCGTGAGAGGTCTAGGCCGTTGTCTCCTAGTCAATTTTGGGTTGCTGGACCGTTGTCTCCTTATAATATAATTATTTATTTATTTTGCATAGAACTCCTATTATATAGTAAAGATGTGACGTTCGATCCTGTACCATGATTCATTATATGTGTGAGACTTGGTCCCAGCACACCTGGTGATTATGTTCGTGCCCGGGTCTTAGTGCCCCAAAACCCGAGTGTGACACTCGAGTCGATGACGTTAACAAACATTGTGTACCTACAAAACAAGTAACATACAGCAAGCAAAGCCGCTTCTTATTAATGGGCGTGTGGATGGCCAATCTTGATGCGCTTAATGAGACCACAGTGATGCAGATGAGAGGTGCAACAAACGCTCTCTTAAATTTCAATCATGTATGGCGAACAACCCTTTCTGTAGGGATGAACACCTTTGTTTATTTATTTTTATTTTATTTCTAAAAAACATTGTACGTAGAAGGAGGGCTGATGAGCGCTTTGTATATATACAATTATACATACTAGTGTATGTCATGCGCCCTGCGCGCGAAATCAAATCCGTTTCTCATATCTTAAATTACACATAAATATTATATATAAATTGAATATAAAACATGACTACCTACATACTTAAATAATTTTCGATTTGTTAATCTGTCTGGAAGCATGTATTTGATAATTATTAACCTACCGAGCACACATCCCCTTTTATGAGAGAATCAACCAAGAGCGATGGTAGAATCTTAAAAGTGCCATAAAAATCAAACGAAGCACATAATTTTACACTTAACCCTAAGACGTAAACACAGGTAAATACGATGGGTATGTGATAGAGAGCAGCTCCAGTGGAGAATTAGAGATGCCTATTGAGAGAGAGACACATCCCTCCAAAAGGTAAAAAGTTCTTACAAAGATCCGATGGTCGAAATATGTGGATAGAAGTAGTGGTTGACTAATAAAAAACTCCATCAAATCTAGTGTTCACATGGGAAGGGAAATCCATAATTTCATATGCGTCATTGACATGTCGTTCCCTAAACCCAAAGGACAAAATGTGATGGAGAACTAAAATTCATATTTAGAATTTGACATGTTGTTCACCAAGGGAATAAGTCCAAGAGACCATACACATGAAGATAGAAGTAATCGGCCAGAACTGCTTCTAAAATACATTCGATATACCGGCCACATGTGGGGAGGACAATCCACACATTAGTAGTCACCAAATGCCTCCAAAAAGTTACCGATGATTCCTAGATAAGTACGAATCGAAGTCAGAACAATGAGGGAAAAAATTGTAGGAACACCAGGAACAATTCGCTCGCCAGTGGTTCTCGCGGCGGAGATAGACCTGACGCGGAGGCAAAGCGGGTTCCTCACATGTTTCTCATACGCTGCAGCAAGCGCACGCTACTAAGATTGAGAAGAACATTGGACCGGATGAGTGGGAAAAGAGAGGAGAAGAGAAGTGCGGTTGGAGCTGTTGGCCCTTTACTTACCTTGTCGAGCAGGAGGCATGTCCACTACACGACGGTTGATCTTTAGCGACCCTTATTAGGGACCGACGGTTGGTTGCTAAAAGTTATGGACCGACAGTTGGTCGCTAAATGCGTTTATAGCGACGGTCTATGAGTTGCTAAAAGTTTAGAAATTTAACGACTTATGGTCGGTCGCTATAGAGGTAAGTGTGTGACTGATGGTGGGTCGCTATAGGGGTACGTGACTTTTGTGTTTCTTATTTAATCACCAAAAGCACATGTAAAAGCCTACTAAACAAACAAAACCCTATTCCACGTAACAAACCACAAGCGCAGCCGCCGTCACTTCTGCCCCATCGCGGCCCCATCCCGCCGCTCGTCGACGACGCCACCCCGCCCCTCGGCCGTGGAGAGGAGAGGTGTGACACCATAAAAATCATTAAATAAAAATAATATATTTGGCTATTAACGGTATTTATGGTGATAAATTTTCTTTTAAGTGTTTACTATTTATTTGCCTTTGAAATGATTTTTGATTTCTCATAATTAATTTTGGATATCGAATAACATTTCTTGTTAAGTAAAAATCCAAATAAATAATATAATAAGTACTAGTTCAAAAAAATAATAACTATTTTATTTATAAATAATTTTGGGTTAATTGTTCTGAATTTTAGGGTTATTTCAAATTATATTTTGAAATTAGAAAGGAATTGAAAAAGAAAAAAACAAAACCTAACCTGACTAACCCTAACGGCCCAAGGCCCATTAAGCCGGCCGCCCCTGCTCCCTAACCTAGCGCGCACGCCCTCTTCCAGCTGAAGTCGCCGCCACCCTCTGCTTCTCTCTCTCTCTCCCACCCGCCTCCTCTCTCCTCCCCCTCGCTCCTCTCTCCGACGCGCAGCCGAGCAGACCGTGCCGACCGCGCGACCCCGCGGCCGCGACACCGACGCGCCAGCGCCCTGCCATGTGCGCCTGCAGCCACCCGGAGACCGACCGAGCTCCCTGTGCCCATCGAGCCGCCCGCGCGCCTGAAGCCCTGCTCCACACGCACCCCGGACACCCGCCCCTGCTCATCCGGCCGAGCGCCCAGGCATCGCTGCCAGCCCGCGCGCAGCGCTCGAACCGAGCCTGCTCGACGTCCGCGCCCGGAAGCCGCACCAGGAGATCGACGCCCTGCCCCTGCAACGCCCCGCGCAAGGTACTGGCCCCCTACCCTTACAACTCCTAGAGCTCTACCCTCACGCTTACCTTAGGGAGACGGGATGCTTTGCTCGCCTACTGGAGGACATGCTCTGATGGTGTTCCCTCTGCTACCATTTTTAGTGTCTACAGTTTATCAGTGTCTACAGTTTATAGATTGCATTGCTACGGTTCCAAACAAACCTTTATTCAGATTGCATACTTGACATTTTTTTAGTTTGTACAATTTATTCAGTTTACAGACCTCACTATATTCAGTTTAAGCAGATTTCTACATACAACATTTTATTCAGTTAAGAGACTTCACCTTATGCATCATGGTCTTATAGCTTCTTTATACAACAGTTATTTTAGAACTGTTGTTGTTGACCATTTAGTTACTATAGGTTGAGCTTGAGCCATGAAGCTAAAAAGCATTAGGATTAAATAAGCAACATTTTGTCAGGAACAAATTAATCCCAACTTTACTGTTGTTGTATGATTTACTGAATATTTGGAGCTGCATTTTCTAGAACAACATTTTGTCTTCCGATCAGTGAGGTCAGTCATCCTCTATTGTTATATATTATTGCATGTGGTTTATTAATCCGTCATAATTAAATATATTTGACTAGACTGTTTTCCTAATAAAGATTTAACATGCCTTGTTATGTCGTTAATTAGTACCGCTTCATTGCTGCAACAATTAATCAGTACTGCTTTTCTTTCTGTATTGACAACATAAGCAACAAGCAACTACAAAATTAAGACTAATGTTCTGCACTAATCAATCATTTAGCATTAGTCATATTTCTATCTTTAGCTAGGACATGCCACTTGTGCTTTTTCCCTTCTCTTCATTGTTAAATGTCACCTCCATTCTGATGTAGCGTTCCTTCAGGAAAGGGGAATATCTCAGTTCTATATCCAAACAAGACTACCACCCCCAAGTCAGTTAAAGACCTTGAATTTGATGGTTTCTCCTCCACTACTAACCTTCGTGAGGTTTCTCCTTGACTACTGACCTTGAATCTGCAAAACTTTATTTTATTGAATCCATTCTATGGTTGTTAATTTAGTTTTCACCTTGAAATTTTGTGTATTGTTGTTTTTTCTTTTATGTTTGCATGTGCATAGTGTTTCCCTATACTTAAATCAGTTGTTCTGTTAAGAAGCTATAAACAGATCGTGTTTAGAAATTCATTGACAAAGTGCTATGATCCGTGAACTTAAGTCAGCTGTTCTGAAATGTCCATTCATTTAAACGTAGCCTACTAAAACCGAGGTTCCTATAAAGATTCATATTATAGGTTTTCGACTTCATCTTCATTTTTAATTCTGAATTGTTGCATTCCCTACGGGTCTAGAGTAGTAGTTAGTTCTATTATGGTCTATATTTCTGTCTATTGTACATGTTCATTTCATGGTTGGATTTCCAGCTCATTTCTGGAAAGGTGGCTTAATTGGGTTGCTTCTCAGTTTATCTTCAGTTTTAATTCTCAGTTTATATACAATATATGTGATGTTATTTGCAAATACTCGAGTTTAGTAGTTAGTTCTATTATGGTCTATATTTGCCAAGAATTTTCTGTAGTTTATCCCATGGTAACAATGCTTAGTTTTAACACCACAGGTTGCCTGGCCGAAGTTGGAGATGTGACGACTCATAGAGCAGATTGAGGCCACTCAACTTCTGAGTAATCTGGAGGTGCACCACTATTTTGATTGGTAAACAATGGCGATATTTTTATTACTGTTGTTTCTGTTTGCAAAACTGCATCATATATCCCTGAGAAAACAAGCTTACTACATCATTGTTTGTTTCTTCATTTTGTCATAGGCAAATGTTTACCAGAATGATAAATTTGTCTGAACATTGTGGCAGAGGTCATGAATACCCTAAAACAAAATTGTGATTTTGTCTCTGCATAAGGAATTACTTTAAACCCATTCATGAGGAATTCCATGTTGCCTTGTTCTATAATGAGTATCATGAAGTAGCAGTCAGCCTGTGTGGAGCTTTCTAATGCTTGAGCCATGTGTCGGCGTTCCGAGACCGGGGGGTCCCCGAGCCGACGAGTGAGAGTGCCGCGTGCCCCAGCCCAGATGGGTCGAGCGCGTGGGCGAGCGCGAAGGGGGGAACAGAGAGAGAGGTCGGTGGCCGGAGCCGGGTCGTGAGGGAGTCGGAGAATTCCCGCGGCCTTCGTGTTCGTCCCGCGCCCAGGTCGGGTGCGCTTGCAGTAGGGGGTTACAAGCGTCCGCGCGAGGTGAGGGGAAGCGAGCGGCCCCGAGAGAGCGCCTGCCCCTGCCCTTCGTCCCCGCGAGGCCAACCTTTCCTAAGAAGGCCCTGGTCCTTCCTTTTATAGTCGTAAGGAGAGGATCCAGGTGTACAGAATGGGGGTGTAGCAAGGTGCTACGTGTCTAGCGAGGGAGAGCTAGCGCCTAAGTACATGCCAAGGTGGCAGCCGGAGAGGTCTTGGCACCATGTTGTTGTGGCGTCGTGGCTGTTGGAGGTGTAACGGAGCCGGACGGGGGGACAGCTGTCGAAGTGGCTGGGCCCTTGCTGACGTTCTCCTGCTTTCGTAAGGGAGCTGAGAGCCGCCGTCGTCATGATCTAGCGGGGCGCCATCATTGCCTATCTAGGCGTAGCTGGCCAGATGGGACGCCGGTCTTGTTCTCTGCGACCCAAGTCGGCTCAGGGCAGGGTGATGATGACGCTTCCTGTTGACGTGGCGGTCTCGTGTCCTAGGTCGGGCGTCGTGGAGGCTCCTCCGAAGCCGAGGTCGAGTCCGTCCTGCAAGACAGAGGCAGAGTCCGAGCCCTGGGTCGGGCGAGGCGGAGATCGTTCGGCAGAGGCCGAGGCGGAGTCCGAGCCCTGGGTCGGGCGAGGCGGAGTTCGCCGTCTTCCGGGGCCTTAGCCCGAGTCCGAGCCCTGGGGTCGGGCGGAGCGGAGTTCGCCGTCTTCCGGGGCCTTAGCCCGAGTCCGAGCCCTTGGTCGGGCGGAGCGGAGTTCGCCGTCTTCCGGGGCCTTAGCCCGAGTCCGAGCCCTGGGTCGGGCGGAGCGGAGTTCGCCGTCTTCCGGGGCCTTAGCCCGAGTCCGAGCCCTGGGTCGGGCGGAGCGGAGTTCGCCGTCTTCCGGGGCCTTAGCCCGAGTCCGAGCCCTGGGTCGGGCGGAGCCTCCTATGGCACCTCTGGCGAAGTCTGGTCGCCCGTTGGTCTTACCTTTTGCGTTAAACGCCCCGGTGACTCGGTCGGTTGGCGCGGTGATTTAGTCAGGGTTTCTTCTTATCGAAGGCGGGGCCTAGGGCGAGCCGGAGATGCGTCTGCCGTGAAAGAGGAGGCCTCAGGCGAGACGGAGTCATCTTAGAGTCGGCTGCCCTCGCCCGAGGCTAGGCTCGGGCGTGGCGTGGTCAAGTCACTCGTATGGACTGATCCCTGACTTAATCAAACCCATCAGGCCTCTGCAGCTTTATGCTGATGGGGGTTACCAGCTAAGAATTAGGCGTCTTGAGGGTACCCCTAATTATGGTCCCCGACAGTAGCCCCCGAGCCTCGAAGAGAGTGTTAACACTCGCTTGGAGGCTTGCGTCGCACTTTTTTGCAAGGGGACCAGCCTTTCTCGGTGGTACTTTGTTCCGGTGGGTGCGCGCGAGCGCACCCGCCGGGTGTAGCCCCCGAGGCCTCGGAGGAGTGGTTTCACTCCTTCGAGGTCTTAATGCCTTGCGTAATGCCTCGGCTGGTCTGGCGGTTCCCTCATGCGAGCAGGGCGTAACCCAGGTGCACTGTCGGGGCCCAAGTTCTCGGGCTGGTATGTTGACGCTGTCAACGGTTCGGCCGGAGCCGGGTTTGCGAGAGCAGCCCCCGAGCCTTCGCACGGAGCGAGAGGACGATCAGGGACAGACTCGACTTTTTATATACGCCCCTACGTCGCCTTTCCGCAAGGAGGAGGGGGGGAGTGCGCCATGTTACCCTCGATGGGCACCGAACATGGTGTCTCCGGTGAGCTGCAATCGGGTAATCCGAGTGGACGTCCATGCCCCGTTCGTTGGGGGTCGGCTAGGGGCCCGGAGGCACGCCCAAAAGTACCTGCGGGTGATCTGCCGGACCCGGTCCCCTAGCGACGGGGTCCGAGGGCTCGTTGCCTCCCTCCGATGGGATTCCGTTACAGAGTCGTTCCCGCTGGTCTCGGAAATGTCCTAGGGTACCTCGGGAGCGCAGCCCGAGCCTTGGTTATGTATCGAACGTACCCCTGGTCATCCCTCGCTCGGCGTCTGAGGCGACTGTGAACCCTTCGACAGGCCAGCCTTCGAACCCCTGATCAGTAGGGGGCACGGAGCCCTAGTAGCCTGAGGCGGTCATGGAACCTTTCGGGAGGCCGACCTTCGAACCCCTGACCAGTAGTGGGTGTCGGGCCCACGCGATCTGAGGCGGCTGTTGAACCCCTCGGGGGGCCAGCCTTCGAACCCCTGATCAGTAGGGAGGCTCGGAGCCTAGTTCCTTCACGGGGAAGGATCCCTTTGGGGTTATCCCCCTTCTCGGTCCCTGTTGCAAGAGATAGAGAAAGAAGGAAAAGGGAAAAAGGATTCGAAATTGAACGCCGTGGCGTACCTTTTTCGGCGTGGTCGTTTTGGCGGAGGCGAAGCGTCGCCAGCTGCCCCTGCCAGAAACGTCACCTGTTTCGCCGCGGAGTTAATGCGCCGGGGTAAGCGGTCGGCGAAGCTGCCGTTGCGTGTGCGGGCCGTTCGAGGTACGGGTCACGGGCGCGTCGTCTTCACGCCGTGAGAGGGGGTTCTCTTGCTGCCTCCGGATGGGACATGAGCTTGGCAGATGGCGTGACCGCTGCTCTCGCGCGCCTGCCACCGTCATTACTGCCGGCCCATTTTTGACCGCCTTTGACCGCTGCGCCAGGCTGGTGCTGCCGGGTCGCGGGCTGGGTCGCCTCGAATCGCGGTATCGGTTCTGCAATCGAGGAGGTGCGGTGGTGGAGCGAGTGGCATAGCGGTTTGCATGCAGCGCCCGGCGCGCCAGTTGCACGACGCGTGGGCTTGAGCCGTCGCGCTGGCCTGTCAGGAATCGGAGAGGCGCGTCCACTTGGCGCGGTTGCATGCCGCCTGCATGGCCGCCTGCCCCTTTCGCCCGCTGGTCCGGGCAAAAGTGGAGGGTTACTTGTAACCGCTGGGTGGTTGCGTGCGTCGTGCGCGGCGGTTCGGCTTCTTCTGCTTAGGGCCGGTCTGCATGACAGGCGGGCCCCAGCCCCCGCGCCGCAGGGAAGGGCTTTGGAGGCGTGTTGGAGAAGACTCAGCCCGTGACGGTTGAGGGCGCAAGCAGGGGGAGTTGCCTTTAAAAGGAGGGCGACCCCCTTCGTGAGGTAACCATGTCTCCTTCCTCCCCTATGCATTGCGTCCTCCATCTTCCGAGCCCCCGGATGGGGGGAAACCACCGTCTTTTTGCTCCATCGCCGGAGGAACGCAACTCCGTGGGAGTTGGTACCTTTCAGCCATCGTTCGGCTTCAAGGATTTTCATCATACAGCCCAGCGGCTCCCCTCCGCTGGTGATCACCCAAGATGGTGGCCTCCAGCTCCCGAATGGGGAGGGGCAAACCGGGCTGCGGTCCCGGCCCCGCCCTCGGTGTTGAGGGTGTTCGTCATCCTCGCCGGGGCGGGGAGCGAGGCGAGCCGGTGCTGCACCTTTTACGCGGGTCGGCGGGCCACCTCATTTTCCAGCTTCTGGTGGTGGCAATCGCCTTTTAGCCCCACGGCGGAGACATCCTCCAGTCATGCCGGGGAAGGAGAACTGTTGCTGCCCAGCTAGGATGCAACATTCCGTCTTCCTCCTCGCATCCGTGGTGAGGACGGCTGCGAGGATCTGCCGGGGTGCTTAGGGGCGTCCCGCGTTTGCTGGTGATTCGCCCAGAGCTTGTTGCTCCACGGGCTTCCCTGGCGGGGAGGTTGCCCGTACCCGCGGGGACGGAACCGGAGTTCCGTTTGTAATGGCACTTCGAGTGCCGGGTTTTTTGTTCATTTCGGCTTTCGGGGCCTGAACATGTACGTAACTCCGGCACAGAGCCGTGTTTTTTCCTCATTCCCGAGTGCTAAGACTCGTCCGCTGATTGTCTGAACCGCTTCACCAAGCGTGAGTTGCCCCGTGTCAAGGTGACGAGTGAGGTATCCGTATCCCGGAGGCGTAGGAATCCCTCGGCTCGGTCGGACCTGTTGTCCGAGGCTCCTCTAGCTTAGTTAAAGAGACCCCTCGGCCGCTCTTCGACGAGCCGAGGCCAGGGGTAGCGATATCAGCATGAGCAGAGGCGTTGTTGGCTCGGAAATGAAACCTGGTTGGCCGGAGCCTAGCCGGGTTGCCCGTTGGCAGGATCGACGTCGGAGCTGTTCAGCCGAGGCTTCGAACCGAGCTGGCGCCCTTGGAAGGCGGTCGGCCGAGGCCCCGGAGGTGGCCGGCCGAGCCGTCCGCTCGGGCCGGGTTCTCGGAGAAGTCCCTGGCAGAGATTGCTCGAGCGTGGTGATGACGTCGTCCTTCGGAGCGGAGGCCCTCGGACCGCGTCGCCGTCCGAGGCTAGGTCGGGCCTTGCCGAAGGTGCTGTTGATGCCGAGGATGTCTTCGTCCTCTTCCAGCGTCAAGATCCGAGCCTGCAGGGTCAAATCGTCTTGTAGCGTGGGCCTTGCGCGGCCATTGAGGCCAGAACACATACCCTTGTTGCAGTTATAAAGCTGCGTCTCGCTTCCTCTCATTTCGAGTATCTGGACTTTTTGTCGGTAGCAGGGATGTTAGTGCGAGCAAGAGTTGCTTCTCGCGGAAGGTGATGAGTGAGGTATCCGTATCCCGGAGGCGTGGGAGTCCCTCGGCTCGGTCGGCCTTGCCGCTTACGCGTACTTTTACCCGCCCATGAAGCCCTGTCACCGACTTGGTCGAGAAGGCTCGAAGAATCGCTTCGACAGAAGAGCTCCCGTACGTAAAGACTCGTTCGATCCGCGGATTCGCCTTATCCGAGCGCGAGTTACTTATCGCAGAAGGTGATGAGTGAGGTATCCGTATCCCGGAGGCGTAGGAGTCCCTCGGCTCGGTCAGCCTTGACTGCTTACGTGTACTCCGTCGTTTCCAGGACCCGCTTTTCGAAGTAGTCAAAAAGCACGAAAGATGTTCTAGTGAAAGAGATTTTTCGAGGAAAATTTTGACGCAGAGGGGGTTTTCCCCCTTTTAGCCCCCGAGGGAGGGTCGGGCTTTGCCGAGGCGAGGCCGACCCTTCCTTGTTGACTAAACTTTGCGTGGGTGCGAGGTATATAAACAACTTGGAAACATCTTAAGGGTAGAAGCGACGTAGCTGTTGGATGTTCCAAGCGTTGCCGTAGACCTCGCCTTGACTGTTGGCCAGCTTGTACGTTCCGGGCTTCAGAACTTTGGCGATGATGAACGGCCCCTCCCAGGGGGGCGTGAGCTTGTGCCTCCCTCGGGCGTCTTGCCGCAGCCGAAGCACCAGATCGCCCACCTGGAGATCTCGGGGTCGGACCCCTCGGGCGTGGTAGCGTCGCAGGGACTGCTGATACCGCGCCGAGTGTAGTAAGGCCCTGTCCCGAGCCTCGTCCAACTGGTCCAGCGAGTCTTCTCGGCTAGCTTGGTTGCTTTCTTCGTTGTAGGCCCTCGTCCTCGGGGAGCCGTATTCCAGGTCCGTGGGCAGGATGGCCTCGGCCCCGTAGACCAGGAAAAACGGCGTGAAACCCGTGGCCCGGCTTGGTGTCGTCCTCAGGCTCCAGACCACCGAGGGGAGTTCCTTCATCCATCGCTTGCCGAACTTGTTGAGATCATTGTAAATTCGAGGCTTGAGCCCCTGTAGAATCATGCCATTGGCACGTTCTACCTGCCCATTCGACATGGGGTGAGCTACGGCAGCCCAGTCTACCCGGATGTTGTGATCATCGCAAAAATCCAAGAATTTTTTGCCGGTGAACTGGGTGCCATTGTCGGTGATGATGGAGTTCGGGACCCCGAAGCGATGGATGATATTGGTGAAGAACGCCACCGCCTGCTCGGACCTGATGCTGTTCAGGGGTCGGACCTCGAGCCACTTGGAGAATTTGTCGATGGCGACCAGCAGGTGCGTGTAGCCCCCGGGCGCCTTCTGCAGGGGGCCGACAAGGTCCAGACCCCACACTAGCGAAGGGCCAGGTGATGGGTATCGTCTGCAGAGCCTGAGCGGGCAGGTGGGTCTGCTTCGCATAGAATTGGCACCCTTCGCAGGCGCGGACAATTCTAGTGGCGTCAGCCACCGCCGTTGGCCAGTAGAAGCCTTGGCGGAAAGCGTTCCCGACGAGGGTTCGAGGTGCTGCATGATGACCGCAAGCCCCCGAGTGTATTTTCTGCAGGAGTTCCTGACCCTCGGCGATGGAGATGCATCGCTGGAGGATGCCCGAGGGGCTTCGGTGGTAGAGTTCCTTCTCATCGCCCAGCAAGACGAACGATTTGGCGCGTCGCGCTACCCGCCGAGCCTCGGCTCGGTCGAGGGGCAGTTCTCCTTGGCGGAGATATTGCAGGTACGGGGTTTGCCAATCTTGATCTGGCACGACCCCGTTCTGCTCCTCCTCGATGCGCAGCGCTTCGCCCTCGGGCTCCGAGGGTTCCTCGGGGTGAACCGAGGATGGCTCGGGCTGGGCCGAGGTCACCTCGGACGAGGCCGAGGGTGCTTCGGGCTCGGGCGCGTCGCCTATCTTGACGGAGGGTTGGTGCAGATCCCGGGAGAAGACGTCCGGGGGAACCGTCGTTCGCCCCGAGGCTATCTTCGCCAGCTCGTCCGCAGTCTCGTTGTAGCGCCGGGCGATGTGGTTAAGCTCGAGCCCGTAGAACTTGTCTTCCAGGCGTCGAACCTCCTCACAGTAGGCCTCCATCTTCGGGTCACGGCAGAGGGAGTTCTTCATGACTTGGTCGATGACGAGCTGCGAGTCGCCACGCGCATCGAGGCGTCGGACCCCTAGCTCGATGGCGATTCGCAATCCGTTGATCAGAGCCTCGTACTCAGCCACATTGTTGGACGCCGGGAAATGGAGGCGAAGCACGTAGCGCAGGTGTTTCCCGAGGGGCGAGACGAAAAGCAGGCCCGCGCCAGCTCCCGTCTTCATCAGCGACCCGTCGAAAAACATGGTCCAGAGCTCTGGTTGGATCGGAGCCGTTGGCAACTGGGTATCGACCCATTCGGCTACGAAATCCGCCAGTACCTGGGACTTGATGGCCTTCCGAGGGGCAAACGAGATTGCCTCGCCCATGATTTCCACCGCCCACTTCGCGATCCGTCCTGAGGCTTCTCGGCACTGGATGATCTCCCCCAGAGGGAATGATGACACCACAGTCACCGGATGGGACTCGAAGTAATGTCGCAGCTTTCGCCTCGTCAGGATCACTGCGTATAGCAGCTTCTGGACTTGTGGGTAGCGGATCTTGGTCTCGGACAGCACTTCGCTGACGAAGTAAACTGGCCTCTGAATGGGCAAAGCATGCCCCTCTTCCTGCCTTTCGACTACGATCGCGGCGCTGACCACCTGAGTGGTTGCGGCGATGTAGACCAGGAGGGTTTCTCCATCAGCTGGGGGTACCAAGATGGGCGCCTGGGTGAGAAGCGCCTTCAGGTTCCCGAGGGCTTCCTCGGCCTCGGGAGTCCAAGTGAAGCACTCGGCCTTCCTTAAGAGGCGGTACAGGGGCAGGCCCCTTTCGCCGAGGCGCGAGATGAAACGGCTCAAGGCCGCGAGGCATCCCATGACCCTCTGTACGCCTTTTAAGTCCTTGATGGGCCCCATGTTTGTGATCGCTGCGATCTTCTCCCTGCGCCTTTCCTCATTGAATCGGCGCAGAGGCTGTCTGACCGGCCGGGCTCCGGCCCGAATATCCAGCGAGTGCTCGGCGACATCCCTCGGTATGCCGGGCATGTCCGAGGGACTCCACGCAAAAACGTCGGCGTTTGCGCGGAGAAAGTCGACGAGCACTGCTTCCTATTTGGGGTCGAGCCCGGAACCGATCCGGATCTGCTTGGAGGTGTCGCCACTGGGGTCGAGAGGGACAGGCCTTAACCGTCTCCGCTGGCTCGAAGTTGCCGGCATGCCGCTTCACGTCCGGCACCTCTCGGGAGAGGCTTTCCAGGTCGGCAATGAGGGCCTCGGACTCGGCGAGGGCCTCGGCGTACTCCACGCACTCCACGTCGCATTCGAATGCGTGTTTGTACGTGGGGCCGACGGTGATGACCCCGTTGGGGCCCGGCATCTTGAGCTTCAGGTAGGTGTAGTTGGGGATGGCCATGAACTTCGCGTAGCATGGCCTTCCCAACACTGCGTGGTAGGCTCCTCGGAACCCGACCACCTCGAACGTCAAAGTCTCCCTTCGGAAGTTGGAGGGTGTTCCGAAGCAGACAGGGAGGTCGAGCTGCCCGAGGGGCTGGACGCGCTTCCCGGGAATGATCCCGTGGAAGGGCGCAGCGCCTGCTCGGACGGATGACAGGTCGACGCGCAGGAGCCTGAGGGTCTCGGCGTAGATGATGTTGAGGCAGCTGCCTCCATCCATCAGGACCTTGGTGAGCCTGACGTCGCCGACGACGGGGTCGACGACGAGCGGGTACTTCCCCGGGCTCGGCACGTGGTCGGGGTGGTCGTCCCGGTCGAAGGTGATGGGCTTGTCGGACCAGTCTAGGTAGACTGGCGCCGCCACCTTCACCGAGCAGACCTCCCGACGCTCTTGCTTACGATGCCGAGCCGAGGCGTTTGCCGCGTGCCCTCCGTAGATCATGAAGCAATCGCGGACCTCTGGGAACTCTCCTGCTTGGCGATCCTCCCTTTTGTCGTCGTCGTGAGCCCTGCCACCCTCTGTGGGTGGCCCGGCCCTGTGGAAATGGCGCCGAAGCATGGCGCACTCTTCGAGGGTATGCTTGACGGGCCCCTGATGGTAGGGGCACGTCTCCTTGAGTGCCTTGTCGAAGAGGTTAGCACCTCCGGGGGGCTTCCGAGGGTTCTTGTGCTCGGCGGCGGCGACAAGGTCTGCATCGGGAACGTCGCGTTTCGCTTGCGACTTCCTCCTGCCTTTCTTCTTGGCGCCACGCGGAGTAGACGCCTCGGGAGTATCTTCCGACGGGCGGCCCTGGGGCTGCTTGTCCTTTCGGAAGATGGCCTCTACCGCCTCCTGGCCGGAGGCGAACTTGGTGGCGATGTCCATCAGCTCGCTCGCCCTGGTGGGGGTCTTGCGACCCAGCTTGCTCACCAGGTCGCGGCAGGTGGTGCCGGCGAGGAACGCGCCGATGACATCAGGAGTCGGTGATGTTGGGCAGCTCGGTGCGCTGCTTCGAGAACCGCCGGATGTAGTCCCGGAGAGACTCTCCCGGCAGTTGCCGACAGCTTCGGAGGTCCCAGGAATTCCTGGGGCGCACGTATGTGCCCTGGAAGTTGCCGGCGAAAGCCTGGACCAGATCTTCCCAGTTGGAAATCTGCCCCGGAGGCAGGTGCTCCAACCAGGCGCGAGCGGTGTCGGAGAGAAACAGGGGGAGGTTTCGGATGATGAGGTTGTCATCGTCCGTCCCACCTAGTTGACAGGCCAGGCGGTAGTCCGCAAGCCACAATTCCGGTCTCGTTTCCCCCGAGTACTTCGTGATAGTAGTCGGGGGTCGGAATCGGGGCGGAAACGGCGCCCGCCGAATGGCTCGGCTAAAGACCTGCGGACCGGGTGGTTCGGGCGAGGGACTCCGATCCTCCCCGCTGTCGTAGCGTCCCCCACGCCTGGGGTGATAGCCGTCGGCGCACCCTTTCGTCGAGGCAGTGCCCGACGGTCGCGATGAGGGTGCTCGTCGCCGAGGTGGCCCGGGGCCGCAGGCGCGGTGTTGCGCGTGCGTCCGGTGAAGACCGAGGCTTCCCGCGTGAGTCGGGAAGTCGCGGCACGAGGTTCCGAGGGGTACCCCTGCCTTCGGGAGGCAGAGCTTTCGGCCCGCCGGGCCGCAGCGCCTTCCAGGAGATGCTTGAGTTCTCCCTGGATTCGCCGACCCTCGGTGGTTGATGACTCCGGCATCGCGCGGAGGAGCATCGCTGCGGCGGCCAGGTCCTGACCAGTCCCGCCGGATGCGGGTGGCGGTTTGTCCCTGGCATCGTTGGCGATGCGGTGCTGGAGACCTTGGGGCAGGTGACGTATTCCTCCGGCCGGGGGCTGGCTCGCCCACACCTGCCCGATGTTCTGGCGGATTGCCTCGAGCGCTCCTGCTCCCTCATCGAGCCCGGCCTGCGCCCCGCGGACTTGCTCGAGCTGTGGGTCGTGACCCCCCGTCGGAACGGGGACCACAGCTAGCTCCCGCGGGATGTCGGCGCGAGGCGCTGGCCTAGGGGGATCACCATCCTCCGGCATGCCGAGACAGCCGCCTCCGGAGGGATCCCCTAGCTCGATGTGGAAACATTCGCGACTCGGGCCGCAGTCCTTGTCGCCAAGGCTGCGGCTGCCGTCGGAACAGTCGGAGAGGCAGTAGTCACATGCGGTCATGAAGTCCCGCATGGCACTAGGGTTGCCAGATCCGGAGAAATCCCAGCAGATGCTGGGGTCGTCATCTTCCTCGGACCCAGAGGGTCCGTAGGTCGAGACACCCGTCAATCGGTCCCAAGGCGACCGCACACGAAACCCCAGAGAGGTTGCACTCGCCTCAATGTGAGCGCCCGCCAAAGCGAGGTCGCCAGGCGGGCTGAGGCCGAGTCGAAATGACGAAAGATGGGTAGCAGTCGGTACCTTTTTGTCGACGAGGAGCGATGAAGTCACGTCGGGGGCTGACCGCGCCGTCGTCTTGGGTACGAGGGCGACGTCCTGCAGGCCCTCCGTGAGCGTGCTGGCGTCGTCCACCTGCTCGGAGTCGACGTGTTGCGGGGGGATGGCGCTCGCCTTTGCCTCGAACGCGAGGGCGACGCTTGGCGTGTCCTCCGTTGAGGCGCCGGGGATGTCGATTTGCTCGACAGCCGTCGGAGCGCGATCTCCCGCTCGGCCCTGGTTGCCCCGCCTCCTCCTCCTCCGATAGCGAGGGAGAGGATGGGGCGAGCTCGAAGGTCGTCCTTCCCCCACGCGGGAAAGACGTCGTCGATTCCGCCGCCGGCGGGCGGGCTATCCAGCCACCATTGTCGCTGCCGCGCGGCGGTGGAAGGAGTACCATGTCGTAGTTGCCGTCGAGAGACATGAACTCGAGGTTCCCGAAACGGAGCACCGTCCCGGGTTGAAGGGGTTGTTGGAGACTGCCCATCTGGAGCTTGACGGGAAATCGAACGTCAACACGCAGCAGGCCCCTACCTGGCGCGCCAACTGTCGGCGTTCCGAGACCGGGGGGTCCCCGAGCCGACGAGTGAGAGTGCCGCGTGCCCCTAGCCCAGATGGGTCGAGCGCGTGGGCGAGCGCGAAGGGGGGAACAGAGAGAGAGGTCGGTGGCCGGAGCCGGGTCGTGAGGGAGTCGGAGAATTCCCGCGGCCTTCGTGTTCGTCCCGCGCCCAGGTCGGGTGCGCTTGCAGTAGGGGGTTACAAGCGTCCGCACGAGGTGAGGGGAAGCGAGTGGCCCCGAGAGAGCGCCTACCCCTGCCCTTCGTCCCCGCGAGGCCAACCTTTCCTAAGAAGGCCCTGGTCCTTCCTTTTATAGTCGTAAGGAGAGGATCCAGGTGTACAGAATGGGGGTGTAGCAAGGTGCTACGTGTCTAGCGAGGGAGAGCTAGCGCCTAAGTACATGCCAAGGTGGCAGCCGGAGAGGTCTTGGCACCCTGTTGTTGTGGCGTCGTGGCTGTTGGAGGTGTAACGGAGCCGGACGGGGGGACAGCTGTCGAAGTGGCTGGGCCCTTGCTGACGTTCTCCTGCTTTCGTAAGGGAGCTGAGAGCCGCCGTCGTCATGATCTAGCGGGGCGCCATCATTGCCTATCTGGCGTAGCTGGCCAGATGGGACGCCGGTCTTGTTCTCTGCGACCCAAGTCGGCTCAGGGCAGGGTGATGATGACGCTTCCTGTTGACGTGGCGGTCTCGTGTCCTAGGTCGGGCGTCGTGGAGGCTCCTCCGAAGCCGAGGTCGAGTCCGTCCTGCAAGACAGAGGTAGAGTCCGAGCCCTGGGTCGGGCGAGGCGGAGATCGTTCGGCAGAGGCCGAGGCGGAGTCCGAGCCCTGGGTCGGGCGAGGCGGAGTTCGTCGTCTTCCGGGGCCTTAGCCCGAGTCCGAGCCCTGGGGTCGGGCGGAGCGGAGTTCGCCGTCTTCCGGGGCCTTAGCCCGAGTCCGAGCCCTTGGTCGGGCGGAGCGGAGTTCGCCGTCTTCCGGGGCCTTAGCCCGAGTCCAAGCCCTGGGTCGGGCGGAGCGGAGTTCGCCGTCTTCCGGGGCCTTAGCCCGAGTCCGAGCCCTGGGTCGGGCGGAGCGGAGTTCGCCGTCTTCCGGGGCCTTAGCCCGAGTCCGAGCCCTGGGTCGGGCGGAGCCTCCTATGGCACCTCTGGCGAAGTCTGGTCGCCCGTTGGTCTTACCTTTTGCGTTAAACGCCCCGGTGACTCGGTCGGTTGGCGCGGTGATTTAGTCAGGGTTTCTTCTTATCGAAGGCGGGGCCTAGGGCGAGCCGGAGATGCGTCTGCCGTGAAAGAGGAGGCCTCAGGCGAGACGGAGTCATCTTAGAGTCGGCTGCCCTCGCCCGAGGCTAGGCTCGGGCGTGGCGTGGTCAAGTCACTCGTATGGACTGATCCCTGACTTAATCAAATCCATCAGGCCTCTGCAGCTTTATGCTGATGGGGGTTACCAGCTGAGAATTAGGCGTCTTGAGGGTACCCCTAATTATGGTCCCCGACACCATGTGTGGTGTTCGTTAACTTGTACTCTTCGCTTGAATGCCATCCTTTGAAACGCTATTTATGTTTGCCTTTTGGCATATAGTTTTCCCATGCAAAGCATAGGGCTGCCCCGCACATCACTTTAATAGAATATGTTATTTTTTTAGGAAATGGAAGTAACAGAGCATAATTTAAAGACACAGCTTGGAAATGCTCTGAAGGAGCTAGAGGCTGCTCAACATAAAGCATCAACAGCAACCTCTGGAACAGCTGAAAATGCTCTACTGGAAGCTAAGTCAGTGACTGATCTTAAATCTAAAGATTTGGAGGAGAAGAAAAGGGAGCTTGTATGTTGGAGTGCTTTTGTGAATCACTTGAAGCGTTAGTACTTTTGTTAATGATTTTGTAAAGTGTTTGCAAATATGTGCAAAACATAATAACATGTGTAGGTTTTGTGAATGATTTTATTGTGGTGGTTGTTGATGGTTTATGTGATGTGGATCTATCATTGTGAAATACTAATTAAATTTGTATATCTATGTGATTATGTGTATAAAAATTGGTGATTTGTGATGCTTTTGTATATATAACAGTTGTTGAATGCTAATTAATGGTATATTATCATTATTAACGACTATAATTAGGTGCAACTTTCTGTTGGTTGCTAAATGTATAGTATAACGACTTACAGTTGGTTGCTAAATCTATAGTACAGCAACCCGCGGTTGGTCGCTAAATATACAATATTAGCAACGGACGGTCGGTCGCTAAAAAGATGTCGGTCGCTAAAGCCTTTAGCGACGGCACTTACAGCGACCATCCTTATGGGTCGCTAAAAGTTTTTAGCGACCAACCGTAGGTCGCTGAAGACCGTTTTAGCAACCAACCGTAGGTCGCTGTAAGTGAACCGTCGTGTAGTGGTCTAGGCCAGAGCCCTACTGCTCCAGTGGTACGATCACTACCGGAATCGACAGCTTTGCCGAGTGCTTGAAGCACTCGGCAAAGAGGGCTCGACACACAGTACATCGGTAAAACCTTCTTTGCCGAGTACTTTTTCTCGGGCACTCGACACAGACTTTGCCGAGTGCTAGGAAGTACTCGGCAAAGAAAAGCCACCGTCACGGCGCCGGGGTGATGGAGACGACGTTTTTGTCGAGTGTCCTAGGTGACACTCGGCAAAGGAGTTACCTTTGCCAAGTGTCTCCTAATACACTCGGTAAAGAAGTTACCTTTGCCGAGTGTCTGCCGACCAGCACTCGGCAAAGAATCCGTCAGCGGGTCCCCATCTCAAGTTCTTTGCCTGAGTGCTTTATATGGCACTCAGCAAAGCGTGCCTCTTTGCCGAGTGCCAGGGCCACTACACTCAGCAAAGAACCTATACCGGTGCCCAGGTCTTGGTTCTTTGCCGAGAACTATGGTCCTGACACTCGGCAAAGTACCTCTTTGCCGAGTGTCACACTTGGCAAAGTGACCAGTACACACCTTTTTTATTTGTTTTCCCTATTCCATCCAAACAAACAAAAGATATTTCACAGATATCACATATATACATCACAGATCATCACAGACATAAATATCCAACATAAACATTAATATACAAACATAAGTTCAGAAGTTCTCAACATAAACAATATCAACACAAGTTCAGAAGTACCAACACAAGTTTAGAAGTGTGAACACATAAGTCTAAAGCTCTGACATAAGTATTCAACATAAGTTTTGTAGTCTGAACACTAAAAACATAACTCTCGTTGAGGTAGGCGGTTGGACTGGTGCTGCGTTGGGCTGGGCTGTTCATGAGGGTTGTTGGATGCCGCCCCAGATTGGCCCTGCACAGAGAAGAGATTGCATGTGTTATACCAGATGCATTACCAACATCTAACTACAATTTTGATACTCACAGGAGTATGGAATAGAGTAGGGTCCATTGTAGGAAACAATGGAGGTGGCGGAGCGAAACCCTATGCGGCGCCAAGGCTCTGCATGTATTGAAACATCTCCGCCATCCTCTGCTGATCTGCCAGGCGTTCCCTCCTCTCTTCTTCTAGCTGGGTCTGTAATATTACAAGCCAATGTTATAGTAACTCAAAGAGAAGGTATATAACTCAAGGAATGACGAGTTACAGAAGCACTAACCTTGAGTTGATGTATGTGATGCTGTGAGCTGTCGTGCTGAGGTCGTATGGCTGGACTCGAGCTCGTGCTCCTTGCCCGCACCGGAGACAGAGTGGGAGTGGAGGACGAGTCGATTGCCCCGTCGGCAATCTAGTACCGCCCATGTCTCTTGCCTCCTCTGACCCTCATGAGCACATCAGGGTCGATCTGCTCGGTGCTCGAATCATATTCTGGGCCATGGACCTCCTGCGCCATGGCAGTGTAGTAATGAAGGCGGCTATAGACAGGGGGTTGGTGTAGGCCTTGGGCCCATCATCCGGGTTGTAGGTGACGTCGGACGTCGCTTTGCCCTTATAGGGCCATAGCATAGGCTGAGAAGATGGAGCACGGCCGGCCACCATGTGACGCTGACTACAAGAAAACCAGTGAGATAGTTAGAAATAATATCTAATCCAGTGCTATATACCTAAATAAAAAAGAGGGTTTACCCATGCTTCTGCATATTGGCCTAGGCTATGGCTGCCTTGGTGATGGGAGGGACCTTGCATCATCATACGTCGTTCTCGGCTAGCGTTGTGCGCCTCGTCCCACTCAGGAGAGCACCACCTATCCACCATCTGCTCCCAGCATAGAGGATGTGCAGCGCACCAATATGGAATCATCTACAAAGTAAACACGTAAAGTGCATATGAGAAGATAAAATAAAATTCATGCATGGAGTACTGGTACCAAACATGCATGACTTTACCTGCAGGTACTGGTCCCTGGTCAACGACATGGTTCGTGAAAGTCGCCTAGAGGGGGGTGAATAGGCGGAATTTGAAAATTATAAACTTAAAGCACAACTACAAGCCGGGGTTAGCGTTAGAATTAAATCCGAGTCCGAAATAGAGGGCGAAAACAAATCAAGGGCAAATGAAGCGAATGGCACGGTGATTTGTTTTACCAAGGTTCGGTTCTTGCAAACCTACTCCCCGTTGAGGTGGTCACAAAGACCGGGTCTCTTTCAACCCTTTCCCTCTCTCAAACGGTCACCTAGATCGAGTGAGCTTTTCTCCATAATCAAACCGGGTAACTTAGACCCCTACAAGGACCACCACAACTTGGTGTCTCTTGCTTTTGATTACAAGTTGCTTGAGAACAAGAATAGAGGAAGAAGAAAAGCGATCCAAGCGCAAGAGCTCAAAGAACACGAGCAAAACTCTCTCTTCTAGTCACTAATTGCTTTGAGTGGAATTGGGACTTGGAGAGGCTTTGATTCAATCTGTTTGTGTCTTGTATTGAATGCACTAGCTCTTGTATTGAGTGAGATGTCTGAAAAACTTGGATGCCTTGAATGGTGGTGGTTGGGGGTATTTATAGCCCCAACCACCAAAACAGCCATTAGGGAGGGCTGTTGTCGATGGGCGCACCAGACAATCCGGTGCGCCAGCCACGTCACCTAACCGTTAGGGTTCTAATGGATTCGACCGTTGGATCTCTGACTTCTTGGTGCACCAGACAGTCCGGTGCTGCACCGAACAGGCACTGTTCACTGTCCGGTGCGCCTTCTGGCGCTGCTCTAACTCTGCGTGCGCAGACGGCGCTGTTCACTGTTGCTTTTGCAGACGACTGCTGGCGTAGTAGCCGTTGCTCCGCTTGGCACACCGGACAGTCCGGTGAATTATAGCGGAGTGGCATTTCCAGAAACCCAAAGTTGAGGAGTTTAGAGTGGATCTCCTTGGTGCACCGGACACTGTCCGGTGGCACACTGGACAGTCCGATGCGCCAGACCATGGCAGTCTTTGGTTTCTTTTGCTCCTTTCTTTTTGAACCCTAACTTGTTCTTTTTATTGGTTTGTGTTGAACCTATGACACCTGTAGAGCATATAATCTAGAGCAAACTAGTTAGTCCAATTGTTTGTGTTGGGCAATTCAACCACCAAAATCATTTAGGAAAAGGTTTGACCCTATTTCCCTTTCAATCTCCCCCTTTTTGGTGATTGATGCCAACACAAAGCAAAGCAAATATATAAGTGCAGAATTGAACTAGTTTGCATAATGTAAGTGCATAGATTGCTTGGATATGAACTAATATATTATTTCTACTAGATATGCATGGATTGCTTTCTTCTTATTTAACATTTTGGACCACGCGTGCACCACTAGTTTTGTTTTTGCAAATTCTTTGGAAAATTCTTTTCAAAATCCTTTTGCAAATAGTCAAAGGTATATGAATAAGATTTAAAGAAGCATTTTCAAGATTTGAGGTTTTCTCCCCCTGTTTCAAATGCTTTTCCTTTGACTTTAAACAAAACTCCTCCTAAATGAAATTTTCCTCTTAGCTTTCAAGAGGGTTTTGGGATATATTAATTGAGATACTCTCATTAGGGGAACACCAATTTGAAAGATACTAATACCAATAAAAATTTTCAAAACATAATTAAAAATTTAGGTGGTGGTGCGGTTCTTTTGCTTTGGGCTAATACTCTCTCCCCCTTTGGCATGAATCACCAAAAACGGAGACTTTGTGAGCCCTTTTAGATTCTCTCCCCCTTTGGCCAACAATATATGAGTGAAGATTATACCAATGTGGAGAGATGGCGGAATACCGGCAAAGGGTAAATAATACCGATGGAGTTGAGTGGAAGCGTCGTCTTTGCCGAATACTCCATTTCCCTTTCAATTCTATGACTAAGTATAAGAATACACTTGAAAAACACATTAGTCATAGACATAAAAGAGATATGATCAAAGGTATATAAATGAGCTATGTGTGCAAAGTATCAATCAAAATTCCGAGAATCAAGAATGTTTAGCTCATTACTAAGTTTGGTAAAGGTTTTCTCATCTAATGGTTTGGTAAAGATATCGGCTAATTGTTCTTTGGTGTTAATATATGCTATCTCGATATCCCCCCTTTGTTGGTGATCTCTCAAAAAGTGATACCGAATGGCTATATGCTTAGTGCGACTGTGTTCAACGGGATTATCCGCCATGCGTATTGCACTCTCATTATCACATAGGAGAGGGACTTTGCTAAATTTGTAGCCATAGTCCCTGAGGGTTTGCCTCATCCAAAGCAATTGCGCACAACAATGACCTGCGGCAATATACTCGGCTTCAGCGGTAGAAAGAGCTACTGAGTTTTGTTTCTTTGAAGCCCAAGACACCGGGGATCTCCCCAGAAACTGACAAGTCACTGATGTGCTCTTCTTATCAATTTTGCACCCTGCCCAATCAGCATCTGAATATCCTAATAAATTAAAAGAGGATCCCTTGGGGTACCAAAGACCAAACTTAGGAGTATAAACTAAATATCTCAAGATTCTTTTTGCGGCCCTAAGGTGAACTTCCTTAGGATCGGCTTAGAACCTTGCACACATGCATACAGAAAGCATAATATCCGGTCGAGATGCACATAAATAGAGTAGAGATCATATCATCGACCGATATACCTTTTGATCTACGGATTTACCTCCCGTGTCGAGGTCAAGATGCCCATTGGTTCCCATGGGTGTCTTGATGGGTTTGGCATCCTTCATTCCAAACTTGGTAAGAATGTCTTGAATGTACTTCGTTTGGCTGATGAAGGTGCCCTCTTGGAGTTGCTTGACTTGAAATCCTAGAAAATACTTCAACTCTCCCATCATAGACATCTCGAATTTTTGGACCATGATCCTACTAAACTCTTCACAAGTAGATTTGTTAGTAGACCCAAATATGATATCAACAACATAAATTTGGCATACAAACAAGTCTTTTGCAATAGTTTTAGTAAAGAGAGTAGGACCGACTTTACCAACTTTGAATCCATTAGTGATAAGAAAATCTCTTAGGCATTCATACCATGCTCTTGGGGCTTGCTTGAGCCCATAAAGCGCCTTTGAGAGTTTATAGACATGGTTAGGGACTTAGGGTACTCACTATCTTCAAAGCCGGGAGGTTGCTCAACATAGACCTCTTCCTTGATTGGTCCATTGAGGAAGACGCTCTTCACGTCCATTTGATAGAGCTTAAAGCCATGGTAAGTAGCATAGGCAAGTAATATGCAAATTGATTCAAGCCTAGCTCCGGGTGCATAAGTTTCTCCAAAATCCAAACCTTTGATTTGTGAATAACCCTTGGCCACAAGTCATGCTTTGTTTCTTATCACCACACCATGCTCATCTTGCTTGTTGCGGAATACCCACTTGGTACCTACAACATTTTGGTTAGGACGTGGAACTAAATGCCATACCTCATTCCTCGTGAAGTTGTTGAGCTCCTCTTGCATTGCCAGCACCCAATCCGAATCTCTTAGTGCATCCTCAATCCTGTAAGGCTCAATAGAGGACACAAAAGAGTAATGTTCACAAAAATGAGCAACACGAGATCTAGTGGTTACCCCCTTATGAATGTCACCGAGGATGGAGTTCACAGGGTGATCTCGTTGGATTGCTTGGTGGACTCTTGGGTGTGGCGGTCTTTGACCTTGTATTTCTTGATCATCTTCCTTGTCTTGATCAACTTCATCTCCCCCTTGATCATTGTCCTCCTCTTGAGGTGGCTCATCCTCTTGATCTTCATTTTCATCACCTTGAGCTTGATCCTCATCTTGGGTTGGTGGAAATGCTTGCATGGAAGATGATGGTTGATCTTGTGCTTGTGGAGGCTCTTTGGATTCCTTAGGACACACATCCCCAATGGACATGTTCCTTAGCGCGACGTACTGAGCCTCTTCATCATCTAGCTCATCAAGATCAACTTGCTCTACTTGAGAGCCATTAGTCTCATCAAACACAATGTCACAAGAAACTTCAACTAGTCCAGTGGACTTGTTAAAGACTCTATATGCCCTTGTGTTTGAGTCATAACCAAGTAAAAAGCCTTCTACAGCCTTATGAGCAAATTTAGATTTTCTACCTCTTTTAACAAGAATAAAACATTTGCTACCAAAGACTCTAAAATATGAAACATTGGGCTTTTTACCGATGAGGAGTTCATATGATGTCTTCTTGAGGATTCGGTGAAGGTAGAGCCGGTTGATGGAGTAGTAGGCAGTGTTAATCGCCTCGGCCCAAAACCGGTCCGGTGTCTTGTACTCATCAAGCATGGTCCTCGCCATGTCAAGTAGAGTTCTATTCTTCCTCTCCACTACACCATTTTGTTGAGGTGTGTAGGGAGAATAGAACTCATGCTTGATGCCCTCCTCCTCAAGAAAGCCTTCAATTTGAGAGTTCTTGAACTCCGTCTCATTGTCGCTTCTTATTTTCTTGATCCTCAATCCGAACTCATTTTGAGCCCGTCTCAAGAATCCCTTTAAGGTCTCTTGGGTTTGAGATTTTTCCTGCAAAAAGAACACCCAAGTGAAGCGAGAATAGTCATCCACAATTACAAGACAATACTTACTCCCACCGATGCTTATGTAAGCTATCGGGCCGAATAAATCCATGTGGAGTAGCTCAAGCGGCCTGTCGGTTGTCATGATGTTCTTGTGTGGATGGTGGGCACTAACTTGCTTCCCTGCTTGACATGCGCTACAAACCCTGTCTTTCTCAAAATGAACATTTGTTAGTCCCAAAACGTGTTCTCCCTTTAGAAGCTTGTGAAGATTCTTCATCCCAACATGGGCTAGTCGGCGATGCCAGAGCCAACCCATATTAGTCTTAGCAATTAAGCAAGTGTCGAGTTCAGCTCTATTGAAATCAACTAAGTATAGCTGACCCTCTAACAATCCTTTAAATGCTACTGAATCATCACTTCTTCTAAAGACATTAACACCTAAATCTGTAAAAAGACATTTGTAACCCATTTTGCATAATTGAGAAACTGAAAGCAAATTGTAATCTAATGAATCTACAAGAAAAATATTGGAAATAGAATGGTCAGGTGATATAGCAATTTTACCAACTCCTTTGACCAAACCTTAATTTCCATCCCCGAATGTGATAGCTGTTTGGGGATCTTGGTTTTCTCATAGGAGGAGAACATCCTTTTCTTCCTAGTCATGTGGTTTGTGCACCCGCTATCAATGATCCAATTTGAGCCCCTGGATGCATAAACCTACAAAACAAGTTTAGGCCTTGTTCTTAGGTACCCAAACGGTCTTGGGTCCTTTGACATTAGAAACAAGCACCTTGGGTACCCAAACACAAGTCTTTGAGCCCTTGTGCTTGGCCCCAATATATTTGGTAACTACTTTGCCTGATTTGTTAGTTAAAACATAAGAAACATCAAAAGTTTTAAATGAAACAATAGGCTCATTTGATGCAGTAGGAGTTTTCTTTTTAGGCAATTCAGCATGAGTGGATTGCCTAGAACTAGATGCCTCACTCTTATACATAAAAGCATGATGAGAGCCAGAGTGAGCCTTCCTAGAATGAATTTTCCTAATCTTATGTTCGGGATAACCAGCAAGATATAAAATGTAGCCCTCATTATCTTGAACCATGGGAGCT
This sequence comes from Zea luxurians, assembly GCA_029449295.1. Lineage (NCBI taxonomy): Eukaryota > Viridiplantae > Streptophyta > Magnoliopsida > Poales > Poaceae > Zea > Zea luxurians. The sequence goes on from JAOPSE010000014.1 coordinate 83,009,129, forward strand.
TTGCCCTTAACAAAGTTAGACAATTTCTTAGGGGCATTAAGTTTAACATTGCCTCCCTGTTGGAAGCCAATGCCATCCTTAATGCCAGGGCGTCTCCCACTATAGAGCATGCTTCTAGCAAATTTAAATTTTTCATTTTCTATCTCATGCTCATTAATTTTAGCACTAAGTTGAGCTATGTGATCATTTTGTTGTTTAATTAAAGCTAAGTGATCATGGATAGCATCAACATTAATGTCTCTACATCTAGTACAAATGGAAACATGATCAACAATAGATGTAGAGGGTTTGCATGCATTTAATTCATCAATCTTAGCATGTAAAATAGCATTCTCATTTCTAAGATTGGAAATAGAAACATTGCAAACATCTAATTCCTTAGCCTTAGCAATTAATTTATCATTCTCAATCTTAAGGCTAGCAATTGATTCATTGTCAGTCTTAATAATTAAACTAGCATTATCATTTCTAAGACTAACAATTGAATCATCACAAATTTTTTGCTTGTCAACCTTAGAAATCAATTTAGCATTTTCAATTTTAAGGTTGGAGATAGTGTCATGGCAAATGCTAAGCTCACTAGTTAATTTTTCACATTTTTCTATTTCCTGAGCATAAGCATTTTTCACTTTAACATGCTTCTTGTTTTCCTTAATTAGGAATTCCTCTTGGCTATCCAAGAGTTCAACCTTCTCATGAATAGCTCCTATCAATTCATTCAATTTTTCTTTTTGTTGCATGTTTAAGTTGGTAAAAGAGCAAGCAAGTTATCTTCATCATCACTAGAGCTATTCTCATCACTAGATGTTGCATATTTAGTGGAGCCTCTAGATTTTACCTTCTTCTTTTTGCCGTCCTTTGCCATGAGGCACTTGTGGTCGATATTGGGGAAGAGAAGTCCCTTGTTGATGGAGATGTTGGTGGCGTCCTCGTCGGAGGAGGAGTCAGTGGAGCTCTCATCGGAGTCACATTCCCGACACACGTGGGCATCGCCGCCCTTCTTCTTGTAGTACTTCTTCTTTTCCTTTCTCCTTCCCTTCTTGTCGTCGCCCCTGTCACTATCACTAGATAATGGACATTTAGCAATAAAATGACCGAGCTTACCACACTTGTAGCAAACTTTCTTGGAACGGGGTTTGTAGTCTTTCCCCTTCCGTTGCTTGAGGATTTGACGGAAGCTCTTGATGATGAGCACCATTTCCTCGTTGTCGAGTTTGGAGGCGTCGATGGGAAGTCTACTTGATGTAGACTGTTCTTTCTTCTCCTCCGTTGCTTTGAAGGCAACGGGTTGTACTTCGGGTGTTGAGGTGGCGCCTCGCTCGATGATTTGTTTGGAGCCTTTGATCATCAATTCAAAGCTCACAAACTTTCCTATAACCTCCTCGGGAGACATTAGCTTGTATCTAGGATCACCATGAATTAATTGAACTTGTATAGGATTAAGAAAAACAAGTGATCTTAGAATAACCTTGACCATTTCATGGTCATCCCATTTTGTGCTCCTGAGGTTGCACACTTGATTCACCAAGGTCTTGAGCTGGTTGTACATGGCATGAGGCTCCTCCCCTTGGTTGAGCATGAATCGACCGAGCTCCCCCTTGATCGTTTCCTGCTTGGTGATCTCGGTCACCTCATCTCCTTCGTGCGCGGTCTTGAGTACATCCCAAATATCCTTAGCACTTTTCAACCCTTGCACTTTGTTATACTCCTCTTGACCTAGAGAATCAAGGAGTATAGTAGTGGCTTGGGAATCAAAGTGACGGATTTGGGCGACTTCGTCCGAGTCATAGCCTTCGTCCCCCGACGATGGTCCTGCGCTCCAAACTCAACAATGTTCCAAATACTAGCGTGGAGTGAGGTTAGGTGATGCCTCATTTTATCACTCCACATGTTATAATCTTCACCCTGAAAAACGGGTGGTTTGCCTAGTGGGACGGAAAGTAAAGGAGTGCGTTTAGAAATGCGAGGATAGCGTAGGGGGATCTTACTAAACTTCTTGTGCTCATGGCGCTAAGAAGTGATGGATGGCGCGTCGGAGCCGGAGGTGGATGGCGACGAAGAATCGGTCTCGTAGTAGACCACCTTCTTCATCTTCTTTTTCTTGTCACCACTCCGATGCGACTTGTGAGGAGGTGATCCCTCCTTTAGCTTGTTGCCGGACTCCTTTGATGGAGCCTTCCCGTGGCTTGTGGTGGGCTTCTCGCCAGTCACGACCTCCTTCTTGGCGTGATCTCCCGACATCACTTCGAGCGGTTAGGCTCTAATGAAGTACCGGGCTCTGATACCAATTGAAAGTCGCCTAGAGGGGGGTGAATAGGCGGAACTGAAAATTATAAACTTAAAGCACAACTACAAGCCAGGGTTAGCGTTAGAATTAAATCCGAGTCTGAAAGAGAAGGCAAAAACAAATCAAGGGCAAATGAAGCGAATGACACGGTGATTTGTTTTACCGAGGTTTGGTTCTTGCAAACCTACTCCCCGTTGAGGTGGTCACAAAGACCGGGTCTCTTTCAACCCTTTCCCTCTCTCAAACGGTCACCTAGACCGAGTGAGCTTTTCTCCTTAATCAAACCAGGTCACTTAGACCCCTACAAGGACCACCACAACTTGGTGTCTCTTGCTTTTGATTACAAGTTGCTTGAGAACAAGAATAGAGGAAGAAGAAAAGCGATCCAAGCGCAAGAGCTCAAAGAACATCGAGCAAAACTCTCTCTTCTAGTCACTAATTGCTTTGAGTGGAATTGGGACTTGGAGAGGCTTTGATTCAATCTATTTGTATTGAATGCACTAGCTCTTGTATTGAGTGAGATGTCTGAAAAACTTGGATGCCTTGAATGGTGGTGGTTGGGGGTATTTATATCCCCAACCACCAAAACAGCCGTTGGGGAGGGCTGCTGTCGATGGGCGCACACTGTCCGGTGCGCCAGCCACGTCACCTAACCGTTAGGGTTCTGACGGATTCGACCGTTAGATCTCTGACTTCTTGGTGCACCGGACAGGCACTGTTCACTGTCCGGTACGCCTTCTAGCGCTGCTCTGACTCTGCGCGCGTAGACACGCACTGTTCACTGTTGTTTTTGTAGATGACCGTTGGCGCAGTAGCCATTGCTCCGCTTGGCACACCGAACAGTCCGGTGAATTATAGCAGAGTGGCATTTCTAGAAACCCGAAGCTGAGGAGTTTAGAGTGGATCTCCCTGGTGCACCGGACAGTCTGGTGCGCCAGACCAGGGCAGTCTTCGGTTTCTTTTGCTCCTTTCTTTTTGAACCCTAACTTGTTCTTTTTATTGGTTTGTGTTGAACCTATGACAACTGTAGAGCATATAATCTAGAGCAAACTAGTTAGTCCAATTGTTTGTGTTGGGCAATTCAACCACCAAAATCATTTAGGAATAGGTTTGACCCTATTTCCCTTTCAGTTCGGGCTTGCTGCTTGGTCACCTTCTCCCCAAGGACGGAGCCGTGGTAGCTGACGATGGCCTGGATTCGGGCCTCATAGTGCATGTCCACGACGAGCTTCTTACAACTCATGGTGGCCACCACATCCGTCCTAGCCTCGTATCTAGCCTTGCATCTGAAGAAATCATGCATACAAAAACGATGTATCTATACATTATTTCAAGAATTTGCAACGAATGTGACATATTTTACATTATACTAAGACTTACCCATAGCTCTTGCTTCACCTGCTCCGCCTTGTTATTGAATTCCCGGCTGTCCCGATATACTGCATCGGGGGCGACGACGTAGTGGTCAAAGGTGTAGGCTGGGCCCGTCACTCCAGCGTACTCAACCAGTCTAGGGAAGTGTTCCCTGCACAGTAGGCCGAGGATGCCATTAGGGAGGCGACGATGGCTCCTAGCATAATCCACAACCGTCCAAGACCGGTCCAAACGATAAATAAAAAATATTAGTTTATATTATGATTTTGAACACATAATATGAACAAGAATGAAGAACATAAAGTTACATGCCTCTCCCCATCTGGCCGAATCAGCGGCTGCCTATCCCGAAGTATGGGACGCTGAGGGAGACTCGCGGGACCTCGCAGGTAGATGCTCCTCGAACCTGAGGCACCAGAACCTGAGGCGGTCTGCTGAGCTTCGTCGTCATCCTGCTGCTGGTCGTCGTCGTCCTACTGTGCCGCCTACTGCTGGACAAGGTCGTCCTGCTGCGTCGCCTGCTGTGTCTCATCCTGCTCTGCCTCGTCCGCCGTCCTGCTCCTCCTCCCCCTCCTCCTCAGCCAACCGCCCACCATATTTGTCCAAAAACCTGCAATTAAGAGTAAACAAATAAGCACATATAAAAAGATGTATTTAAAAACATGTGCGAAATAAAAAGTCATATAACATTACATCGATTAAAAATAATCTTCGTATGTGTCGGGGTTAGCCGGATCATAACTCTCATCATCACTATCAACCATTTCATAGTCAACACCATCAAAAGGCCCAAGTTCGTCATTAATGTCATTGCCTTCAAGGATTACTAAGTCATTATCATTTTGCACCTCATCATCCTCCTCATCAACAACCATTTCAATATCTACGTCCATTCCGATAGCTTCGGTTAAGTCTATCTCAAATCGCCCTTCTAGCCCATCTTCTTAGAAGAACTCTCCATCATATGCGTCCGGGTCTAAGTTATAATCTTCATCGTTAGGAATAGGTAACCTCCCGTGCGGCGATACCTTATACACAACATCCCAACCCTTAAGATGTTCTTTCGTTTAGCACACATATGGGAGATAATACACTTGTGTGGCCTATTGGGCCACGAGATAGACATCGTCTCCTAGTAAGGTGAAATCTTGTCGAATTTTGACTATCCTAAGATTAGAATGTGTCCGTCTCGTCACTTGAGGGTCAAACCAATGACATTTGAATATCACTGGAGTAAGAGGTTTGGAACCATAAAAATTGAGCTCATATATTTCTTCGATTCGTCCAAAATAATCGACATCATCAAGGCCGAGCGTAAAGACTCCAGAACACGTTGTTTTCCGATTGGGCCGACTTTGGTTGTAGTTTGTTGTGCGAAAACGCTATCCATTGACATCATACCCAGAATATTTCTTGATCCTATAAGCAAAGCCGTTGGCTACTTGTCTCTACTTGGCACTCATAGACAGATCTCTTTGGCCCTGCAAGTATTCGCAAGTTAAAAGACGCTAAATTGAGTTCATAGATGGATATTTTGACAAAATAAGCACGTACCTTACGTTTGAACCAGGAAATGAAATCGGGCAACCCATTTCTCGCACCCTTTCTAAGAAGAGTGTCATATTCCTGTAGAGTGGGGTCCCTTGATCGACGCCAGAATTCATGAAGAAATTGTTCCATGTATGGCTCACCTCTTCAAGGTTGGTCAATACATATAGCATGATATGCCACCACTCTTCATGTGTCAGGGTCTTGGTGGTCAAGCCACTTGCGCTTCCGAGTTGGCCTCGAAATATGCTAAGGTTCGATTCATTATCGCCATCATTGTAACGAGGGGGTGGATTATGCACGCTCGACACTTTGTCACCATAATAAGTTGTTGTGAAGTTTGACACCTCCTCTAGAATGTATGCCTCTGCAATTGTCACACCCGGCTTTAACGAACAAAGCCAGGTGCATCTCATACATGCGCCAAGAAGACAACATATATAATAACAGAGTGTATAGAGATAAATATCACAATAATCAGAGTATTTATTACATAGCGGAAGACTTATTACAAAATAAATATAAAACAAACTAAGGATCGTCGGTGCCAATATCAACTGAGAAACGCCACCTAGATCAGATCATACTCCTCGCCTTGTGGCTCCTCCTGAACCACCTGCTCTTCTCCTGTGGGGGGGGGGGTGTGAGACAGCAAGGGTGAGCTCACACATGATCATAGCTCAACAAGTTGTGGGGAACCAGTGGACATAAACTCACAAAGGTGTGAGTTCATGTGAAGTGTAAGGCTAATCAATGATAGGGGTTAAAAGCTGAGCATTGCTTTTAAGTAGTTGGTCAAAATTTTATTAGCAATTACTAAGTGTAAGTAAATACCAAACCATAAATAAAGTAATAGAACAGAATTAATAATAAACCCATGCAATGCGAATGACAAATTGAATTTAAGTTCCATAATTTAAACATCAGAGAGTCCTGAGCTGCTTCATGACCGCGAGCACGGCTAGTATACCAGTTTTACACTCTGCAGAGGTTGTACCCTTTACCCACAAGTCATGCTACCCATCTACCAAGGGGTCGCGAATCCCATACACCTCTACCTAGGAAGCGCGGCAGGGCAACACTACGAGGCCTTTACAAAGTTCCACTAGCTTCCGAAAACCCGCTACAGTTTATAGGAAGTTCCAATGCAGGGTTCTTGGCTGACTGCCATCGCAGCAAAATCAACCAAGGACCTCCCTACACTGACCACTCCCCTACTGCCCTTGCCCCTTTCGGGTAAGGTAGTCTTCCACTAGCTTTCCTAATTAGTCAGCCAAGGGCGTCCCATTAAACCCTTGTGGTGGCACGTGTTACTCAAGTTAAGCTCTATGTTCCAATTAACATTAATGAACTTGACATGAACATAAATAGAATAACAAGAATAATTGGAACAAAGCTATAATAAATGATTATCCCAAAACCATGTAAAGCAATAGCAAACTACCCAAGTGAATCAGGGGTAAACAAGGTAATGGGATAAACAATCTAGGGTGACCTATTGGGTCCCATCAAAATTAACCTATGCATGAGTAAATGATAATTAGAGAACATTATTGGGTAAAAAGTGGTCAAGGGCACAACTTGCCTTCAATGAGCTCCTGCTCAGCTACTTCAACCTGCTGCTCACCAGGATCCTCAGCAACGAGCTCTTCTACTCGCCACAATACAAACAAGCACAGTGCATATAGAGAAATTAACATTACACCAAACATATAAACAAAATACACAGTAATAATCTACACATTAAAATAAAATTCTAGGAACAGGAATCATAATTTTTGGAGTTATAGAATTTAAGTTATGAATTTTCAAAGGTTTCATGTGTTTTAAATAGGATTAAGTGTGGGATTAATTTTCTTACTGTTGTCATGATAAAACAGAGGCTCTAAGTGTTAGATAATAAAATTACAAAATTTTAGGAACTGGAATGGAGTGATTTGGAGGTCATATGCATTTTCTATAAATTATACAAATTCATGAATTGTTTTTATATTAAAAACTCATTTTCCAATTCATTTTCCTGATTTTATAATTCTATGGACGGGGCCTCATTTTCTGGAAAACGCAGGGGCTACGGTGCAAAGATTCCTAAGACACAGAACCCACTCACGATGGACCGCGGGTTGAATACCCAGAAAGGCAGGGTCCCATACGCAAAACGAGCAGGCTGAAGGGGTATCGGTCGCGATCAGCCGTCCGATCCACAACGGACGCCCCAGATTAGTTCGCGCTATAACTGAAGCGGTATGCAATAGCGAGCGTTAGATTTAATTCTACGGCCTGGATTTAATTAACTCTGGATCCAGTTTCTACCGCACGACGTGAGATCAACGGCGCGGATCGAATCACTGCGAAACGACACATGGGGAACTAATCCTGGCCGACCAGTGCAGATCCGATGGCCGATACCCAGCTTCCCAACCCCGGTCAGACAGCGGCAGCGCGTTTGCTGCCAGCGGCGGAGCCCTGGTTTTCACGGAGGCGCCATGACCGGCAACTGGATTCGGTGACAAAAACTCCCTAGAACTCGACCCTAACGGTTGCTATGCACACACAGAATGGGGGTAAAGGCGGTCCACGGCTTACTCACCGGAGTTAGGCGACTGGTGGAGCGAATTGCGGCGTCAAGCGGGTCCGGGACGCGGCGCACGTGGCGACGTTGAGTTATCCAGTCCGACGAGCGATTGAGCTTGCGCAGCGTCACCGGCGTGGAAATTGACGGCGGCCAACGCTCCCAGGGTCACGGCGCAGCACCGGAAACCCCACAGACGCCCAGGTGCCCGAGACTCACGAGTTCGGCGGCGACGAGCCCGCTGTCCGCCAACGAGCACTCGGTATATAGATGGCTGAGGTTAAACGGCGACAAGAAGGGGGAAGGAGGGGATTCGGCCTGATCTTTTATAGGCGTGCGGCGATTGGACTCGAGTTCAACGTCCCCGGCCGCCAAGACCGCAATTGCGCGCGCGGGCGTCGGCAGGTTGTTTGGGACGAGCACCGACACGCCTGCCCCACACGTCAGAGGAACAGAAACGAGGGTGCGATGCTGTGTGAGTATGGCAAGCGGGCCCCCGATGTCAGGGCGGAGCGCGCGAAGGGGGATGAAGGGCTGGCCGCGCGGTGGAGTTGAGCTGCGTGAGGTAACAGTGAATGGGCCGAATTACCATCTGGCGGCCCAGTTAGTTATTTTTATTCTTTTCTTTTATTCTCCTTTTCCTTTTTGATTTATTTTCTTTTCATTTGAATCTCTAATTTGAATTTGAATCCTGTTATGAACTTCACCTTTGAGTCAAATGTACAAACTCAAATCTGTATAAGAATAATATATATATTATAATTATTTTTATTCACATAGTAATTTCTTCCTTCTCTTTTCTCTTTTACATATTATTTCTAAAACCCTAAAGTGCAACTTTGGGTTAAATTCAAATCTCCATCTCATTATTGTATTTCTATTATTATTATTTTATTATCAATTGCACAAACAAGCAAAACTCCATCATGATGCACAATTTAGTGGTGTCCTTTGTTAGTTATTTATTTGTTTAAGTGAGGTGTCCACATGAAATGATGAATAGAGATAACACACATATCTATGAAGAAATATAATTTCTCCCTTTAGATCTTTCTTACAAAGTGGGTATTACAAATCCTACCCCCCTTAAAAATAATCTCGTCCTCGAGATTTAAGAAGAACGAGGGAAAAGGTGAGGAAAATCTATGTGAAGCTCTTCTTCTCTTTCCCAAGTTGCTTCATCCTCTCCATGGTGACTCCATTGTACTTTACACATCTTTATCACCTTATTCCTTGTAACTCGAGTCAATGTGTCAAGAATCTTGATCGGGTACTCCGTGTAAGTCAAATCACCCTAAACACCGAGCTCTTCCATTGGTAACTGTTCCTCGGGGACACGGAGACACTTCTTAAGTTGAGACACGTGGAACACATTATGCACATCTGATAGACTATCCGGTAACTCGAGTTGGTATGCCATCTCCCCAACTCGCCTAAAGATCAAGAACGGTCCAATATAGCGAGGGGACAATTTGCCCTTGACTTTGAATCTCCTCATCCCACGAAGTGGTGACACCTTGAGATATACATAATCTCCTTCCTCAAATTCCAGTGGTCTCCTTCTATTATCAGCATAGCTCTTTTTGTCTGGTTTGTGCTACTCTCAAATTCTCTCGAATTATACAAACTTGTTCTTCTGCCTCTTGAATAAGTTCGGGTCCAAAGAACTGTCTTCCTCTAGTCTGATCCAATATAGAGGAGTCCTGCATTTCCTGCCATATAGAGCCTCAAACAGTGACATCTTCAGACTGGTCTGGTAATTATTATTACATGAGAACTCAGCACAAGGTAGACTCTTGTCCCAACTACTACCATGTTGAAGGGCACAAGCTCTCAACATATCTTCCAATACTTGGTTAGTCCTTTCGGTCAGTCCATCAGTCTGAGGTAGGCCAAACTAAAATTCAACTTCGTGTCCATATTCTCATGAAAACTTTTCCAAAATCTGGAGGTAGACTGTGATCCTCTATCCAAAATGATCCACTTCGGTATACCGTGTAGAGACACAATCCGAGCTATATATAACTCCGCCAATTGAGATACCTTATAAGCAGTCTTGACCGGAATGAAAATAACCCATATAGAATCATATCCTTTCGAGGTGCGAGGCAATCCAGTAATGAAGTCCATACCAATCTTTTCCCACTTCCACTCGGGTATCTTCAGTGGGTATAATAGTCCAGCTGGCCTCTCGTGTTCAGCCTTAACTCTTTGACACACCTCGCACATAGCCACATGTGTAGCCACATCTCTCTTCAATCCAGACCACCAATACTTCCGCTTCAAATCCTGATACATCTTGGTACTATCAGGATGAATAGAATAATCCGAGTCATGGGCTTTCTTCAGTATAGTATCACGAAGGCTTTTAATATCAGGAACACATATCCTGTCCTTGATCCATACTGTGCTCTGCTCATCTTCCGTGAATTTCCGGACCTCGACCTTTAGTAATCAGATCCTTAATCTCTTGTATTTTAGCATCACCAATTTGTCCTTTGTGGATTTTTTTTGCTCCAAGGTTGGTTCCACATCAATAGTAACTCCTTCAGTGTGAGCAACTATCCCTAGGTTAAGTCTCCTGAAATCCTCAACAATCTCCTCGGGTAGCTAGGCAACAACAGCTGAATGAACATGCTCCTTTCGACTCAAGGCATCTGCAACCAAATTTGCCTTGCCCGGGTGATAGTGAATCTCCAAATCATAATCCTTAATAAGCTCCAACCAATGACGTTGCCTAAGGTTGAGATCCTACTGAGTGAATATATACTTCAAACTCTTATGATCCGTGTACACTTGACACTTGGTTCCCATAATATAATGTCTCCAAATCTTAAGCGCATGCACAACGGCTGCTAGTTCTAAGTAGTTCAACTCTTGTTTCCGCAATTGACGAGATGCGTAGGCAATCACATGTCCTTCTTGCATAAGCACACATCCTAAGCCTTGGCCACATGCATCACAATAGATATCAAATCCTTTCTGTAGGTCTGGCATAACCAATACTGGTGGCGACATCAATCTTTTCTTCAATTGATCAAAGCTGTCTTGGTACTTCTCGTCCCACTTAAATTCTCTTCCTTTCTCCAAAAGTGAAGTCATAGGCTTAGCAATCTTAGAAAATCCTTCAATAAATCTCCGATAATATCCTGCTAATTCCAAGAAACTCCGAATCTCAGTCACTGTAGTGGGTACTCTCCACTCCATTATCTCCTTAACCTTAGCAGGATCCACTGATATTCCTCCATTAGAAATAATATGACCAAGAAATGGCACCTCGCCAATCCAAAACTCGCACTTGCTGAACTTGGCATATAGTTGGTTATCTCGTAGCTTCTGTAGCACCAACCTCAGATGTTCCTCATGATCGTTATCACTCTGAGAATAAATGAGAATATCGTCGATGAATACCACGACGAATCTGTCCAAATACTCCATAAACACCTTGTTCATCAAGTTCATAAAATAAGCTGGTGCATTGGTTAATCCAAACGACATAACAGTAAACTCATATAATCCATATCGAGTCGAGAAAGCCGTCTTGGGAATATCCGATGGTCTAATCCTCATCTGATGGTAACCCGATCGGAGATCAATCTTCGAGAATACTCTAGCACCTCTCATCTGATCAAATAAATCCTCAATACGGGGTAACGGATACTTGTTCTTCACAGTAACATCGTTAAGAGATCTATAATCCACACACATCCGCTGCGATCCATCCTTCTTCTGTACAAACAGAACCGGTGCTCCCCAAGGTGAGGAACTCGGACGAATGTATCCAGCCTCTTGTAACTCAGTTAACTGCTTCTTAAGTTCCTTCAACTCCTCTACGGACATCCTATATGGCCGTTTAGAAATAGGGGCGGTTCCAGGTAAGAGGTCAATAACAAACTCAACTTCTCTATCAGGTGGCATCCCTGGTAACTCCTCTGGAAAGACATCCGGAAAATCTCTAACCACCCGGATGTTGTCACCAACAAACTCCTCAGGTATAAAGAACATTGCACGCATGGGTGAGGAGGTTACTGCAATATTAACTTGAAACCTTTCTCCTTTAGTGGTAGTGAGTTCTACGGTACCTCTACCACATGCTATAACGACCTTTGCCTTTCTTAGCCATGACATACCAAGGATCAAATCTATACTGCTTGACTCCAATATTATAGCAGTAGCTCCAAATTCTCTACCCATAATGGTTAATGTCAATCTACGTGTCATTTGATTCGCCTCAACAGGCCCTTTAGGTGTAATTACTATCATGGGTTTTCTCATATTTAGCAGTGGTATTTCATTTGTGTTGGCATATCTAGCAGACATGAATGAATGTGTAGCACCAGAATCAAATAATATGGTTGCAGGAATTGCATTAACATAAAACATACCAATTACGAGGTCCCCTCCATCCGGAGTAGCATCAACGCTGACTTGATTAACCTTGGCAATAGAATATCCCTTGCCAGAACTTGGAGTTTGCTGCCTGTTCTGAACTGGAGTAGTAGCCATCCTCTGTGGGCAGACATTTGCATAATGACCAGTCTTCCCACACTTGAAACATGTGGTGCCTGGACTCTGTCCTGAAAACTTCGTCGGGGTGCCAGTAGGGGTAGCCTGTCGAGGAGGTGGAGTCCTCAGTGGTGATTGCTGAACGGGGCGTGGTCCTCCTGGTCGAGTCGGTGTACCCTGTGGTGAACTGTAGCGAGGACGAACACTGCTGCTTCCTTGTCCTTGAGATATTGCCTTTCTCTTCAAATCTCCCAGCTGAACACGCTTGTGTTCAATAGCCAGGGCCTTATCAAGCAGCCTCTGAAATGACGGAAATGTGTGTGCCACTAGCGCATACTGCAGTGGTCCATTAAGTCCTTCAATGAAATGCTCCTGCTTCCTCTCGTCTTCAGCAACTTCTTCAGGGGCATATCTGGATAACTGAATAAACTTGTCGCGGTACTCGCTGACTGACATACTTCCTTGCTTCAGCGACAGAAATTCCTTCTTCTTGATCTTTATCATACCAGCTGGAATATGGTAGTTTCTGAACTGTGTACTGAATTCTGCCCAGGTAATAGTATCAGCAGCATCATGGGCAGCAGTATAAGAATCCCACCAGTCAACAGCAGGACCTGTCAGACGTCCAGAAGCATAAAGAACTTTCTCCCGGTCCGTGCACTGTGCAATATTCAGCATCTTCTCAACGGACTTCAGCCAATCATCCGCGTCTAGTGGATCAGGTGAGCTAGCGAATGTAGGTGGCTTATGACTCATGAACTCCCGGTGCTTATCACGAGGTGGAACTGGTGGTGGTGGTGGAGGCAGTGGCACTTGTTGCTGCTGTTGCTGCTGTTGTTGCTGTTGCATTTGTTGTTGCAGCTGCTGTTGTTGTGCCCTCCTTTCCTGGCGTATCTCATCTCGCTCCTGGCGCAACTCCTGTCGTATATCTTCTCTTTCCTGACGCATCTCCTGGCGTTCTTGCTGCATCTGGGCACGCATATCAGCCATAGTGTCCGCCATTTGCTGCATCACCGCCATCTGAGCAGCAACAGGTGGGTCAACTCCGCCTGGTGGAGGATTAGGAGGACTCATCTCTGCAGGTTGTGGCTGGGGTTGTCGATGTATCCACCGAGTGTGTCGATTAGGAGGCAAATCAATTCCACCACCCCGCCTGGTATTGACCATCTGAGTTAGATACATATGGTAAGAAAATAGTAGACAAGGCAGGTATTTACAAATCAGGTTACTTTGGGGAATTTTATTAGCTAAGCAGATTAATATTTTACCTATCCTAGCTAATTCAATACCTTATGGTGGTACATACTAAGATGTCCATAATTCAATCAATCAAAGAAGCAAATCAGGCATTTAGCATCAGCACAATCAAACAACATTTTAAATAGAGAAAATAGTTTTAATTTTGTCTTAGGTTCCCTATCTCTTAGAAAGATCATAGTCATAGGATTCCAAGGTGTGAAATCCATCTTGTCTTAGAGTAGAAAAGATAAGAATGATCAGAGTAGAATAGCAAAAAGGTGAGACAAGATCAAGATGAGATGAGTATAGAAGGAGTCAGAGTAAGGTAAGTAGGAGAGGGTTTGTCCATTTCTACCTAGGTCTCGTCCTACAGTCAACATTCCTCTGATACCACTTCTGTCACACCCGGCTTTAAGGAACAAAGCCAGGTGCATCTCATACATGCGCCAAGAAGACAACATATATAATAACAGAGTGTATAGAGATAAATGTCACAATAATCAGAGTATTTATTACATAGCGGAAGACTTATTACAAAATAAATATAAAACAAACTAAGGATCGTCGGCGCCAATATCAACTGAGAAACGCCACCTAGATCAGATCATACTCCTCGCCTTGTGGCTCCTCCTGAACCACCTGCTCTTCTCCTGTGGGGGGGTGTGAGACAGCAAGGGTGAGCTCACACATGATCATAGCTCAACAAGTTGTGGGGAACCAGTGGACATAAACTCACAAAGGTGTGAGTTCATGTGAAGTGTAAGGCTAATCAATGATAGGGGTTAAAAGCTGAGCATTGCTTTTAAGTAGTTGGTCAAAATTTTATTAGCAATTACTAAGTGTAAGTAAATACCAAACCATAAATAAAGTAATAGAACAGAATTAATAATAAACCCATGCAATGCGAATGACAAATTGAATTTAAGTTCCATAATTTAAACATCAGAGAGTACTGAGCTGCTCATGACCGCGAGCACGGCTAGTATACCAGTTTTACACTCTGCAGAGGTTGTACCCTTTACCCACAAGTCATGCTACCCATCTGCCAAGGGGTCGCGAATCCCATACACCTCTACCTAGGAAGCGCGACAGGGCAACACTACGAGGCCTTTACAAAGTTCCACTAGCTTCCGAAAACCCGCTACAGTTTATAGGAAGTTCCAATGCAGGGTTCTTGGCTGACTGCCATCGCAGCAAAATCAACCAAGGACCTCCCTACACTGACCACTCCCCTACTGCCCTTGCCCCTTTCGGTAAGGTAGTCTTCCACTAGCTTTCCTAATTAGTCAGCCAAGGGCGTCCCATTAAACCCTTGTGGTGGCACGTGTTACTCAAGTTAAGCTCTATGTTCCAATTAACATTAATGAACTTGACATGAACATAAATAGAATAACAAGAATAATTGGAACATAGCTATAATAAATGATTATCCCAAAACCATGTAAAGCAATAGCAAACTACCCAAGTGAATCAGGGGTAAACAAGGTAATGGGATAAACAATCTAGGGTGACCTATTGGGTCCCATCAAAATTAACCTATGCATGAGTAAATGATAATTAGAGAACATTATTGGGTAAAAAGTGGTCAAGGGCACAACTTGCCTTCAATGAGCTCCTGCTCAGCTACTTCAACCTGCTGCTCACCAGGATCCTCAGCAACGGGCTCTTCTACTCGCCACAATACAAACAAGCACAGTGCATATAGAGAAATTAACATTACACCAAACATATAAACAAAATACACAGTAATAATCTACACATTAAAATAAAATTCTAGGAACAGGAATCATAATTTTTGGAGTTATAGAATTTAAGTTATGAATTTTCAAAGGTTTCATGTGTTTTAAATAGGATTAAGTGTGGGATTAATTTTCTTACTGTTGTCATGATAAAACAGAGGCTCTAAGTGTTAGATAATAAAATTACAAAATTTTAGGAACTGGAATGGAGTGATTTGGAGGTCATATGCATTTTCTATAAATTATACAAATTCATGAATTGTTTTTATATTAAAAACTCATTTTCCAATTCATTTTCCTGATTTTATAATTCTCTGGACGGGGCCTCATTTTTTGGAAAACGCAGGGGCTACGGTGCAAAGATTCCTAAGACACAGAACCCACTCACGATGGACCGCGGGTTGAATACCCAGAAAGGCAGGGTCCCATACGCAAAACGAGCAGGCTGAAGGGGTATCGGTCGCGATCAGCCGTCCGATCCACAACGGACGCCCCAGATTAGTTCGCGCTATAACTGAAGCGGTATGCAATAGCGAGCGTTAGATTTAATTCTACGGCCTGGATTTAATTAACTCTGGATCCAGTTTCTACCGCACGACGTGAGATCAACGGCGCAGATCGAATCACTGCGAAACGACACATGGGGAACTAATCCTGGCCGACCAGTGCAGATCCGATGGCCGATACCCAGCTTCCCAACCCCGGTCAGACAGCGGCGGCGCGTTTGCTGCCAGCGGCGGAGCCCTGGTTTTCACGGAGGCGCCATGACCGGCAACTGGATTCGGTGACAAAAACTCCCTAGAACTCGACCCTAACGGTTGCTATGCACACACAGAATGGGGGTAAAGGCGGTCCACGGCTTACTCACCGGAGTTAGGCGACTGGTGGAGCGAATTGCGGCGTCAAGCGGGTCCGGGACGCGGCACACGTGGCGACGTCGAGTTATCCAGTCCGACGAGCGATTGAGCTTGCGCAGCGTCACCGGCGTGGAAATTGACGGCGGCCAACGCTCCCAGGGTCACGGCGCAGCACCGGAAACCCCACAGACGCCCAGGTGCCCGAGACTCACGAGTTCGGCGGCGACGAGCCCGCTGTCCGCCAACGAGCACTCGGTATATAGATGGCTGAGGTTAAACGGCGACAAGAAGGGGGAAGGAGGGGATTCGACCCGATCTTTTATAGGCGTGCGGCGATTGGAATCGAGTTCAACGTCCCCGGCCGCCAAGACCGCGATTGCGCGCGCGGGCGTCGGCAGATTGTTAGGGACGAGCACCAACACGCCTGCCCCACACGTCAGAGGAACAGAAACGAGGGTGCGATGCTGTGTGAGTATGGCAAGCGGGCCCCCGATGTCAGGGCGGAGCGCGCGAAGGGGGGTGAAGGGCTGGCCGCGCGGTGGAGTTGAGCTGCGTGAGGTAACAGTGAATGGGCCGAATTACCATCTGGCGGCCCAGTTAGTTATTTTTATTCTTTTCTTTTATTCTCCTTTTCCTTTTTGATTTATTTTCTTTTCATTTGAATCTCTAATTTGAATTTGAATCCTGTTATGAACTTCACCTTTGAGTCAAATGTACAAACTCAAATCTGTATAAGAATAATATATATATTATAATTATTTTTATTCACATAGTAATTTCTTCCTTCTCTTTTCTCTTTTACATATTATTTCTAAAACCCTAAAGTGCAACTTTGGGTTAAATTCAAATCTCCATCTCATTATTGTATTTCTATTATTATTATTTTATTATCAATTGCACAAACAAGCAAAACTCCATCATGATGCACAATTTAGTGGTGTCCTTTGTTAGTTATTTATTTGTTTAAGTGAGGTGTCCACATGAAATGATGAATAGAGATAACACACATATCTATGAAGAAATATAATTTCTCCCTTTAGATCTTTCTTACAAAGTGGGTATTACAGCAATGGAAGCCTCGATTTTGCATTTATTTCTACATTTCTTTCGAATAGTCTTTAGACATCTCTCAATTGGATAGCACCAACGTCCCTGCACGGCCCCCCATTCGTGCCTCATAGGGGAGATGAAGAATCAAATGCTGCATTGGATTGAAGAAGCCGGGTGGAAATATCTTCTCAAGCTTACACAGTAATACGGGTGCCAATCTTTCCAAGTCTGTAACCACGGTCCGAGATAACTCTTTTACACAAAGCTGATGGAAGAAATAGCTCAACTCTGAAAGCGCTAGCCAGACATGCTCAGGGACATAGCCTCGAACCATCGCAGGAAGAATCCGTTCAATCCATATGTGGAAGTCATGACTCTTCATCCCTAAGACTCGCATAGTAGATAAGTTCACCCCCTACTCAGGTTAGCTGCATACCCATCAGGGAACATCAACATCTTGATCCACTAAAGTACTTCCTTCCTCTAGGCCCTACTTAGGACGAAATCGGCCTTAGGCCTTCTCCATGTCTTTCCACCACTTCGTGGCTTCATCTCTTGGTTTGGTCTATCACATAACGCTGCCAGATCCACTCTTGCCTTCACGTTATCCTTTGACTTATTAGGAATGTCCATAATTGTTGCCCACAGTGCCTCGGCAACATTCTTTTCAGTGTGCATCACATCAATGTTGTGTGGAAGGAGCAGGTCGTCATAATAGGGGAGCCGAGTCAAGCCAGACTTATGTGTCCACATATGCTGCTCACCATATCCCACAAAACCACCTTCTGTATTGGCCACGAGCCCATCTATCTATTGACGAATTTTGGCACCAGTCATCGTTGCAGGTGAGCAGTTTGTCACTACGACACCTTTCGTAAAGTTCTTGATGTCTAGGCGGAATGGATGGTCAGGAGGGAGAAATTGTCGATGTTTATCAAAGGACGAATATTTGTCACCCTTTTTCAACCAAATGAACCTGAGAGCTTTCTTGCAAACTAGGCATGGGAACTTACCGTGAACACACCAGGCGCAGAATAGCCCATACGCCGGTAAGTCATGCATGGAGTACTGGTACCAAACATGCATTCTGAAGTTTGTCTTCGTAGCTCGGTCATACATCCATACCCGTTCCTCCCAGGCACATACCAATTCATCGATCAAAGGCTCTAGGTACACACCCATTTTATTCCCCGGGTGTCCGAGAATTATCAACGACACGAATATATTCTGCCTTTAAAAGCACACACCAGGGGGGAGATTGATTAGGATAACAAACACGGGCCAACATGTGTACGGGGCAGCGCTCATTCCATAGGGATTGAACCCATCTATGGCCAGCGCAACACGTACATTACGAGCCTCTTCGGCTTTCTCACGGTGAATAGCATCCAAGTGTTTCCATGCTTCACCATCAGATGCGTGCACCATCTTGTCAGGATTGTATCGTTTTCCATTTTTGTGCCATGTCATCTGTTTCGCGGATTCCTCTGTCATGTACAGACGCTGAATCCTCGGTATGAACGGAAGGTGCCGTAGGATTGTCAAGGGGATGTCGAGCTGCCTCTTCAGTCCATCACCAGAGTCTACCTCCATGAACCTAGACGATTTACACTTGGGACAGTACTTTACCTCCGCGTATTCTTTCCTAAATAGCACGCAACCCTTCGGACAAGCATGAATCTGCTCATACGTCATCTTGAGTGCATGAAGGAGTTTCTGTGCCTCGTACATGCTCTTTGGCAGAACGTGATCATCCGGAAGCAGGCTCCCAATAACCGTCAACAAGCCATCGAATGCGTCTCTACTCATGCTGTACTGCAACTTGAACGCCATTACATGCCCAATAGCATCCAGTTGAGAAACCTTTGTCTGGCCGTGAAGGGGCTTCTATGCCACGTCAAACATGTCGCAGAACGCCTTTGCAGTCGGCTCTAGCTCGTCATCCATACATCCTCCCGTGTACTGTGCCTCCTGATAGTCATTCAACATATCAGCTACCCCCGCATCGGCATCATAATCCTCAACACGTTGTCTCAGCATCTCCTCTCTCGTACGATGCGCTTCACCATGAAAGATCCATCGAGTATAGCTCGGCGTAAATCCATTCTTCCAAATATGTTCTACCATGGCCTTCTTTGGTTTTCTTTTCCAGTTGGCACATTTGCTGCACGGGCATGGGACTAGACTCGCTCCTTTAGCAGCTTCGCCATATGCCCGTTCCACGAAATCATCGGTCTTTCTAATCCATTCAGGAGTGACATCGTTCCTTCCTCTACGGCCCGTGTACATCCACTCACAGTCCTCCATCCTCTAACAGAAGCCTATCAATAGAAAATTTCAGCAACACCTCCCCTGCACGGGGAGGTTTCGAAATCCTGGAAATAAAAGTATCAGCATCATGGCTGACATCCACGCATAATTCAACGACACGATGGCTAGAAATCACACACACACACACACACACACACACACACACACACACACACACACACACACACACACACACATATATATATATATATATATATTCAATCCATGAGACATCCACGCATAATTCATATATATATATCCGCTTCTATTCTATCCTTGAAATATGCATGTTTTAGAGTTCGGCATTCTTTTATTAATCTACTAGAAAAAGGTTATCTACACAATCCACACAATGCATTGGACATCATATCGATGGCATAGGGATCATATACAAATTCTAATTACCTAGTGGCTAGAGATCATATAACTCTAACTATCCATCACATTATCAATCACATGCTCACATATATAGAGAATGATTTACCGAGCGGCGGCGTGGTGCTGGGTGCGACGATGGTTGAGGGCGAGGTGTGGGGGCGTGACGGTGTGGTGCCGGGCGTGGCGTAGTGGGGCCAGGGCGGTGTGGCGACGGCGGTTGAGGCCGGGCGTGGCGCACCGGAGTGGGGGTGCGGCACGGCGGTGATGGGGCGCGGAGGTGTGGGGGCACGACGGAGTGGGGGCGCGGCGCGGCGGTGAAGTGAAGATAGATCGGAGCCAAGTGAAAAGAAGCCCGTATGGGGCTTTGTAAAGAGACTTTGCCGAGTGTCCACAATCTGGCACTCGGCAAAGTTTTTTTAAAATTTAAAAATATGCTTTGCCGAGTGCCAGATCGTGGGCACTTGGCAAAGAGGTCTTTGCCGAGTGCCAACTGGCAGGCACTCAGCAAAGACATCTTTGCCGAGTGTTATCCCATTGACACTCGGTAAAGCATATTTTTACTTTTTAAATTTTGTAACCAAACTTTTTGTGGTATGTTCCTACACTATGTAGACCTACATGTACCATTTTGGGACAATTATAACAGAGTTTCAATAGGTAGTAGATTTAGTTCGTTTATTTGAATTTCTTCGGAAAATTCAGATTTGAACTGCAGGTCACTCGAAACTTGAAAACCTGTGCATGCAAAAATGATATCCATGCTACTTAGCACAAGTTATGACCAATTTCAAGAGCGGACCAGAAACTTTGAGCAACATGCTCACTAAACATGGTCGTGAACTTGCCATCCACATGTTTAAAAATTATATAAAACACAAACAAAGTCAGAAAATCATGAAACTTGTCCACGTGTCATGATATCATATATAGAGGCTGTGTTAAAAATTTGAGAAAATTTCGAGAAAGCTGTGACACACTATGTGTAGAAACCTAAGAGATCCACATAGAAACCTAAGAGCACCCTGCGGCAGGGCAGAGAGGTTAGAGATATAGGACGACGTGCGCGCACCAATCAGCATCCATGCGACACAGCAACAACGCCGGTGATCCAGAAAGCTGCTACTAGTTACCAGAGGGCCTGGGCGGGGGCGGGAGCGGGAGTGAGCGCGTCGGCGGAGGCGTGCGGCGGTGGCTTCGGTCCTAGTGGAAGACACAGGAGAGTGAAAGGAGATTGAGAAGAGGATAAGATTGAGTAGGGGTTTAAGATAAAAAATATAACTTTCTAGAGTAAAGTCGTAGGAAGTTACTTAACTTCCTAGAGCAGGCCGTAGGAAGTTAGTTTTTCGTTTGACTGGTCAAAAGCTAAAATCTAACTTCCTAGAGGAGGCCGTAGGAAGTTAGCATGAGCAGCTAATTTCCTAGAGGCGGCCGTAGGAAGTTACCTTTTTGTTTGACTGGTCAAACGCAACTTCCTAGAGGAGGCCGTAGGAAGTTAGCATGGGCAGCTAACTTCCTAGAGGCGGCCGTAGAAAGTTAGCTTTTTGTTTGACCGGTCAAAAGCTGAAAGCTAACTTCCTAGAGGAGACCGTAGGAAGTTAGCATGGACAACTAACTTTTTAAAGGCGGCCGTAGGAAGTTAGTGGCTCGTTTGACCGCACCCGTAGATCAGCAACTAAAAGCTAACTTCCTAGAGGAGACCGTAGGAAGTTAGCTGCCTATGCTAACTTCTTAGAGGCAACCATAGAAAGTTAGCTACCCATGCTAACTTCCTACGACCGCCTTTAGGAAGTTAGCGGCTCGCTTGACCACACACGGGTCGAAATGTGAAAGTTAACTTCCTACAGCTTTTATAAAATACCGTAGGAAGTTATGTTTATTTTCTAAAGCTACGAGTTGCCTCTCGGAAGTTATTTATTTTCTATGGTTTGTTATAAAAGCTGTAGGAAGTTAAAAAACCGTAGGAAGTGTATGATTTTGGTGTAGTGAGTGACATCCTCGATAAAGATGTTGATGTCAAGTAGGTCTCTATGGAAATAATCAACTAAGCCAATTGCTTTAGCACCTCAGCATCGGCTAAAATGCATTCAATCACTAATTGGTAGTGGTGAACCTGCTTTAAGCATCTTCTCCATCTTCATTTGAAGCAACGAGCTTAAAATTTCGATTTTGGAGAGTTTTTTCCTGCAAACTTGTTTCTGGCCATTTTGAGTGTTTTGTTATTCTCGTCAGTCATCACTAAAGATATCCAACCACTTGTTGATCTGCGAGCATTTTTTTTACTTTTAGTGTTTTAGAGGTTTTGGTGAAGCTTTGGGAAGTGAGCCAAGATTATCCGTGAGCAAAGATTTTTATTGGCTCCTATTTACCCTCTGATCGTTTGGTTCAATCCTTCACACATATTTATATACATCTTCAAGTAAAAAAACAAGTTGTAATTACCCTCTGACAGTTGTCGAAAATTATATCATTTCTGATGGTCGAGACAGTCCGTTGAAAATCACATTAGTGCAAGTACAATAATAAGCTCTAAACCTATTTATATGATATTTTTGCTTATGTGGAAGAGACATTAAAAAGTAGGAGTTGGCTCTTATGTAAGAGCTAGGTGATAGACCGACTTCAAGATAAAAGATGAAAGAAAAAGAGACAATGGATTTATCTAAGAGCCAATCTTAGAGTCAGCTTTATTATATTAATGTGTTTATTGTTAGCTATAGATACTATGGTAAAGAGTTAGAGCCAACAATAAAGTCTATTATTAAACTTGCTCTTACTTTCGATGGTTTTTAAGACAGCCGTCAGAAGTAATTAGGACCCTCGGGTTTTGTGTAGTGTTTTATCACAAGGCCGGCCGGCCTAGATACTCATAAGGGCATGTACAACCTAGATACTGCTGCACGGTACTCCAAATATAAGACACAACTAAAACACAACATAATACAGTGGTCGTGTCTAAAACATGTATCTTACCATATTCATTATACCAATCAGAGCATTCAATAAATTAAAGTGACCAATCAGCTAGTCTCCTGTCTCGAACATAGAGTTAAGACACTGTGTCTTCGTCAAGATACATGTGTTGAGTTTTTTTACATTCACTTCCCTAGACACACTTTAAGACCCAACTTAAGACACCCATTATATATGCTCTAAGCTAGCTAGTCCGGCCACGCGCAGCGGCGTCGGCGGCCCACTCTGTGATT
This sequence comes from Zea luxurians, assembly GCA_029449295.1. Classification (NCBI taxonomy): domain Eukaryota; kingdom Viridiplantae; phylum Streptophyta; class Magnoliopsida; order Poales; family Poaceae; genus Zea; species Zea luxurians. The sequence goes on from JAOPSE010000014.1 coordinate 83,032,192, forward strand.
CCGCTCGCGTCGGCGGACACACGGCTGCGAACTGAAGGCAACAAAACGCCGCGGTGACGTCGACGGCCCCGCGAAGCTGACGAGCTTGAGCCGGAGCGCGACCTCTCGACCAGGCATCTGGGCTCTCCGGCTCTGGCATCGGATGCTCGCTCGGCATCTGCAACACATTTCGTACGTACGTCTCGATCTCTCTCAGTGAAAGCCCAACCTCCCCGGCCGGCCGGTCCCGGCGGTGTCCCTCCCAAGAGATGTGGATCTATGGACGACTTGCGCGCGGACGCATGCATGCACTGCAATCAGAGCCACCGCCAGGGGACCTCGGCAGCAGATAGCTGTGCGCTCGACTCGTCAGGGGCCTTCAATTCATGGCTGCCAGTGGCCGGCCAAGCTAGAGCAAATCTGTGGATGATTGATGCACTTGACTCGTGGATGCATAAGGATTTATTTTACGGGTTCATGTATGGTTAAATTTTAACTAATTAATTCTATAGATTCTGAATTTTTTTGGATGCATTTGCAAGCAGTAGCTGTAGTGTCTGTGTAGCTTCGGCCCTGGCTGCTGCCCGATCTCGCCTGCCCAGGCGCAGCAGCTAAAGCTAACAGACAGACCCAAGGGGTGTGAGGTTGCTGCTGCTCAAGAAGCGGCGCGTGGCCATAGAAAATACGCGGTGCAGCAGCCAACGAACCGCCATCATCGCCGTCGCCGTCGTCTAAAACAGTGTGTGTATGGGGTGAGCTGCAGCTGCACTGGATGGGTGGAGCTAGGCGGAATCCCTGTCCGGCCGGCCTGGTCCTTCGCCGACTACACTATAACTCTTCTGTTGGACTGGACAGCACATGTCGACGACGATTCGTCGTTAACTAGTTAGGTGCGAGTTTGTCATTCGAGCAGCAGCACAGATCGATCGATCGATCGATCGACCAGTGACAACTTCGATCGGCTAGATCTGGAGCACTGTGGCGACTTAATTTGCTGTACGATCCGCCGTCTCAACCTTAGTTTCTCCGTCCGTCGCTAGCGCTGCCGCTGCTCGCCTCGCGCGCGGTATATCTTTAGAACGGCTGGGACCGTGCGTGCATGTGCCCCAGAGCTATATATGGGCACATCTAATAGCCCAGCTACTACCTGATCTGAGGTAGCGGCCAATTGAATTTCTGGTCCAGGAACAGCTTAATACTGCCGTGCACGTACGGTGCATCACCCTTGCTACCCTGGCCCTCAAGGCGCGCGCGCTTCATCTGTCAACTCATTCACTCTCATCAAAGAGGACCTGCGTATACGTGGCAGAGAAGAGATGCATGGTCCTTCCAGAGACTCCAAGTATGTCTGTGGGGGCATGTCTGTCAGCAGCAGCGCTAGCTCGAGGATCGGATCCGACGATGTCGTTGGCCGCACCTTCTTCACTTCTCTGTTATTATCGCGGTATCGCCACTGTCATTCCTCTACCGGCGGCGCTACTCTTCGACCAAGGGGATCATCATCACGTACAGCGTGCCTTTACTGCAAAAATCAACTCTAATCGGGTAAATTTGGCGTGTATTTGTTTCACTCTCTAATCTGCGTAATCTGTCCAATATAATTTGTTGGATTGATCTCAAGAACTCAGATCCAACTCATGATAGTGCGTCCCCCTCTCACGCACAACGGAGATAAAAACTAAGGACGAGGCTTTGCACAATTTCTTTGACTAGTGTCTTAAAGCACTCGGCAAAGCCTGAAAAACACTCGGCGAAAACTTTGCCGAGTGACACTTGAAAAAAAAGGGCTCGGTGCACTGTATATCGACAACGACTTGTTTGCTAAGTGCTTTTTGTCGGTCACTCGGTATTGACGAGTGGCACATGTCTCTCGACAAAGAAAAGTCACCGTCACGACGACAAGTGAGGGCAACCAAGACTTTTCCGAGTGCTATTGTGACACTCGGCAAAGGCTCACTCTTTGCTGACTGTCTATTGTACTGACACTCGGCAAAGAAGCACCCCGTGGATCCTTTGTCAGTTCCTTCGCCGAGTGTATTAGGAGGAGCCTTTGCCGAATGCCCGCTGGACAAGCTCTCTGCAAAGAGAGCACCAACGGGCCCCTTTGTCAGTTCCTTTGCCGAGTGCATTTGTTGGCACTCGGCAAAGGTTGCTTCTCTGCCGAGTGTCCCGGCCACAACACTCGGCAAAGAAGCTTTACTAGTTCCCATGTGTGTCTTCTTTGCCGAGTGTTATGGACATGACACTCGACAAAGTTACTAGAATACCCATTTTTATTTGTTTTTGTTGTTCCATCCAACAAACAAAAGATATATCACATAATCATCACATATACATCACAGATCACAGAATCATCACATACATCAAACACACAACATAACTCACAAAGATCACATGTTTCTTCACAAAGATCACATGTTTCTTCACAAAGTCACAAGTACCACAAAATAGTTCACATCACTAACAAGTACTCACATAAACAAGTCCACAAACATCCAATATATGGTATAAACATGTCTCACAACTAAGTTTAGAAGAACATAAACGAGGTGGGCGGCTGGACTGGTTCGACGATGGGCTAGGCGATCCATGAGGGTTGTTGGATGCTGCAGATTGTCACTACATAGAGAAGAGATTGCATGTGTTATACCAGATGAATATATATTATGCAGGACTAGAATTTTGATACACACAGGAGTATGGAACTGAACAGGGTCAGCTAGAGGGAATAATGGAGGTGGTGGAGCAAAACACCGTGTGGCGCCAAGGCTCTACATGTACTGGAACATCTCCGTCATCCTCTACTGATGTGCCAAGCGAGCCACTCGCTCCACCCTCATCCTCGCCTCCATCTCCTGCCGTTCCCTCCTCCTTCTTGGTGACCTGTAGTATTTTACCCCAATGTTATAATAACTCAAAGAGAAGGTATATAACTTAAGAAATGATGAGTTACAAAAGCACTAACTTGGAGTTGCTATATCCGATGGTGTGAGCTATCATGCCGAGGTCGTATGGCTAGACTCGCGCTCGTGCTCCTTACTCGCATATAAGACAGAGTGGGCGGAGTGGACGACGAGTCGATTGTCCTGTCGACAATCCAGGACCGCCCATGCCTCTTGCCTCCTCCGACCCTTATGAGGACATCTCCGTCGATGTCCTCGATCCTCGGATCATAATCTGGCCCATGGACCTCTTGTGTCATGGCAGTGTACTCACTTAGGCGGCTGTAGACGGCGCGGTTGCTATACGCCTCAGGCCCGTCCTCCTGGTTGTAGGTGGCGTCGGACGTCGCCTTGCCCTTGTGGGCTATAGCATACACTGAGAAGATGGAGCAAGACTGGCCACAATGTGACACCGACTGTAAGAAAACCAATGAGTTAGTTAGAAATCATGTCTAATCGAATGTTATATACCTAAATTAAGAAGTGTGTGTACCCATGCCGAGATAGTTAGAAATCATGCCTAATCGAGGTTTTTAATTTAAAAATTGCTTTGTCGAGTGTCCTGGATCTGACACTCAGCAAATATTGTTTTAATTATTTAAAAATTCTTTGCCGAGTGTCCTCCAGTGGGCACTTGGCAAAATAAGGCTTTGCCGAGTGTCCTCTTGTGACACTCGGCAAAGTATATTTTTGTTTTTTTTCTTTTTTCCCACCAAAATTTTTGTGGTGTTTTCCTACAGTATGTAGATCTACATGTTCAATTTTGGCACATTTATCAAAGTGTTTGCTATAACAATTAGATTTAGTTTGTTTAATTAAATTTCTTCAGATAATTTAGATTTGAACTGCAAGTCACTCGAAAAATGAAAAAATGATATTCATGTAATTTAGCACAAGTTACGACCTATTTCAGAAGTAGACCATAATTTTCGAGCACCATGGTCACGAAACAAGACCGTGAACTTGCAATCCAGTTGTTTTAAAATTGTATAAAACACAAACAAAGTCAGAAACTCATGAAACTTGTTGAGATATCATGATATCATATGTAGAGGTTATGATAAAAAATTGAGAATGTTTCGAGAAAGTTGTCACACATTATATGTAGAAACCTAAGTGTTCTCTACATGAAATCATATAACTTCAATGTAGATCGGCTAGGTTTCAACACATAGTGCGTGATAACTTTCACGAAACATTTTCAATTTTTTATCACAACCTCTACATATGATATCATGACATCTGGACAAGTTTCATGATTTTCTGACTTTGTTTGTGTTTTATACAATTTTAAAACAACTGGATGGTGCTCGAAATTCGTGCGTTATTCGCGTGTTGTCACGTGCATTGTCAAGCGTCGTTCAGTCATTCACACGTGTCGCACGTGCTGTTTCACGTGTGTTGCGCGCGTCGTTGTTGCATGTCGTGTGCTGTCCGCGCATGATATCAAACAGTTCGCTTATAAGCGCTCGTGTTAATTAATTAATTACTTGTTTAACCCAACAGCTATTAGAATAGAAAATTAATCGAAACTAAGTAGTAGATTTAATGTACAGTTAATAAATGTCGAATAATGCGAGTATGTCGACTTAAATATTCTAATTAATACTCGTTTAGCGTAAACACGTCAACTTCTCGACCGTAGCTCTCACTATCGCGTTTGTTCTCCTCGCATAACCGTAGTAGCGAGCTTATATTTCGTATTGCCTGTTTTTTATGTTTTTCTTTGTATGGTGTAATGTTCTTATGCATACCTATATGTTTGTTTGCTTGTGCTTGTTCGTCTTCGCTTCATGTTGTGATTAGAATGCAATTCGTTCCTGAGATTCAGTGAATCGACGATCAAGCTTTGGTGAACAAGAAATCAAGCTCTTCGAGAATACAAGGTTGAAGACCCTGAGCATATGTTTGGTGAAGGCAAGTGTCCTCTGACCCATTGTATCCTATTTACTTTATAATTTACTGTCCCGCATACCATGATCAACCTAAGGATGGACTAGTATTTGTTTTCCTGTCCTTGTTTACCCTTTGGGAATTGGTTACTATGATTACTATTATGCTATTGCTTTACAATCAATGAACACGATGAGAACATTTATGATACAATGATGCTATCTTGATTATGATTATGAGCTTGTGATACTAAAAGAGGCTCGGGAGGTTTCTCGAGTACTTCTCCATAAGGACCTGTTCGTTGGATGACCACCCAAAAAAACAGTGCAGCCATGAGGGTGGAATGGGACGCCCTTAACTAACCTAAGTGCCGTTAATGGGGCTCGGTGTACGTGGCTCGCTCTGCCGAAGGTGGTTTTCCCCTTGGGGAGGAGTGCGGTGCATTTAGAAAACCTAACGAGTGGCTACAACTTCGGGGAATCTTTGTAAAGGCTTTGTAGTGAGACCCTGCGAGTTCACCTTGGAAGTGATCAATGGGGAGTCATGATCCCCAGGGAGAATGGGAATCACGGCTCATGGGTAAAGTGTGCGACCTCTTCAGAGGAATGAAACTGATATATCAGTCGTGCTCACGGTTATGAGCAGCCTTGGGAGCTCCGTTGATTAAAGATACATATGGTTCGAGATAATATGGTTCTATTTCTGGTTTTGGTTCGATGCTGATAATGATGTTCCTTGATGAGGAAATGATTCACAGGTTGGTTATTGCTAAAACTTGGCTTCTACTAATAATAAATAATTGACGATCTAAAATCAACTGTTTTGATCCTAACCCCACATAAAGCTAGTCCACCTCAGCCAAATAGGACATTTGCTGAGTACATTGATGTGTACTCACCCTTGCTTTCACAAAACACCAGGTTGCCTTTAGTGCAACCTATGCTCAGGTAAAGAAGAAAAAGAAGAAGGCGTCGAGGTGGATCTCTAGTAGTTCCAAGACTTTGACGGGTTCAAGGATTAGGCTAGCGACCTCCCCCATTCAGCTGCCTGTGACGGGTTTATTTACGTTGGCTACATTTCTATTCTGTGTACTTTGATTTATATTATGTAAATGACTCTAGTCTGTAGTATTATTACTTACTCTTTATTATTATTCGAAGCATTGTTCTATGATGAGTCATTTATGTAATCACCGTGTGCGTGAATTTCTGATCCTGGCATGTACATGGTTCGCATTCGGTTTACCTTCCAAAACCGGGTGTGATACAATTGGAGTTATAAATTGAAAGAAGTGGGTGCTTGTTACTACCCTTCAAATAACAAGGCCATGTCTATCCTTCAAGTCTAAGACATTTCATGAAAAAATTTATAAAAAATAACCACAATAAATATAGAAAGAGATGGAGAAGACATCTTCTTGGATGAGTATGAACATGAAGGGAGGAGAGACAGAGAGAGAGGAAGGCGTGTTTGTATTGTACATATACTGTTGGTTAAGCTAAAAGCCTATAGTGATAGGCTTACATTACTTTCAATTCAAGCCACAAGTCAAAACTCATATTTTATTGTCAGGTTCAACCACTAAACATTAGTGATAGTCCTAGTTGGCTTATGACTTTGTAGGGTGTCATTGGAAACTTCTTCCACACGGGATTGAAGACTGATTTGAGTGAGAACAGTGACTCTAGGGCGACCGTGCCTCCCCTCCACAAGCGCCCGTGAATTCTTCAGCCACTGTCGCCAGCGGCCCGGCTGGCCGACGGCGGTGGCCAGCGACTCCTCTCCCACTGCCAGCGAGCTCTACAAGGGTTTGGCGCACCGGATCTGGGCCTCTAAGGGCTGGATCTACCTCCCTCCTAGCCTCCTCGCCAGTCCGGTGGGCGTGGTAGCCCGTGGTGGTGTGGCACGTGTGGCAGCATGGCTGGCCATGGTTCGGCACGCACCATGGGTTCACAGATCTAGGCCTCCCGCGTCCTACCGTGGCCTCCTCGTTGACCTAGGGGCTCGCCCGCGATGCGAGCGGCGGGCCTTGACCTTGCTACTGCCATCCCGGGTTGGGGCTAGATCCGCCGGTGGTGGCTCTCTCCTGGCCTCCGAAGTGCGGTGGCTGGTGCGAGCGGTGTCAGTGGTGCCTATTGCGCCGACTGCACCACTGCGACGCGACACACGAAACGATGGTCGTGGCCGCCGCGGTCTTAGCTCACGCGGCGCTGCTGTGGGCGGTTGCTGTGGTGGTGTACCTGTGGGGATGTCGTAGTGAAAGCTGTGCACAACTTCGTGTGGCTACCGGCGACGATGACACCCATGGCTACCATGTCCCTCCTTGGAGGCATCATCATCACCACCCAGCCTACACTGATACCACAATGATCCTTTGGGTTAAAACCCAGTTCGGCTCTTCCGGATGTGCGACGATGTCGCCCTTAACGTTGCATTCCTGGTCGCAGGCGTTGCATCAGAGGATCTTGTGGTTGCACAATCCTTTTGATTGTGTCAGGCTCTCCCTCTCCTTTTTCTATTGAATGCAGGTGCTTCGTTCAAGGTTCAGTGAGGGCTTTGCCTCTAGCTCCTGTTATTCGTCGCCGGTCTTCTTGTTGGTGGTGCCATATCAAATGCCGGGTGCTCTCCCCCCAAGGGTGTCGCCCCTCCCTCCATCGAGGCTTCCTTACCTAGGTTGGCGTCGAGGGGGTGATAGGTTGGTTCTCATATGTGCTCCCATGGTGCCTCCAATCTCTAAGGAAGATCAGAGTTTCCTATGACGGTTCGATTAGTGTGCTCCTTCTGCTCTAAGTCCCCTCTCTATTTCCATAGTTAATCCAATCTTTGGGACTCTCTCTCTCCTTCATCTCATTGGATGTTGGAGGACGACAGTAGCGAGGCATAGCTACAAGGGGTGGTGAGGTAGGACAATGATCTTTGTCGAACGGGCAAGTATGACATTTGCTCACAGGAGAATGCTAGTAGTTGCCTGTGGTCAGTAATGGCCATGTTGCGTGACCATTGGGGCCTCTACTTCATCATCCTTCTCCTGTTAGTGGCAACATCAATCTTATGCCAGGTGGTCCCATGATCTCGCCCTCCTCCAAGAGGCTTCCTCCCCTTTAAGGGCGTTGGATGGTGGTTTGTGATGCTTGGATGTGCCGTCTGTGAGGTGCTCGTCATCAACTTTAGGAAGAGATGGTTGTACTTCGGCAAGCTTCAATTGGTGTGCTCTCCCACTCTTAGTCCCCACTCTGTTGGGAGGCCTCCCATCCCTTCATCGTTTCCTTCTCTGGTTGTGCGCAATGGAGGGAGACAACTGTGGGGGACATATATCCCCTGGGTCCACTAGAAGGCGAAAGTTCCTTGTGCGGGGCAAAGGGCCAGTTACCCCACAAGGCCATCTCGTCGTGGGCTGGGCAAAGACTATGAGTGGAATGGGCCGACCCGAGAAGACAATGGACTTGAGCCCAAATTGTCCGTCGGATCGTGCACTACACTAAGAAACCGTCCGACTTTCCCGCGCTTGGCAGCCTCGGATGTCGCGATGGTTCAGGGAAGAGTCGGTGAGTTTTTCTAAAGATTGGTAAAGTTGGTTCGCTATTAGTTAGGAGATATACTAGAAGAACGTCACCACCGTGTATGTAGGGAGTGCCCTACGGTCGTGTATATAAGGCCTAGGGGGAACCCCATCATTTTCATCTATCCATTCAGGAGACACCACTTGTAACCCACCACACATACAGACCCATCCCAGGAAGTAGGGTATTACGCCTCTCAAAGTGACTCGAACCTGCAGAAAATCGCCTCTCTCTCTCTTTCTCGTACACCTAGCACGAACCATTGAACTACAATCAACAACACCGTCCTACCCAAAAGCACCGCAAGGGTATTCCTGGGTGTGCGGTCAGACACTAACACCGATAGCTGGCGTGCCAGGTAGGGGGTGTGTCGTTGATCAGAGCTAGCTCAGTGGCCATCACCTTCAAGTGCAAGATCGCTCTTCGCCCTAGAACTATGTTCTGTTTTGGAACCATCTCGTGCATAGCAGACGAAGAGGGGACTCTACACCGCATAGCGGATCCACCTGAGAAAAAGCTTTCCTCGAGGATCCCGAGGGAAGTCAGAGCAAAACAGTGGGCGGCGCCACCGCCCGTAGCTCGGAGGAAGATGATCCCTCATAGACCAAGGGCCAGGACCCCTTGGGAGAAGAAAGACAGACCGGTTGGGATATCGCTTACCCGAAGAACTTGTTGTCCATCTCGCCTACAATGGAGTGGACGCGGATCACTCGAAAAAAGGAAACAAACATCCCAAGTCTGGGGATGAGAACACGCCGAGCCACCTTTCCGATAACTTCGCCCTCAAAGAAGGACAGAAAGAAGAGCACCGTCACGCCGGCTCCTTTCTACCCCGATGTCCTTTTCTTCTAGGGGAGATTAGAGTCAGCACCCATCTCCGACGATGAGCCTACCATGCAACGGTAGGAGCCTCCCTAGCGCGAAGCGCGGCGACGGAGGAACAGACACCAAAACGTACAGCGACATCATGAAGCCGGGGAACGGGATCCGGCACAGCCCATATCCTGAGATGAAGCCTTAGAGATGGGAGAAACTCCTGATGAGTGAGTGCACCGAGAAAGGCGTAACTCTCACCGCCACGATCACCAACAAGCTCAGGACCGAGAGCGAGAGCTAGCCGAGTAGGACGCTAGGCTACGGCGAGAGAACCCACTCTTCGCTCGAAACCTGTACCCCGATTTTGCTCAAGCAATGAACACGCCGAGTGAAGTCAAAGGGGTATTGGCTCAGATACCTAACGGTCTCCCGCGAACCCTAGACACGAAAGGCTACCGGCGGCTGCTTACCCATGCAGCTAATCATCTTCTACCCCTCGCTCATCCTGCGAACGACCTGCGTCATGCCATCAACAGCCGGAGATACGAAGGAAGTGATGACGGTGTACTTGCCCATTGTCTAGGGGCAAGACACGCTGCAGTGGCTCCGACATCTACCCCGACACTGCATCGACAATTGGAGCGACTTCAGTCGTCGCTTCATCACCAACTTCTAGTCCCTCTCTGATAAGCCAGAGCAGCCATGGGACCTCAAATCCATCAGGCGCTAGAATGATGAGACCCTCCGATCATTCCTCAATAGGTTTCAGACAATGAGGAACCGCATCCCCGAAGTCGCTGATGCGGCCGTAATTGAAGACTTCTACCGGGGGTCCAACGACTCGGCCTTCGTCCGAGCCATACTCCAGAAAGCACCAGCCACCTCTGAACAATTGTTCTGGGAGGCGGACACCTACATCACCGCGGATGAACGGGCCCAGGACCTCATCAGGGGCACGAAATCCGCGCCACCCGCGCCGCGGCGGGATGCGAACCAACAGTCGGACATGTGTTAGGAGAAGAGGCTTCACGAGGAGGTGCACACCGCCGAGCCACTTGCTGTTCGAGCCCGCGGCGCACCCCACGGAGGGGTACGAACACTGGATGAAATCCTCGACTCCTAGTGTCCATACCACAAGGACATGCGCCACACCCTGCGGAACTGTAGAGACTTCAAGCACTCCGTCGGGCACGACCGACCATTCCAGCCGCTACCCGCCTCCCCCGCCACCAGGAGAGCCTGGCAAGCCCAGGCAGCCTCAACAACAGGAAGGGGGAGGGGTGGAGCTTTCCCGCGTGTTGACAGGGAGGTCAACGTCATCTTTGGTGGTCATGGAGCATAAGAAAACAAGAGGCAGCAAAAGCTCAATGACCGGCAGGTCTTGGTGGCCACCACCAGTGCCCCAGCTCCTTACCGGTGGTTGGAGCACGCGATAACCTTCAGCCGAGCTGACCAATGGCTTAACTTTGATCATCCCGACAAGTACCCGCTGCTCGTTGATCCGGTGATCCGAGAAAGCCGGATAAAGAAAGTATTGGTGGATGGGGGAAGCAGCATAAACGACACCTTCCCCCGGACACTCCAGGCCCTAGGGGTCACAGTCAAAGACCTCACTGAGTCAGATACTCCCTTATTCGGCATCGTGCCGACTGAAGAGGAGTACCCACTCGAACACATCTACCTTTCCATCACCTTTGGAACCCTAGAGAACTATAGAATCGAGTTCCTGAGGTTCGAGGTGACGTGTTTTGACTGCGGGTACAACACCATCATCGGAAGACCGGGACTGGCGAAGTTCATGGCTATTCCACATTACTCGTACATGACACTGAAGATGCCAGGACCTCAGGGAGTCATCACCGTGCGCGCTGATTTCCAAGGCACCACAGAGTGCTTCCGGGGAGCCATTCAAACATCTCTCACTGTCGGGCCCCCGGTAGCTCTTCCTGCACAGGCGAACAACAGGCTGGAGGAGGAAAATCCCACGATACCCTCAAATGAAGCTCAAGCCGTGATCTCTATACGACCGACTGAATAAACTAAGAGGATTAATCTAGGATTCTCTGATGAACGCAAGATCGCCATCATCAGCTCCAACCTTGATGACAAATAGGAAAGCGCGCTCGTCCAGTTCCTGCAAGATAACCGGGATGTATTCGCATGGCAACCTGCGAATATGTCAGGAGTCCTGAGAGAACTGGTCGAGCACAAACTTAAAGTGTATCCTCATGCAAGACCGATTCAACAGAAGCTGCACCATTTCACGCCTAATAAAAGGGAAGCTATTCATGCCGAGTTAGCTCGCTTAGTGTCAGCAGGATTCATTAGAGAAGTACTGCACCCTGAGTGGCTAGCAAACCCTATTCTTGTACTCAAAAAGAATAAAGTTGATTGGCGCATGTGCGTCGACTATACTGATCTCAACAAACATTGCCCAAAGGATTCCTTCGGGCTCCCTAAGATAGATCAGGTAGTTGACTCGACTGCTGGCTGCTCTGTGCTATCCTTCCTAGACTGCTACTCTGGGAATCATCAGATCAGCTTTGCAAAAAAAAGATGAGGAGAAGACTGCCTTCATCACACCATTTGGAGCTTTCTGCTATACCTCCATGTCGTTCAGCCTCAAGAACGCTGGAGCGACTTACCAGAGAGCCATCCAAATATGCTTAGCCGATCACTGGGGCAAGCGGGTGGAAGCTTACATGGACGATGTGGTTATCAAGACAGTAAACTCAGAAAACTTCATCGAGGATTTGCAACTAGTCTTCAACAGTCTGAGGCGCTACCGGTGGAAGCTAAACCTAGAAAAGTGTGTATTCTGAGTACCAGCCGGAAAGCTGCTTGGATTCGTTGTCATTCATTGAGGTATAGAAGCAAATCTAGAGAAGATTGAGGCCATCATGAGAATGGAAGCGCCGCGGTCATAGAAAAAGGTGCAAAGGCTCACTGGGTGCATGGCAGCGCTATGCAGGTTCATGTCAAGGCTAGGCGAGAAAGGAATGCCATTCTAGAAATTTCTCAAGAAGGTGGACAAATTTCAATGGACCACAGAAGCACAGGAGGCTCTAGAGGCACTGAATAAATTCTTGACCACTCCGCCAGTACTCAAGCCACCACGCCGAGCTACGCACGGTCAGCCAGCAGAAGATCTGCTCCTATATATATCTCCTGCACGACTCACGTGGTAAGCACCATGTTAGTAGTCAAGCAGGTGGAAGAGGGACACGCATACCTGGTACAACACCCAGTTTACTTCATCAGCGAAGTCCTCGTGCCCTCAAAGATAAGGTATCCTCAAGTTCAAAAGCTGTTGTACGCGGTACTTCTAACCGTTCGCAAGCTACGACACTACTTTGACGTCCACAAAGTCATAGTAGTCACAAGATTTCCGATAGTTGATATTCTTCACAACAAAGAAGCTATTGGGAGAGTAGCCAAGTGGGCGTGCGAGCTCGGACCTCATGACATAGAGTTCCGACCCCGCACGGCGATAAAAACTTAGGCACTAGTTGACTTCATATCAGAATGGACTGAGCACCAGGTCCCGAAAAGCCCAGAGGTCACTAAAATATGGAGGATGTACTTTGATGGTTCACTGAGATGGCAAGGAGCAGGGGCAGGGATTCTCTTTATCACCCCCGGAGGTGAGCAACTCAAGTATGTGCTCTAGCTTTTGTTTTCGGCATCAAATAACGCGGCAGAATATGAAGCACTGATCCACGGGCTGAGCATTGTGGTTTCACTAGGCATCAAAAAGTTAATGGTGTACGACAACTCACTGGTAGTCATAAGTCAAGTAAACAAATATTGGGACTGCTCGACCGACTCAATGGGCAAATATTGTGCAGTCTTGCGGAAGTTGGAAGACAAATTCGAAGTATTGGAATTCCACCACGTGGAAAGGGGTCGCAAAGCAGCGGCTGATGCATTATCGAAACTGGGATCCAGTCGGGCCCAAGTTCCCCATGGGGTCTTCGTCCAACAAATACAGCAACCGAGTATTGTGACAGATCAGATGGAGGAATGCAATGCTCTGAGTCAGCCAGAGGCAAATCCAATGACTGGAGAGAGCCGATCATTAGATACATAAGGAATGAAGAAGAACCAGATGACAAGGCTGCAGCAGGGCGCATCGCAAGACAGTTGGCCCACTATACCATCATAGGGGCCTGCTGTATAGAAGAGGCACAGGAGGAGTACTCATGAAGTGCATCCACTCGGCTACCGGGAGGCAGCTATTAGATGAGATTCATGTCGGGCAGTGTGACATGCATGCGACATCAAGGACTCTGGTGGGAAAGGTTTTCAGATCCGGGTTTTACTGACCGACTGTGAAGAATGATGCTGCCGAGCTAGTCTAGAAGTGCGAGGCGTGCCAGTTCCTGTCAAAGCAACAACATCTACCAGCACAGTAGCTGCAAACTATTCCTCTAACCTGGTCGTTTACATGATGGGGCTGGACATGATCGGGCCCTTCAAGAAAGCTCAAGGAGGATATTCCCACATACTGGTCGCCATAGACAAATTTACAAAGTGGATAGAATACAAACCAATCGCTTCCTTGACCTCAGCAAAGGCAGTGGAGTTCATTCAGGAGATAATGTTCAGGTTTGGAATACCTAACAGCATCATCACCAACCTAGGGTCTAACTTCACCAGCTCGGAGTTCTTCGATTTCGGCGAGTAGAGGAGCATTCAGATCAAGTACGCGTCAGTGGCACACCTAAGAGCTAATGGGCATGTGGAAAGAGCCAATGGATGATACTGGATGCACTCAGAAAGAATGTGTTCGATAAAAGCGAGAAGCTAGCAGGGAAGTGGATCAGGGGACTACCATATGTGGTCTCGAGCCTGCGAACCCAACCAAGCCGAGCTCTGCATGGGAACACCCCATTCTTCATGGTGTATGGGTCGGAGGAAGGGCTACCAGCCGATCTGATCTTTGGGGCGCCCAGATTAACCTTTGAAAGCATAGCCAAAGCAGAAGCAACCAAGCTATAGGACATCGATATGCTGAAGGAGGAACAACTAAATGTAGTAATTCAGTCGACCAGATACCAACAGATCTTGAGGCGCTACCACGACAAAGTTGTGTGGCATCGATCCTTTGCAGTGGGAGACTTGGTCCTCCGCCGAGTACTAATGGGGGAGGGACAACACAAACTGTCACCACCGTGGGAAGGACCATTCATCGTTGCAGAGGTCACACGACCGGGATCCTATCGGCTCACTCAGATGGATGGCACCAAAGTGGGAAATTCATGGAATATCGAGCACCTCAGGAAATTCTACCCCTAGCAATACCTCAAAACTCTTGAGGATGAGTTGTACTCTGTAAGCAGAAAGTTTCATCATCAATAAAGCTTCCATCTTCCAAGGCATTCAAGTTCTTGATTGACAACTGACTCAGATTGGGTTCAACTCGAAATCAGCACAACACGACTCAGGGTGATCACTATACCTACTAACGGAGCAATCGGCTTAAGTCGGAAAAGCCTTAAGTTGGTGCGACATGCTCAAGCTTGCACGACTCAGGGTGATCACTATGCCCTACTAACGGAGCAATCGACTTAAGTCAGAAACGCCTTAAGTCGGTGCGACATGCTCATGCTTGCACGACTCAGGGTTATCACTATGCCCTACTAACGGAGCAATCGACTTAAGTCGGAAACGCCTTAAGTCGGTGCGACATGCTCACGCTTGCACGACTTAGGGTGATCACTATGCCATACTAACGGAGCAATCGGCTTAAGACAAAAACACCTTAAGTTAGTGCGACATGCTCACGCTTACATAACTTAGGGTGATCACTATACCCTACCAATAGAGCAATCAGCTTAAGTCGGAAATGTCTTAAGTCGGTGCGACATGCTCATACGTACACAAGTTAGGGTGATCACTATACCCTAGTGTCGGAGAGGGAATTCTCCGGCCGGGTGGCGGAACGCACCCGCCCTAAATCCTAAGATGAGGAAGGGCCTAAGCGTTTTGCCTTCTAGATGGAATCGGGAAGAACACAAGAACACACAAGGGTTTAGAGTGGTTCGGGCCGCCGGAGCGTAAAACCCTACTCCACTGTGTGATGTATTAAGCTTGAGAGCTTGTATGAACTTGTGAGTTTGAGTGAGTGTGTGAGCCTAAGTTGGGTCTGAGTGAGCCTTTTTTTTGTAACGCCGTGTGCCCTCCCTTTTATAGCTCAAGGGGGGCACGTACAAGGATACTGAGCCCCGACATGTGGGCCCAGGGACAAATGGAAGGAAGCACTAATGCCTGTAACGCCAGGGTGAACTCCGAGCGCCATAATGTCCGTAGCGTATACAGTGTTGATATGCTGACGCAACTTCCTTGGTACGCGCGCGTCATGACGAGTGCAGCGCATGCGGCAGCATGGGCGTATCGCCTGCCAATAGAATGGACGGGCACGCTGCTTGTAAGATGGCCTGTGAAAGTCGCCTAGAGGGGGGTGAATAGACAAATCTGAAATTTATAAAGTTTTAAGCACAACTACAAGCCGGAGTTAGCGTTAGAAATATAATCGAGACTGAAAGTGAGAGCGAAAACAAATCACAAGCGAATAAGAGCGGATGACACGGTGATTTGTTTTACCGAGGTTCGGTTTTTGCAAACCTACTCCCCGTTGAGGTGGTCACAAAGACCGGGTCTCTTTCAACCCTTTCCCTCTCTCAAACGGTCACTTAGACCGAGTGAGCTTCCTTCCTTGATTTCCCGGGTCACTTAGACCCCGCAAGGACCACCACACAATTGGTGTCTCTTGCTTCGCTTTCAAGGCTTTAAGAGTAAGAATGAGAGAAAGAATAAAGCCAACCAAGCAACAAGAACAACAAAAGAACACAAGTCGATCTCCTCACAAGTCCTAAAAACTAGAGTTGAATTGTGGACTTTGATTTGATCGGAGGCTTTGATTTGTGTCTTGGAGTGTTGAGTATTGCTCTTGTATTGAATGAGGAGTAGTGAATGCTTGGGTGCCTTGAAGAGTGGTGGTTGGGGGTATTGTTGGGGAACTCTGCTGTCGACGGGCGCACCGGACAGTCTGGTGCGCCACCGGACACTGTCCGGTGCGCCAGCCACGTCACCCAACCGTTAGGGTTCGACCGTTGGAGCTTCTGCCATGTGGTCCACCGGACAGTCTGGTGGTGCACCGGACAAGTCCTGTTCACTTCCGGGTGCGCCATCTGCGCCTGCTCTGACTTCTGCGCGCGCAGTCCCCGCACTGTAACATTGTAAGCCGACCGTTGAACTCGACCGTTGCGCTGGTGACCGTTGCTCCGCTTGGCACACCGGAAAGTCCTGTGAATTATAGCGGAGTGGCTTCCCAAATTCCCGAAGGTGACAAGTTTGGATTTGATCTCCCTGGTGCACCGGACACTGTCCGGTGGTGCACCGGACAGTCCGGTGCGCCAGACCAGGGCAGCCTTCGGTTGTCTTTTGCTATTTTTATTTGAACCCTTTCTTGGACTTTTTATTGGTTTGTGTTGAACCTTTGACACCTGTAGAACTTATAATCTAGAGCAAACTAGTTAGTCCAATTATTTCTGTTGGGCAATTCAACCACCAAAATCATTTAGGAAAAGGTGTGAGCCTATTTCCCTTTCAATCTCCCCCTTTTTGGTGATTGATGCCAACACAAACCAAAGCAAATATATAAGTGCAGAATTGAACTAGTTTGCATAAGGTAAGTGCACAGGTTACTTGGAATTAAACCATTTTATATTTCATAAGATATGCATGTGTTGGCACTGTCTCTCGACAGCAAGGAGATCCAACACGAGTGAATGGTGGTGGCAACAGGGCACTCGCGTGTGATGGCAAAAGCTCTGTTAATCTAGCCTCTCACGGGCACTGTGCGGGGGTATTTATAGGTATCCGAGTGCACGGCGCCTTGCGTTAAGGACGCATGTGCCCTCAGGTACCTAGTTTATCCCCTGAATATTCCCATAAAGCGGGGTTACAAGCTGTAATTACAAGTACGCCTTTACAAATTAGGCCCGTAACACAAACACGGCCACGCAGGGCCCGTTACAATGGGCCAGATCTCATGTGGGCCTCGGAGCTGACCGAGGCCGCGCCGCGGTGAGGCGTCGCCGCAGGCCTTCGCCTGGTGCCGAATCGAGCGAAGGGTCTCCGTGTTGTCTCTGGTGCCGATGAAGCGAAGGGTGTCCCTGCCTGCTTTGTCTGTCAGGGCAGGGGCTAAGCGGTGGAGACTTCGGGCGAAGGGTGGCGTTTCTGCCTTCGCTCCAACATTTGCCCTCCGAGGGACCAGTTCGACAAAGTCACCTGGTGCCGAAGACGTCGCTAGATGGCGGAGACGCTGCCCTCGCTCGAAGTGGTTCCGCGGGGGTTTTTGATGTGACCGTTGATGGACATCGTACTGTTGGACTGCGGGTTTTCCGAAGCGTCGCGCCCTGTGGGATTGCGGGTTTCCC
This sequence comes from Zea luxurians, assembly GCA_029449295.1. Lineage (NCBI taxonomy): Eukaryota > Viridiplantae > Streptophyta > Magnoliopsida > Poales > Poaceae > Zea > Zea luxurians. The sequence continues at coordinate 83,049,826 of JAOPSE010000014.1, forward strand.
GAGGAGCCGCGCCCTGCCTATAAAAGGGGGCGGGGGACGGCGCTGTTTGCACTTTGCCTTCCGCGCTCCGTGAAAACCCTAGCCGCCCGCCGTCTTTCTGCTCCTCTTCTTCTGCTGCTCCCTTTGCTCGTCGGAGTTCTGGCTCGAGTGAAGCAGACCGCCCGCCGCCGCCGACGGTACGTAGCAATGCCATCCTCTTCTTCTTCCGCCGACGCCACGCCGCCGGCCACCGCCTCGTCTGAGGAGACGTTGAGTAGCGTGATGGTGGAGGAGCTGCGCGCCGGCGACTCTGTTGATTTTGGTGTGTCGCGGATGACGTCGGCCCGCGTTGAAGATATGCAGCGTTTGGGCTACTTTGGCGGCGGAGTCGCTCGTGCTCCGGGGACGGAGGAAGTCCCCGAGCCGGAGGGTGAGTTGGTTGTTTTCGAGGCGTTCTTCGCCGCCGGTCTCCGCTTGCCTGCGCACCGGTTTGTTGGCGAAGTCCTGCGTAGATTCAACGTTCAAATTCATCAGCTGACACCGAACGCCGTGGTGGCGCTGGCGAAGTATGTCTGGGCGACGACTTCGTACGGCGGGCAGCCGTCGGTTGAAGTTTTTGCGAAGAATTATTGCTTGCATTGGCAGAAGAGGATGGTTGAGGACGGAGTTGCCCAGTTCGGGTCGTGCACATTCACGCCGAAGACCGGCAAGACCACAATGCCAGTAGTGGAGTTGGTTCCGTGCGCCCGCAACAAGTGGGGCAATTGGAATGAATTTTGGTTTTACGTTGCTGAGGCTACTGTCGAAGGCCATGAAGGACTTCCCGTGTCTGAGATGTGCTCTCACTATTACTCTGCGTATCCGCCTTTTGAAGTGGCAGAAGAGGATGCAGACGAAGGGGCCCTTCGGTGCGCCGCCGGCCAGAGCAGTGGTCGTGATTTAGTTGAAGAGTTTGTGGCGTACGGGGTCTGGCCCTTGGCGCACGGCTGGGCGCTGGGCGAAGTGTGCCCTCGCCAGATGCCTTTTCACGGAGGAAGGGTGGTGCGAAGTCCTGCCTTTGCACTGAATTTGCGAAACCGTGATCCGGCCACCTTTGTGCGTGATGCGGAGGACTTGGCGGTGCGGCTCGTGGGGCGGTACGTGGTGAGGACGGAAGGCCAGCGCAGCTTTGATATTCGCGGGTCGAATGAACGTTTGAACAGGGTCTTCGAATTAAATCAATTGCCGTACGACGGCTACCCTGGTCAAGACGAAGCAGACCGCCGTGGGAAGAAGCCGGCGGTGGAGACTGGAGGCGACCCTGCGCTGACGGCCGCCCCCACCTCAAAAAAGAGAAAATTAGGTACTGCGATGGGAGGAATCGGGGTGTCTGATAGTTTTGCTAGAGAGTTAATGAGGACGTGTGCGGCCCCGGGGGAGAGGATGTCTTTGCCCGAGCTCCGGGAGTCTTCGGCTCGGATGCTGAGGGTTACCGGGGGCTGCTGGCCTAGAAATGTTCCTGTCCCCTGCGCGGCTGAGGAAGACTGTTTTACATCTCGTATGGCTCGTCAGTGGAGAGTTTTTCCTTACGGGCGAAATATCGGTGCTGTTGTGTGGGCAGTGATGGACAAGGATCGCCAAGGGGCGGCGCAAAAACGCCAGGCGACCGTCAGGATTCACGAGGCCCGGCCGAAAAGGCAGCGGGGAACGGCGAAGGCTGCGGCCTCCAGCGGAGGCAAGCCGCCGCTGGCGGCGAAGTCGGGCGCCTCTGCACCCAGCAAGGCGCCGGAGACAACGGCGGGCGCCGGAGTCTCCAAGCTGACGAAGGTGGTGCCGCCGGCCAGCGGAGTGGCGGTGGCTTCGAAGGCGGCCCGAACGTTGCCGCCGCCGGGCAAACGCGTTGCCGACTTCGGCACCGACATTAGTGTGGACGATTATCTTGGGGGTAAGTCACCCGGCCGCCCTTTTTTTTTTGATCGTTGATGCGTTGCAGGGTCGGACGAGGGCCGGCTTGCTATAGCTGTGCCTGCCGGGGCAATCGCGACGGCTGCGCTGTCGTCGAAGGCGAGGGGCGGGACCCTTGGCGCCGGAGGCGAGGTGTTGGCCCTCGCGTTGGTCAGGGACGAGGCTGGCGCGGCGACCCGCCGGCTGAAAGGAGTGACGGAGGCACTGAATCAGGCGACGGAGGCACTGAGTCAGGTCCGCCGAGTTTTTTTTTTTTACGGCCATGGCCTTACGTGTGCTCTGCAGGTGGCTGACTTCACCAGCCGTACTGCGTCGGGGGCACTTACGGCAGCCTTATCTGCCGAAGTCGAGAGACTTCGGACGCAACATGCTGACGCTGTCCGTGAGAAGTCGGCCTCCGACAGCAAGTGTCGTAACCTGGCAGACAAGGTGGCCGCCCTGGAGGAGGAAAAGGCTGACCTCCGGCGCCAGCTGGCGGGGGAGAGGAGGGAGGCCAACGAGGCCATCGCCAAGGAGCAGGCCGCGCAGGCGGAGGCTAGGCTGGCACGGGCGGAAGCCAATCTTGCCAAGGATCTCGCCGAAGACCTGCGGGGGCGGCTCACCGCTCTGGAGAGCCGCGCGAAGGGGGCCGAAGCCGCGGTGCGAACGGAGGCCGAACGGACGCGCACACAGCTTATGGCCACATATCGTGAGCTGGGTGCGCGGACCGGTGACTTCGTGGTGCCAGAGCGAGAGGCCGGGCTTCGCTGTTTGGAATGGGTGCAAGAGGAGCTGCAGGAGCTCCCCACTGTCCTGGGGGGATTAATGTCGTTCGCCTCCCTGGTCACCTGCGAGGGGGCGATGAACGCACTCTCTCGCGAAGGGTGCCGGCACTATGAGGCCTTCGACCAGGCAGATGAAGATTTTGGGCGAGACATCTATAAGGTCGAAGACCCCGTGGTGAAGGAGTCCGCCGGCGCCCTCTATGACCGGATGTGGGGTCTGTATGGTGGTGATGTGGTCAGGGAGCGGGCCGAGGCTGCGAGGGCTCAGGTAACGTTGTCGTTTGTTCGGCGTTTGCTGGATGTGGTCTGTGCGTGTGTTTGCTGACTTTTTGTATGTTTTGTTTTAGGCGGAGCGAGGCGAGCGGGTGGACGACTTCGGAGCACTGAACGACGCCCTGCCGGACCCGGAGCCGACCCCGGAGACCACGGAAGACGCACCAGGCGCCCCCACATCTGCTGCAACAGTTGAAGACCTGCCCCTGAAGGTGGCCGAAGGCGCTCCCGATGCCCTCGCAGCAGCTGCGCCGACCGTCGAAGATCCGGCGGCGGAGGCGGTGGAAACAATGGCGGAAGTGGCAGCGGAGCCAACGGCGGAGGCCCCCGCAGCGTCAGGGCCCTCGCAGGTGGCGTAGTGGTTGTTTAGGGTTGGGGAATTTTGGATGTTGTACTGAATTTTGGTTGCTGCGCAGGTTCAAGATTTTGGGCCTGCGCACGCAACCGCTGCTACTGAGTTTTTGGCGGCTTCGACCGCGGAAGGTGGTAATGAATATAGTGGGTCTGCATCTGAGTTTTTTGATTTTGCCGACTCCGGGAGCTCGGTTGAGTGGACTGAGGAGTCGTCGGAGGAGAATTTGGATTATTTTGCGGCCTTGGACGTGGCTGCGGCGGAGGCTTCGCCACACGCCGCGGACGCGTCGGACGTGCCAGGCCCTAGCACTGGGCGCCGTCGACGAAGGGCGGTTGCAAAACGTAGGGTTAGCGCGGAGGAGCGGGCTCTGCTTCGTGTGAGTGGGGCTGGTCGGCAGGAACTGTTGTCCCTGCCGACCGCCGAGGGTGTAGGTGAAGGGGAACTGCGAAGGCTTTTTGCGGGTGAGGAGCTCAGGATAATGTTATTTAATTATAGGGAGATGGGAATTATTCCTAAGGTTGAGCCGATGTAGAGTGTGGTGCCCTCGCTTGTGTACGTCGAGGCTTGTATGGTGGAATTGTGTGCCCTCGCGTGCATGTGTGTGTGCGAAGGCGTTTTGTACTTACTGATTTGTTTTGCTGCGCTGTGTTGGCTTGATTATAGTTGGTCTTGGTGCGGGTGGTTTGATGTTGTCGTTTCGGCCGTTGTTGTGCTAGTCCAGGTGTACCCTTAGGTGTCTTCTGCACAGATAGTCTTCGCGATAGACTCAGATTGTTTTCGCACTTGTTGTGCTAATCCGGCTGCACCCTTAGGCGACTTTTGCGCGGATAGTCTTCGCGATAGACTTAGATTTTTTTTCGCACTTGTTGTGCTAATCCGGCTGCACCCTTAGGCGACTTTTGCGCGGATAGTCTTCGCGATAGACTTAGATTTTTTTCGCACTTGTTGTGCTAATCCGGCTGCACCCTTAGTCGACTTTTGCGCGGATAGTCTTCGCGATAGACTTAGATTTTTTTCGCACTTGTTGTGCTAATCCGGCTGCACCCTTAGGCGACTTTTGCGCGGATAGTCTTCGCGATAGACTTAGATTTTTTTCGCACTTGTTGTGCTAATCCGGCTGCACCCTTAGGCGACTTTTGCGCGGATAGTCTTCGCGATAGACTTAGATTTTTTTTTCGCACTTGTTGTGCTAATCCGGCTGCACCCTTAGGCGACTTTTGCGCGGATTTGTCGCACGCGAGGGTAGCTAGCGCTTAGCCTCGCGGTGACCTCGTGGTGGTCGAATGTCGAAGACCGTCATCGCGGTCTTTTTCGACGCATGTCTTTTTGCGGGGGATTTTTTACGCATATATTACATGGCTCCGCCTCGTTAAAAACCTCACCCCCCGGGAGGAAAAGAGTGCGGGCCGGTGCAGGATTGTTTTTGCGAATTACAAGGGCGAAGACGGCCCTGAGGAATCAAACAAAAAATTTGCGGAGGTTGTCAATGTTCCAGGAGTGCTCCAGGTCCTCGCCGGTTGGCGTTGTGAGCCTGTAAGCGCTGGGGGAAGCTTTTGTCTTGACGATGAAAGGGCCCTCCCACCTGGGCTCCAGCTTGCCCTTGGACTCCGTTCGAGCTGTCCGAATGAGTACGAGGTCCCCCTCGCTGAACTCCCTCGGGGTGACTGAATGGTCGCGCCATGCTTTGGTCTGGGCTTGATACTTGTTCAGGGCCTGTAGGGCGAAGACACGGTCTCCGTCGATGAGATCCTTTGAAGTTGGCTCGTCCACATCTGGGACGGCCGACGAGACTGTTCGCGGGGACCCGTGCTTTATTTCTTGCGGGGTCATGGCCTCCGATCCGTATAAAAGACGGAAGGGAGTGAATCCGGTCGCCCTGCACTCAGTCGTGTTTAGTGCCCAGACTGCCTCAGGTAAAAAATCGCTCCATCTGCCCTTTTTTTCATCGAGGAGCATTTTTTTGATAGCTGTGAAGATTTTTCCGTTGGCACGCTCCACGACCCCGTTGGACTGCGGATGATAGACTGAGGCGAAGGCAAGCTTGGTGCCAATGGAGAAACAAAAATCCTTGAAGCCTTGGTTATCAAACTGCTTGCCGTTGTCGACTGTTAATTCGGACGGTACTCCGAAGCGGCAAACGATGTTCTGCCAGAAGAATTTTTGGGCAGTCTTTGATGTTATTGTGGAGACAGCCCGTGCCTCGATCCATTTGGTGAAGTACTCGACCGCGACGAAGGCGAACTTAAGGTTCCCCTGAGCGGTGGGCAAGGGTCCAACAATGTCGAGACCCCAGTGCTGGAGAGGCCATGTGTGGGCGATCAGCTTTGTATACTGCGAAGGGCCGCCTGACCGAGGAGAGAACTTCTGGCAGGCTTCGCAGGACCGAGTGACCCGATTCGCAGCGCAAATCATTGCGGGCCAGTAAAAACCCTGGCGGATCACCTTAGCAGCTAGGGCCCTCGGCCCCGCATGCGAGCCGCACGTGCCACTGTGGACTTCACGTAGAATCTGCATGCCTTCGGCCTCGGTGACGCACTTAAGCATTGGTTGACTGACCCCTTTTTTGTAGAGTTGGCCTTCAATCAGAGCGAAGTCTCGGCTTCGATGTCTGAGGCGCTTGGCCTCACTGATGTCGGCTGGGTGATAATACCCCTGCAGGAACAGGGTTATGGGTGCGCGCCAGTCTTCGGTCATGATGAGGTTGACTGTACGGTGGCCCTCGCTGTCATTGGTTATTTGGAGCCCTTCGGGGCTCCGGACTGCTGGTGTGCCGATGACGTGGAAGAACACGTCGGAGGGCAGAGTTTCGCCCCTGGCCGCGGCCTTAGCCAATGCATCGGCCTCCTCGTTCTTGGTCCGGTCCACGTGCTGCACGGTGAACCCCTTGAACTGCCTCTCGAGACTTCGGATGGCCGCGAGGTACTGCATGAGTGCGGGGTCCTTGGCTGCATAGTCTTTTTCGACCTGGCCGGCAACTACCTTGGAGTCTGTTTTGATGATGCAAGTGGTGACTCCGAGGGCCCTTAGCTTGCGGAGGCCGAGGATGACTGCTTCGTACTCTGCTATATTATTTGTGCATCTGTCGGAGTCCAGATTGAAGCTGAGTCGTGCTGCATATCTGTGCTTGACCCCGACTGGTGAGGTTATGATTGCAGCGACGCCTGCCCCCGCATGGCACCATGCGCCGTCGCAATGGATCGTCCAGACCTTCTCTGTGGTCGGGTCCGGCTGTGCTACCGGCCCGGTCCAGTCGACGATGAAGTCTGCCAGGACTTGCGATTTGATGGCTGTCCTGGGCTCGAAGCTGATGTGGTAGCCGGAGAGTTCGGCTGCCCACTTGGCGATCCTCACCGATGCCTCCGGGTTTCTAAACAGTTCGCCGAGCCCCCTGTCTGAGGTGACGCGGACCTTGAATGCTTCAAAATAATGGCGCAGCTTGCGCGAGGACATAACGACTGCGTAGGCGATCTTCTCCAGCTCTGTCATGTTGCATTTGGACGGTGTCAGGACCTCGGAGACGTAATAAACAGGGCACTGTCTGACAGCGCCTTGGACTGTCTACTCCTGCACTAGTGCCGCGCTGACCGCGTGCGGCGAAGCCGCGACATAGAGCAATAAGGGGAGCGAGGAGTCGGGGCTCGTGAGGGTGGCCAGCTCCGTTAAGTACTGTTTTAATGAGGCGAAGGCCGCTGCTTGCTCCGGCCCCCAGGCGAAGTCTTTTGTGCCGCGGAGAGTTTTGAGGAAAGGAAGACTTCGCTCGGCCGACCTGGAGATGAATCTGTTGAGAGCGGCCAATCTGCCTGTCAGACGCTGGACGTCCCTGGTGGACTGCGGAGGCGACATGTCGATGATGGCCTGGATCTTGGTTGGGTTGGCCTCGATGCCGCGGTGTGACACCAGGTAGCCCAATATCTTGCCCTGGCGAACACCGAAAACGCACTTTTCCGGGTTTAGGCGGAGTCGTGCATCTCGCATGTTTGCGAATGTCTCGGCCAGGTCGGCGAGATGGTCCTCCTTATTTTTGCTGGCGACGACGATGTCGTCCACATATGTAAATATATTTCTGCCGACCTGCCCTTCGAGTACTGTTTTGGTGAGTCTGGAGAAGGTGGACCCGGCATTCTTGAGACCCTCCGGCATTCTGACGAAGCAATAAGTGCCGAAGGGTGTTATAAAGCTGGTGCTGGCCTTGTCTTCCTCCTTCATGTATATCTGGTGATAGCCGGAGAAGCAGTCGAGGAGAGACATGACCTCGCAACCGGCCGCGCTATCGACTATTTTGTCGATCCGTGGCAACGGGAAATTGTCTTTTGGGCAGGCCTTATTGAGACTGGTGAAGTCTATGCACATCCGCCATTTCCCGCTTTTTTTCTGCACCATTACAACATTGGAGAGCCATGTGGGGTAAGCCACTGGCTCAATGAATTTAGCCTCTAGGAGGCGGTGCACCTCCGCCTTGGCAGCCTCTGTCTTTTCGTCGGACATTTTGCGGAGCCTTTGCTTTCTTGGTCGCACCGAGGGGTCAATTCCCAAACTGTGCTCGATTATAGATCGGCTGACTCTGACCAGGTCGAGGGCGGACCAGGCGAAGACATCTTTATTCTTGGCCAGGCAGCAGAGGAGCTTCTCTTCTTCATGCGAAGTAAGGTCTTCGCTGATAGTGACTGTCTGCTTGGGCGTGGCCTGATCGAGGGGGACAGTCCTGGTCCCATCCTGACTCTGCAACTGAGCCTTGTCGTGCTGCTTGTCAGTTGGGCTGGCGGGCGCAGGGACCTCGCACTGTGTCGTGAGACAGTGCACGTTCCTCTGACCCGGCACGAAGTCTCGCTCTATGTTGCGTGCTGTCTGCTGGTTACCGAAGACTGTAATTACGCCTAGCGGGCCTGGTATCTTCATGCACAAGTACAGTCCATAGATGGCAGCTTCAAACTTATTGATGGAGCCCCGGCCCATGATGGCGTTGTATGGATATACCATATCCACAATGTCAAAAGTCACCTGCTCACTCCGGGCATTGGGTGCTACACCGAAGGAGAGGGGCAATTCTATTTTGCCGACGGGGAAGGTGCCCTTGCCGCCAAAGCCATACAACGGGTTGTCCGAAGGCTTAAGCAGGCTGTGGCTGATGCCCATGCGATCGAAGGCGTGGAGGAAGATGATGTCTGCCTGGCTGCCGTTGTCAACGAGGACCTTGTGTAGGTCCCAGCCTGCCACGCTGCAATTGATAACCATGGCATCGCAGTGGGGGGCGCTGCGCAAGTCGACGTCCCGTGCGTCGAAGGTGAGCGGTACGTGGGACCACTTTGTCTGTACAACTGGGCCCGTGACGGCGACATGGTTTATGCTGCGGTAGTGGTCCCGCTTCTGCCGCTTGGTGTCGAAGTCGGTGCTGGACCCCCCAGTTATCATATGAATGACTCCGCGATAAGGTTGATCGGCGAAGTCCTCCTGCTTTGGGGCGTGGGGGATGTTTTGTTGTTGCTGGTGTGGTGGTGGAGGCGGAGGATGTACGATTTGTACTTCCTGATGATGTTGGTAAGCGTGGTGCGGTGGATGCGGGGCGGGAGCGTGGATATATGGTGGAGGGGGTGGCTGGTAGTTATGCGCGACAATTCTGGGGTTGTCGGCTGGCTGCGCCCTCGCCATTCTGTCTCTGGTGGCCTTCACTTCGGGGCAGTCTTTGGTTGGGTGGGCGCAGTCTTCGCCATGGAAAAGGCAGTAAAATCGGCGCGGTGGAGGGGGTGGCTGCGCACGCCCTCGGCCCCTGCCGCGAGTTCCACTTCCGCGGCCCTGGGGGGGATATTCCTGGCGGCGAAGGGGGTCAGCGGCCGGCTGCTGGTTGGCAATGTTGTGCACTTGCGGCTGACCGCGGCCATCTCGACCGGAGTCTGGTTGCGGAGTTCTTGTCCACGTGCGGCTGGACTGTGGAGCGTCTTTTGGCTTCCGCTGGGACTCAATCTTGCGCTGGTGGAGCTCCTCGGATCTGGCATACTTTTCAAACAGCTGGTACAACTCTTGGAGGTTCTTCGGCGGATCTCTGATGCAGTGGATGTAGAGGACGCCAGCGCGAAGACCACTGATAGCATAGTGGATGGCAATCTGGTCATCGACTGAGGGTAGCTGTGACTTGAGTGTCAGGAATTTGCGGTAATATTCCCTCAGGGTCTCCCTCTCTAGCTGCTTGCAGAGCGAGAGCTCGGCCAGGGCGTCGGTGTCCGGGCGGTACCCTTGGAAGTTGAGGAGGAACTTGTCCCGGAGACTTCTCCAGGAATCGATGGACAGCGGAGGCAACCTGGTGAACCAGGTGAGTGCGGGGCCCTCGAGGGCGATGATGAAGGACTTCGCCATTGTGGCGTCGTCCCCCCCGGACGATGCGACGGCGACCTGGTAACTCATTATGTATTGAGCCGGGTCGGTGCTGCCGTTGTACTTGGGGTAGGTCCCAGCCCGGAAGTTAGCTGGCCACGGCGTCACTTGCAGGTGAGGCGCCAGGGGACTTCGCTCATCGAGATAATTGACCCCTTGGAATGGCGCGGCGTGCGGGAAAGTGAAGTCGCGCTGGGGTAAACGCGGGTCCTCCGGTTGCGCGCGGTGTTGCAGGGGTGGCTCATGCTGCAGGCCGGGGTGGCCTTCGCGCGTGTCTTCGTTTTGTGCGCGCTGCTGGAGGGATGACTCGTGCTGCGGGCCGAGGTGGCCTTCGCGCTGCATCAGCGCGATCTCCCGCTCGAGTTCCTGGGCCTTGTGCTCTTCGTCGCGTATCATCTGCCGCACTTTGGCGAGTGCGGACACACGCTGGCGCTTGGCCTCCAGTATCTCCTTCTGCCTCTGGAGGTTGCGGTTCTTGAGGCGCAGAGCGCGCAGCTGTAGCTGTTCTTCTGCTGAGATGCCGAGGACCTCACCGTCCTCGGCGAGGTCCGCGCCCTCCGGTGGTGCGAAGCCTGAGGGAGGTGCGAAGCCTGAGGGAGGTGCGAAGCCTGAGGGTTGTCCCTCAGGGTCGCAGGTGCGGAGGGTGTCGTCTTCAGTGGCCTCTTGGTGGGTGGATTGGGTGAGGGCGAGGGCCTTGCCCTTTCTTGCGGCGAGCAGTGCTGCCTTCGCAGCCTCGTCAGCCTTCGGGTTAGCTCTCTTGGGTGCCATCGCGGGTGGTTGTCTCGTGGCACGAACGGTGGGCGCCAAATGTTGGCACTGTCTCTCGACAGCAAGGAGATCCAACACGAGTGAATGGTGGTGGCAACAGGGCACTCGCGTGTGATGGCAAAAGCTCTGTTAATCTAGCCTCTCACGGGCACTGTGCGGGGGTATTTATAGGTATCCGAGTGCACGGCGCCTTGCGTTAAGGACGCATGTGCCCTCAGGTACCTAGTTTATCCCCTGAATATTCCCATAAAGCGGGGTTACAAGCTGTAATTACAAGTACGCCTTTACAAATTAGGCCCGTAACACAAACACGGCCACGCAGGGCCCGTTACAATGGGCCAGATCTCATGTGGGCCTCGGAGCTGACCGAGGCCGCGCCGCGGTGAGGCGTCGCCGCAGGCCTTCGTCTGGTGCCGAATCGAGCGAAGGGTCTCCGTGTTGTCTCTGGTGCCGATGAAGCGAAGGGTGTCCCTGCCTGCTTTGTCTGTCAGGGCAGGGGCTAAGCGGTGGAGACTTCGGGCGAAGGGTGGCGTTTCTGCCTTCGCTCCAACAGCATGGATGCTTTCTTCTATTTTAACATTTTGGACCACACTTGCATCACTTGTTTTGTTTTTGCAAACTCTTTTGGAAATTTTTTTCAAAGTCTTTTTGCAAATAGTCAAAGGTATATGAATAAGATTTTGAGAAGCATTTGCAAGATTTGAAATTTTCTCCCCCTGTTTCAAATGCTTTTCCTTTGACTAAACAAAACTCCCCCTCAATGAAATTCTCCTCTTAGTGTTCAAGAGGGTTTTAGATATTAATTTTAAAGAGGTCATACCAATTTGAAATTATATAAAAAATAAGATACTAATTTGAAAAACTTCTTTGATACAAATTGAAAGAACACATTTTTGAAATTGGTGGTGGTGCGGTCCTTTTGCTTTGGGCTAATACTTTCTCCCCCTTTGGCATGAATCGCCAAAAACGGATACTTGTGAGTGAAATATAAGCCCTTTTCAAACTTTCCCCCACTTTGGTAAATAATATAGGAGTGAAGATTATACCAAATTGGAGAGCAATGCGGAGTGACGGCGAAGAATGAATTATTCGATGGAGTGGAGTGGAAACCTTGTCTTCGCCTAGGACTCCATTTCCCTTTCAATCTATGACTTAGCATGAAATACACTTGAAAACCACATTAGTCATAGCACATGAAAGAGATATGATCAAAGGTACATAAATGAGCTATGTGTGCAAAATATCAATCAAAATTCCTAGAATCAAGAATGTTTAGTTCATGTCTAAGTTTGGTAAAGGTTTTCTCATCTAATGGCTTGGTAAAGATATCGGCTAATTGTTCTTTGGTGCTAACATAAGCAATCTCGATATCCCCCCTTTGTTGGTGATCCCTCAAAAAGTGATACCAAATGGCTATGTGCTTAGTGCGGCTGTGCTCAACAGGATTATCCACCATACGGATTGCACTCTCATTATCACATAGGAGAGGAACTTTGGTTAATTTGTAACCATAGTCCCTAAGGGTTTGCCTCATCCAAAGCAATTGCGCGCAACAATGGCCTGCGGCAATATACTTGGCTTCGGTGGTAGAAAGAGCTACAGAATTTTGTTTCTTTGAAGCCCAAGACACCATGGATCTTCCCAAGAACTGACAAGTCCCTGATGTGCTCTTTCTATCAATCTTACACCCTACCCAATCAGCATCTGAATATCCTATTAAATCAAATGTGGATCCCTTGGGGTACCAAAGGCCAAACTTAGGAGTATGAACTAAATATCTCAAGATTCGTTTTACGGCCCTAAGGTGGACTTCCTTAGGATCGGCTTGGAATCTAGCACACATGCATACGGAAAGCATAATATCCAGACGAGATGTACATAAGTAGAGTAAAGATCCTATCATCGACCAGTACACCTTTTGATCTATGGATTTACCTCCCGTGTCGAGGTCGAGATGCCCATTAGTTCCCATGGGTGTCTTGATGAGTTTGGCATCCTTCATTCCAAACTTGGTGAGTATGTCTTGAATGTACTTTGTTTGGCTAATGAAGGTGCCCTCTTGGAGTTGCTTGACTTGAAATCTTAAGAAATACTTCAACTCCCCCATCATAGACATCTCGAATTTTTGAATCATTATCCTACTAAACTCTTCACAAGTAGATTTGTTAGTAGACCCAAATATGATATCATCAACATAAATTTGACATACAAACAAATCATTTGCAATAGTTTTAGTAAAGAGAGTAGGATCGGCTTTTCCGACTTTGAAGCCATTAGCGATAAGAAAATCTCTTAGGCATTCATACCATGCTCTTGGGGCTTGCTTGAGCCCATAAAGCGCCTTAGAGAGTTTATAGACATGATTAGGGTACTCACTATCTTCAAAGTCAGGAGGTTGCTCAACATAGACCTCTTCCTTGATTGGTCCATTAAGGAAGGCACTCTTCACGTCCATTTGATAAAGCTTGAAGCCATGGTAAGTAGCATAGGCAAGTAATATACGAATTGACTCAAGCCTAGCTACAGGTGCATAGGTTTCGCTGAAATCCAAACCTTCGACTTGTGAATATCCCTTGGCCACAAGTCGGGCTTTGTTCCTTGTCACCACACCATGCTCATCTTGCTTGTTGCGGAAGACCCACTTGGTTCCTACAACATTTTGATTAGGACGTGGAACTAAATGCCATACCTCATTCCTCGTGAAGTTGTTGAGTTCCTCTTGCATAGCCAACACCCAATCCGAATCCCTTAATGCATCTTCTACCCTGTATGGCTCAATAGAAGACACAAAAGAGTAATGTTCACAAAAATGAGCAACACGAGATCGAGTAGTTACCTCCTTATGAATATCGTCGAGGATGGAGTTCACAGGGTGATCTCGTTGTATTGCTTGGTGGACTCTTGGGTGTGGCGGTCTTGGACCCTCATCATCTTCCTTGTCATGATCATTAGCATCTCCCCCTTGATCATTGTCCTCTTCTTGAGGTGGCTCTTGATCTTCATTTTCATCATCTTGAGCTTGATCCTCATCTTGGGTTGGTGGAGATCCTTGCATGGAGGAAGATGGTTGATCTTGTGCATGTGGAGGCTCTTCGGATTCCTTAGGACACACATCCCCAATGGACATGTTCCTTAGCGCGACGCACGGAGCCTCTTCATCATCTAGCTCATCAAGATCAACTTGCTCTACTTGAGAGCCGTTAGTCTCATCAAACACAATGTCACAAGAAACTTCAACTAGTCCAGTGGATTTGTTAAAGAATCTATATGCCCTTGTGTTTGAATCATAACCAAGTAAAAAACCTTCTACAGCCTTAGGAGCAAATTTGGATTTTCTACCTCTTTTAACAAGAATAAAGCATTTGCTACCAAAGACTCTAAAATATGAAACATTGGGCTTTTTATCGATGAGGAGTTCATATGATGTCTTCTTGAGGATTCGGTGAAGGTAGAGACGGTTGATGGCGTAGCAAGCGGTGTTAATTGCTTCCGCCCAAAACCGGTCTGAAGTCTTGTACTCATCAAGCATGGTCCTTGCCATGTCAAGTAGAGTTCTATTCTTCCTCTCCACTACACCATTTTGTTGAGGTGTGTAGGGATAAGAGAACTCATGCTTGATGCCCACGTCCTAAAGAAAGCCTTCAATTTGTGAGTTCTTGAACTCCGTCCCGTTGTCGCTTCTAATCTTCTTGATCCCTAAGCCGAACTCATTTTGAGCCTGTCTCAAGAATCTCTTTAAGGTCTCTTGGGTTTGAGATTTTTCCTGCAAAAAGAACACCCAAGTGAAGCGAGAATAATCATCCACAATAACTAGACAGCACTTACTCCTGCCGATGCTTATGTAAGCTATCGGGCCGAATAGATCCATGTGGAGTAGCTCAAGCGGCCTGTCGGTCGTCATGATATTCTTGTGTGGATGATGAACACCAACTTGCTTTCCTGCTTGACATGCACTACAAATCCTGTCTTTCTCAAAATGAACATTTGTTAGTCCCAAAATGTGCTCTCCCTTTAGAAGCTTATGAAGATTCTTCATCCCAACGTGGGCTAGTCGGCGATGCCAGAGCTAACCCATGTTAGTCTTAGCAATTAAGCAAGTGTCGAGTTCAGCTTTATTAAAATCAACTAAGTATAGTTGACCCTCTAACACTCCCTTAAATGCTACTGAATCATCACTTCTTCTAAAGACAGTAACACCTAAATCTGTAAAAAGACAGTTGTAACCCATTTTGCATAATTGAGAAACAGAAAGCAAATTGTAATCTAAAGAATTTACAAGAAAAACATTGGAAATAGAATGGTTAGGTGATATAGAAATTTTACCAAGTCCTTTGACCAAACCTTGATTTCCATCCCCGAATGTGATAGCTCTTTGGGGATCATGATTTTTCTCGTAGGAGGAGAACATCCTTTTCTCCTCAGTCATGTGGTTTGTGCACCCGCTATCAATTATCCAACTTGAGCCCCCGGATGCATAAACCTACAAAACAAATTTAGGCCTTGTTCTTAGGTACCCAAACGGTCTTGGGTCCTTTTACATTAGAAACAAGCACCTTGGGTACCCAAACACAAGTCTTTGAGCCCTTGTGTTTGGCCCCAACATATTTAGCAACTACTTTGCCTGATTTGTTAGTTAAACATATGATGCATCAAAAGTTTTAAATGAAATGTTATGATCATTTGATACAATAGGAGATTTCCTTTTAGGCATTTTAACATGGGTAGAATGCTTAGAGCTAGAGGCCTCATTTTTATAAATAAAAGCATGGTGAGGAACAAAATGAGTCCTTTTAGAATGAATTCTCCTAATCTTATCGTCAGGATAACCAGCAGGATATAGAATATAACCCTCGTTATCCTGAGGCATGGGAGCCTTGCCCTTAAAAAAATTAGACAATCTTTTAGGGGCATTTAGTTTGACATTGCCTCCCTGTTGGAAGCCAATGCCATCCTTAATGCCAGGGCGTCTCCCACTATAAAGCATACTACGAGCAAATTTAAAATTTTCATTCTCTAATTCATGCTCGGCAATTTTAGCATCTAATTTTGCTATATGATCATTTTGTTGTTTAATCATAGCAATGTGATCATGGATAGCATCAACATTAACATCTCTACATCTAGTGCAAATAGATACATGCTCAATGGTAGATGTAGAGGGTTTGCAAACATTTAATTCATCAATCTTAGCATGTAACATGATATTTTCATTTCTAAGATTGGAAACAATATCATTGCAAGAATTTAAATTCTTAGCCTTAGCAATTAACTTGTCATTCTCAATTTTAAGGCTAGAAATTGATTCATTTAATTTGTCAATCTTAGCAAGTAAACTAGCATTATCATTTTTAAGATTGGCAAAAGAATCATCACAAACATTTAACTTCTCAACCTTAGCAATTAATTTGGCATTTTCATTTCTAAGGTTTGAGATAACATCATGGCAAGTGCTTAGCTCGCTGGTTAATTTTTCACACTTTTCTACTTCCTGAGCAAAAGCATTTTTAACCTTAACATGCTTCTTATTTTCTTTAATTAGGAAGTCCTCTTGGCTATCCAAGAGTTCATCCTTTTCATGAATGGCTCCTATCAATTCATTTAATTTCTCCTTTTGTTGCATGTTGTGATTGGCAAAAAGGGCAAGTAAATTATCCTCATCATCACTAGAGTTATCCTCATCACTTGATGTTGCATATTTAGTGGAGGCTCTAGATTTTACCTTCTTTTTGCCGTCTTTTTCCATGAGGCACTTGTGGCCGACGTTGGGGAAGAGGAGACCCTTATTGACGGTGATGTTTGCGGCGTCCTCATCGGAGGAGTCGGTGGAGCTCTCGTCGGAGTCCCACTCACGGCAAACATGGGCATCGCCACCCTTCTTCCCTTCTTCTTGTAGTACTTCTTCTTTTCCTTCTTCTTTCCCCTCTTGTCGTTATCACTGTCACTATCACTAGATAAAGGACATTTAGCGATAAAATGACCGGGCTCACCACATTTGTAGCAAACTTTCTTGGAGCGGGGCTTGTAGTCCTTCCCCCTCCTTTGCTTGAGGATTTGGCGAAAGCTTTTGATGATTAAAGCCATCTCCTCATTGTCGAGCTTGGAGGCATCGATGGGGAGCCTACTTGACATAGACTCTTCTTTCTTCTCCTCCGTTGCTTTGAAGGCAATGGGTTGCACCTTGGGTGTTGAGGTGGCGCCTCACTCGATGATTTGTTTGGAGCCTTTGATCATCAATTCAAAGCTCACAAACTTTCCTATAACTTCCTCGGGAGACATTAGTTTATACCTAGGATCACCACGAATTAATTGAACTTGAGTAGGATTAAGAAAAACGAGTGATCTAAGAATAACCTTGACCATTTCATGGTCATCCCATTTTGTGCTCCCGAGGTTGCGCACTTGGTTCACCAAGGTTTTGAGCCGGTTGTACATAGCTTGTGGCTCCTCTCCTTGGTGAAGCATGAATCGACCGAGCTCCCCCTCGATCGTTTCCCTCTTGGTGATCTTGGTCACCTCATCTCCTTCATGCGCGGTCTTGAGCACGTCCCAAATCTCTTTGGCACTCTTCAACCCTTGCACCTTATTATACTCCTCTCGACTTAGAGAGGCAAGGAGTATAGTAGTGGCTTGGGAGTTGAAGTGCCGGATTTGGGCTACCTCGTCCGAGTCATAGCCTTCATCCCCCACGGATGGTTCCTGTGCACCAAACTCAACAATGTCCCAAATGCTAGCGTGGAGTGAGGTTAGATGGTGCCTCATTTTATCACTCCACATACAATAATCTTCACCGTCAAAAATCGGTGGTTTGCACAGTGGGACGGAAAGTAAAGGGGTGCGTTTGGAAATGCGAGGGTAGCGTAAGGGGATCTTACTAAACTTCTTGCGCTCATGGCGCTTAGAAGTGACGGACAGCGCGTCGGAGCCGGAGGTGGAAGGCAACGAAGAATCGGTCTCGTAGTAGACCACTTTCTTCATTTTCTTCTTCTTGTCGCCACTTCGGTGCGACTTGACGTGGGGAGGTGATTCCTCCCTCTTTTTGTTGCTGGACTCTCCTGATGGAGCTTTCCCATGGCTTGTGGCGGGCTTGTCGCCGGTCACCATTTCCTTCTTGGCGTGAGCTCCCGACATAACTTCGAGCGGTTAGGCTCTAATGAAGTATCGGGCTCTGATACTAATTGAAAGTTGCCTAGAGGGGGGATAGGCAAATCTGAAATTTATAAAGTTTTAAGCACAACTACAAGCCGGCGTTAGTGTTAGAAACATAATCGAGACCGAAAGAGAGAGCGAAAACAAATCACAAGCGAATAAGAGCGGATGACATAGTGATTTGTTTTACCGAGGTTCGGTTTTTACAAACCTACTCCCCGTTGAGGTGGTCACAAAGACCGGGTCTCTTTCAACCCTTTCCCTCTCTCAAACGGTCACTTAGACCGAGTGAGCTTCCTTCCTTGATTTCCCGGGTCACTTAGACCCCGCAAGGACCACCACACAATTGGTGTCTCTTGCTTCGCTTACAAGGCTTTGAGAGTAAGAATGAGAGAAAGAAGAAAGCCAACCAAGCAACAAGAACAACAAAAGAACACAAGTCGATCTCCTCACAAGTCCTAAAAACTAGAGTTGAATTGTGGACTTTGATTTGATTGGAGGCTTTGATTTGTGTCTTAGAGTGTTGAGTATTGCTCTTGTATTGAATGAAGAGTAGTGAATGCTTAGGTGCCTTGAAGAGTGGTGGTTGGGGGTATTTATAGCCCCAACCACCAAAATGGCCGTTGGGGAACTCTGCTATCGACGGGCGCACCGGACAGTCCGGTGCGCCACCGGACAGTCCGGTGCGCCACAGGACAGTCCGGTGCGCCACCGGACACTGTCCGGTGCACCAGCCACGTCACCCAACCGTTAGGGTTCGACCATTGGAGCTTCTGATATGTGGGCCACCGGACAGTCCGGTGGTGCACCGGACAGGTCCTGTTCACTGTCCGATGCGCCATCTGCACCTGCTCTAACTTCTACGCGCGCAGTTCGCGCACTGTAGCATTGTCAGCCGACCGTTGCGCTGGCGACCGTTGCTCCACTTGGCACTCCGGACAGTCCTGTGAATTATAGTGGAGTGGCTTCCCAAATTCCTGAAGGTGACAAGTTTGGAGTTGATCTCCCTGGTGCGCCGAACACTGTCCGGTGCGCCAGACCAGGGCAGCCTTCAGTTGTCTTTTGCTCTTTTTATTTGAACCCTTTCTTGGACTTTTTATTGGTTTGTGTTGAACCTTTGACACCTGTAGAACTTATAATCTAGAGCAAACTAGTTAGTCCAATTATTTGCGTTGGGCAATTCAACCACCAAAATCATTTAGGAAAAGGTGTGAGCCTATTTCCCTTCCAGCCTGGTCGCCGTCTGTCAGCGGAGTGGATAGGGCACATTTAATGCTGAGGCGGCACATCGCCTGCCAGTGGAGTGACAGGGCTCATTAAATGCTGAGGCGGCACATCGCCTGCCAGTGGGATGGATAGGCGGCGCGGCTTATCAGCAATAAATACAGAGGTCGCGCGGCCCAGAGGCCTTACGTCAGGCCTCGCCCGCTGGCTTACGTCACGGGCAGTGGGCCACATGGCAGCATCGGGACTCCGCCTGAGCGGGGAGCAGAAGCGTACACGGCATGGTCTGGACACGTGTTGGCTCCGGACCCCCACCTGGTCTTGAACAAGGTCCGGGCACTCTTTGTCCTAGAATCCCGGGACCCTGTCGGGAGTGGCCCGGATCCCACACAGAGGGGTCCAGGACCCATCCCAGGGTCCAGTTTGTGCCCGTGGAGGTCCCGGACCTTACCCAGAGGCCCGGTCCGTAAATACAGGGGTCCGACACTTTCCCATGGGGGTCCGGACCCACTGTTGATGCCTTGGGTCATATCGTCTTCTCTGGCCACATGGCAGCCCCGGAGTCGTCCACGTGATGGGGTCGGGTGCTACTCGCCACGCGACTAGAGATAGCCGCGTGGGCACCGCGCCTTCATACTGTAGTAGGGGGTACCCCTGTTTCAGGGTACCGATACCTAGTAACAAAATAGCCAAATCGAATTGGGAGCACTTCGAAGAGAAATAACTCGCTCGCATTGTCAAGGGTGTTTTTCAGCACCCTGCTGACGGAACAATAAGTTCAAACATAGCAATTACATACACACAGAATTCACACTACACTTTTTTCTAAAAAGTACTAACTCGATGAAAAAGTTTTTTAGTTCAAGCAAATCACTG
Source organism: Zea luxurians (assembly GCA_029449295.1). Classification (NCBI taxonomy): domain Eukaryota; kingdom Viridiplantae; phylum Streptophyta; class Magnoliopsida; order Poales; family Poaceae; genus Zea; species Zea luxurians. The sequence goes on from JAOPSE010000014.1 coordinate 83,069,521, forward strand.
CGCTGAAGCATTTTTGCAGGAAGCCTCAACAGCAAGAGTAGCAGAAGAGGATGGTCGGCTTGCGACAGCAGGCACGACAAGAACATCGGTGACAATGTCTTCAGGCACCACGACGCCAGGCCTCCTCATTAGGATCCGCCCGGCACAAACAACCTTATCCATGGCCTTGTCGCACATCGCCTTCATAATGACGCGATCATCCTCTAAGGCCTTGATGTTGAGGCGAGCAGCCTCCAGCTCCTGAGTAACAAGCTTCTTGGAAGCACGCAGCTCCTTGATGACATAGTCTTTGGTAGACAGGAGCTTACCAAGTCGGGATACTTCAGCCTAGGATGCCCTCAGTTCGTCACAATGATGGTCCAAGTCTGACATGGTGAAGCGGTGACTCCTCTCCAGAATGGTCAAGGAAGTGCTAGCGTCATGATATAGTCTGTCCATATTATCACGAGAAGCAACGAGCGCTCGCTTTTCCTCCTGCAAACAAGAACAACACTGAGCATCGAAGCAAGGAAAGCAAAACAGAAGCAGTCAAGAGAGTTTACCTCATAAGCCATCTTCTCGGAGTCAAGCTGAGCATTCAGAGAAGAGTTTAAGGCGTGGGCACTATCCAAGAAAGCAGAGGTTTAGCTCAAGTCAGCCTAGCTCTAGGCATACTTCTCCTCAGTATCAGAGCATCGCCGAGCCAAATCTGACAAAGTAGCAGGGAAAAGCGCAAGATATAAGATAAGTAGGGCAATGAAAACAAAAAAGGAAATGATGAACTCACTAACCAAGGTTTGAGGCCTTTAGATCTTCTATTTGTTTTTGAAGCAGTAAAGGGTTCCACTGCATCAAGGATGAAACTTGGTCAGGAACAGGAGCACCACAGGATTTTAGTTGGGCAGATACAGAATCAAGAACATCCCGCGATTACGAAAAAATCAGCAAGAAAGCAAGTTTGCTAGCATGAACGGTAAGAAGAGAAAGTTGACTCACCTGAAGATTGGAGAGAAATAAAGAAAGACCCAAAGCCAGAAGAATTGGTGCACTGCTTGATGAGGGGATGTCAACAGGAACGATATTGAGAGCATGACTCGGAGAGACCTCAGCCTCGTCAGCAGGTGGTAGACTCATAGCGTCCGGGTCTCTGGCCTCTAAAGTGACCAGACTGACGAGAGAAACAGATAAGTGTGTCACCGCGAGCTCCTCAGATCGGACCGGCGACAATTCAACGTGAACGTCCATGGAAGCAGCCGAAGAGCAGCCTACCCCAACACCCTTGGGGGCTGGGTCACCCCCAGCACCACCCCTCGGAGGTTGGGCCCTCCGTAGCAGCCACTTTCAAAGATGAAGCTCCCTCGATCGTGCCTAGAGGAGCCAGATGACTCGGATCAGCGACATTGAGGGCCAGTGCGTCCTCACGAGCTAGACCCCCTCCATGGTCGTTGAAGAACTAGAGACTGTCCGGGTTGCCTCTTGCCTGACAGGATCACATGACAGAGGAACATCATCTGGGACCTCTAAACGGATGATGGGATTGTCAACCTTAGGAGGCTCCGATAAAAGGTTCTCAGGGATGATCTCCTCCAATGCATGGTCAAAATCAGATATCGACAACCCCTGAAGGCTTACAAGTGCTGATAAGGCCTGCATCGGAATGTCGCTGCTTCTGTTGCGACGACTGTTCTTGCGGATTAACAGAACTTCTTCTTCTTCCTCCTCCTCATCCTCATCAAGCACACCACCGACAACCCGAGCATCGTCACAACCTCTGACATCATCCTCAAGGATGGTGCTCACTGGGCCATTGCCGAGGAGTAATGTGGAGGGGCCAGCATGTTGCTCCAAGGATGATAACCGCCGGAGTCGTCTCTTCTTCTTTCCCTCCTTGTCAGGCACCACTGGATGGTTTGCTAGGCGTGATCGCTTGCAACGAGCACCTTCAGGTTTCCGAATTTCTTCGTCTTCACCAAGGTTCTGTCCAATCACAATCACCATTGGCTCAGTGCAAGCAGAGTCAGATGATTCCCCAGCCAGCATGCTAAGAACAACGTTCATCTCAGCATCGTCAGTATTGGTCGGCATCTCAAAGTGGGTCTGCCTCTTAGCCTCGGGAAGATTCCGGAAGGGTGTAATGAAAGCTTCAATGTCCTCTAAAGAGGGACACACTCTATGTCCCGGACTGCACAGGAAGATTCCAAGCAGAATAAGACAAGAGAGCATCATCATTTGAAACCCTGCCCCTTAACATCAAGTCAATCCGACTCAGCAGGTCCTCGTTAGGAATCTGTCTATTGGTAATTCGGGTAGGGTTGTTGACGCCGGTGTATAGATAATGAAAGTCGCCTAGAGGGGGGGTGAATAGGCGGAATCTGAAATTTACAACTTTAAACACAATCTACAAGCCGGGGTTAGCGTTAGAAATAAAACCGAGTCCAAAAGAAAGGGTGAAAATAAATCAACCAAAGAAATAGAGCGAATGACACGGTGATTTGTTTTACCGAGGTTTGGTTCCAGTGAACCTAGTCCCCGTTGAGGTGGTCACAAAGACCGGATCTCTTTCAACCCTTTCCCTCTCTCAAACGGTCACTTAGACCGAGTGAGCTTTCTCCTTAATCAAATGGGTCACCTAGACCCCGCAAGGACCACCACACAATTGGTGTCTCTTGCTTTGATTACAAGTGCTTTAAAGAGCAAGAATGGGAAAGAAGAAAGCGATCCAAGAACAAGAGCTCAAAGAACACGAGCAAAACTCTCTCTCTCTAGTCACTATTTGTTTGGAGTGCATTTGGGACTTGGAGAGGCTTTGATTCTATTGAATTGTATCTTGTATTGATTGCACTAGCTCTTGTATTGAATGAGATGTCTGAAAAACTTGGATGCTTGGAGTGGTGGTGGTTGGGGGTATTTATAGCCCCAAGCACCAAACCAATCGTTGGGGAGGTTGTCTGTCGATGGGCGCACCGGACAGTCCGGTGCGCCACCGAACATTGTCCGGTGCGCCAGCCATATCATCCAACCGTTAGGGTTCTGACGGTTTCGACTATTGGAGCACTGACAACTTGGGGCACCGGACAGTCCGGTGTCGCACCGGACAGCTACTGTTCAGTGTCCGGTGCGCTCTGACTCTGCGCTCTGACTCTATCGCTCACTGTTGCACAGTGTAGAGTTCGGCAGTGACCATTGAAGTCGACTGTTGCGCTGGAAGCCGTTGCTCCGCTTGGCACACCGGACAGTCCGGTGAATTATAGCCGAGTGGCTCCTGAGAAACCCGAAGGTGAAGAGTTCAGTCTGTACGGTCCCTTGTGCACCGGACACTGTCCGGTGGCACACCGGACAGTTCGGTGCGCCAGACCAGGGTTCTCTTCGGTTTCTTTTGCTCCTTTCTTTTGAACCCTAACTTGGATCTTTTTATTGGTTTGTGTTGAACCTTTAACACCTGTAGAATATATAATCTAGAGCAAACTAGTTAGTCCAATTATTTGTGTTGGGCATTTCAACCAAAATCATTTAGGAAAAGGTTTGACCCTATTTCCCTTTCAATCTCCCCCTTTTTGGTGATTGATACCAACACAAACCAAAGCAAAAATATAAGTGCAGAATTGAACTATGCATAAGGTAAGTGCAAAGGTTGCTTGGAATTAAACCGATTTATACTTTCACTAGATATGCATGGATTGCTTTTAACATTTTGGACCACTTTTGCACCACTTGTTTTGTTTTTGCAAATTCTTTTTGGAAAATCTTTTCAAAGTCTTTTTGCAAATAGTCAAATGTACATGAATAAGATTTTGAGAAGCATTTTCAAGATTTGAAAATTTTCTCCCCTTGTTTCAAATGCTTTTCCTTCGACTACAACAAAACTTCCCCTGGATGAAATTCTCCTCTTAGTGTTCAAGAGGGTTTTACCAATATGAAAAAGGATTTAGATACCAATTAAAAAATCCTTCTCTAAATATATCAATTTGAAATATGGATACCAATTGAAAACTTTATTTTGAAAATTTTGAAATTGGTGGTGGTGCGGTCCATTTGCTTTGGGCTATATTCTCTCCCCCTTTGGCATTAATCGCCAAAAACGGAGACTTTGTGAGCCCTTGTTACTTTCTCTCCTATTGGTACGAGTAAATATGAGGGAAAGATTATACCAAAGTGAGAGTGGTGTGGAGTGACGGCGAAGGCTAGATAATACCGATAGAGTGGAGTGGAAGCCTTGTCTTCGCCGAAGACTCCATTTCCCTTTCAATCTACGACTTAGCATAGAAATCACTTGAAAACACATTAGTTGTAGACATAAAAGAGAAGTGATCAAAAGTATATAAATGAGCTATGTGTGCAATGTTTCAATCAAAATTCCGGGAATCAAGAATATTTAGCTCATTCCTAAGTTTGGTAAAGGTTTTCTCATCTAATGGTTTGGTAAAGATATCGGCTAATTGTTCTTTGGTGCTAACATAAGCAATCTCGATATCCCCCCTTTGTTGGTGATCCCTCAAAAAGTGATACCGAATGACTATGTGCTTAGTGCGGTTGTGTTTAACGGGATTATCCGCCATGCGGATTGCACTCTCATTGTCACATAGGAGAGGGACTTTGCTCAATTTGTAGCCATAGTCCCTAAGGGTTTGCCTCATCCAAAGTAATTGCGTGCAACAATGGCCTGCGGCAATATACTCGGCTTTGGCAGTAGAAAGAGCTACTGAATTTTGTTTCTTTGAAGCCCAAGATACCAGAGATCTTCCCAAAAACTGACAAGTCCCTGATGTGCTCTTCCTATCAATTTTGCACCCTACCCAATCAGCATCGGAATATCCTATTAAATAAAAGGTCGATCCCTTGGGGTACCAAAGACCAAACTTAGGTGTATAGACTAAATATCTCATGATTGTTTTCACGACCCTAAGGTGAACTTCCTTAGGATTGGCTTGGAACCTTGCACACATGCATACGGAAAGCATAATATCTGGTCGAGATGCACATAAATAGAGTAGAGATCCTATCATCGACCGATATACCTTTTGATCTACGGATTTACCTCTCGTGTCAAGGTCGAGATGCCCATTTGTTCCCATGGGTGTCTTGATGGGCTTGTCATCCTTCATTCCAATACTCCCTTAAATGCTACTGAATCATCACTTCTTCTAAAGACAGTAACACCTATATCCGTAAAAAGACAGTTGTAACCCATTTTGCATAATTGAGAAACTGAAAGCAAGTTATAATCTAAAGAGTCTACAAGAAAAACATTGGAAATAGAATGGTCACGGGATATGGCAATTTTACCCAGTCCTTTGACCAAACCTTGATTTCCATCCCCGAATGTGATAGCTCTTTGGGGACCATCGTTTTTCTCGTAGGAGGAGAACATCCTTTTCTCCCCAGTCATGTGGTTTGTGCACCCGCTATCAATTATCCAACTTGAGCCCCCGGATGCATAAACCTACAAAACAAGTTTAGGCCTTGTTCTTAGGTACCCAAACAGTCTTGGGTCCTTTGATGTTAGAAACAAGCACCTTGGGCACCCAAACACAAGTCTTTGATCCCTTGTGTTTGGCCCCAACATATTTGGCAACTACTTTGCCTGATTTGTTAGTCAGCCCATAAGATGCATCAAAAGTCTTAGATGAAATAATTGGCTCATTTGATGCAGCAGGAGTTTTCTTTTTAGGCATTTTAACATGGGTAGAATGCCTAGAACTAGATGTCTCATTCTTATACATAAAAGCATGATGAGAACCAGAATGAGACTTCCTAGAATGAATTCTCCTAATTTTATGCTCGGGATAACCAGCAGGATATAAAATATAACCCTTGTTATCCTGAGCCATGGAAGCCTTGCCTGTTGGGGACTTCTTCTCAAATGCTATGAATTAAGAACAAGGCAACACAAAATGTTAAAGGTTAATGCCCTTCGTCCTTCGAAGCATTATTTCCCTTAGGAAATAATGATCTTCAGACGAAGGTCCTGAAGGACGTACCTTCATTATTGTAATATATATATTAATGACAGAAGAAGCATGTGAAATATAAGAGACAACATGGATGATTATACAACATTATTAATTCAACTTTTGTTGGGGGTATGCTTCGTCGCTGAAGATCCTGTAAGAAGAAACACCTTCGGCAGATCCTCTCAAAAGCAGTGCCGAAGCTATCATCCATAAAGCTTCGGCATGGTGGCATGTCTCAAGACGAAGGAGTGAACCGACTTAAAGATGAAATGACCAATCGACCCGTGATAGCTTGTATTATGATTGTAAGCATTTGTAAAGGGCATGAATGTAATTTCTCACAGGCTGCGTCCTGTGCCTATAAATATATGAACAGTACCCATGTACTGTTCACGCTGACTTGCATTCACTCGCACGTCACACTCGAACTTTCACCTTCTGTCAAGCCGAAGGTATAAATGTAATTCAATATTATCCATGTTTATTCATGATTATATAATAAAAATGTCTGAATGATATTATATGGTTATTCATGTTTTTTATGTGTCATATGATCCTGCTTTCCATTATTTATTAAGATGATGAAGGTATGTCCTTCATGACCTTCGTCTGTAGATCATTATATCCTAAGGGAAATAATGCTTCGAAGGACGAAGGTCTTTAACCATTAACTTTTGTGTTGCCTTGTTCTTAATTTATAGTCTTTGAGAACAAGTCCCCAACATTGGCGCCCACCTCCGGTGAACTCATTTCCACTTTCGAGCTGATGGCTTCATCTGGCAACCAAGCTGAAGCTGCTTCGGCTACGAAGCTGGTGCTCCCGATAACAGGCGGTTCATGCTCAGAGCCGGCCAACAAGAAGCAGAAGAAGGAGGCCCAGATAAGGGTACAACATGTTGGGGTGCAGGGACCCTTCATCAAGTCAAAATGGTCCCACATTCCAATTACCTTCTCCCAGGAGGACCTTCAGCTCAAGGATTATCCTCATAATGATGCTATGGTCATATCTTGTGTCATTAAGGGATTTTTGGTCCACAATGATCTGGTTGATACAAGCAGTGCAGCTGACATCATATTCACTAAGGCCTTCAGATAGATGCAAGAGCCAGAGGACAAAATTCATGATGCTACACACCCTCTTTGTGGCTTCGGAGGAAGACAGATTGTAGCACTTGGCAAGATCACAATGCCAGTAACTTTTGGATTTGTCCACAACACAAGGACTGAACAGGTTGTGTTTGATATTATTGACATGGAATACCCCTACAATGCAATCATTGGTCGTGGAACACTCAATGCATTCGAAGCAATTCTTCATCCAGCATATCTGTGCATGAAGATACCTTCGGATCAAGGGCTTATTGCTATTCATGGAAGTCAGGAAGATGCCAGAAAGGCTGAAAGAAATTGGACAGACTCAAAAGTAATCCACAATATAGATGGAGTCGAAGCTTGTGAACAGTATAAGTATAGAAGAGAGAAGGCTGCTTCGGCTGATCAGCCGAAGCCCATGCTTCTATGTGAAGACATAGCAGAGCAGAAGGTATTGCTGGGGTCCCAATTATCTGAAGAGCAGGAGAGAACCTTGATAAGGTTTTTATTCAACAACAAAGATGTTTTTGCATGGTCAGCCAACGATCTATGTGGTGTCAATAGGGACGTCATTGAGCATTCACTCAATGTCGATCCATCCTTCAGACCTAGGAAGCAAAAGCTTCAGAAAATGTCTAACGACAAAGCCGAAGGTGCTCGAAACGAAGTAAAAAGACTTCTCAGTGCTGGTGTCATCAGAGAAGTAAAATACCCAGAATGGCTAGCCAACACTGTTATGGTAAAGAAGGCCAATGGTAAATGGAGAATGTGCATTGATTTTACTGATCTGAACAAGGCTTGTCCAGAGGATGAGTTCCCATTACCAAGAATAGATTCTCTAGTAGATGCAGCAGCTTCGTCAGAACTCATGAGTCTACTAGATTGTTATTCAGGCTATAAACAAAAATCTGGATGAAGAAGGAAGATGAGCCAAAGACCAGCTTCATAACCCCCAGTGGTACATATTGTTATCTTCGGATGCCTGAGGGGCTCAAGAATGCTGGAGGAAGCTTCAGCAGGATGACAGCCAAGGTTCTTCATTCTCAGATAAGCAGAAATATACTAACATATGTTGATGATATCATAGTGAAGAGCACGAAGCAAGAAAACCACATTACTGATTTGCAGGAAACATTTGCTAATTTTAGGCAAGCTGGCCTGAAATTAAATCCAGAAAAATGTGTCTTCGGAGTGAAGAAGGGCAAGTTCCTTGGCTGTCTAGTTTCAACAAAGGGGATTGAAGCCAACCCAAGCAAGATTGAAGCTATCCTTCGAATGGAGCCGCCAAGCACAAAGAAAGGGGCACAACGACTGACAGGAAGACTGGCATCTTTGAATCGATTTATATCTAGATCAGCAGAAAGAAATTTACCATTCTTTGAAGTACTAAAGTCAGCTGAAGTTTTCCAATGGGGCCCAACTCAACAGAAAGCTTTCGAAGAGCTAAAGCAATACCTGATTGATTTAACAACATTAACTCCACCAGTGCTAGGGGCTCCATTGCTATTGTATGTGGCAGCTTCGCACTCTGCAGTAAGTGTGGCGCTTGTACAAGAGAAACTTGAAGGACAAGCCAAAAAGCAAGTCCCAGTATACTTCGTCTCCGAAGTTTTGAGTTTATCAAAGAAAAACTATACAGAATTGGAGTAGGTGTTGTATGCTGTGTTGATGGTGTCCAGGAAGCTTCAGCATTATTTTCAAGCATATCACATAATTGTTCCTTCATCACAGCCCCTGAAGGATATCATGAGGAATAGAGAAGCTACTGGAAGGATTGGAAAGTGGGCCGCAGAGCTTAACGAATTCACTATTGACTACGTGCACAAATCTTCAATTCAATCCCAAGCGCTAGCAGATTTCATCGCTGATTGGACGCCAGGGGCTCACGAAGAGGGGACAAGCAAAGATGCCGAAGCTTGGACAGTGTTTTGCGATGGTTCTTGGGGAGCCTTCGGTGCAGGAGCAGCTACGGTCCTAGTAGCACCTTCAAAAGTCAAAACATGTTATGCAGTCAAACTGGATTTCAGTTGTACAAATAATATTGCTGAGTAAGAAGCACTTTTATTGGGGCTTCGGAAACTAAGGGCAATGGGAATAAGAAGGGCCATCCTAAAGACTGATTCTCAAGTTATTGCTGGCCACGTGGACAAGAGTAACAAGGCACGAGATCCGAAGCTTGAAAGATATTTGGATGCAGTTTGAAGGTTGGAAACTTCCTTCGAAGGTTTTTCTGTCAAGAATATTCCAAGAGGTGAAAATGAACATGCAGATTTGCTAGCCAAATCAGAGGCTCAGGGGCTCCCTCTACCCTCGGAAGTATTTTTGAAATAATAAAAGCACCTTCGGTTGAGCTCATGGAGAGAGCAGTGCTTACTATTTCTCCAGTACACAGTGAAGACTGGAGAACTGAAATAATATCTTTCCTCCAAGGCAATTGTCTCTCAAGTGACGAAGCTTATAACAAGAGAATGGAGGCAAGAACAAGTCCATGTGTGATGATAGAAGGGGAATTGTATAAATATGGAGTTTGTTCACCACTCCTCAAGTGTTTATCAAGAAATGAAGGTATGGAATTAATGAAAGAGATACATGCAGGTCTGTGTGGATCTCACATTGGATCTAGGCCCTTGTTGGGAAAAGTTTTTCGACAAGGATTTTACTGGCCGAAGGCAGCTTCGGATGCAGCAGAACTAGTCCAAAAATGTGAAGGCTGTCAAAAATGTGCAAGAGACTAGAAGCAACCTTCATCTCTCACTCAGTTAATATAGCCCACTTGGCCGTTGCAAAGGTGGGGCCTCGATTTGCTAGGCCCACTTCCACCAACACAAGGAAATCTAAAATATGTTGTGGTGGCGGTAGAGTATTTTTCCAAGTGGATTAAGGCGAAGCCTTTAGCCACAATAACTGTCCAAAAATTCTTCTAGCAAAACATTGTTTGTCGCTTCGGAGTGCCGAAGGCTATTACTGTAGACAACGGAACACAGTTCAATGCTGAAGCTTTCAAGGAATTCTATGAACAAATTGGCACGAAGATTCATTTTGCATCAGTCAGACATTCAGAGTCAAATGGACTTGTTGAAAGAGCTAATTGCATTATAATGATGGGAATAATGAAGTTAATCTTCAATCAGCCCAGAGGAAAGTGGCCAGATGAATTGATCAAAGTGGTGTGGAGCCACAACACAACAATATCAAGGTCAACAGGTTTTACACCATCCAAACTATTGTTTGGCGACGAAGCAATAACCCCAGAAGAAGCTAAGGCAGGATCAATAAGAACAGTGGCTTCGGCAGAGGACGAAGCTGATTATTCTATGTCAAAAGATGCTATAGAAGGGATCAGGCTTCATGCCGTGGAGAATATCAATAAATACCAAGCCAAAACAATAAAATGGCGTGATAGAAAAGTTCGGCTAAAGAACATTAAGCCAGGGCATTTGGTACTTCGGAGAGTGGCCAACCCAGATACAGTAGGCAAGCTACAGTTGAAGTGGGAAGGACCTTTTCTGGTAGTATTTTCGTCAAGACTCGGTTCTTACAGATTGAAGGATATGGACAACAACGATATTCCTAGATCTTGGAATGCGGATGAGCTTCGGCGATATTATGTTTAGCTTGATGTAATCTTTTTATTTTTCCTATGGCACCCTTTTCCTTTCCAAAGGGGGAGAAAGGTTTTTAATGGGGCCATAGAATGTAATTTTTCTTTTTCTTATTCAGCTCTACGAGAGCAAAATCCCCCAGATATGTAAATGTAAAAACTGAGCATGCACCATCGAGTGCAGGAAAAAAGGAAAAACAGGGAGAAGCTCGAAAGTCGTCCCTAAGGGGATGCAGAGCACGACGAAGCTACAAAAAGTCGTTTCTAGGGGAGCGCAGCGTAAGTTTTCTGCTCAAAAGTCGTTCCAAATGGAATGCAGAGCTTACAGCAAAAAAGTCAACGCTGATTCCGCCGAAATATAAGGCGAAGCGCGAAAAGTCAACGCGATACCGCCGAAATAGAAGGTGAAGAAGTTCAAAAGATGTTCCTAAGGGGATATAGAACTTACAGCGAAAAGTCGACGCTGATACACCAAAAAATAAGCGGTGAAGCCGAAAAATAAGCGGCAAAGAGACTTCGGTCATTCCCAAGGGAATAAAGGCTATGGTTGTGGCTTCGTATGCGTGTGTTTGGACATTCATTTGCACGACACATTACATCATACATTTGCATTCATAAATATTCATTTAGACATACATAGGATCATCATCATCATAACATACAGACACAGGCAGATGCTTCGGTTATAAAGATAAGGCTTCGGCAAAAAAGAAAAAGAAGCAGTTTCATGCTTCGTTGTGTACAAAAAGAAGGGAAGGTGTTTTTCGCCTTCGGCTCAAAAAATACTAGTTTCGTCCACAGCAAAGCAGTTCGAACATGGATGAAAAGGTAAAAATATATTACAAGGTATGCACAAATTTACATAATTAGTATTTGATTCTTAAGTTACAAATATTTTTACAACGATATTACAAGATTTTCTCTAGAATTTTTCAGCAAGGTCTTCAACTTTGACATCATTGAGCCTCGGATCATCTGAGCTTCGGATCACCTGTTAAGCTTCGGCTCATTGTTCTTCAGCATCGTCATCCTGTACATATTAAAACGGCATGAGAGAACTGCAGAGTTCAAGGAGAAGGTAAAGTAACAGGCACAAATTTCTTACCGGCTTAAGGTGGCTTCGAGCTTCGTCACCAGCCATTTTTCGCCCGCCTTTTACCCAAATCTGAGTTATAAATCTATTTCCTATACTCCGAACTAGGCTAGGGATATCAATTAAATCTGTCGGTGATAAGCTAAAATTTGGTCTATTGACAATTTTTCCATGTTCGCAGCCAGATTTTATGAAGGCAACAACTGTGCCCCGAGAAGCTAGCAGAGCGCAGAAGTCGGCGTGTCCAGCTATAACTTCGTCGAGTGCATCAACTTCGCCCTCAATATGTTCGAAGGTTTCTGTCAGGTTCTCAACCGAAGGACTGAATTTCACAGTGCTAGCTCCAACCGAGTTGAAAACCTGCTTCAGCCGCTGCAGGCACTGTTTGCTGAAGCCTACGCATTTTTCTTGAAGTTCTTTCAGTGATTTCCGCAAATTTGAATTTTTCTCAGCTTCAGCTTCGAGTTTGGCTTCAAAATTTTTCTTTTCCATGGAGAGTTCACTACTCAATCTAGCAATTTCGGCTTGGGCCTCCGCCAGTGAACCTTTCATGGTTTGAAGTACGAAGTCTTTTTTCTCCAGGGTAGCCTCATGGTCTCTAATCTTCTTTTCTAGGCCCTCAATTATAACTTCATTCTTTTTGTCCTCGAGGTCTTGTTGCATCCTCAGGACTTTGCTCAGCAGTATGCTCTGATAAAATAAGCTTCATTAGAAAACAATCTTCATATCAAAACAATAAAAAGATAAGAATTTTACCTTGAAGTTAGCATAAAATAGACTACCGGCGATATGCTGTCGCCGGTACCTGCTGAGGTCTGCTTCAACCTTCGGGAGGCCAACACTCTTTGATATAGTGCCGACAACCTTCGCCCTAGTGTGGTCCCGAAGGCATCCTAACTCCTAAGCTTTCTTCCCTCGAAGAGTAATGCACCTGGTCTGTACCCGCAAGATATAACATACTCTTTCAGTTCTTCTTTTTCAGCCTTCGACAATTCTTGCCCAAGTATATCTTGAAAATTGAAGTCCTCTTCTTTCGAAATATCCTCGGCTTTCTCCTTTCCTTTTCCAGCCACTGTGCCCGAGATCTCTTCAGCGGCTGCAGCAGCTTCTTCCGCAGCCGCATCCAGAAGCATGGTATCAATTTCAGCGACTATGGCATCTAGATTTACATCTTCAATGGTTTCAGCTTTGGCACTTTCAGCTTCGGTGGGTGCAGCTTCGGCAGCAGCAGTGCTCTCAATAGCTGGAGTCTTTGACGCCGATGCCAGCGGAGGCGTCTGCTCGATAACTTCAACTACATGAATAATTCTTCATTTTTTTTGGTTCATCTGGCTTCTTTGCTGCCGAAGGCTCCTTTTCCTTCTGAAAAAGCTTCGTCAGATGTGGCCCTAGTGGACTTAGCTTGACAGGCAAAGATTCAGTCATTACCTTTAAGATTTCTTCCACATCGGTACAGGAGGTGTTGAAGGAGCTTCATCCCTAATATCAGTCGTTTTTCGCTTCAGAGCCGCAGTCTTCTTTTTCTTCGAAGCACCTGCCTTCGGCTCAGGGCTTAATTTTCTTTTCTTCAAAGTTTTTTTATCCTTTTCACCAATTTAGCAGCTTCTTTATCCAGGGCGCTAGCAACTCTTTTTCTTTTTTGTCCTTCGGCACCTCTGTCCAAACGCTCATAGTCAGGATACTCAAAGTTCAGAGCATCCATCACTCGGTTCAACCTTCGCTTTAGTCGAGTGCCAAAGGCTGCAGTCATTAGTTGATCTTCTTTTTTGGAATAGTTGCCAAGGATCTCGTTGCACATAACTTCAATCGTGTCTAACCACTCTTAGCAAGGTTCTTTGAAGTATTTCTTGAATTTATAGTAATAGGGCAACCGAACAAGTTCCTTCTCTTTCTTTTTCCCTTTGAGCTTCGGCATGTCTCATTCTTTCAAAGTCAGGAATACTCTAAAAGCTAAGAATTCTTGCATCAGATCCCTAGTACTAATGTGCTCCGCAATAACTCAAAATTCGCCTAGTGCAATCTGGCATGGACTCTCCGGTGCCATATTGCATTGGGGCCTAGTCTCTCCGAAGATTAATTCTAATGGGCTTTGAACCAGCTTCTCCTTTTTCTCATCAACTTTGACATAAAACCATTCAGTCTTCCAGCCAACTGGCCATTTGGTATGATAGCTGATAACTGGAGTCTTCGCATCTTTGTGATAAGCAAAATTATAGCATCCGAAGTTCTCGTGCAGCCCATCTTCTCTAGCTTTTGTCTGATAATGAAGCTCATGTGCTCGGCAGAAGCCTTCGGCAAGTGGTTCTGCCCCTTGGCTTCGGAGAGCCCAGATGTAGACACTAAGCCTAACGATGGCGTTAGGAGTTAGCTGATGGAGATAAATCCCAAACTTCCCCAAAACATCCGCAATCATCTCATTCAAAGGAAATCTTAATCCTGCTTTAAAGAAGCTTTTAAAGACTACCACTTCATCCTTTTCTGGCTTCGGAGTAATTTCTTCTCTGCCAAAGCAAATGAGTTCCTTTTTGGCTTCACTGAAATAGCCTAACTTCATCAACTTAGTCATATCATATTCGGTAACAGTGGACCTCCCAAACTCTAGGTGGCTGGGTTTAGATGGCATGGCATTATAATCATCTTCAGATTCACCTTCTTCAGCACCAACCTGCTCAGCTTCAGCGGCAGGTGCACCTTCGTCAGAAACGTCCTCTAGCGCTACCAGCCCCGATCGTTTCATCACTTCGGAAATCGGAGCGGTTTCAGCAGCTTTGGCTTCTTCTCCGTCACGTGTAACCCTGGCAGTGGAGCGTACCCTTGCCATTTGATGATGGATTCCTCACAATTTTTGATGAAGTTGTTGACTTTTTAAATTTTTCCGAAGCACTTCCTCTTGTGACGAAGCAAAACCAACAGCGGTGCTTTGGTTGAATGCGATGAACATGCTTCGGCTATGGTCAAATTTTGGTAGCAAAACAGTGCAATAGCAATGAATGTTGTGGTAACTTCACACCTACCCGTTCGTTTATATAGTGCCGCATGTGGGAAGGTGAATCGTCAAGTCTTCCGCACTGGACGAACAGTCGCCCGCACCCACTGAATGGTGGGCCACAGAACCCGAAAAGGTGAATCGCCAGGACGCGTGTACCCGCCGCATGGTGGGGCCACGTCGCGCTTAGAATATTTTAATCGTTTCTTGGCAACGAGCTCAGGGAAGGTGTTTTTCGGACCTCCGGCATTCCAAAGCCTAGGAGACTTTTTCACGGATCAAGCTCGTTACGAAAAATGATCTAGCACCGCGAAGGGGCTACTGTTGGGGTATGCTTCATCGCCGAAGATCCTGTAAGAAGAAACACCTTCGGCAGATCCTCTCAAAAGCAGTGCCGAAGCTATCATCCATAAAGCTTCGACATGGTGGCATGTCTCAAGACGAAGGACTGAACCGACTTAAAGATGAAATGACCAATCAACCCGTGATAGCTTGTATTATGATTGTAAGCATTTGTAAAGGGCATGAATGTAATTTCTCATAGGCTGCGTCCTGTGCCTATAAATATATGAACAGTACCCCTATACTGTTCACGCTGACTTGCATTCACTCGCACGTCACACTCGAACTTTCACTTTCTGTCAAGCCGAAGGTATAAATGTAATTCAATATTATCCATGTTTATTCATGATTATATAATAAAAATGTCTGAATGATATTATATGGTTATTCATGTTTTTTATGTGTCATATGATCCTGCTTTCCATTATTTATTAAGATGATGAAGGTACGTCCTTCATGACCTTCGTCTGTAGATCATTATATCCTAAGGGAAATAATGCTTCGAAGGACGAAGGTCTTTAACCATTAACTTTTGTGTTGCCTTGTTCTTAATTTATAGTATTTGAGAACAAGTCCCCAACAACTTTATTATATCATCATGAAAAGGTAGAAACAATATTGAATTACAAAAGTACCTTCGGCTTGACAGAAGGTAAAAGTACAAGCGTGACGCACGAGCAAGTACAAGTCAGCGTGAACAGTACGGGGGTACTGTTCACCTATTTATAGGCACGGGACACAGCCCATGTAAAATTACATCCAGGCCTTTTACATTTGCTAATAACTTCAAGGTAATCCACCAAGGTCTAAATAGCTTTTTCCCTTTTAAGTCGGTTCCCCTTTTCTGCCGTTATGTCGAAGCTCCCTTGCATGTAGCTTCGGCGCTGCGTCAACCTTCGTATTGTTCATGCTCTTCACACTGTGTGATTTTGATCCGAGACAGAAGGCACCTGTTCACATATTACACTCGGAAAACATTGTTAAATTATGTTTTTGAGGACCTTTGGAAGACGAAGGCCCCCAACAGTACCCCTCACAATATTAATTTGTTAGAATAACGAATTCAGATTGCGACATGGACGAAGGCCCTAAGCCGAAGGTCCGAAAAAATACCTTCCCTTTGCTAGAATAGCAACAGTCAATGACAGTCGGGGCCCTCCAACTTGGAGTGCGCTGGGCGTATAAATAGGATCTCACACCAACTGCATTTGATACACTGCTTGTGCCATTTGCCTTATTTTCTCAATTTGTTAACTTGCTGCTTACTAACGCTTGATAGCTCTCAAGCTTTTTAGCTTCGGTTTGAAGGACACGTTTCGTCATTTCTGAAGATAAGATGTCTCAAGACAAGAAGACAGTTGCTGAGACAAAGCTAACCGAAGAGGAGAAGGTTCTCGAGGAGAAGACTACTGAATTTGTTGAGTCAATAGCGAAAACGAATACAGAGAAGATAACTAAAGAAATTCTGGAAGGCTTGTCTGAAGATACTGATGATAGTGACAGCTATGATGTGGAGAGTGGGGGCGAAGACTCTGAAGATCGGCCCTGGTGACCAAGTCATGCAGTCTTCGGGAAATCAACTATCAAACAGAGTCATCTTGATAACATGAGAGGAAGGTATTTTCGAGATATGTCTATTGTGAGGGCTGACGTAGACAGAGACGTTCCTGCTCCCGAAGAAAATGAAGTTGTAATATACCGAAGCTTCTTCAAAGCTGGACTTCGATTCCCGTTGAGCAGATTTGTGGTTGAAGTTTTAAAGACATACCAGATTTTCCTTCACCAGATCACTTCTGAAGCAATTATCAGAATGGGGATCTTTGTCTGGGCTGTGAAAAGTCAAGGTCTAGAGCCAAGTGCAAGATGATTTTGCAGTATGCATGAACTTTCGTATGAGACGAAACCCTGGGGTAAAGAACAATATCATAACAACTTTGGTTGTTATAGCTTCATTGCTCGCTCTGGCGCAAGCTACCCAGTGCCAACATTTCGGAAGAGATGGCTCGGGGCCTGGATGGAGGAGTGGTTTTACGTGAAAAATGATTTGAAGGCAAGAGAAGATATTAAAGAAATCATCATGCGCCCCATCTGGTCCCGCTTCGGCCTCCGGAAGCCGAAGGTAGAAATTGATGAGGCAGCCGAAGCATGTCGAAGGGCCTTCAGCACAGTTTGCTCTTTTATTGGAACAAGAGACTTGATTCAAGAGCATGTAGCCTACAGGATATGGCCACTGATAGATAGCTAGGAAATGCCGAAAGAAACTATTACTAACCCTAGCGAAGGTGGCCTAGTTTGATTGAAATACACCTTCCAATTTGGAGACCAGTTTGTCGAACCAGATGATGAGTGGCTGAAGTGCGTTGAAAACACTAGCGATGAGCTACTTGGAGCATATTCCAAGTCCGAAGATAATGCACTATCTGCGGCCTTCGGGAGCCGAAAAAAGAAAAGATTAAATAGGGTTTTTGATGCTATTGGATTTGTGTACCCTGACTATCGCTACCCGCCACGAGGGCAGAAAAGAAAGGGTGCGACCTCTGGAAAGGTTTCCGCTTCGGTTACTCCAAGCGAGCCTGCGCCGAAGAGTAAAAAGTTGAAAGTCCTTACCCACCGGCCCCGCTATATTGAACCGGCCATAGTGCTTGAGTTTAGCGGGGAAACTTCTTCAGTTATTAAAGCAAAAGGACCTGCTCCTCCTACGCAGAAGATTGAAGAGCCGACCACAATGCCGAAGGCACCTTCGTCCAAGTTAGCTAAGCCAAAGACTGATAAAATTGAGGAGCCAAGAATCGAAGGGACAAAAACATTAGAAGTTTTAAGCCCTTCGGCAGAAGTGACGGTGCCGAAGGCACAAAAGGGTCTTACGGTGACTCCGAAAAGAAAAAGGATGGCAAGTGTATTAGATGTACTAGAGTCAGTAAAAGCTTCAAGTTCTATTCCTTCAAGGAAAATTGCCGAGGTTGAAACAAAAGCGGCCGAAGTTGAGGCTGCAGTGGGCCAGGGTAGCGCCGAAGCTGGGCCTTCAGAGCCTACTGATAAACAACCCCCGGAGTTTGAAGAGAAGGCGGCAGAGGAAGAAGCTATAGAGCAGAGTTTGCCTGAAAAAACTCCCGC
This sequence comes from Zea luxurians, assembly GCA_029449295.1. Lineage (NCBI taxonomy): Eukaryota > Viridiplantae > Streptophyta > Magnoliopsida > Poales > Poaceae > Zea > Zea luxurians. The sequence continues at coordinate 83,087,679 of JAOPSE010000014.1, forward strand.
GCCTGTTCCCGAAGCTTTAAAAGAAAATATTGAATATATCATCTGTCATGCTTCGGGAAAGAAACTCTCTAAAGAAGAAGAACGAGAAGCTCAACACTATGCCCAGAGGCTGAAATATCCAAAGGGGGCATTAGTGTTCAACGACAGCGGAGAAGAGGATTTCTTGTACTGTCTCCCAGACAGCAAGGAGATATCTGTCTGCCGAGAGATGAGCAGAAGCTTCGGATTCCCAACATTAGAAGATGGGCTTTCAGTACTGTCGAAGGATGAATTGGCCGACAACTTAGCATATAACAACATAAAGGTGTGTAAATCAATTTTTGTACTTAAAAACGAATTTGTTCATTTGTTTATACCTAATACTATGATCCTTTTTCAGGGCTTGATCCTTAGCAATGCCCTCAGGGCACAGAAAAATATTGAAGACGAAGGATGCACAATAGCCCTGAACAACCTTCGTTCAGAAGTAATTGAACTAAAGAACAAAGGTCTTAAAAAAGATAAAATATTAATTTCGTTGGTGAGCAAAATAAAAGAAGATGAGGCTAGTTCGAAAGCACAAGCTGAGGCCCAGAAAAATGAAATTGAAGACCTTCAGAAACAGCTAGCCGAGGCCAAATTAAAATGTGCTGTTGCCGAAGCTGATCGAGATGCCAGTGAGTACTGGAAAAATTATTTTGAAAAAACAGTTGCAGAACTTCGTGCATCAAAAGAAAGATGCTTTGAGAAATCTGTGGAATGCGTTAAAAGATAAAAACTAGCTTCGCCAACGTGGGCGTGTACTCAAGCGAAGATAACTTCATACGGGGCGACCCTGAAGGCGTAATCGAGTGGATTAGCAGTGAGGCCGAAGCCTTTGAAGAGATTTTGAGTGACCGCGGGGACGTTTGTGCCTTCTCTGGCGCAAGGGGAGTTGCAACTATTTTGGAGAAGGCAGGGTGCGAACATGTTGAAACTTTGGCCCAGTCCGAAGCTGCCTTCTCTATTGACGATACAAAGGACCCCTCAGCCGAAGCAAGCTCAATAGGCAGAAGATTTTTTACTGATGTCTAGGAAAATGGCGGCCGAGGGATGGCCCATGAAATAATGAAGAAGAGCGAAAAAGATATTCATGACGCTCGAGAAGCAACAAAAGCGGTTGAAAAAACTGCGGAACTTAAAAGACGGATAGGTATTACCTAATGGCTTTTAACTTTGTTGTTTATTTTTGCGACTTCGAACTAATTTATGTCTTCTACCGCAGCTGAACTATCTCCTCCCCCAGAGCCATTCAATCCACTGGCCGACCCAGAGACAAAAAAGACAATAGAAATTATTAATATGGCCAAAGCTATTGTAGATGAAGTTGTTACTAAGCTGCTAACCGAAGCTGCAGAAAAAATTCTGAAGGAAGAGTAGTTATTGTAAAAACATTTTCTAGAATGTTGATGTAACATTTGCTAAACTATATTTGTAATATTCAGTGCTTATTTGAATGTAATATATGAGTGGTTTGTAATTCATTTCTTTGCGATTCATGAAACTTTTTGTACATACCGTTTTTGAGTCTTCGGCGAAAAAACACCTTCCCTTCTTTTCATGCTTCATAAAGAAGAGCTTTTATGCTTCGTAAAAAATCATCCATACTTTGTAAAATATCAATGCTTCATAAAGAAAAGCTTTTTCCGCATCAGAACTGATGAAGCTGTGATTCTCATCTAACTTTGTACCTTGGCATCTTTTCATTTTTTGTAAAGCATTGCCCAAAAATTGGTCTTATTTTCAATTGATGTCATTGATGAGATATGATGTTTGATGTGATGTTATGATGTATGATGCGATGATATGATGCAAAGAATGATGCTAATGTATCGTGCAAATGAATGCCCAAACACACACATCCGAAGCTTCATCCACAACCTTCATTCCCTAAGGAATGACTAAAATCTCTTTGCTGTTTACTTTTCGGCTGCACCGTTTATTTTTCGGTGTAAGTTCTGCATTCCCTAAGGAACGACTTTTGAACTTCTTCGCCTTCTATTTTGGCGGTATTCGCGTTGACTTTTCGCGCTTCGCCTTATATTTCAGCGGTATTTGGCTCTGCATTCCCTAAGAAATGACTTTTGAGCAGAAAACTTACGCTGCGCTCCCTTAGGAACGGCTTTTTGAAGCTTTAGCAAACTTACACTGTGCTCTTTATGAACGACTTTTTAAGCTTCGGTGAAATTTTTAATGCGATTTTTAGCTCTGCATTCTTGAAGGAATATCTCTTTGTAGCTTCGGCATTCTCGTAAATCTATGACGAAGGTATATTTCATTTTGACATAAACGAAGCTAGTACAGAGAATTAAAAAATAGCAAGAAAACTCGGTTTACATTGATTGTTCCTTATTAAAATGAAAACGACAGTGAATGTAAAACTGTGCCAAAGGTAGGATATCTCTCAATATATGTGTTTTGATTCTGTCACAGTGCTGTTAACTTTGCGAGCTTCGGACCCCTCCTGAAATCTCGCTGCTGATGGGTCTGTTGGCTCCCCTCTGGCTACTGACCTCGTGAGTAGGCAGGCTGTAGTGGCGGCGGAGGTGGAAGCTGTGGCCAAGAAACTTGCGGCTGACTAGCCGAAGCAACAGAAGCTGCAGGATGATTACCCACATATTCTGGTATGTAGGTTGAATGACACGAAGCAGTGTGCAGGACCTGCTTCGGCTGATTTTTCTGAGCTTCGGCTTCTGCAATTTCTTTTTGCTTTTGGATGGTAATTTGACACGTTCTTGTATTGTGGCCCTTGTCTTCACCACAAAATAGGCAGTAGATTTTCCTGGGCTGGTCCCCATATCTTCCTCCGAAGCCCCTGGCGCCTCTACCTCTTGGAACTGGCGGCCGGAAGGAACTTTGTTGTTGTCCCGAAGCTTGCGAAGAATACTGCGGACTCTGCTGTTGACTTCCTCTGTCATCACTCTGGATGGAATTGTGAATTGACCTGACGTGCCTCGGGTGGATTCTTCCTCCGAAGCCCCTGGTCATTTCAGAGAACTTATATGCTTCCTCCCTTCTTTGGCGGAAGTCATTGTCAGCCCGGATGTACTCATCCATCTTCTGAAGCAGCTTCTCCAGAGTCTGTGGGGGCTTTCTAGCGAAATACTGAGCAGTAGGTCCTGGACGAAGCCCTTTAATCATGGCTTCAACGACAATTTCATTAGGCACTGTAGGCGCTTGTGCTCTGAGACGCAAGAACCTTCGGACATATGCCTGGAGGTACTCCTCATGATCTTGCGCGCACTAACAAGGCCTGAGCTGTGACTGGCTTCGTCTGGAAGCCTTGAAAACTTGTCACTAGCATATCCTTGAGCTTTTGCCATGAAGTAATGGTCCCTGACCGAAGAGAAGAATACCATGTTTGGGCTACATTCCGAACTGCCATGACGAAGGACTTGGCCATGACAGCTGCATTGCCTCCATATGAAGATATAGTTGCTTCATAACTCATCAAAAACTGCTTCGGGTCTGAATGCCCATCATACATGGGAAGCTGAGGTGGCTTGTATGATGGGGGCCATGGGATAGCCTGTAGTTCTGCTGCCAAGGGAGAAGCATCATCAAAAGTAAAGGTATCATGATTAAAATCATCATACCATCCATCGTTGTTGAACAAGCCTTCTTGATGAAGCTCCCTGTGTTGGGGCCTTCGAACTTGTTCGTCTTGAACAAGATGGCGTACTTCTTCGGTGGCTTCGTCGATCTGCCTTTGAAGATCAGCCAGTCGGGCCATCTTCTCCTTCTTCCTTTGCACTTGCTGATGGATTATCTCCATGTTTCTGATTTCTTGGTCCAACTCCTCCTCCTGGAGTGTTGGACTTGTGGCCTTCCTCTTCTGGCTTCGGGCCTCTCGAAGAGAAAGGGTCTCCTGGTTCGGGTCTAGTGGCTGCAGTGCGGTAGCCCCTGTCGCTGAAGCTTTCTTCGGTGGCATGACAAAGGTCAGTGCTTGCCGAAGGTGGTCGAAAAGAGGGTTCACCGGAGGTGGGCACCAATGTTGGGGACTTGTTCTCAAATGCTATGAATTAAGAACAAGGCAACACAAAATGTTAAAGGTTAATGCCCTTCGTCCTTCGAAGCATTATTTCCCTTAGGATATAATGATCTTCAGACGAAGGTCCTGAAGGACGTACCTTCATTATTGTAATATATATATTAATGAAAGAAGAAGCATGTGAAATATAAGAGACAACATGGATGATTATACAACATTATTAATTCAACTTTATTATATCATCATGAAAAGGTAGAAACAATATTGAATTACAAAAGTACCTTCGGCTTGACAGAAGGTAAAAGTACAAGCGTGACGCACGAGCAAGTACAAGTCAGCGTGAACAGTACGGGGGTACTGTTCACCTATTTATAGGCACGGGACACAGCCCATGTAAAATTACATCCAGGCCCTTTACATTTGCTAATAACTTTAAGGTAATCCACCGAGGTCTAAATAGCCTTTTCCCTTTTAAGTCGGTTCCCCTTTTCTGCCGTTATGCCGAAGCTCCCTTGCATGTAGCTTCGGCGCTGCGTCAACCTTCGTATTGTTCATGCTCTTCACACCGTGTGATTCTGATCCGAGACAGAAGGCGCCTGTTCACATATTACACTCGGAAAACATTGTTAAATTATGTTTTTGAGGACCTTCGGAAGACAAAGGCCCCCAACATTGCCCTTTACAAAGTTAGATAATCTTTTAGGGGCATTAAGTTTGACATTGCTTCCCTGTTGGAAACCAATGCCATCCTTGATGCCAGGGCATCTCCTATTATAGAGCATGTGTCGGGGACCATAATTAGGGGTACCCTCAAGACTCCTAATCTCAGCTGGTAACCCCCATCAGCACAAAGCTGCAAAGGCCTGATGGGCGTGATTAAGTCAAGGATCGGTCCACTCAAGGGATACGATCTCGCCTCGCCCGAGCCCAGCCTTGGGCAAGGGCAGCCGACCCTGGAGGATTTACGTCTCGCCCGAGGACCCCCTCCAGCAACGGACACACCTTCGGCTCGCTCGAGGCCCAGTCTTCGCCAAGAAGCAACCTTGGCCAAGTCGCCACGCCGACCGACCGTATCGCGGGAGCATTTAATGCAAAGGTGGCCTGACACCTTATCCTGACGCGCGCCCTCCAGTCGACAGAGCCGAAGTGATCGCAGTCACTTCGTCGCTCCACTGACCGGCCTGACAAGAGGACAGCGTCGCCTGCGCCGCTCCGACTGCTGTGCCACTCGACAGAGTGAGGCTGACAGCAGCCAAGTCTGGCCTCAGGCGCCATAGGAAACTCCGCACCGCCCGAAGGGCTCGGACTCGGGCTCAGCCCCGGAAGACGACGAACTCCGCATCGCCCGACCCCAGGGCTCGGACTCGGGCTCAGCCCCGGAAGACGATGAACTCCGCTTCGCCTGACCCTAGGGCTCGGACTCGGGCTCAGCCCCGGAAGATGACGAACTCCGCATCGCCCGACCCCAGGGCTCGGACTCGGGCTCAGCCCCGGAAGACGACGAACTCCGCTTCGCCCGACCCCAGGGCTCGAACTCGGGCTCAGCCCCGGAAGACGACGAACTCCGCATCGCCCGACCCCAGGGCTCGGACTCAGCCCTGGCCTCAGCCGACGGTCTCCGCCTCGCCCGACCCAGGGGCTCGGACTCGACCTCGGCCTTGGAAGACAGACTCGACCTCGACCTCGGAGGAGCCTCCACCTTGCCCACCCCAGGGCTCGGACCGACCACGTCACAGGAGGCGCCATCATTACCCTACCCCAAGCTAACTCAGGCTACGGGGAACAAGACCGGCGTCCCATCTGGCTCGCCCCGGTAAAACAAGTAATGATGGCGCCCCGCATGCTCCATGACGACGGTGGCTCTCAGCCCCCTTACGGAAGCAAGGAGACGTCAGCAAGGACTCGACAGCCCCGATAGCTGTCCTTCCGCCAGGCTCCAGCGCTCCTCCGACGGCCACGACACCACACGAACCGGGTGCCAAAACCTCTCCGGCTGCCACGATGGCATGTACTTAGGGCACTAGCTCTTCTCTGCTAGACACGTTAGCACACTGCTACACCTCCCATTGTACACCTGGATCCTCTCCTTACGCCTATAAAAGGAAGGTCTAGGGCCCTCTTACAGAGGGTTGGTCGCGCGGGGAAGGACGGGACGACACGCGCTTAGGCCGCTCGCTCCCTCCCGCGTGGACGCTTGTAACCCCCTACTGCAAGCGCACCCGACCTGGGCGTGGGACAAACACGAAGGCCGTGGGATTCCCCTTTTACGCATGTCTCCCTCCGGCTTCTTCCCCCCTTCGCGCTCCGTCTCGCGCCGACCCATCTGGGCTGACTCCTTCCTCCGCCGCGCGACAACGACAATGGCGGTCGACAACCTGCCCGCCGGCGGCGGAATCGACGACGTCTTCCCCACGTGGCGGAAGAACAACATTCGAGCTTGTCACGTCCCCTCCCCCGCCGACGGAAGAGGAGGCGGGGCAACCAAGGCCAAGCAGGAGGCGGCACCTCGTCAGCTGTCGAGCGAGTCGACGGCGCCGGCGCCCCAATAGGGGACACATCAGGCATCGACTTCGCGTCTGAGACGAAGATGAGCACCGTCTCCCCGCAACACGCCAACTCCAAGCAAACGGACGACGCCAGCACGCTCGCAAAAGACTTGCTGGGCGTCACCCTCGTGCCTGAAACGACGGTGCAGTCCGCCCCTGACGTGACTTCGTCACCGCCCGTCGACCAAGGGGTACCGACCGATTCCCATCTCGTGCCTTTTGGATTCAGCCTCGACCCACCAAGCGACTTCGCTTTGGTGGACACTCTCATTGAGGCGAGTCCAAACCCTCTGGGGTATCGTATGCGGTCACCCTGGGACCGGCTGACGGCCGTCTCGACCTACGGGCCCTCGGGTTCCGAGGAAGATGACGAGCCCGACTTCTGTTGGGATTTCTCCGGACTTGGTAACCCCAGTGCCATGCGGGACTTCGTGACCGCATGCGACTACTGCCTTTCCGACTGTATCGATGGTAGTCGCAGCCTCGGTGACGAGGACTGCGGCCCGAGTCGTGAATGTTTCCATGTCGATCTAGGGGGTCCCGATGAAGGAAACCATCTTGGTATACCGGAAAACGGTGATCCCCTAGGCCTGCGCCTCACGTTGACATCCTTCGGGAGCTAGCTGTGGTCCCCGTCCCGACGGGGGGTCATGACCCACAGCTCGAGCAAATCCGCGAGATGCAGTCAGGCTCGACGAGGGAGCAGGAACGCTTGAGCCGTTCCGCTGGGACATCGGGCAGGAATGGGCAGGCCAACGTCCGGCCGGAGAAGCGCGTCATCTACCCTAGGGCATCCAGCACCGCATCGCCACGATGCCAGGGCAAGGCCGCCACCGGCCTCCAGTGGGGTCGGCCAGAACCTGGCTGCAGCGGCAATACTTCTCCGCACGATGCCGGAGCCATCTACCACCGAGGGGTGACGTATCCAGGGAGAGCTCAAGAATCTCCTAGAGGATGCCGCGGTCCGACGGGCCGAAAGCTCTGCCTCCCGAAGGCAGGGGTACCCCTCGGAACATCACGCCGCGACTTCCCGATTCATGCGGGAAGCCTCGGTCCACACCGGGCGCAAGCGCAATACAGCGCCTGCGGCCCCGGGTCGCCTCGGCAACGAACACCCTCACCGCAACCGTCGAACCCACCTCGACGAGAGGGTGCGCCGAGGCTACCACCCCAGGCGTGGGGGACGCTATGACAGCGGGGAGGATCGGAGTCCCTCGCCCAAACCACCCGAACCGCAGGCTTTCAGCCGGGCCATATGACGGGCGCCGTTCCTGACCCGGTTCCGAACCCCGACTACTATCACAAAGTACTCGAGGGAGACGAGACCGAAATTGTGGCTCGCGGACTACCGGCTGGCCTGCCACCTGGGTGGAACAAACGATGACAACCTCATCATCCGCAACCTCCCCCTGTTCCTCTCCGACACCGCTCGAGCTTGGCTGGAGCACCTGCCTCCGGGGCAGATCTCCAACTGGGACGACCTAGTCCAAGCCTTCGCCGACAATTTCCAGGGCACGTAAGTGCGCCCTAGAAACTCCTGGGATCATCGAAGCTGCCGCCAGTAGCCAGGAGAGTCTCTCCGGGACTACATCCGGCGATTCTCGAAGCAGCGCACCGAGCTGCCCAACGTCACCGACTCGAATGTCATCGGCGCGTTCCTCGCCGGCACCACCTGCCGCGACCTGGTGAGCAAGCTGGGTCGCAAGACCCCCACTAGGGCGAGCGAGCTGATGGACATCGCCACCAAGTTCGCCTCTGGCCAAGAGGCGGTTGAGGCCATCTTCCGGAAGGACAAGTAGCCCCAGGGCCGCCCACCGGAAGATGTCCCCGAGGCGTCAACTCAGCGCGGCACCAAGAAGAAAGGCAAGAAGAAGTCGCAAGCGAAACGCGACGCCGCCGACGCGGACCTTGTCGCCGCTACTGAGTACAAGAACCCTCGGAAACCTCCCGGGGGCGCCAATCTCTTCGACAAGATGCTCAAGGAGCCGTGCCCCTATCATCAGGGGCCCGTCAAGCACACCCTTGAGGAGTGCGCCATGCTTCGGCGCCACTTTCACAAGGCTGGGCCACCTGCGGAGGGTGGCAGGGCCCGCGACGACGATAAGAAGGAGGATCACAAGGCACGAGAGTTCCCCGAGGTCCACGACTGCTTCATGATCTACGGTGGGCAAGTGGCGAACGCCTCGGCTCGGCACCGCAAGCAAGAGCGTTGGGAGGTCTGCTCGGTAAAGGTGGCGGCGCCAGTCTACCTAGACTGGTCCGACAAGCCCATCACCTTCGACCAGGGCAACCATCCCGACCATGTGCCGAGCCTGGGGAAATACCCGCTCGTTGTCGATCCCGTCATTGGCAACGTCAGGCTCACCAAGGTCCTCATGGACGGAGGCAGCAGCCTCAACATCATCTACGCCGAGACCCTCGGGCTCCTGCGGATCGATCTGTCCTCGGTCCGGGCAGGCACTGCGCCTTTTCACGGGATCATCCCCGGGAAACGCGTCCAGCCTCTCGGACAACTCAATCTACCCATCTGCTTTGGGACACCCTCCAACTTCCGAAGGGAGACCCTCACGTTCGAAGTGGTTGGGTTTCGAGGAGCCTACCATGCAGTGCTGGGGAGGCCATGCTACGCCAAGTTCATGGCTGTCCCCAACTACACCTACCTCAAGCTCAAGATGTCAGGCCCCAACGGGGTCATCACCGTCGGCCCCACGTACCGACACGCGTACGAATGCGACGTGGAGTGTGTGGAGTACGCCGAAGCCCTCGCCGAATCTGAGGCCCTCATCGTCGACCTGGAGAGCCTCTCCAAGGAGGCGCCAGACGTGAAGCGCCATGCCGGCAACTTCGAGCCAGCAGAGACAGTTAAGTCCGTCCCTCTCGACCCCAGCAACGACGCCTCCAAGCAGATACGGATCGGCTCCGAGCTCGACCCCAAATAGGAAGCAGTGCTCGTCGACTTTCTCCGCGCAAACACCAACGTTTTCGCGTGGAGTCCCTCGGACATGCCCAGCATACCGAGGGATGTCGCCGAGCACTCACTGGATATCCGAGCTGGAGCCTGACCCGTGAAGCAGCCTCTGCGCCGATTCGACGAAGAAAAGCGCAGAGCCATAGGCGAGGAGATTCACAAGCTAATGGCGGCAGGGTTCATCAAAGAGGTATTCCATCCCGAATGGCTTGCCAACCCTGTGCTTGTGAGAAAGAAAGGAGGGAAATGGCGGATGTGTGTAGACTACACTGGTCTAAACAAAGCATGTCCGAAAGTTCCCTACCCTCTGCCTCGCATCGATCAAATCGTGGATCCCACTGGTGGGTGCGAAACCCTGTCTTTCTTCGATGCCTACTCAGGGTATCACCAAATCAGGATGAAAGAGTCTGACCAGCTCGCGACTTCTTTCATCACACCTTTCGGCATGTACTGCTATGTTGCCATGCCGTTCGGTTTGAGGAATGCGGTTGCGACATACCAAAGGTGCATGAACCACATGTTCGGCGAAACACATTGGCCAAATGGTCGAGGCCTACGTCGATGACATCGTAGTCAAGACGAGGAAAGCCTCCGACCTCCTTTCCGACCTTGGAGCGACATTCTGATGTCTTAAGGCGAAAGGCGTAAAACTCAATTCTGAGAAGTGTGTCTTCGGGGTCCCTCGAGGCATGCTCTTGGGGTTCATCGTCTCCGAGCGGGGCATCGAGGCCAACCCAGAGAAGATCGCGGCCATCACCAGCATGGGGCCCATCAAGAACTTGAAAGGCGTACAGAGGGTCACGGGATGCCTTGCGGCTCTGAGGCCATTTCATCTCGCGCCTCGGCAAAAGAGGCCTGCCTCTGTACCGCCTCTTAAGAAAAGCTGAGTGCTTCACTTGGACCCCTGAGGCCGAGGAAGCCCTCGGGAACCTGAAAGCGCTCCTCACGAATGCGCCCATCTTGGTGCCCCCCGCTGCCGGAGAAGCCCTCTTGATTTACGTCGCCGCTACCACTCAGGTGGTTAGCGCCACGATCGTGGTTGAGAGACGAGAAGAGGGGCATGCGTTGCCCGTCCAGCGGCCAGTCTACTTCATCAGTGAGGTACTGTCCGAGACCAAGATCCGCTACCCACAAATTTAGAAGCTGCTGTACGCGGTGATCCTGACGCGGCGGAAGTTGCGACACTACTTTGAGTCTCATCCGGTAACTATGGTGTCATCCTTCCCCTGGGGAGATCATCCAGTGCCGAGAGGCCTCAGGTAGGATTGCAAATTGGGCGGTGGAAATCATGGGCGAGACAATCTCGTTCGCCCCTCGGAAGGCCATCAAGTCCCAAGTCTTGGCGGACTTTGTGGCTGAATGGGTCGATACCCAACCCCCAACAGATCCGATCCAACAAGAACTCTGGACCATGTTTTTCGACGGGTCGCTGATGAAGACAGGGGCAGGCGCGGGCCTGCTCTTCATCTCGCCCCTCGGGAAGCACCTACGCTACGTGCTACGCCTCCACTTCCCGGCGTCCAACAATGTGGCCGAGTACGAGACTCTGGTCAACGGGTTGCGCATCGCCATCGAGCTGGGGGTCCGACGCCTCGATGCTCGCGGTGACTCGCAGCTCGTCATCGACCAAGTCATGAAGAACTCCCACTGCCACGACTCGAAGATGGAAGCCTACTGCGATGAGGTTCGGCGCCTAGAAGACAAGTTCTATGGGCTCGAGCTCAACCACATCGCCCGACGCTACAACGAGACTACGGACGAGCTAGCTAAGATAGCTTCGGGGCGAACAACGGTTCCCCCGGACGTCTTCTCCCGAGACCTGCATCAACCCTCTGTCAAGACTGACGACGCGCCCGAGCCCGAGGCACCCTCGACCCAGCGTGAGGCACCCTCGGCCCAGCCCGAGGCACCCTCGGCTCGGCCCGAGGCACCCTCGGCTCAGCCCGAGGCATCCTCGGCTCAGCCCGAGGTACCCTCGGCCCCCGAGGGTGAGGCACTGCACGTCGAGGAGGAGCGGAGCGGGGTCACGCCCAATCGAAACTGGCAGACCCCGTACATGCAATATCTCCACCGAGGAGAGCTACCCCTCGACCGAGCCGAAGCTTGGCGGTTGGCGCGGCGCACCAAGTCGTTTGTCTTGCTGGGGGACGGGAAGGAGCTCTACCACCGCAGCCCCTCAGGCATCCTCCAGCGGTGCATATCCATCGCCGAAGGCCAGGAGCTCTTGCAAGAAATACACTCGGGGGCTTGCGGTCATCACGTAGCGCCTCGAGCCCTTGTTGGAAACGCTTTCCGACAAGGTTTCTACTGGCCGACAACGGTGGCCGACGCCACTAGAATTGTCGGCACCTGCGAAGGGTGTCAGTTCTATGCGAGGCAGACACACCTGCCCGCTCAGGCTCTGCAGACCATACCCATCACCTGGTCGTTTGCTGTGTGGGGTCTGGACCTCGTCGGCCCCTTGCAGAAGGCACACGGGGGCTACACGCACCAGCTGGTCGCCATCGACAAATTCTCCAAGTGGATCGAGGTCTGACCCCTAAACAGCATCAGGTCCAAACAGGCGGTGGCGTTCTTCACCAACATCATCCATCGCTTTGGGGTCCCAAACTCCATCATCACCGACAACGGCACCCAGTTCACCGGCAGAAAGTTCCTGGACTTCTGCGAGGATCATCACATCCGGGTGGACTGGGCCGCCGTGGCTCACCCCATGACGAATGGGCAAGTAGAGCGTGCCAACGGCATGATCCTGCAAGGACTCAAGCCGCGGATCTACAACGACCTCAACAAGTTCGGCAAGCGATGGATGAAGGAGCTCCCCTCTGTGGTCTGGAGTCTGAGGACAACGCCGAGCCGAGCCACGGGCTTCACACCGTTCTTTCTAGTCTATGGGGCCAAGGCCATCTTGCCCACAGACTTAGAATACGGTTCCCCGAGGACAAGGGCCTACGCCGACCAAAGCAATCGAGCTAATCGAGAAGACACACTGGACCAGCTGGAAGAGGCTCGGGACATGGCCTTACTACACTCGGCGTGGTACCAGCAGTCCCTGCGACGCTACCACGCCCGAGGGGTTCGGTCCCGAGACCTCCAGGTGGGCGACCTGGTGCTTCGGCTGCGACAAGACGCCCGAGGGCGGCACAAGCTCACGCCTCCCTGGGAAGGGCCTTTCGTCGTCGCCAAGGTTCTGAAGCCCGAAACGTAAAAGCTGGCCAACAGTCAAGGCGAGGTCTACAGCAACGCTTGGAACATCCGACAGCTACGTCGCTTCTATCCTTAAGATGCTTTCAAGTTGTTCATACACCTCGTTCACACACGAAGTCTAGTCATCAAGGAAGGGTCAGCCTTGCCTCGGCAAAGCCCGACCCTCCCTCGAGGGCTAAAAGGGGGGAACCCCCTCTGTGTCGAAATTTTCCTCGGAAAAAGATCTTTTTCTGCCAGAACGTCTTTCGTGCTTTTGAACTACTTCGAAAGTGGACCCTAAAAACAACGGAGTACACGTAAGCAGCCAAGGCTGACCGAGCCGAGGGACTCCTACGCCTCCGGGATACGGATACCTCACTCATCACCTTCTGCGATAAGTAACTCACGCTCGGATAGGTGATTCCGCGGACTGAACAAGTCTTCACGCTCGAAAACTCTTCTGCCGAAACGATTTTTCGGGCCTTCTCGACTATATCGATGGCAGAACCCTACGGACGAGTAAGAGTACACGTAAGCGGCAAGGCCGACCGAGCCGAGGGACTCCTACGCCTCCGGGATACGGATACCTCACTCATCACCTTCTGTGAAAAGTAACTCTCGCTCGGACAAACAATTCTGTTACCGACAAATAAGTCCAGATACTCAAAACAAGAGGAAAAGAAACGCAGCTTTACAACATGACGACAGTATGTTTGGGCCTCGGCGGCCGCAGAAAACATACACACACTACAAGATAACCCGATCCTGCAGGCTCGGACCTTGACAGTTGAAGGGAGCAGCAGCACCCTCGGCGTCAACAACACCTTCGGCGAGGTCCGACCTAGCCTCGGACGGCGACGCGGTCGGAGGATCCCCACTCTGAAGGACGACATCAGCACCACCCCCGGGCCATCGCCACCAGGGTCTTCTCCAGGAATCCGGCTCGAGCAGACGGCTCGGCCGGCCACCCCGAAGCCTCAGCCAGCTATCCCCCGAGGACATTAGCCCGACTCGTGGCATCGGCGACTCAACTCCGGCGTCGGTCCCGCCAGTGGACGACCCGGCCAGGCTCCGGCCGACCAAATCTTCTTTTCGAGCCAACTCTGCCTCTGTCCATGCTGACACCGCTGCCTCTGGCTTCGGCTCATCGAAGAGCGGCCGAGGGTTTCCTTTAACTAAGCAAGAGAAGCCTCGGGCGGCAAGGCCGACCGAGCCGAGGGATTCCTACGCCTCCGGGATACGGATACCTCACTCGTCACCTTCGCATGAGGCAACTCACACTTGGTAAAGCAGTTCAGATAGCCGACAGGCGAGTCTTAGTGCTCGAAATGAGGAAAAAACACGGCTCCGTGCCAAAAATACATACATGTTCAGGCCCCGACAGCCACAATGAACAAAACACCGGCACTCAAGGTGCCATTATAAACGGAACTCCGGTTCCATCCCCGCGGGTACGAACGACCCCCCCCACATTGGAGGGCCCGCGGGGCGATAAGGCTCCAGGTCGCCCACCGTCGCTCGCTCCAGCAGCAGCGACAACGACCTCCGCTCCGGGTGGCCGAACTGCAGCAGCAATGGCCTCAGGGCGGACGCTGCTGCAACAATGCCCTCGCCCACGCCTACGCTCGAGGGGCGAGGACAAGTACAAAGAGTCGGAGGCCCGGAGCGTGGATGGTGGCGGTGATCCCGTCGGCGACGAGGACTTCTCCAGCCGCCGCCACCTCAGCACCGACGACAGGAGCGGTCTGCCCACCGGCAGATCCCCACTCGGATCCTCCCGGACGAGCGGAGCACCGACCTCCACGCAGAGGCGCCGTAACGGGGCAAAGGCAGGACAGCCCCAGAACACGAACGCCGCCCTAGCAGCGTGCGACATCTTGGGCGGTCCTCCGATGCGCGCGGCGCGACAACCGCCCTTGCGGCGAGAGGAGGCACCGGGAGCCGAGCCAAAGCCAGCTGAGCCAGCGAGCCCTACACGCTGAGGCTGACGACGCTCACCGCTGATCGGCCCCGCGTTGTCGGAGTCCGACCCTCCCGCTAGGCCGGTGGGCGCCCTCTCCCTTGAATGCTGAGGGAGAGGCTGACCCACGAACCCGCGCGGGAGGTAGAGCTCCGGCTCAGCCCGGCCTCCACCCCAGCAAGGATGATGAAGATCCTTGAAGCTGAGGGTGGGACCAAGATCGCAGCCCGGTTCGCTTCTCCCCACCATCGAACTGGAGGTCATCGTCTTGGGTGACCACCGGCGAGGGGATGCAGCCGGGCTGCCTGATGAAAATCCTTGAAGCCGAACGATGGCTGAAAGGTACCAACTTCCACGAAGTTGCATTCCTCCAACGACAAGGCGGAAGAACTGCGAGTGTCCCCCATCCGAGGGCTCGGAAGGTGGAAAGACGCGATGCATAAGGGAGCGCGAAGACATGGTTGTCTTTCAAGGGGGTCACCCTCCTTTTAAAGGCAACTCTCCCCACTTGCGTCCTCAGCCATCGCGGGCTGAGTCTTCTCCAACACGCTCCAAGGTCCTCCCCCTACGACCCGGGGGCTGGGTCCCATGCGTCATGCAAGCTGGCCTAGGGCAGAAGAAGCCAAACCGCCGCGCGCGGTGCGCGCGACTGCTCAGCGGTTACAAGCATTCCTCCACTTTCGCCCAGACCAGCGGGTGAAAGGGCGGACAGCCATGCAGGCGGCATGCAACCACACCAAGTGGGCGCACCCCTTCGACTCCAACACGCCCAGCATGGAGGCCCAGGCCCACACGTCATGCAACCGGCGCGCCGGTTGCTACGTGCGAGCAACTGCACCGCCACTCGCGCCACTACCGCGCCTCCTCGACTTTGGAACCAGTACCGCGACTCGAGGCAACCCTGCGTATGACCCAACAGTGCCAGCCAGGCACATCGGTCACGGGTCAGTCAGCTGCGGGAGAAGGCGTGACGGTCAATACGGCCAAAAATGGGCCGGTAGTAATGGCGGTGGCAGGCGGGCGGAAGCAGCGGTCACGTCGTCAGCCAAGCTCACGTCCCATCCAGGGACAGAACCCTCTCTCACGGCGTGAAGACGGCGCGCCCGTGTTCCGTTCCTCGAACGGCTCGCGCGCGCGCAATGGCTGCCCCGTGAACCACTCGTCCCGTCGCATTAACTCTGCGGCAGGACAGGCGGCACCTTTGGCAGGAGAAGCGAGCGACGCTTCGCCTTCGCCATAATGATCGCGTCAAAAAAGGTGTGCCACGTCATTCGATTTTGTATCCTTTTCCTTTTCCTCTTTCTCTCTCTTACAACAGGGACCGGGAAAGGGGGATACCCCGAAAGGGATCCTTCTCCGCGAAGGAAACGGGCCCCGAGCCCCCCTACTGATAAGAGGTTCGAAGGCTGGCCCCTCGGAGGGGTTCAACAGCCGCCTCAGAGCGCTCGGGCTCCGCGCCCACTACTGGTCAGAGGTTCAAAGGCCGGCCTCTCGGAAGGGTTCAACGACCGCCTCAGGCCACTCGGGCTCCGCGCCCACTACTGATCAGGGGTTCGTAGGCTGGCCCTCGAAGGGTTCACAGCCTCCTCAGACGCAGAGCGAGGGATGACCCTGGGTACGTTCGATACATAACCAAGGCTCGGGCTACGCTCCCGAGGTACCCTAGGACATTTTTGAGGCCAGCGGGAACGATCTTGTAACAGAATCCCATCAGAGGGAGGCATCGAGCCCTCGGACCCCGTCAAAAGGGGACCGGGTCCGGCAAATCACCCGCAGGTACTTTTGGAGCGCGCCTCCGGGCCTCTAGCCGACCCCTAACAAATGGGGCACGGGCGTCCACTCGGATTACCCATTAGCAGCTCACTGGAGACACCATGTTCGGCGCCCTCTGAAAGGGAAATGTGCCCTTGGGCCATTTCTAAGTATTTTGGTGATTGTGTGCCAACACAAGTGCTTAAATGTGAATTTATGTCCATAGATGAACAAAGTGCAAATCATGAAGTAAAGGTATGTTTCTAAGCCTTAGTACATTGGTTTTGTGTACTAATATACTTGTCTAAGTGTTAGAAACAGAAAGAAGAAGAAAAGAAGAAAGGTGCAAAAGACTTGGCTGTGTACAGCCAAGACTCAGCTCGGTCTGGCACACCGGACTGTCCGGTGGTGCACCGGACAGTGTCCGGTGCGCCAGGCTGACTCGGCGTGAAGAGGCCGCTCTCGGGAATTCGCCGACGGCGCACGGCTAAAATTCACCGGACTGTCCAGTGTGCACCGGACTGTCCGGTGAGCCAACGGTCGGCCAGGCCAACGGTCGGCCGCGCAATCTGCGCGGGACACGTGGCCGAGCCAACGGTCGGAAGGGGGCACCGGACTGTCCGGTGTGCACCGGACATGTCCGGTGCGCCAACGGCTCCCAGATCTGCAACGGTCGGCAACGGTCGGCAGCGCTGTTTAAGGAAAGAAATCGGGCACCGGACAGTGTCCGGTGTACACCGGACTGTCCGGTGCACCCGACGACAGAAGGCAAGGATGGCCTTCCAGATATGCTCTCAACGGCTCCTAGCTGCCTTGGGGCTATAAAAGGGACCCCTAGGCGCATGGAGGAGAAAACCAAGCAACCTTAGAGCATTCTTGATCATCCACACTTAGTCTTTGCGCATTCGTTTGTCATTCTCAGTGATTCGAGCTCCGTTCTAGTGAGAACTTTGAGATAGTCTTTTGAGCTCGATTCTTGGCCATGTGTGTGCGCATTTTGCTGTGGATTTGTGTGTGTTGCTTTCCTCCCTTACTCCGTATTTCTTGTAAATCTCAAGTGTAAGGGCGAGAGGCTCCAAGTTGTGGAGATTCCTCGCAAACGGGATATTGAAAGGCGAAACAAAACACCGTGGTATTCAAGTTGGTCTTTGGACCGCTTGAGAGGGGTTGATTGCAACCCTCGTCCGTTGGGACGCCACAACGTGGAGTAGGCAAGCGTTGGTCTTGGCCGAACCACGGGATAAACCACTGTGTCATCCCTGTGTTTGATCTCTTGTGGTATTGTGTTTTGTTGAGACTCCTCTCTAGCCACTTGGCAATTATTGTGCTAACACTTAACAAGTTTTTGTGGCAAAAAGTTTAAGTTTCACAGAATCACCTATTCACCCCCCCCCCTCTAGGTGCTCTCAATTGGTATCAGAGCCGTTCTCTTCAAGAAAGGGACTAACCGCCCGAAGGGATGGATCCTAAGGGGAAGGGAATCGTGATCAACGACAAGGAGAAGGAGTCCTTCGTCAACGAGCCAAAGGACGACAAGACTACCGACTCGGGCTTGGGGCACAGACGCAAAGAAGGGAAGAAGAAGAAGACAAGACGCATCAAGGAGATCATCTACTACGACAGCGACGAATCTTCCTCTTCCCAAAAGGACGACGACAACGATTACAAAAAGACGGTCAATTCGATCTTTTCATTTGATTATTCTCGTATTCAACATAGTTCGAATTCGCATTTGCTTTCCATTCCTCTTGGCAAACCTCCACACTTCGATGGGGAGGACTACGGATTTTGGAGTCACAAAATGCGTAGTCACTTATTCTCTCTCCATCCAAGCATTTGGGAGATTGTAGAGAATGGAATGAAGTTTGATAGCTCGGATAACTCTATGCTCATAAATGAACAAATCCATAGAAATGCACAAGCTACTACTGTTCTCTTAGCATCCTTGTGCAGGGAAGAGTACAACAAGGTGAGCGGCTTGGACAATGCCAAGCAAATATGGGACACCCTCAAGATCTCTCACGAGGGGAATGACATCACCATGCTCACCAAAATGGAGTTGGTGGAGGGCGAGCTTGGACGATTCGCCATGATAAGGGGAGAGGAGCCAACCCAAACGTACAACCGGCTCAAGACCCTTATCAACAAAATAAGGAGCTACGGAAGCACGCGATGGACGGACCACGACGTCGTCCGCCTAATGCTAAGGTCCTTTACCGTTCTTGATCCTCATCTCGTGAACAATATTCGTGAGAATCCCAGGTACACGATGATGACGCCCGAGGAGGTACTCGGAAAATTCGTAAGCGGGCGGATGATGATCAAGGAGGCGAGATACGTCGACGACGCGTTGAACGGTCCAATCCACGAGCCTCAACCCATTGCTCTCAAGGCAACAAGGAGCAAGGAGCCGCTACCCAGCAAGGTGGCACAAGTTGAGGCGGCCGGGCTCAATGATGAAGAGATGGCTCTCATCATCAAAAGATTCAAGACGGCGCTAAATGGTCGCAAGGGGCAACCAAGGAAGACCAAGACAAAGGGGAAGCGCTCATGCTTCAAATGTGGTAAGGTTGGTCATTTTATTGCTAACTGTCCCGAAAATGATAGTGACCAGGAGCAAGGGAAGAATGGGAAGAGAGAGAACAAGAAGGTTTACAAGAAGGCCAAAGGCGAAGCACACCTTGGAAAGGAGTGGGATTCGGATTGCTCTTCGTCCGACTCCGACGACGAAGGACTCGCCGCCACTGCCTTCAACAAATCGGCCCTCTTCCCAAACGAGCATCACACTTGCCTCATGGCAAGAGAAAAGAAGGTAACCACTCGTAATGCTAATACTTATGATTCTTCTAGTGATGATGAGTCTAGTGAGGATGAAGTAGATTACTCTAGTTTATTCAAGGGATTGGATAGAACTAAGATAGCTAAGATTAATGAATTGATTGATGCCTTGAATGAAAAGGATAGAATCTTAGAGAAACAAGAAGATCTTTTATATGAAGAGCATGATAAATTTGTTAGTGCACAAAATTCACTTGCTCTAGAAGTTAAAAGAAATGGAATGCTTTCTTGTGAACTTTCTACTTGTAATGAAACCATTTCTTCTTTAAAAGGTGAAATTAGTGATTTAAATGCTAAACTAGAAGTAGCAAGTAAATCTAACTCTTGTGTTGAACATGTTGAAATTTGCACTAGGTGTAAGGATGTTGATATTAATGCTTGTTGTGAACACTTAGTTTCAATTTCAAAACTAAATGATGAAGTGGCTAGTCTTAATGCCAACTTAAGACTAGCAAGAATGAATTTGATAAGCTAAAATTTGCAAGGGATGCCTACACGATTGGTAGACACCCCTCAATTAAGGATGGACTTGGCTACAAGAGGGAAGCCAAGGACTTGACAGGCCATAAGGCTCCTATCTCCGCCAAGGAGAAAGGGAAGGCTCCTATGGCTAGTAGTACTAAAAGGAACCATGCTTTTATATATCATGATAGGAGACAAACTAGAAATGCTTATAGGAGTTATAATGCTTATGATGATTTTAACTCTCATGCCATGTTTGCTTCTAGTTCTTCCTATATGCATGGTAGAAATATGTCTAGGAGAAATGCTATTCATCATGTGCCTAGAAAGAATATTATTCATGCTCCTAGGAAAGTAGTGAATAAACCTTCTACAATTTATTGTGCTTTAAATGCTTGCTTTGCTATTTGTAGAAAGGATAGGAAAATAATTGCTAGGAAGTTAGGGGCAAAATGCAAGGGAGACAAAACTTGCATTTGGGTCCCTAAGGATATTTGCACTAACCTTGTAGGACCCAACATGAGTTGGGTACCTAAGACCCAAGCCTAAATTTGCCTTGCAGGTTTATGCATCCGGGGGTTCAAGCTGGATTATCGACAGCGGATGCACAAACCATATGACGGGAGAGAAGAAGATGTTCACCTCCTACATCAAAAATAAGAATTCCCAAGATTCAATTATATTCGGTGATGGGAATCAAGGCAAGGTAAAAGGGTTAGGTAAAATTGCAATTTCTAATGAGCACTCAATTTCTAATGTGTTTTTAGTTGAGTCTCTTGGTTACAATTTGCTATCTGTTAGTCAACTATGCAATATGGGATATAATTGTCTTTTTACAAATGTAGTTGTGTCTGTCATTAGAAGAAGTGATGGTTCACTAGCGTTTAAGGGTGTATTAGACGGCAAGCTTTACTTAGTTGATTTTGCAAAAGAAGAGGCCGGTCTAGATGCATGCTTAATGGCTAAGACTTGCATGGGCTGGCTGTGGCATCGCCGCTTAGCACATGTGGGGATGAAGAACCTTCACAAGCTTCTAAAGGGAGAACACGTGATAGGTTTGACTAACGTACAATTCGAAAAAGATAGACCTTGTGCAGCTTGTCAGGCAGGTAAACAGGTGGGAGGAGCGCATCACAGCAAAAATGTGATGACTACATCAAGACCCCTGGAACTGCTACATATGGACCTCTTCGGACCCGTCGCCTATCTAAGCATAGGAGGAAGTAAGTATGGTTTAGTTATTGTTGATGACTTTTCCCGCTTCACTTGGGTGTTCTTTTTGCAGGATAAGTCTGAAACCCAAGGGACCCTCAAGCGCTTCCTCAGGAGAGCTCAAAATGAGTTTGAGCTCAAGGTGAAGAAGATAAGGAGCGACAACGGGTCCGAGTTCAAGAACCTTCAAGTGGAGGAGTTCCTTGAGGAGGAAGGGATCAAGCACGAGTTCTCCGCTCCCTACACACCACAGCAAAATGGTGTGGTAGAGAGGAAGAACAGGACGCTGATCGATATGGCGAGGACAATGCTTGGAGAGTTCAAGACCCCCGAATGCTTTTGGTCGGAAGCTGTGAACACGGCTTGCCACGCCATCAACAGGGTCTACCTTCACCGCCTCCTCAAGAAGACGTCGTATGAGCTACTAACCGGTAACAAACCCAATGTATCTTACTTTCATGTATTTGGGAGCAAATGCTACATTCTAGTGAAGAAGGGTAGAAATTCTAAGTTTGCTCCCAAAGCTGTAGAAGGGTTTTTATTAGGTTATGATTCAAATACAAAGGCGTATAGGGTCTTCAACAAATCATCGGGTTTGGTTGAAGTCTCTAGCGACGTTGTATTTGATGAGACTAATGGCTCTCCAAGAGAGCAAGTTGTTGATTGTGATGATGTAGATGAAGAAGATGTTCCGACGGCCGCTATACGAACCATGGCGATTGGAGAAGTGCGGCCACAGGAACAAGATGAACGAGATCAACCTTCTTCCTCAACAACGGTGCATCCCCCAACTCAAGACGATGAACAGGTTCATCAACAGGAGGCGTGTGATCAAGGGGGAGCACAAGATGATCATGTGATGGAGGAAGAAGCGCAACCGGCACCTCCAACCCAAGTTCAAGCGATGATTCAAAGGGATCATCCCGTCGACCAAATTTTGGGTGACATTAGCAAGGGAGTAACTACTCGATCTCGATTAGTTAATTTTTGTGAGCATTACTCCTTTGTCTCTTCTATTGAGCCTTTCAGGGTAGAGGAGGCCTTGCTAGATCCGGATTGGGTGTTGGCCATGCAGGAGGAACTTAGCAACTTCAAGCGCAATGAAGTTTGGACGCTGGTGCCTCGTCCCAAGCAAAATGTTGTGGGAACCAAGTGGGTGTTCCGCAACAAACAAGACGAGCACGGAGTAGTGACAAGGAACAAGGCTCGACTTGTGGCAAAAGGTTATGCCCAAGTCGCAGGTTTGGACTTTGAGGAGACTTTTGCTCCTGTGGCTAGGCTAGAGTCCATTCGTATCTTGCTAGCGTATGCCGCTCACCATTCTTTCAGGTTGTACCAAATGGATGTGAAGAGCGCTTTCCTCAACGGGCCAATAAAGGAAGAGGTGTACGTGGAGCAACCCCCTGGCTTCGAGGATGAGCGGTACCCCGACCACGTGTGTAAGCTCTCTAAGGCGCTCTATGGACTTAAACAAGCCCCAAGAGCATGGTATGAATGCCTTAGAGATTTCTTAATTACTAATGCTTTCAAGGTTGGGAAAGCCGATCCAACTCTTTTCACTAAGACATGTGATGGTGATTTGTTTGTGTGCCAAATTTATGTCGATGACATAATATTTGGTTCTACTAATCAAAAGTCTTGTGAAGAGTTTAGCAGGGTGATGACGCAGAAATTCGAGATGTCGATGATGGGCGAGTTGAACTACTTCCTTGGGTTCCAAGTGAAGCAACTCAAGGATGGCACTTTCATCTCCCAAACGAAGTACACACAAGATTTGCTAAAGAGGTTTGGGATGAAGGACGCCAAGCTCGCAAAGACGCCGATGGGAACCGACGGACACACCGACCTCAACAAAGGAGGTAAGTCCGTTGATCAAAAAGCATACCGGTCCATGATAGGTTCTTTGCTTTATTTATGTGCTAGTAGACCGGATATTATGCTTAGCGTATGCATGTGTGCTAGATTTCAATCCGATCCGAAGGAGTGTCACTTAGTGGCTGTGAAGCGAATTCTTCGATATTTAGTCGCTACGCCTTGCTTCGGGATCTGGTATCCAAAGGGGTCTAACTTTGACTTGATTGGGTACTCAGATTCCGACTATGCTGGATGTAAGGTCGATAGGAAGAGTACATCAGGGACGTGCCAATTCTTAGGAAGGTCCCTGGTGTCATGGAACTCTAAGAAACAAACATCCGTTGCCCTATCCACCGCTGAGGCCGAGTATGTTGCAGCAGGACAGTGTTGCGCGCAACTACTTTGGATGAGGCAAACCCTCAGGGACTTTGGCTACAATCTGAGCAAAGTCCCACTCCTATGTGATAATGAGAGTGCTATCCGAATAGCGGAAAATCCTATTGAGCACAGCCGCACAAAGCACATTGACATCCGGCATCACTTTTTGAGAGACCACCAGCAAAAGGGAGATATCGAAGTGTTTCATGTTAGCACCGAGAACCAGCTAGCCGATATCTTTACCAAGCCTCTAGATGAGAAGACCTTTTGCAGGCTGCGTAGTGAGCTAAATGTCTTAGATTCGCGGAACTTGGATTGAATTGTAGCATACATGTGTTTATGCCTTTGATCATGTTTATTCTGCATTTTGTTGCTTATTATGGTGCTCAAGTTGTACAAACACTCCCTGGACCTCACAAGTCCGTTGCAAAGTGATGCACATGTTTAGGGGGAGATGTGTTACAACTTGACCCTTTGAGACTAACCATATGCTTGAGTTTGCCTAATTTAGTCTCGAAGGAGAATTGAAAGGGAAAAGGTGGACTTGGACCATGAAAGACTTCCACTGCACTCCGATGAGAGGGTAACTTATTCCAAGTCCATCTCATGAACTCTTATTGCCATTTGCTCTAAATTGAAGATTTTGGTGAGGCAATGGGGTTAAAGGGCCAAGATTGATCCCGTTTTGGTGCTTGATGCCAAAGGGGGAGAAAATAAAGGCCAAAGCAATAAATGGATCAGCTACCACTTGAGAAATTTGAAAATAGTAGAGTAGAGCTTTTGGTTTGTCAAAACTCTTTTATTGTCTCCTGTGTCAAAAGTTGGCTTCTTGTGGGGAGAAGTAGTAATTATGGGAAAAAGGGGGAGTTCTTGAAATCTTTGATCAATCTCTTTTGGAATGACTCTCTTTATGCTTCAACATGTGTGTTTGGCTTAGAGATAGAGATTTGAGTTTGATTTGCAAAAACAAACCAAGTGGTGGCAAAGGATGATCCATATATGCCAAAATTGAATCAAAATAAATTTGAGTTTTATTTGAAGTGAGTTTGCACTTGTTCTAGTTGCTTTATGTTGTGTTGGCATAAATCACCAAAAAGGGGGAGATTGAAAGGGAAATGTGCCCTTGGGCCATTTCTAAGTATTTTGGTGATTGTGTGCCAACACAAGTGCTTAAATGTGAATTTATGTCCATAGATGAACAAAGTGCAAATCATGAAGTAAAGGTATGTTTCTAAGCCTTAGTACATTGGTTTTGTGTACTAATATACTTGTCTAAGTGTTAGAAACAGAAAGAAGAAGAAAAGAAGAAAGGTGCAAAAGACTTGGCTGTGTACAGCCAAGACTCAGCTCGGTCTGGCACACCGGACTGTCCGGTGGTGCACCGGACAGTGTCCGGTGCGCCAGGCTGACTCGGCGTGAAGAGGCCGCTCTCGAGAATTCGCCGACGGCGTACGGCTAAAATTCACCGGACTGACCGGTGAGCCAACGGTCGACCGGGCCAACGGTCGGCCGCGCAATCTGCGCGGGACACGTGGCCGAGCCAACGGTCGGAAGGGGGCACCGGACTGTCCGGTGTGCACCGGACATGTCCGGTGCGCCAACGGCTCCCAGATCTGCAACGGTCGGCAACGGTCGGCAGCGCTGTTTAAGGAAAGAAATCGGGCACCGGACAGTGTCCGGTGTACACCGGACTGTCCGGTGCACCCGACGACAGAAGGCAAGGATGGCCTTCCAGATTTGCTCTCAACGGCTCCTAGCTGCCTTGGGGCTATAAAAGGGACCCCTAGGCGCATGGAGGAGAAAACCAAGCAACCTTAGAGCATTCTTGATCATCCACACTCAGTCTTTGCGCATTCGTTTGTCATTCTCAGTGATTCGAGCTCCGTTCTAGTGAGAACTTTGAGATAGTCTTTTGAGCTCGATTCTTGGCCGTGTGTGTGCGCATTTTGCTGTGGATTTGTGTGTGTTGCTTTCCTCCCTTACTCCGTATTTCTTGTAAATCTCAAGTGTAAGGGCGAGAGGCTCCAAGTTGTGGAGATTCCTCACAAACGGGATATTGAAAGGCAAAACAAAACACCGTGGTATTCAAGTTGGTCTTTGGACCGCTTGAGAGGGGTTGATTGCAACCCTCGTCCGTTGGGACGCCACAACGTGGAGTAGGCAAGCGTTGGTCTTGGCCGAACCACGGGATAAACCACTGTGTCATCCCTGTGTTTGATCTTGTTGGGGACTTGTTCTCAAATACTAAGAGTTAAGAACAAGGCAACATAAAAAGTGTTAAGTGTTAAAGTCCTTCGTCCTTCGAAACATTATTCCCCTTCGGGAAATAATGAGTTTCGGACGAAGGTCACAAGAGACATACCTTCGTAAATATAACAAGTAATGACGAAGGATTCATATAAAGCATGAAATATAATATAAACATCATAGAATCATTTCTATTTTATTAACATGAAGAAATAGAAATGATTTCAAATTACAAATATACCTTCGGTCTTGAGAGAAGGTAAAAGTACAAGCGTGACGCAAAAGCCAATGCCAAGTCAGCGTGAACAGTACGGGAGTACTGTTCATCTATTTATAGACGCGGGACGCAGCCCACGTAAAATTACATCCATGTCCATTACATTCGTTAATGACTTATGGAAATCTGTCAAGGCCCACGTAGTCTTTTCATCTTTAAGTCGGTTCCCCTTTCTGCTATCGCGACGAAGCTTCCCTGCGCACAGCTTCGGCTGTGCATCATCCTTCGTGGAGCTTGGTAATCAGCTCGTCCTTCGTCTGGTCCAGGCTTCGTCCTGACCGTACTTCATGTTCATAATTCTGAGTCCGAAGGTACCTGTTCACATAATCCACTTGGAAAACATTGTCAAATCATGTTTTTGAGGACCTTCGGAGGACGAAGGCCCCCAACAGTAGCCCCTCGCAATATTAATTTGTTAATAATAAATTCAGATTGCGATATGGACGAAGGCCTTGAGCCGAAGGTCCGAAAAAACACCTTCCCTTTGCTAGAATAGCAACATTCACTGACAAGTGGGGTCTTTCAATTTTCAACGCCCTGGGCGTATAAATAAGATCATACCGCAAACTTATTTGGTACACGCTCTTGCCATCTGCTTCGGCCCACTACATTTTTAGCTCTTGTGCACTAAGATTTGCTGATCTTTTTGTTTTTAAAGCTTCGGCCTTGAAAACAGTTTTTTAGCGCTTCCGAAGATGTCTGAAGGTAAGAAGATCGCTGCCGAGACGAAGCTGAGCCTCGACGAAGAGAAGAACTTGGGGTTCCTTATAGCGATGGCGGAAACCAACACAGAGAAAATCACCAAGGAAATTCTTGAAGGTTTGTCCGAAGATACTGATGACAGCGACAGTTTTCATGTAGAAAGTGGTGGGGAAGAATCCGAAGATCGACCATGGCGACCAAGTCACACGGTTTTCGGGAAAACTACTATTAAGCAGAGCCATATTGATAATATGAGGGGGCGGTATTTTCGAGATATATCTATTGTGAGGGCTGACTGTAACACCCCTGGTGTTACTATAACTAAAACTTGAGCATGGCATCATGAGCATGGGCATTGCATATGTTTGACACACCTAGAGTGCATTCACTAGGCAAAAATTTCAAACAAGTTGTATTGTTTTACTGTTTTACAAATAGGACCCTGGTTTAAGGACTTAACCCTAAACAGTGGTTAAAGGGGTAAAACTTAACCTAAGTTGAGAAAAACTTTAGGGCTTGTGAGAAAAGTCATAAAATATCCCCAAACACTAAGTTGAATCACATTTACACCCCTGGAATACTAGAAACCCTAATTGGAACCCTGGGAAACCCTAAAACTAAACCCTAGGGACCTAAGTGCAAAATTAGTCCACTTTTGGGCTAAAGTGCAAAAACCAAGTCAAATAAGTGTTTCAAGTCAATTGGATCACAAATATGTGGACTTGAGGGCCAAACCCTAAATTTTGGACTTAAATGCAAAATGGACCTCATTTGAGTCTATTCTAAGTCTGGATTTCAGTGATATTGGCTCAACTTTGGAGCCTTGTATCTTTCAGGATATAGGGTTTTTACCCTAGGGCACCACATCAAAGTTGAAGACCTATTATAGGAGAACAACTTTGCTAAAGGGTGCAAGCATAGTTGTTTTGAGAAATTTGGAGAAAAACCCAGTCCAAAACGGGCTGTCAGACTGTTTGAAGCTGAATTTCAGAGTTGCAGTGCTATGAGGTGAACTTTGAGCTTGATTTTGATTTGGATCCTGTGCTCAAATGTGTTCAAGTCCTATAGTTGGATTGTAGCTGGTTTGTAGCTCTAAAACTTTACTACAGAGAGTTGGCATAGCTTTCACACAAAAATTTGAGAAAATTGGACTCTAAGATGGACTGTCAGTCACTCTGAACCGGTGTTCTGATGGTACAGTACCCCGAACTGATAAGATCGCCAGCAAACCACCGCCGGTGGCTTTCCGCCGCGATTCACGTCGCCGGCGTCACGATTCGCGCTCGGGGGTGTGGATAACCTCGCGGCATCAAAAGATCTTCACCGCCCATGCGCTGGACGGCACTCCGGTGACTCACCGTCGTCTACCTCTACTGCTTTGCGGCTCGCGCGGATTACCTCGCCGGTGACCGCCGCCTCCCGGCCATGTGCCGCGTGGCGTAGCCTTTCCACCGCACCACCGTGACAACTTAATGCTGTCCCATCGTCGCCGGGGAGGATGCCACACCGGTTGCCACGAATTTACTTGCGCCAGTGTTCTTCCTTCCCTCCGGCCGCCGCGCGTCCTTCGCAAAATTCACGGCCACCGTCTAAGCCGCTTATAAATTGAGCCCTCCCCTAGCTGCGTAGCTTAATTACCCACCCAGCCACCGAATATCGTCCTCAATCGTTCACCTGAGAACGCGAATTTGGGACTTCCCCCAAATCGAGTTGAACACCCCGCAAGAACACCTGCTCGCGGTCAGAGGATTCCAGGTCCGTCCTCGCCCTCGTTGTTCGTGTTTCAGCACCCACATATACTTGTGATCGTTACCTACCCAGCCCTTGAAGCTTGACTTCACCTAATCAACCGGAACACCTCGATCCGAGTTCTGTATCCGCGGTCACCGTGGTCAGGCACATCCTGGCCCAAATTAGTCCGATTAGAGCATGTTCTAGGGTAACCTTGGGTCGGTTATGCCTCCCCTGTAGCTAGACAAGGCGATCATCGCCGATCATGGCCAGTACGAATCATCGGCAGGGATGAACGGGAGCGTTCTGTGACCAGGGGCTATCGCGGGGAAGAAATAGAACCTGGAGGGCGTTTCTGCAAATTGTCAGTGACTCGAAACAATAGTGAAAGGACCGATTTCTGTTTAGCCAGAAACGCGAGGCCTTTTCTGCAAAACTGCCTGGGCGCGGACGCGCGCGCGCGGGCGCGAGCGCTGTTCTCCCTGGGCCTGGGCTTGTTGGGCTAGATTCGGCCCAGAGCTGTTTAATGTTTTTCTTTTTCTTTTTCAGTGAAGCTTTGGAAATTTGTAGAAAACTGTAGAAAAATCCTAAAATTATGAGACCAATTTTCCTAGGCTTGTTATTTTCCATAGTATTTAATAAAAATAGTTTTATGATTTTTAGTTTGAACAGGGAATTTTAGGATATTTAAAATAGCCTAAACTATTGATTCTGGATTTTTAGAGAATAAATAATAAGTCCAAAATTTCCCAAACTTTTTATGTGAGCTTATCACATTATTTAGAAGCCATGGGTAGAGTTTGGTTTGATTTGGACCTTGTTTGATCACTAAACCCAAAACCACCCCCCTGCTCCATGAACTCCTTTACTGACTCCGGAAACCCTAAGTTCCCGGAACTCCGTGAAGGAAAGTTGTATTCAAGACATAACTAATAAGTTTATGCTACTTTTGCATCCTCATGAGCATTCCATGACATCCATTCTTATGCATGTATATGATTATATTAGAGCAAGAAGAAGAAGAAGAAGTTTTTGAAGAAGGGATACCACCCACCTCTGATCCTCAGGCGGATAACTGCTTTTATTTTGATATCTGTGGATCCGAGCCAGACACCTCTGATAACAAAGGCAAGCCCCGGTGCATTTGCCACCTCCCTTGATGTTTTTAAATACTTTTCGCACACTTTAAGTCTAGTGAAATGTGCATTAGGTTTATAGGAGTTACCTGAAACCCTTTGATGCATTGCTTTCCTTGAAATCCATACCTCTATAGATACTTCTATGAAGTATCAAAATATGATTTACAAAAATGCTTAGCCTTGCTTAGATCTTGTGGATAGAAGTTGTCCTCAATTTAACCATGGAGAGGATGGCTTCTACCCGCAAGAATATTTTCTTTTGGAGCAATAGTGGGATCTTACTACAAAGTTCCCTGAGATGCTCTTTCCTCCTAAGGAACAGACACACTCCTAAGGATGGAAATACGTAAATTGAGACTTGGGGGTAGGAACAGGTGATGTTCTACCCAGGTTGATTAAGGATTAACGCGTATGTAGGCGTGCTGACCGAGGACCCTTTAACTGGTCACATGCCTCGTCATGGGTAAGCCTTGCCTCGGGCAGACTAAGGCCGGAATAAGATAACACGAAATGGGAGTGGAGCGGTGGCGAGAGTAGCGTGTACCCTCCGTGGCAAGAGGCTGGACGGTGGTGTATCTGTGCTCTCGGTTTGCGTGAACCTGATCCGGTCTTAAGAACCCCGGTGGCGGGTTGACATATGCAAGGGTTAAGTGCTACATATGTCATGTGATTGGAGATCCTCAGCTGAGTATAATCGATTCGGATCGCCGTACCTTCGCGGTTATGAAGACTTGGTCACTTTTCTACAACCTAGAGTCAAGATGTGAAAATGATGGATAAAAATGATGTTGTCTTGATGTGATGCGAAATTAGACTAGATGCAAATGGAGTCTATTAATACTTAATATGGCGTTAAAAGATTGAAAGTAAGGACTCACTTTAGTAAGCAACTTCTGCGAAAATATAAGTTGATTTTTGCTAAAGCCTCCCCTTGACTCCTAGTTATCCAGCATACCCTTGAGAGTCTTTTCCTTAGTCGGGTAAGACTTGCTGAGTAATTCCATACTCAGGGTTTATCCCTTTGTTGTTTTTAGGTGGGGAAGTAGCAGACTTCTGCTGCTTCTGTGCTAAGGTGGTTCCCAACGAAGAGAAACAGGACTGAAAGGCGGGAGGACTCGGTCCTCCATCTAGAATCTTTTGTTTATAGTCTTTCGGGAGAGGTTTGTGTCTCCCTGGTTTGTATAATTATTACTTTTATGCACTCACTTTTAGAACTGGTCTGTAATAACTTAACTTGAGCTTACTTTGGAAATAAATGTAAGATTATGTAAATCGCTTCCGCATATCTTTATCTCCGATGATCTGTAATGTCTGCGAGACGGGTGAAACGTTCCTGGTAAGGTAAGGAAAGATACCGAGCTTGTCAAGTAACTTAGGAACATCTACAGGATGTCTGATGTCTGTTAGACAAGGACAACTGTAGGTGGGCCTGATTACTTGGGAGGTTCTGTCACAGCTGGTATCGGAGCGTAGCCCTTCTTCGCAGATATTCCGGGACATCTTCAAAAAGATTTTCAAAAGTCTTATCTAAAGATTCTTTTCTCTTCTTACCTAAGTACTCTGAAGAGTTTATCTTAAAGACCAGATAGGAAGAGTGCAATGTATAGAAGGTTAATCAACCAAGGTTGATTCTGTACTTACTCATGCATCATGCTAAGAATTATATTAATAAATTTCCCCCTCAGAAAATGCCGCCGCGCACAAGAAAGACCGCGCGTAAGTCGAAAGGACCGATTGGAGTGCCTCGACATCAACTTGCTCCGCGAGATGTAGATAGTAGTAGCGGGAGCAATGATCCTATAGGGGATCTGGAAGCAGAAGTAAGCAGGCTCCAATTGGAACTCCGTCGCAGGACAGCTATATGGATTGGAGATGGTGACCGTATAAATGAGTTACGAAGAGACGTTCGCCATCTACAAGACCAGCTGGCCGATCGGGATTTGGCACTCGATTGGGCTGTTCAATCTCGTTCATTGGCATGGGCCAAGGAGGCAAGGGCTCAGGCCCGAGTTAGAGAACTCAGCTCAGCTGTGGACGACCTGCAGGTTTACTGCAACACATTGCATGAAGAAGTCCATGTGCTCTACTCGCAACTACACCCTAGTGAGCCTACACCCCCTGCTGAGGCGGAAGCCGGACCTTCTCACGTCGCGGGACGCGCGTTGGGTGGGGAATTAGACCTGTATGAACCCCCTCCTTCTTTGAGGTTGGTTGACGTCTGGACTCCCACACCCGATGATGAAGCCGCCAAAAGCAATGGAAAACAGGACTAGTGGTGTAATAAGAGTAGAGTAGTGTATTGTAGGGTGTACTGTTATATTAGAGTAGTGTATTGTAGGGTGTACGGTTGTATAATAGGTTAAACCTGGGGATAATCCAGCAAGGGACTCTGAATCAACTAAAGCTTGAGTCAACCATTTTGCAAAGGGTAATTGATGCTCAAAAGGATAATCTGGGCATGAAGCACATACGAGAGAAGATCAGGGCTGAAACAGCCCAATGTTTCAAGGAAGATGATCAAGGTGTGTTATGGTTCAACAACCGCATAGTAGTGCCGAAGAATGAAGAACTCCGCCAGCAAATCTTAGATGAAGCGCATCTTAGTCGCTATTCCATTCATCCGGGAAGCACTAAGATGTACCAAGATTTAAAGCAACATTACTGGTGGACGAAGATGAAGATTGAAATTGCACGCTATGTGGCTAAGTGTGACACTTGCAGACGTGTCAAGGCCATACACATGAAAACTGCTGGTCCATTGCAATCTTTGCCAATCCCAACATGGAAATGGGAAGACATCAGCATGGACTTTATTGTGGGATTGCCCAGGACGGCCAAAGGGTATGATTCTATTTGGGTTATCGTTGATCGACTCACCAAGATTGCCCACTTCTTACCTGTCAAGGTCACATATACAGTAGCCACTTATGCAGCATTATACATTGCCCGTATTCTCAGTCTACATGGTATTCCGAAGACTATAGTGTCGGATCGTGGACCTCCATTCGTATCCAAATTCTGGGAAGAACTTCATAAGTCCCTGGGTACTAAGTTGATCCACAGTTCGGCTTATCATCCTCAAACCAGTGGACAGACTGAGAGAGTAAATCAAATCCTCGAGGATATGTTGCGGGCATGTGTCCTGGATTTCTCGCAAAAATGGGATGAATGTTTGCCCCTAGCGGAATTTTCATACAATAACCGTTATCAGGAGAGTATCAAGATGGCACCTTTTGAAGCTTTATATGGGCGACGGTGTCGAACTCCGCTAAATTGGTCTGAACCTGGAGAAAGATACTTCTTTAGGCCTGATATGGTAAAAGAAATCGAAGAAAAAGTTCAGAAAATTATTCATAATATGAAGAAAGCTCAGACTCGACAAAAGAGTTATGCAGACCGACGACGACAACCCTTATGTTTTCTGGTAGGCGATTACGTCTACTTGAAAGTTTCACCAATGAAGGGTGTATCGCGTTTTGGGATTAAAGGAAAACTTGCACCCAGGTACATTGGTCCATTCCTGGTACTTGAACAATGTGGACCAGTGGCATACCGACTTCAGCTCCCCGAAACATTGTCTGCTGTGCATAATGTGTTCCACGTGTCACAATTGAAGAAATGTCTTCGGGTTCCCGATCGAACCGTTGAAGTGACTGATGTTGTCCTGGAACCAGATTTGACATACTCGGAACATCCCATTCGAGTTCTGGATCAAAAGGACAGGGTTACCCGGAGAAAGACTCTCAAGTTTTATAAAATACAGTGGAACCAGCATTCGGAAGATGAGGCTACATGGGAAACCCAAGACTTCTTAGATAAGAATTTCCCAGGCTTTCTAGCCTCTTGTAAATTGTAAAGTTTGTATAGCTGTGTAATAAAGGAATGAACCCCCACACCACCCCTGCCTTGTACCAGAAATAAGGAAATAAAAACATGACACATTTCCTTTTCCATTACTCACCCTAGGACTTTAAATCTCGGGACGAGATTCTTTTATGGGGGGAAGGATGTAACACCCCTGGTGTTACTATAACTAAAACTTGAGCATGGCATCATGAGCATGGGCATTGCATATGTTTGACACACCTAGAGTGCATTCACTAGGCAAAAATTTCAAACAAGTTGTATTGTTTTACTGTTTTACAAATAGGACCCTGGTTTAAGGACTTAACCCTAAACAGTGGTTAAAGGGGTAAAACTTAACCTAAGTTGAGAAAAACTTTAGGGCTTGTGAGAAAAGTCATAAAATATCCCCAAACACTAAGTTGAATCACATTTACACCCCTGGAATACTAGAAACCCTAATTGGAACCATGGGAAACCCTAAAAC
This sequence comes from Zea luxurians, assembly GCA_029449295.1. NCBI lineage: Eukaryota > Viridiplantae > Streptophyta > Magnoliopsida > Poales > Poaceae > Zea > Zea luxurians. The sequence goes on from JAOPSE010000014.1 coordinate 83,121,270, forward strand.
TAAACCCTAGGGACCTAAGTGCAAAATTAGTCCACTTTTGGGCTAAAGTGCAAAAACCAAGTCAAATAAGTGTTTCAAGTCAATTGGATCACAAATATGTGGACTTGAGGGCCAAACCCTAAATTTTGGACTTAAATGCAAAATGGACCTCATTTGAGTCTATTCTAAGTCTGGATTTCAGTGATATTGGCTCAACTTTGGAGCCTTGTATCTTTCAGGATATAGGGTTTTTACCCTAGGGCACCACATCAAAGTTGAAGACCTATTATAGGAGAACAACTTTGCTAAAGGGTGCAAGCATAGTTGTTTTGAGAAATTTGGAGAAAAACCCAGTCCAAAACGGGCTGTCAGACTGTTTGAAGCTGAATTTCAGAGTTGCAGTGCTATGAGGTGAACTTTGAGCTTGATTTTGATTTGGATCCTGTGCTCAAATGTGTTCAAGTCCTATAGTTGGATTGTAGCTGGTTTGTAGCTCTAAAACTTTACTACAGAGAGTTGGCATAGCTTTCACACAAAAATTTGAGAAAATTGGACTCTAAGATGGACTGTCAGTCACTCTGAACCGGTGTTCTGATGGTACAGTACCCCGAACTGATAAGATCGCCAGCAAACCACCGCCGGTGGCTTTCCGCCGCGATTCACGTCGCCGGCGTCACGATTCGCGCTCGGGGGTGTGGATAACCTCGCGGCATCAAAAGATCTTCACCGCCCATGCGCTGGACGGCACTCCGGTGACTCACCGTCGTCTACCTCTACTGCTTTGCGGCTCGCGCGGATTACCTCGCCGGTGACCGCCGCCTCCCGGCCATGTGCCGCGTGGCGTAGCCTTTCCACCGCACCACCGTGACACCTTAATGCTGTCCCATCGTCGCCGGGGAGGATGCCACACCGGTTGCCACGAATTTACTTGCGCCAGTGTTCTTCCTTCCCTCCGGCCGCCGCGCGTCCTTCGCAAAATTCACGGCCACCGTCTAAGCCGCTTATAAATTGAGCCCTCCCCTAGCTGCGTAGCTTAATTACCCACCCAGCCACCGAATATCGTCCTCAATCGTTCACCTGAGAACGCGAATTTGGGACTTCCCCCAAATCGAGTTGAACACCCCGCAAGAACACCTGCTCGCGGTCAGAGGATTCCAGGTCCGTCCTCGCCCTCGTTGTTCGTGTTTCAGCACCCACATATACTTGTGATCGTTACCTGCCCAGCCCTTGAAGCTTGACTTCACCTAATCAACCGGAACACCTCGATCCGAGTTCTGTATCCGCGGTCACCGTGGTCAGGCACATCCTGGCCCAAATTAGTCCGATTAGAGCATGTTCTAGGGTAACCTTGGGTCGGTTATGCCTCCCCTGTAGCTAGACAAGGCGATCATCGCCGATCATGGCCAGTACGAATCATCGGCAGGGATGAACGGGAGCGTTCTGTGACCAGGGGCTATCGCGGGGAAGAAATAGAACCTGGAGGGCGTTTCTGCAAATCGTCAGTGACTCGAAACAATAGTGAAAGGACCGATTTCTGTTTAGCCAGAAACGCGAGGCCTTTTCTGCAAAACTGCCTGGGTGCGGACGCGCGCGCGCGGGCGCGAGCGCTGTTCTCCCTGGGCCTGGGCTTGTTGGGCTAGATTCGGCCCAGAGCTGTTTAATGTTTTTCTTTTTCTTTTTCAGTGAAGCTTTGGAAATTTGTAGAAAACTGTAGAAAAATCCTAAAATTATGAGACCAATTTTCCTAGGCTTGTTATTTTCCATAGTATTTAATAAAAATAGTTTTATGATTTTTAGTTTGAACAGGGAATTTTAGGATATTTAAAATAGCCTAAACTATTGATTCTGGATTTTTAGAGAATAAATAATAAGTCCAAAATTTCCCAAACTTTTTATGTGAGCTTATCACATTATTTAGAAGCCATGGGTAGAGTTTGGTTTGATTTGGACCTTGTTTGATCACTAAACCCAAAACCACCCCCCCTGCTCCATGAACTCCTTTACTGACTCCGGAAACCCTAAGTTCCCGGAACTCCGTGAAGGAAAGTTGTATTCAAGACATAACTAATAAGTTTATGCTACTTTTGCATCCTCATGAGCATTCCATGACATCCATTCTTATGCATGTATATGATTATATTAGAGCAAGAAGAAGAAGAAGAAGTTTTTGAAGAAGGGATACCACCCACCTCTGATCCTCAGGCGGATAACTGCTTTTATTTTGATATCTGTGGATCCGAGCCAGACACCTCTGATAACAAAGGCAAGCCCCGGTGCATTTGCCACCTCCCTTGATGTTTTTAAATACTTTTCGCACACTTTAAGTCTAGTGAAATGTGCATTAGGTTTATAGGAGTTACCTGAAACCCTTTGATGCATTGCTTTCCTTGAAATCCATACCTCTATAGATACTTCTATGAAGTATCAAAATATGATTTACAAAAATGCTTAGCCTTGCTTAGATCTTGTGGATAGAAGTTGTCCTCAATTTAACCATGGAGAGGATGGCTTCTACCCGCAAGAATATTTTCTTTTGGAGCAATAGTGGGATCTTACTGCAAAGTTCCCTGAGATGCTCTTTCCTCCTAAGGAACAGACACACTCCTAAGGATGGAAATACGTAAATTGAGACTTGGGGGTAGGAACAGGTGATGTTCTACCCAGGTTGATTAAGGATTAACGCGTATGTAGGCGTGCTGACCGAGGACCCTTTAACTGGTCACATGCCTCGTCATGGGTAAGCCTTGCCTCGGGCAGACTAAGGCCGAAATAAGATAACACGAAATGAGAGTGGAGCGGTGGCGAGAGTAGCGTGTACCCTCCGTGGCAAGAGGCTGGACGGTGGTGTATCTGTGCTCTCGGTTTGCGTGAACCTGATCCGGTCTTAAGAACCCTGGTGGCGGGTTGACATATGCATGGGTTAAGTGCTACATATGTCGTGTGATTGGAGATCCTCAGCTGAGTATAATCGATTCGGATCGCCGTACCTTCGCGGTTATGAAGACTTGGTCACTTTTCTACAACCTAGAGTCAAGATGTGAAAATGATGGATAAAAATGATGTTGTCTTGATGTGATGCGAAATTAGACTAGATGCAAATGGAGTCTATTAATACTTAATATGGCGTTAAAAGATTGAAAGTAAGGACTCACTTTAGTAAGCAACTTCTGCGAAAATATAAGTTGATTTTTGCTAAAGCCTCCCCTTGACTCCTAGTTATCCAGCATACCCTTGAGAGTCTTTTCCTTAGTCGGGTAAGACTTGCTGAGTAATTCCATACTCAGGGTTTATCCCTTTGTTGTTTTTAGGTGGGGAAGTAGCAGACTTCTGCTGCTTCTGTGCTAAGGTGGTTCCCAACGAAGAGAAACAGGACTGAAAGGCGGGAGGACTCGGTCCTCCATCTAGAATCTTTTGTTTATAGTCTTTCGGGAGAGGTTTGTGTCTCCCTGGTTTGTATAATTATTACTTTTATGCACTCACTTTTAGAACTGGTCTGTAATAACTTAACTTGAGCTTACTTTGGAAATAAATGTAAGATTATGTAAATCGCTTCCGCATATCTTTATCTCCGATGATCTGTAATGTCTGCGAGACGGGTGAAACGTTCCTGGTAAGGTAAGGAAAGATACCGAGCTTGTCAAGTAACTTAGGAACATCTACAGGATGTCTGATGTCTGTTAGACAAGGACAACTGTAGGTGGGCCTGATTACTTGGGAGGTTCCATCACACTGACGCTGGAGAAAAGACTTCTCCCACCCCCGAAGAAGATGAAGTTGTAATTTTCCGAAGCTTTCTCAAGGCTGGGCTTCGATTCCCGCTAAGCAACTTTGTTGTTGAGGTACTAAAAACATTTCAAGTCTACCTTCATCAACTTACTCCCGAAGCTATCATAAGAATGGGGATGTTTGTCTGGGCTGCAAGAAGCCAAGGTTTAGAACCAAATGCTAAAAGTTTTTGCAACATTCATGAGTTGTTGTATGAGACGAAGCCCTGGGGAAAAGAACAATATCACAACAATTTTGGGTGTTACAGCTTCGGTGCCCGCTCCGGGTCAAGCCGCCCTGTGCCAACTTTTCGGAAGAGGTGGCCCGGAGCCTGGATGACTGAATGGTTCTATGTAAAGAATGACTTAACAGCGCAAGAAAATGTCAAGAGTATCATTATGCGCCCCATCTGGCAACGCTTCAGACTTCGAAGGCCGAAGGTTGAAATGGATGAAGCGGCCGAGGAATGCCAAAGGGCCTTCGGCGTAATCTGCTCTTTCATTGGGACAAGGGACTTGGTCCAAGAGCACATTGCTTTCAGGGTGTGGCCACTTGCAGAAAAGTGGGAAATGCCGAAGGAGACCATTAAAGATTCCGACGAAGGCGGACTGGTCAGACTGAAATACACATTCAAATATGCAGATAAATTTGTTGAACCTGATGATGACTGGTTGAAAAGCATTGAAACATTAAGTGACGAACTGCTTGGGGCATATTCGAAGGCCGAAAATACTGCGTTATCAGCAACCTTCGGAGGCCGAAAGAAGAAAAGGCTCAACCGAGTATTCGACGCAGTCGGGTTTGTCTACCCTGACTATCATTATCCGGTACTGGGTCGCAAAAGAAAAATTCCTTCTCCTGCGACAGAAGCTACCACAAGTGCCACTAGTGAGCCAGCGCCGCAAAGGAAAAAGATGAAGGTGCTCACCCACCGAGCGCGCTTTATTGAGCCGGCCATAGTGCCAAAATTTATTGGTGAAGTCTCTTTGGCCTCTGAAGCTACAGAACCAGCTCCAGTGCCGAAGATAGAAGAGAAAACTGAAGCGCTTCTGGTAGAAAAAGCAGAAAAACCGAAGATTGACGAGCGAAAAATATCGGAAATCTTAAGTCCTTCAGCAACTGTTGAAACAACAAAAAATCAAAAGGGGCCGTCGGTGACCCCGAGAAGAAAAAGAATGGTGAACGTGTTAGATGTTTTGGAGACAATTAAGTCTTCAAGCACAACTCCAAAAGGGACTATTGAAGTTGCTGAAGTGTCTACCGAAGCTGAAGTTGCTGAAGCTTCGAAACAACAACCTGAAGCTGAAGCTGGGCCTTCAGAGCCCACCAAGGAACAATCTTTGGAGACCGAGAAAATATCAGAACCAGCTTTGGTTAAAGAAATTGACACTGCCGCCCCCGAAGCTCCTTCCAGCGCACGCGATTACATCGTGCGACATGCTTCGGGGAAGAAATTATCCGAAGAGGAAACTTACGAAGCTAACTACTATGCTAGAGAGCTAAAGTATCCGAAGGGGGCGATAGTATTCAATGGGACAAATGAAGATGACTTCCTATACTGCCTCCCTGATAACAGAGAATTATCCGTCTGCCGGGAGATGGCTAGAAGTATGGGTTTCCCGAAGCTCGAAGCTGGATTGTGCGCTATGACGAAGGAAGATCTCGCAGACAGTCTTGCATACAATAGCTTAAAGGTATGGGAATTAGACGCTTGAAAAAAATTTTATTACGTAATTCTTTCTTTTATTCTTATATAGATTCTTTTTTGTATAGGGTTTAATTCTAAGCAACGCATTAAGAGCACAAAAGAGCGCCGAAGATGAAAGCTACGAAATTGCGTTCAACAATTTACGTTCAGAAGTTATTAAACTGAGAAACGAAGCTCTAGAAAAAGACAAAATTTTGCTTACATTAGTAGACAAAGTAAAAAAGGACGAAGCTGCTGCGCAGATTCAGACCGAAGCTCACAAACGCGAGATTAAAGATCTTCAGAAACAACTGGCCCGGGCGAAAGAAGAGCGCATACTTGAAGAAACAAGACGGGAATGCAGCGACCAATGGGCTGATCATTTGGAGGCAACCGTGGAAGAGCTTCGGTCTTCTAAGAAAAAATGCTACGAAAAATCCATGGAATGCGTGAATAAAATTAAAACCAGCTTCGCCAGCGTGGGCGCCTTTTCCAGCGAAGAGAATTTCTCAAGAGGCAATCCCGAAGGTCCACTGGAATGGATTAGTCACGAAGCAGAGGCCTTCGAGGAGATTCTGAGTAGTCGTGGCGACATCTGCGCTTTTTCGGGCGCCAGGGGAATTGCTTCTGTCTTAGAGAAGAAGGGTTGCGGGCATGTAAAATCTTTAGCTCAGTCCGAAGCTGCCTTATCCTCCGAAGACATCAAAGACCCCTCGGCCGAAGCAAGCGTGGTTGGTGGCAAATTCTTTACTGATATCTGGAACGACGGCGGCCGAGGAATGGCGCAAGAAATCATTCAAAGGAGTGAAAAAGGCATCCATGATGCTAGAAAAGTGACAGAAGCTGCCGAAGGGCAAATAGGTATTAATTAGTCGTTCTTATTGTGTTGTAATTTTTATTTCAAACTTTATTCGCGATTTGTAATAGTAATGAAGAAATGTACTCTTCCCTCAGAACCTGCTGGATCGACTGCTGACCCTCACACAAAAGGAGATGACGAGATTAAACGAATGGCCGAAGCTATCATGGATAAAGTTGTTGATCAACTTCTAAATGAGGCCGCCGAAGCAGTATTAAGAGAAGACTAAATGTTATTAGAAAAAACATTGGAAGTGTGATCTTTGTAATATTTTGTACATTTGAATGTAATATACAAGTCTCTTTTCATTATTCAATTCTTTACGATGCATGAAATTCTACATACATACCATTTTTGAGCCTTCGGCGAAAAAAACACCTTCCCTTCTTTTCATGCTTCGTGAAGAAAACATTCTCCGTTAAAACTGTTCTGATAAATCACATCCATGCTTCGTGTAAACATTCTCCGAAGCTATTTTCCGAAGATTATCATTGTATTCCCTCGTGACTTTACACAATTTGCTCTTTCTCAAAGCATCCTTTCGAAGGTCGATACTGTGTCCCCTTCTTTTGCCATGTGCAACATGATGTATGATGCTTATGCTATGCAAAATGATGTGATGATGTTATGTTATGCAAATGACATTTGTTCCGAAGATATACACAAAATATATTTGTAAGCTCTGCATTCCCTTAGGAACGTCTTTGGAGCTTCTTCGCCTTTTACTTAGGCGGTATAAGCTCTGCATTCCCTTAGGAACGTCTTTGGAGCTTCTTCGCCTTTTACTTAGGCGGTATCAGCGTTGACTTTTCGCTGTATGCTCTGCATTCCCTTAGGAACGTCTTTGGAGCAAAAAACTTACACTGCGCTCCCTTTGGAACGGCTTTTTGTAACTTCGGCAACTTACTCTGCGTTCCTTAGAACGACTTTTTGTTGCTTCGAAGGATTTTTAATAATTCGAAGGTCCTCCTTGTTACCACAAATATTTAAGCTTCAGCAACTTAAGCCTGTGGAGAAGATAGATTTTCCTCACAACCAACCTCGAAACTATTATATGAAAACTGAAATGTTCTTTATTACACAGAAAATAGAACTTAAACGGAAAAGACTGTTATCAAAGTAGGATATCTGTCAATAAATGTGCTTCGATTCTGGCACAGTACTATTGACTGTGCGAGCTTCAGATTGCTCTCTGAGATCCCTTTGGTGCGGAACATATTGGCTCCCTTCTGGCTATTGGCCTTGTTGCAGCGGAGGTGGAGGCGGGGGCTGTTGCCATGAAGCTTGAGGTTGACTCGCCGAAGCTACGGAAACTGCAGGGTGGTTGCCCACATATTCCGGGATGTAAGGCTGATGGTACGAAGCAGTATGCATGACCTGCTTCGGCTGTCCTTGTTGCGCTGCAGCTTCTGCTAGCTCCTTTTGTTTCTGGATGGTGACATGGCACATCCTGGTGGTATGGCCCTTGTTCTCACCGCAGAATAAGCAAAATGTCCTCCTTGGTTGATCTCCAAATCTCCCGCCGAAGCCCCTGACGCCTCTGCCTCTTGGAGCTGGTGGCCGAAAGAAAGTTTGTTGTTGCCCCGAAGCCTGTGAGGAGCACTGCGGCCTGTTCTGCTGACTCCCCTTATCATCATTTTGAGTGTTGTGGATGGACCTGACATGCCTCGGATAGAATCTTCCCCCGAAGCCCCTGGTCATCTCAGAAAATCTGAAGGCCTCCTCCCTTCTTTGGCGAAAGTCATTATCAGCACGAATGTACTCGTCCATCTTTTGGAGCAGCTTCTCCAGAGTCTGAGGAGGCTTCCTAGCAAAGTATTGGGCTGCAGGTCCAGGACGAAGCCCCTTGATCATGGCTTCGATGACAATTTCATTGGGCACCGTTGGTGCCTGTGCCCTCAAACGCAAGAACCTTCTGACATACGCCTGAAGGTATTCCTCATGATCCTGAGTGCACTGGAACAAGGCTTGAGCAGTAACCGGCTTCGTCTGAAATCCTTGAAAGCTGGTTAACAACATATCCTTCAGCTTCTGCCATGAGGTAATAGTTCCTGGTCGAAGGGAAGAATACCAGGTCTGAGCAACACTCCTGACGGCCATGACGAAGGACTTTGCCATGACTGCAGCATTGCCCCCATACGAAGACACTGTTGCTTCGTAGCTCATCAAGAACTGCTTCGGGTCTGAGTGGCCGTCAAACATAGGAAGCTGGGGTGGCTTATAGGATGAAGGCCAGGGTGTAGCCTGCAGCTCAGCGGACAGAGGAGAGGCATCATCGAAAACAAAATTTCCATGATGGAAATTTTCATACCAGTCATCTTCGTTGAAGAAGCCCTCCTGACGAAGGTCTTTTTGTTGAGGCCTTCGGTCTTGCTCATCGTGGGTAAGATGACGGACTTCTTCAGCAGCTTCGTCTATCTGCCTTTGCAGCTCAGCTAGCCTGGCCATCTTCTCTTTCTTCCTCTGCACCTGTTGATGAAGTATCTCCATATCCCTGATTTCTTGGTCTAGTTCATCCTCCTGAAGCGTCGGGCTGACGACCTTCCTCTTCTGGGTTCGGGCCTCCCGAAGAGAGACGGTCTCCTGGTTGTGGTCCAGCGGTTGCAATGCTGCAGCCCCAGTCGCTGAAGCTTTCTTCGGCGCCATGGCAAAGGTCTATAGCTTCCGAAGGTGTTCAAAAAGCTCGAAGTGGAAGTGAGTTCACCGGAGGTGGGCGCCAATGTTGGGGACTTGTTCTCAAATACTAAGAGTTAAGAACAAGGCAACATAAAAAGTGTTAAGTGTTAAAGTCCTTCGTCCTTCGAAACATTATTCCCCTTCGGGAAATAATGAGTTTCGGACGAAGGTCACAAGAGACATACCTTCGTAAATATAACAAGTAATGACGAAGGATTCATATAAAGCATGAAATATAATATAAACATCATAGAATCATTTCTATTTTATTAACATGAAGAAATAGAAATGATTTCAAATTACAAATATACCTTCGGTCTTGAGAGAAGGTAAAAGTACAAGCGTGACGCAAAAGCCAATGCCAAGTCAGCGTGAACAGTACGGGAGTACTGTTCATCTATTTATAGACGCGGGACGCAGCCCACGTAAAATTACATCCATGTCCATTACATTCGTTAATGACTTATGGAAATCTGTCAAGGCCCACGTAGTCTTTTCATCTTTAAGTCGGTTCCCCTTTCTGCTATCGCGACGAAGCTTCCCTGCGCACAGCTTCGGCTGTGCATCATCCTTCGTGGAGCTTGGTAATCAGCTCGTCCTTCGTCTGGTCCAGGCTTCGTCCTGACCGTACTTCATGTTCATAATTCTGAGTCCGAAGGTACCTGTTCACATAATCCACTTGGAAAACATTGTCAAATCATGTTTTTGAGGACCTTCGGAGGACGAAGGCCCCCAACTCTTGTGGTATTGTGTTTTGTTGAGACTCCTCTCTAGCCACTTGGCAATTATTGTGCTAACACTTAACAAGTTTTTGTGGCTATAAGTTTAAATTTCACAGAATCACCTATTCACCCCCCCCTCTAGGTGCTCTCACCCTCCAAGGGCAACATGGCGCTTTTCCCCCTCCTTGCGGAAAGGCGACGCAGGGGCGTATGTAAAAAAGTCGAGTCTGTCCTTGACCGTCCTCTCACCCTGTGCGGAGGCTCGGGGGCTGCTCTCGCAAACCCGGCCCCGGCCAAACCGTTGATAGCGTCAACATACCAGCCCGAGAACTTGGGACCCGACCGTGCACCCGGGCTACGGCCAGCTCGCATGAGGGAACAACCAGACCGGCCGAAGCATTGCGAAACGCATTAAGACCTCGAAGGAGTCAAACCACTCCTCCGAGGCCTCGGGGGCTACACCCGGCGGGTGCGCTCGCGCGCACCCACTAGAACGAAACGCAACCGACCGGTCCCCTTGCAAAAAAGTGCGACAAAAGCCTCCAAGCGAGTATTAACACTCCCTTCGAGGCTCAGGGGCTACTGTCGGGGACCATAATTAGGGGTACCCTCAAGACTCCTGATCTCAGTTGGTAACCCCCATCAGCACAAAGCTGCAAAGGCCTGATGGGCGCGATTAAGTCAAGGATCGGTCCACTCAAGGGATACGATCTCGCCCGAGCCCAGCCTCGGGCAAGGGCAGCCGACCCCGGAGGATTTACGTCTCGCCCGAGGACCCCCTCCAGCAACGGACACACCTTCGGCTCGCCCGAGGCCCAGTCTTCGCCAAGAAGCAACCTTGGCCAAGTCGCCACGCCGACCGACCGTATCGCAGGAGCATTTAATGCAAAGGTGGCCTGACACCTTATCCTGACGCGCGCCCTCCAGTCGACAGAGCCGAAGTGACCGCAGTCACTTCGCCGCTCCACTGACCGGCCTGACAAGAGGACAGCGCCGCCTGTGCCGCTCCGACTGCTGTGCCACTCGACAGAGTGAGGCTGACAGCAGCCAAGTCCGGCCTCAAGCGCCATAGGAAACTCCGCACCGCCCGAAGGGCTCGGACTCGGGCTCAGCCCCGGAAGACGACGAACTTCGCATCGCCCGACCCTAGGGCTCGGACTCGAGCTCAGCCCCAGAAGACGACGAACTCCGCTTCGCCCGACCCTAGGGCTCGGACTCGGGCTCAGCCCCGGAAGACGACGAACTCTGCATCGCCCGACCCCAGGGCTCAGACTCGGGCTCAGCCCCGGAAGACGACGAACTCCGCTTCGCCCGACCCCAGGGCTCGGACTCGGGCTCAGCCCCGGAAGACGACGAACTCTACATCACCCCACCCCAGGGCTCGGACTCAGCCCTGGCCTCAGCCGATGGTCTCCGCCTCGCCCGACCCAGGGGCTCGGACTCGACCTTGGCCTCGGAAGACAGACTCGACCTCGACCTCGGAGGAGCCTCCACCTCGCCCACCCTAGGGCTCGGACCGACCACGTCACAGGAGGCGCCATCATTACCCTACCCCAAGCTAACTCAGGCTACGGGGAACAAGACCGGCGTCCCATCTGGCTCGCCCCGGTAAAACAAGTAATGATGGCGCCCCGCATGCTCCATGACGACGGCGGCTCTCAGCCCCCTTACGGAAGCAAGGAGACGTCAGCAAGGACTCGACAGCCCCGACAGCTGTCCTTCCGCCAGGCTCCAGCGCTCCTCCGACGGCCACGACACCACACGAACCGGGTGCCAAAACCTCTCCGGCTGCCACGATGGCATGTACTTAGGGCACTAGCTCTTCTCTGCTAGACACGTTAGCACACTGCTACACCTCCCATTGTACACCTGGATCCTCTCCTTACGCCTATAAAAGGAAGGTCTAGGGCCCTCTTACAGAGGGTTGGCCGCGCGGGGAAGGACGGGACAGCACGTGCTTAGGCCGCTCGCTCCCTCCCGCGTGGACGCTTGTAACCCCCTACTGCAAGTGCACCCGACCTGGGCGCGAGACAAACACGAAGGCCGTGGGATTCCCCTTTTACGCCTGTCTCCCTCCGGCTTCTTCCCCCCTTCACGCTCCGTCTCGCGCCGACCCATCTGGGCTGGGGCACGCGGCGACAATTTACTCGTCGGTCCAGGGACCCCCCGGGTTCGAAACGCCGACAACATGCTTCTAGCAAATTTAAATTTTCCATTCTCTATCTCATGCTCATTAATTTTAGTAGTTAGTAGTGCTATGTGATCATTTTGTTGTTTAAGGTGATCATGAATAGCATCAACATTAATGTATCTACATCTAGTACAAATAGTAACATGATCAACACTGGATGTAGAGGGTTTGCAAGATCTTAATTCCTCTATCTTAGCATATAAAGTAGCATTCTCATTTCTAAGACAGGAAATAGAATCATTGCAAACATTTAAATCCTTAGCCTTAGCAATTAATTTATCATTCTCAATCTTAAGGCTAGAAATTGATTCATTCAATTTGTCAATATTAGCAGTTAAACTATCATTATCATTTTTAAGATTGGCAATTGAATCATCACAAACATTTCTCTTTTCAACCTTAGCGATTAAATTAGCATTTTCAATTCTAAGGTTGGAGATAGTGTCATGGCAAATGCTAAGCTCACTAGTTAATTTTTCACATTTCTCTATTTCCTGAGCATAAGCATTTTTCACTTTAACATGTTTTTTGTTTTCCTTAATAAGGAATTCCTCTTGGCTATCCAAGAGTTCATCCTTCTCATGAATAGCACCTATCAATTCATTTAGTTTTTCTTTTTGTTGTATGTTTAAGTTGGCAAAAAGAGCAAGCAAATCATCCTCATCTTCACTAGAGCTATCCTCATCACTAGATGTTGTATATTTAGTGGAGGCTCTAGATTTTACCTTCTTATTTTTGCTGTCCTTAGCCATGAGGCACTTGTGGCCGACGTTGGGGAAGAGGAGGCCCTTGTTGACGGCGATGTTGGCGGCGTCCTCGTCGAAGGAGGAGTCGGTGGTGCTTTTGTCAGAATCCCATTCCCGACACATGTGGGCATCGCCGCCCTTCTTCTTGTAATATCTCTTCTTCTCCTTCTTCTTCCCCCTCTTGTCGTTGTCCCTGTCACTATCACCAGATATAGGACATTTAGCAATAAAGTGAGAGGCCTTACCACATTTGTAGCATACTTTCTTGGAGCAAGGTTTGTAATCCTTCCCCCTCCTTTGCTTGAGGATTTGGCGGAAGCTTTTGATGATGAGCGACATTTCCTCGTTGTCGAGCTTGGAGGTGTCGATGGGGAGCCTACTTGATGCAGACTCTTCTTTCTTTTCTTTCGTCGCTTTGAATGCGACGGGTTGCACCTTGGGTGTGGAGGTGCCGCCTTGCTCGACGATTTGTTTGGAGCCTTTGATCATCAACTCAAAGCTCACAAACTTTCCTATAACCTCCTCGAGAGACATTAGCTTATATCTAGGATCACCACGAATTAATTGAACTTGTGTAGGATTACGAAAAACAAGTGATCTTATAATAACCTTGACCATTTCATGGTCATCCCATTTGGTGCTCCTGAGGTTGTGCACTTGGTTCACCAAAGTCTTGAGCCGGTTGTACATTGCTTGTGGCTCCTCTCCTTGGTTGAGGATGAATCGACCGAGCTCCCGCTCGATCGTCTCCCGCTTGGTGATCTTGGTCACCTCATCTCCTTCGTGCGCGGTTTTTAGCACGTCCCAAATTTTTTTGGCACTCTTCAACCCTTGCACCTTATTATACTCCTCTTGACATAGAGAGGCGAGGAGTATATTGGTGGCTTGGGAGTCAAAATGCTGGATTTGGGCGACCTCGTCCGAATCATATCCTTCATCCCCCACGGATGGTACCTGCGCTCCAAACTCAACAATGTCCCAAATGCTAGCGTGGAGTGAGGTTAGATGATGCCTCATTTTATCACTCCACATACAATAATCTTCACCATCAAAAACCGGTGGTTTGCCTAATGGGACGGAAAGTAAAGGAGTGCATTTAGAAATGCGAGGATAGCGTAGGGGGGTCTTACTAAACTTCTTGCGCTCATGGCGCTTAGAAGTAGATGGTGACGAAGAATCGGTCTCATAGTAGACCACCTTCTTCATCTTCTTTTTCTTGTCACCGCTTCGATGCAACTTGGCATGTGAAGGGGATCCCTTCATTTTGTTGCCGGACTCCCCCAATGGAGCCTTCCCGTGGCTTGTAGACTTGTCACCGCCGGTCACGATCTCCTTCTTGGCGTGATCTCCCGACATCACTTCAAGTGGTTGAACTCTTAATAAAGTACCGAGCTTTGATACCAATTGAAAGTCGCCTAGAGGGGGGTGAATAGGCGGAATCTGAAATTTACAACTTTAAACACAATCTACAAGCCAGGGTTAGCGTTAGAAATAAAACCGAGTCCAAAAGAGAGGGTGAAAACAAATCAACCAAAGAAATAGAGCGGATGACACGATGATTTGTTTTACCGAGGTTCGGTTCCAATGAACCTAGTCCCCATTGAGGTGGTCACAAAGACTGGGTCTCTTTCAACCCTTTCCCTCTTTCAAACGGTCACTTAGACCGAGTGAGCTTTCTCCTTAATCAAATGGGTCACCTAGACCCCGCAAGGACCACTACACAATTGGTGTCTCTTGCTTTGATTACAAGTGCTTTGAAGAGCAAGAATGGGGAAGAAGAAAGCGATCCAAGAACAAGAGCTCAAAGAACACGAGCAAAACTCCCTCTCTAGTCACTATTTGTTTGGAGTGGATTTGGGACTTGGAGAGGCTTTGATTCTATTGAATTGTGTCTTGTATTGATTGCACTAGCTCTTGAATGGATGAGATGTCTGAAAAACTTGGACGCTTGGAGTGGTGGTGGTTGGGGGTATTTATAGCCCCAACCACCAAACCAACCGTTGGGGAGGTTGTCTGTCGATGGGCGCACCGGACAATCTGGTACGTCACTAGACACTGTCCGGTGCGCCAGCCATGTCACCCAACCATTAGGGTTCTGACGGTTTCGACCGTTGGAGCTTTGACAACTTGGGGCACCGGACAGCTACTGTTCAGTGTCCGGTGCGCTCTGACTCTGTCGCGCACTGTTGCGCACTGTAGCGTTCGGCAGTGACCGTTGAAGTCGACCATTGCGCTGGAAGCCGTTGCTCTGCTTGGTGCACTGGATAGTTCGGTGGCACACCGGACAGTTGTGAATCATCTAGGCCCCTTTGGTAATGTTTTGGTAATTAATGACAACTACTTGTGGACTAATAATTCTTGGAGAAATAAGAATGTAGGTTGAACCACAGAGAACTGAGAAGTCTTGAATACTTATAAGCATTGGTTGTGGATCTGGTGAAGGCAAAGGTATAACATAGGTTTTGTTTTTACCGGTCACCAGGAGTTTAGAGAAGATACCTGACCGGATTAGTAGGCTAGATAGCCGTACTATTAAGAGGGGTCAATGACTTAGATCAGTGTAAAACTTAGTGCCTCATAGAGCATCAAAGTTGCATTTGCATAAGGACTAACAGCGCTTCTCATTTCGTGAATTAAAGGTTCATTCAAAAGCATGTTTGAAATTTGAGAAGTCTTGGTCGCGCGGACTGTCCGGCCCTTGGGGGCGGACCGTCCGCGATCCTCCAGAGGGTCCGAGGTTTGACCTTTTGTGTTGACTCTGTGTTCTTTTGCACTGCGGACCGTCCGGGCCTTAGGGCCGGACCGTCCGCAGTCCTGACCAGAGGAAGGTGGCCTCGGGTCAGTCCCTGAATTATAGGCGGACGGTCCGCCTGTAAGGCGCGGACGGTCCGCATGTGTATAACTCGTTTCTGGACAGGGACTGTGTGTTTTTATAGATTTGTACTACGGACGGTCCAGGGGACCAGTCCGGACAGTACTGTCTCAGGTCGCGGACGGTCCGGGATTTATAGCCGGACAGTCCGCGTGTGTTAACTCCGTTTGATCCGAGGCTCGGGTGTTTGAATTTGCCAGGTCGCGGACGGTCCGGCCTTGAAGGGCGGACTGTCCGGACCCACCTTTTTGAGTCTGCTCTGACATGTTTCAACGGTCATTATAGCCGTTATGGTGTACGGCGGACCGTCCGGCCCTAGGGCGCGGACGGTCCGCGTGTGCGCAGAACTGCCCCCTTTTGCACATAACGGTTGGTTTTAGATGGGGGACTATAAATAGAAGGGTAGCTCGTGTGTGAGACTTCTCTTGGCCATTCCTTGCACACATTGAGCTCATTTGTGATCCTCCAACTCACTCTCTCACACTCTTTGCTTGAGATTGCATTCTAGAGAGGGATTGAGTGTTCCTAGTGCATTTGCATCATTTGGTGATTCTTGAGGCACTAGGTGGTACACCGAGCAAGCGTCGTTGGCTTGTTACTCTTGGAGGTTGCCGCCTCCTAGACGGCTCGGGTGATTGTCTCCGTCGAGCTCTCCAAGAAGATTGTGGAGAAGCCGCGGTGTGGATTGTGAGGGGTTCGCGCCTACCTCGCCGGAGCGGCAAAGGTGACACTAGTGGAATCGAGGTATTGAGTGATTTCTTGTCCACTTGGCTTAAAGATCAAGACGTGTCTTGATAGAGGAGCAAGTGAGAGCTTGAAGTCCACCTCAACGTGGATTAGGGGTGATCGGCAAATCACCGATACCACGGGATAAATTTCGGTGTCTATTCCTTCTAGCATTACTTATTGCCTTGCAATTGATTAGTGCTTTGCTTATTGTTCTTCAAGTATTCAATCTCCGTAGTTGTTTTTCATACATTGTTTACTTATTGACACTAGATAATTTATTTCTATTGTTGCTTTGATTAATTTTATTGAGTATTGTTATTTTTAGTCAAAACCGTCTATTCACCCCCCCTCTAGCCGGTGTCCTAGATCCTACAAGTGGTATCGGAGCCAAGGACTCCATTGTTTGTGGATCTAATCATCCCGGAGTGGGACAAAATGGCTAGTAACAACAATGTGCACATTGGGAAGCCACCGCACTTTGATGGAAGCAATTATGATTATTGGAAAATAAGAATGTCAATGCATCTTAGAGCAATGGGTGGAAAAATTTGGCCAATTGTTAGGGATGGATTTGTTGTATTGAAGGAAGATGAACCATCCGTCAGTGATAATGAGAATATCCTCACAAATGACCAAGCCATGAATGTCTTTTATGATGCTCTTGATATAAATGAGTTCAATCGTATCAAGAATCTCACAACCGCTCATGAGATTTGGATAAAACTAATGGAAATTCATGAAGGAACTACAATTGTGAAGAGTGCCAAACTATATGTGTGCAAAGGGAAGTTTGAGCAATTTATTATGAAAGAAGATGAGGGTGTATCCGACATGTTCAATCGGTTGAATGAGATAGTAAATGAACTCAAAGGACTCGGTTTTAATGTTCCGGATGTTGATTTCACACACAAGTTCCTTAGATCACTTCCGGAGAAATATGAGACTATTGTGACAATGCTTGTAAGGAGTGATCTATCTACAACCTCTCCAACCGAAGTGTTGGGAGAAATTCTCACTCAAGATATATTTAAGAAGTCTCAAGCCGATGCCTTAAGTTTGGCAAAGAAGGTGAAAAATGAATCTATTGCTCTCAAAGCCAAGGCCTCAAAGGCAATTGAAAAAGAAGATAGCAATGATGAAGAAAATGAAAGTGAGAGTGATGGTGACATGGCTTTATTTGTAAGGAAATTCAATAAATTCATGAAGATGAAAAGAGGTCAACCTAGAAGAGGTCAAACATCAAGAAGAAATGCTTTCAATGATAGAAAGTGTTTTGAGTGTGGGGAACCCGGTCACATTGCCATGAATTGCCCAAGCAAGAAGAAGAAGGGCAAAGATGAAAGTGACAAGAAGAAGAAGAAATTCTACAACAAGAAGAAAGATGGCAAAGCCTATCTAGTTGAATGGGACTCGGATGATAGCTCGGATGATGATAATAATGATGACACCTCATCAAAGCTTAATGCCGGAATTGCCATCAAGGAAGCTCCCTCACTCTTTTCATCCCCCCATTGTCTCATGGCAAAGGGAGATGCTAAGGTAAAAATCATCACCGATTTAAATGATATAAAAGATGATGATGATATTGATGATGTTGATGATGATGGCTATTCATATGATGATCTTGTTAGAATGCTAGGTGAGGCCGATGACTACATGCACAAAGAAAAAGAAAAATTTAAGACCTTGAAGGAATTGTATAAAAACCTCCAAGTGTCTTTTGAGGAGCTCAAGACCTCTCACAATGATCTCAAAGAAAATTGTGAGAAGCTTGCGGATGCTCAAAAATCATCTATTGTGCATGAAGTTGAGGTGGTCACTAAGGATGTTGGAGTCACTTGTGACTTACTTGATAGTCTTACAAGTGAACCACTATCTACTAACTCTATTTGTGATAAATGCAAAATTTCTCTCATTGATAACATTGCTCTTGATGAATCAAAAATTATTGTTGAGAATGAAGTGTTAGTAGATAGAATAAATGCTCTAACTCATGATCTAGAAAAGGCATATGGTGGTAAGACTAAATTGGATTTCATATTGGGAAGTCAACGATGCTCTCTTAACCGTGAAGGTCTTGGATATGTTCCTAAGAAAGGAAAGAATGCTTTTGTAAAGCAAAAGACATTGTTTGTGAAAGAATGTGACAAAGTGTGTCACAAATGTCACAAAAAGGGGCATGTTAAGAAAAATTGTCCGAAGTTCAAAAATGTATCCTCCACTTGTTTTGAGCATTGTTATGTTCTTTCTCATAATGCAAAAGGTGTTCATGCTAAATTTGTTGGTACTTCAATTGTTGGAAACAAAAAGAAAGCTATTTGGGTGCCAAAGACCTTGGTCACTAACATCCGAGGACCCAAGCAAGTTTGGGTACCTAAAAGAGATTGATTTCCTTTTGTAGGTAAACTACAAGGCGGGAGGGAATCATTGGGTGTTGGATAGTGGATGTACTCAACACATGACCGGGGATATGAGAATGTTTACCCAAATGAGTGAGGAAGATTGCTCAAATTATGATAGTATCACATTTGGAGATAATCGTAAAGGAAAGGTTAAAGGTTTGGGTAAAATTGCTATCTCAAATGATCATTCTATATCAAATGTGCTATTGGTTGAGTCTTTGAATTTTAATTTACTTTCCGTAGCTCAATTATGTGATTTAGGATTTTGTTGCAATTTCACAGTTGAAGATGTCATTATCTCTAGTGTTGATGGTAGCAATCTTAAATTTAAAGGCTTTAGACATGAAAATCTTTATCTTGTTGATTTCTCATCTAATGAGGCAAAGCTCACAACTTGCCTATTTTCAAAAGCTTCACTAGGTTGGTTATGGCATAGAAGACTTGGTCATGTTGGGATGAAGCAACTCAATCGGTTAACCAAACATGACTTAGTTCGAGGCTTAAAAGATGTGAAGTTTGAAAAGAACAAATTATGTAGCTCTTGTCAAGCCGGTAAGCAAGTGGCAAATACTCATCCAAATAAAAGTCAAATGTCCACTCATCGACCTTTGGAATTACTTCACATGGATTTATTTGGGCCCACATCTTTTGTAAGTATTGGTGGTAATTCTTATTGTCTTGTGATTGTGGATGACTATTCAAGATTTACTTGGGTTTATTTTCTACGAGACAAATCCAATGTGTTTGAAACATTCAAGTCATTTGCTATATTGGCTCAAAATCAATTTGATTTCGACATCAAAAAGGTTAGAAGTGATAATGGGTCGGAATTCAAAAATGCAAGAATTGATCAATATTGTGATGACAAGGGTATCAAACATGAATTCTCTTCCAAATATACCCCGGAACAAAATGGTATTGTTGAAAGAAAGAATAGAACTCTTATTGACATGGCTAGGTCCATGTTAGCGGAATATAGTATATCGGATTCTTATTGGGCCGAGGCAATAAATACCGCTTGTCATTCATCAAATAGATTATATTGTCACAAGCTTTTGAAGAAAACTCCATATGAATTGCTTATTGGTAGAAAGCCAAATATCTCATATTTTAGGGTATTCGGTTGCAAATGTTATATTTTGAGAAAGGGGAGCCGGCTTTCTAAATTTGAGAAGAAATGTGATGAGGGTTTTCTTCTTGGATATTCATCAAATAGTAAGGCTTATAGAGTCTTCAACAAAACTCATGGTATTATTGAGGAAGCATATGATGTTGAATTTGATGAAACAAATGGGTCTCAAGATGAGAGTGATAATCTCGATGATGTTGGGGGAACTCAATTGATAAATGCAATGAAAACAATGGCCATTGGTGAAATAAAACCTAAGGAAGATGATGATGAAGATAGTGTGGTTGTCATTCCTTCATCCTCAACTATAAATGAGGAAGATCACCAAAGCCAACAACTCAATGAAACCATAGATACTCATGATCAAGGTACTTCAAGACCTACGGTTCCTCCAAATGCTTCAACAAGCAACTATCAAACGGTATCAAGAATTCATCATTCCATTGTGAAGGATCACCCGGTTGATCAAATTGTGGGTGATATTAGTAAGGGTGTTCAAACTCGCTCTCGCATAGCTTCATTTTGTGAACATTTCTCTTTTGTATCTTGTATGGAACCTAACCGTGTAGATGAAGCTCTACTTGATGTTGATTGGGTGAATGCAATGCATGAAGAATTAAATAACTTCGCTCGAAATGAAGTTTGGGAGCTTGTTGAGAGACCAAAGAACCACAATGTTATTGGTACAAAATGGGTGTTTCGCAACAAGCACAATGAAGATGGTGTGGTAGTAAGAAACAAGGCAAGATTAGTTGCACAAGGATATACTCAAATTGAAGGATTGGATTTTGGGGAGACATTTGCTCCCGTAGCAAGGTTAGAAGCAATCCGGATTCTACTTGCTTATGCTTGTGCACACAATATCAAGCTCTACCAAATGGATGTAAAGAGTGCCTTTCTAAATGGTAAGATTAGTGAACTAGTGTATGTTGAACAACCTCCCGGTTTTGAGGACCCCAAAAGACCTAACCATGTGTTCAAGCTTTCTAAAGCTCTCTATGGGCTTAAGCAAGCTCCACGCGCTTGGTATGAAAGGCTTAGGGATTTCTTGCTTTCCAAAGACTTCAAAATTGGGAAGGTTGACACTACTCTATTCACTAAAAGAATTGGCAAAGACTTATTTGTTTGTCAAATTTACGTTGATGATATCATTTTTGGATCTACTAATGAATTATTTTGTGAGGAGTTCGGAAAAATGATGTCAAAAGAATTTGAGATGTCTATGATTGGAGAATTGAGCTTCTTTCTTGGCCTTCAAATCAAACAATTGAAAGATGGTATTTTTATAAGTCAATCCAAATATTTGAAGGACATGCTCAAGAAGTTTGGTTTAGAAAATGCTAAGCCTATCAAGACTCCAATGGCAACAAATGGTCATCTAGACTTAGATGAGGGAGGTACTATAGTTGATCAAAAACTTTATCGTTCAATAATTGGTAGTTTACTTTATATTACCGCATCTAGGCCCGATGTTATGTTTAGTGTATGCATGTGTGCACGATTTCAAGCTTCACCTAGAGAGATTCACTTGAAGACCGCAAAAAGAATTCTAAGATATTTGAAGTATACCCCCAATATTGGTCTATGGTATCCCAAAGGTGCCCACTTTGAATTAATTGGATATTCGGATTCGGACTATGCGGGGTGCAAAGTTGATAGAAAAAGCACCTCCGGTTGTTGTCAATTTCTTGGTAGATCTCTTGTTTCATGGTCCTCTAAGAAGCAAAATTCGGTTGCTCTATCTACCGCCGAGGCGGAATATATATCGGCCGGAAATTGTTGTGCTCAACTATTATGGATGAAACAAACCTTATTGGATTATGGAGTTATTTTCAAGAATGTGCCTCTCATGTGTGATAATGAGAGTGCGGTAAAATTGGCTACCAATCCGGTCCAACACTCAAGAACCAAGCATATTGATATACGGCATCACTTCATAAGGGATCATGTTGGCAAGGGAGATATTTGTATTTATTCCATTGGAACGGATGATCAATTGGCCGACATTTTTACAAAGCCTTTGGATGAAACAAGATTTTATTCCCTAAGAAGTGAAATGAATGTGATCGATCTCTCAAATGTGGCTTGAAGTTGATCACACATGTGTCGTCTTGCATCTCGGGTCTAAACATGCTTTTTATGCTATTTATTTGGTATTATTGGTGCATTTTTCATTTCTAATTGCTCTAGATAGTTTAATTCGAAAGTTTAGCACTTCTCAATTATATAATATGTATATGCATGCATACTAACTCTTGGATTGGTCGAAATGTCCATATATAAGCACCAATTCGGAATCGAAATTCAAAATCAGCAAGTGGACAGAAAATGGAAAAATGAGTATCAGGCCGCGGACCGTCCGCCCATGGACCGCGGACCGTCCGCAGCATCAGGAAATGGACAGTCCGAGCAGCCTCGCAGACCGTCTGAGATCATCAGGGCGCGGACCGTCCGCCGCCCCCGCGCGGACCGTCCGCGACAGGGCAGAAAAAGGGACAGAGCCCGCAGACTTGCCAGTTGTGCCCATTTGGTTGTTCTCTCTTGCTCTCCACTCACTATATCCTCTCTTGTGTCGAGTGTGTGCGGACCGTGAAGTAAAGCTGCGTGCGGACAGTCTGACAGCTTGCAGCAACATTCCCTCAACATGTCTTCATCACGGTACTCTCAAATCTTGTGGATTTAATCAAATTTCATCAACTTTGAGATTATTTGGGTTTCTTCTCTAATCTGAAATTGAGCAGTGGGTTTCAAAATCTGATTGGTGGGATTGATAGTTCTTCTCAATATCAATGCTATGCAAAATTTTGACCTTGTTTGGCTGGATATTATCTGCAAAAACATCAAATTGAACACTTGTGGCGGCTAGGGTTCTTGGAGTCGCACCTGGTCGGTCGCGGACCGTCCGCCTGGTGGACGCGGACCGTCCGGGCCTCTGGCGCGGACCGTCCGGCCCCCTAGCACGGACCGTCCGGACCCTGGCAGAGCATTACCATTCCATTCCTTTTTATAAGTGGTGATTGGTTTCAATTATTTATCTATGGATGTTTGTCACATTGTTGCAGTGGTCTTGGTGGTCTACGCAAGAAACTTGCAGGTCGCTTTAAATCCAAGCGCCCTCGAGGAAATGATGATGATTATGTACCAACCACTGATTCAGAGGCCCAATCCTCAGCTGGGGGCACTGAATCCATGGATGCTGAAGATTTTCCTCATGTTCATCCTGATTATCCCATTGATATCCAAGGATGGACTTACCCCAAGCGGCGATTCTCTATGGCTGAGTACTGCTCCAGACGGACTGTGAACCAGTATACTCTGCCATCTGATACACACATCCAGTTTTTCCACACGCAGCTGCAGTTTGATGTTTTCTGGGGCACCCTGGTGGATACTAATTTCCATAAGCATCAGGTGATTGATTGGTCCTTCCTGCTCAGTCAATCAGTCATGGAGGGTCTGATCCCTAAGTTTGAGGCATGCGGACTATATCAGTTTATGGGGCAGCGCACAGATTTCAATGAAATGGCTGTTAAGCAATTCCTGGCTACCTCAGAGATTGACATTGAAGAAGAATCTATCACCTGGATGACTGGCTTCAAGCGCTATTCTGCTTCTTTTGCTGACTTTGCAGCTGCCAACGGTCTGAACTATGGCACTATTTCTGCTGGATTGGATCTTTATACTGAAGATAATTTTGAGGATTTTGTGCAGTTTTATGAGCCAGCCAGACTTGGTATACCCAGGAGATTTGGAGAGACAGCAGGACTCAGACATCATCCTGCTGTAATCAACAAAATTGCCAGAGTCACCATCCTTCCCAAGAGTGGTGATAAGAGTAAAATCAGGGATAAGTTCTGGAACATCATCCAGCATATCATGAATGGTGAAGTCATGAACATTGTTCTTTTCATGATGAGGCAGCTTAATGATTTAAAGATGGACAAGAATCAAAACTTGGCATATGCTCCCTACATTATGGCTCTCATCAAATCCAAGACAAGATTTGAGGGCCCATGCGAGATTGTTCACACTCCATTCAGGCCTTTCAAGAATGAGATAGGGTTTCTCACCAGGCCACTCACCCCCTTCCCAGATGATGAGGAAGACCCTGGCTATGAGGGTGGAGCAGCTCCTGATGTTGAGGGAGAGCAGATGCCTCCACCTCCACCTCCTCCTCAGCCTCAGCATTATTGGGAGCCTGCTCCAGGATACTTTGATCCTTATTTTCAAAATATGCAGCAGGGACTTGAGCATCACATTGATACACGCTTTGATGGCCTGGTGACACAAATGGATCACCGTTTCGATGACATGCAGTCTCAGTTTGACAGTAACTGGGATGCCCTCAACTCTGAGTTTTCTGATTTTCGTGATCAGATTCACACTAATGTCACTGATCCCATCATGACCAGGCTGAACAATATGCAACAGAGTTTTCAGGACAACATGGGTGCCCTGGCCAGTCAATTTGATAATCTCTCTACAAATGACAACATGCAGGAGATCAGTCAGAGGCAGCAGCAGCTCCAGCAGGATTTTGGCCAGTTCTCCTCCCTGTTTGACACCTTCAGCACTCACTACTACAACATGCATCCGCCGCCAAGCGATCAGTGAGGCCTCTCCTTTGTGGCAATTGATGCCAAAGGGGGAGAGAGGTGATAAGTGATGAGAAGTTGTCTGGCGTCTCCTTCAGGGGGAGTGGGTGGTTCTATGTGGAGGAGTTGGTGGTTCTATGTGGACATTAAGACCATGCATATGCATTTTACATTTTATGCCGCTCATGCATATGCATTTTACCTTTTATGCCGCTTGCATTAGTTTATGACTTACGCATTTGGAACTGGTTGAACTATTAACTCTATGTCGTATGTCTGTGGACTATTGTCTGTAATATTCTGTGGGATGAACTATGTTTTAGTTCAAATTTCTCTATGTGTGGTTATTCGAGGAGTGATTATAATTGCTGCGCTCACTCTATGGATCATCTCTTGTATGCCTCGATAACCATGTTTGTAGGAAAGTCTCCATCAAGCTCCAATATATTATGTGTGTTATATCTTCAACGTCAGATAATCCTGCACACACTTAGGGGGAGCCTTTCTTACATACTGAGTTTTTTATTGGGATTTATCTATCTCTCGGACAGAACTTCAAATCAAGATAAGTCCTATAAAACTCATCTCCAAGATCTATCTTATACCTTAGGTATGAGAGAGATTTGGAGAGACTAAACTTCTCTTTTATATACAATGTGGTGTTGTCATCAATTACCAAAAAGGGGGAGATTGTGAATCATCTAGGCCCCTTTGGTAATGTTTTGGTAATTAATGACAACTACTTGTGGACTAATAATTCTTGGAGAAATAAGAATGTAGGTTGAACCACAGAGAACTGAGAAGTCTTGAAGACTTATAAGCATTGGTTGTGGATCTGGTGAAGGCAAAGGTATAACATAGGTTTTGTTTTTACCGGTCACCAGGAGTTTAGAGAAGATACCTGACCGGATTAGTAGGCTAGATAGCCGTACTATTAAGAGGGGTCAATGACTTAGATCAGTGTAAAACTTAGTGCCTCATAGAGCATCAAAGTTGCATTTGCATAAGGACTAACAGCGCTTCTCATTTCGTGAATTAAAGGTTCATTCAAAAGCATGTTTGAAATTTGAGAAGTCTTGGTCGCGCGGACTGTCCGGCCCTTGGGGGCGGACCGTCCGCGATCCTCCAGAGGGTCCGAGGTTTGACCTTTTGTGTTGACTCTGTGTTCTTTTGCACTGCGGACCGTCCGGGCCTTAGGGCCGGACCGTCCGCAGTCCTGACCAGAGGAAGGTGGCCTCGGGTCAGTCCCTGAATTATAGGCGGACGGTCCGCCTGTAAGGCGCGGACGGTCCGCATGTGTATAACTCGTTTCTGGACAGGGACTGTGTGTTTTTATAGATTTGTACTACGGACGGTCCGGGGGACCAGTCCGGACAGTACTGTCTCAGGTCGCGGACGGTCCGGGATTTATAGCCGGACGGTCCGCGTGTGTTAACTCCGTTTGATCCGAGGCTCGGGTGTTTGAATTTGCCAGGTCGCGGACGGTCCGGCCTTGAAGGGCGGACTGTCCGGACCCACCTTTTTGAGTCTGCTCTGACATGTTTCAACGGTCATTATAGCCGTTATGGTGTACGGCGGACCGTCCGGCCCTAGGGCGCGGACGGTCCGCGTGTGCGCAGAACTGCCCCCTTTTGCACATAACGGTTGGTTTTAGATGGGGGACTATAAATAGAAGGGTAGCTCGTGTGTGAGACTTCTCTTGGCCATTCCTTGCACACATTGAGCTCATTTGTGATCCTCCAACTCACTCTCTCACACTCTTTGCTTGAGATTGCATTCTAGAGAGGGATTGAGTGTTCCTAGTGCATTTGCATCATTTGGTGATTCTTGAGGCACTAGGTGGTACACCGAGCAAGCGTCGTTGGCTTGTTACTCTTGGAGGTTGCCGCCTCCTAGACGGCTCGGGTGATTGTCTCCGTCGAGCTCTCCAAGAAGATTGTGGAGAAGCCGCGGTGTGGATTGTGAGGGGTTCGCGCCTACCTCGCCGGAGCGGCAAAGGTGACACTAGTGGAATCGAGGTATTGAGTGATTTCTTGTCCACTTGGCTTAAAGATCAAGACGTGTCTTGATAGAGGAGCAAGTGAGAGCTTGAAGTCCACCTCAACGTGGATTAGGGGTGATCGGCAAATCACCGATACCACGGGATAAATTTCGGTGTCTATTCCTTCTAGCATTACTTATTGCCTTGCAATTGATTAGTGCTTTGCTTATTGTTCTTCAAGTATTCAATCTCCGTAGTTGTTTTTCATACATTGTTTACTTATTGACACTAGATAATTTATTTCTATTGTTGCTTTGATTAATTTTATTGAGTATTGTTGTTTTTAGTCAAAACCGTCTATTCACCCCCCCTCTAGCCGGTGTCCTAGATCCTACAACAGTCCGATGAATTATATCGGAGTGGCTCCTGAGAAACCCGAAGGTGAAGAGTTCAGTCTGTACGGTCCCTGGTGCAACGAACACTGTCCGGTGGCACACCAGACAGTCCGGTGCGCCAGACCAGGGTTCTCTTTGGTTTCTTTTGCTCCTTTCTTTTGAACCCTAACTTGGATCTTTTTATTGGTTTGTGTTGAACCTTTAGCACCTGTAGAATATATAATCTAGAGCAAACTAGTTAGTCCAATTAGTTGTGTTGGGCATTTCAACCACCAAAATCATTTAGGAAAAGGTTTGACCCTATTTCCGACCCTTTCAGATAAGCTAGGTAAACTCTATCTTTCAGGGGCTGGATGTTCTTGAAAACAAAGTCAGTGACCACAGCTTCAGCAGTCAGGCCTTTGTTTTTTAGCGAGCATATCTCAACAAGCAGCACCTTGGACTCGGCTACCTCTGAACTGGTGGGGGACTCTGTCCAGCTGGGCATGCGGACGTCGGGGTACCTCCCCGATCGAGGAGGGAGGGACTTGTTGTGGTTCTCCATGGTAAACCACTCAAGGCGCCATCCTTTAATGTTGTCCTTAACGGGGATGTCAAAGTACTCTATTTTCCTGCCCTGACGAAGCTCTAAGCTGGCACCACCAACAAGTTGATGCTATACTCCGGCCATACCGGGCCGACAGTGGTAAAGATATCTCTAAAGCCTAAAGTGGGGAAGAATTCCAAGGAACGCCTCGCAAAGGTGCATGAAAATGGCAATTTGAAGAATAGAGTTGGGGTTTAGATGTGTGAGATTCATATCGTAAAATTCAAGGAGGTCATGAAAAAATGGAGAAGCTAGCAGGGCAAGCCCTCAGATGAGGAAAGGCACAAAGACGACGGCTTCGTGGGTGTCCTCCGTTGGGACGGTCACCCTGCGCCAAATTCGACAAGAACACAGCTCCTTCAGTGGCAGAACCCCAGTTTCCACAAGATGCAAGAGATCAGACTCAGAAATGATGGACATATGGTTATTGGCAAACGGAAGCTGGCTACTAGGATCAATGGGCGGAACGATTAGAGCAGCAGCACTCTGTCTCTTCCTCTTGGGGACCATCGCAATCTCTCAAGCGAAGTGGGCAGGCTCAAGAACTCAGAAAACAAAGAAGCGGCGGAGGAGAAAAGCAAGATTTAGGGTTCGAAACTCAAGAAGACACATCGGCATAAATATGAGTTGGCTCAATAAATCGGGCGCAAAGAGTGCCAGATCATAACCCAGAAAAGCAAGGATCACAATCATCACTCGGACATTACCTCTAAAATGCCAGCGAGCCTTCAAACGCACAAACAAAAAAGCATGCAATAGTGGATAAACAAAAGAACTGCATTCTTTATTCATAAAGGGGAGTTCATCATAAACTTGAAGCCGACTCATTATGAGTCGGCCTCCTCCACCCCTAGTCATTACATTATATTACACTACTCTACCGCTTACACTACGCTATACTAATACTACTCTAATCCACTACTACTTACTACTGCTTATTGCTACTACGACTGCTATCTATACTAATATCTAAACCAGCAGCATTATGCCACTAGCCTTGTCACCATCGCCCTCGCCCTTGCCGCCATCGTCGTTGCTGTCGCCCTTGCTGTCGTCCCCGTCGCCCTTGCTGCCATCGCCGTCACCGTTGCCCTCGCCCTTGCCATCATTGTTGTCGTCACCCTTGTCGTCGCCATCGTCCTCGCCGTCGCCGTCGCCGCCGCCACCACCCTCGTCGTCGTCATCGCCGCTGTTGCTGTCATCCTCGCCACGGTCACCTTCGTCGCCGCTCCACTCCTCGGAAGAGTCGGAGGAGTCCACCTCTTCCTAGGAGACCTCCTCCGAGTCATCCGATCCACCGAGCCCGGCACACTCGATGCAGCGCCAGTATGCTCGAGCCATGGTGGATAGCCCCATGGAGTCATCCGAGTCTTCGGACGATGCCACCGGGGAGGCGAGAGCGGTGATCGATCATACTCGGAGGAGGCTTCCTCCGAGTACTTCGAGTCGCCAAAGTCCTACGAAGGAGGACTAGGGGCACACTTGCGCTTGCCATCGGCACGGCGAGGCAAGCCCCTGCCCCTCTTACCCCTTCCCATGGTCATGCGGAGAGTGGAGCAGTGAAGAAGAAGAGAAAGAAGAAAGCTAACGATCAAGAGCAAGTGAAGTAAACAACCACGACAAACGAACTATTTAAAGGGGCCAAAGGGTGACCGTTCACTTCCTACCCCGCTCGCCGAACAGTCGCAAGAATTCAATAAGCAATTCAAGCCGCCTGAAAATAAGTCAGGCAACCGGCGCCGTTTCGTGTAACACGACACCGATTGGACCTGAGTCAACTGCTTAGGCAAATGATTACACCTCTCCATCACATCAAGTTACTACTTCAGGACAACACGATAAACACTCTGCGTACTAAGACACCCATTAGGCACACCCATTAGGTGTGTCGCCCAGAATTTTCAAGACCTCATGAAGGAACAATATCTACAAAATATACGCAATGAATGTACCACGACAAAAGGAGGAGGTCGGCTGAGACGGGAGGAAGTCCAAATGTGGTTACCGAAGCGCAAGTCCAATCAACAGAAGCATTGAAGCACATAGCAGGGTGATGTCCAGCCGAAGGCCATTTGTCTCAACTAGCCAGATGTCCATCCTGTCACCGATCAAATTGATTTCAGACCTAACAAGGCATGGACATATGGCGTCGTCGCTTGGTTATTCAGAAAATGCTGATTTCAAAAGCACAAAATGAAGACCTTTAAATGGATTATTTATAAAATCCACTCAAAGCTCGGGGGCTACACCCATTGGTGCACCCAATAGAACTACAGTACTCTAAAGTCGAAATGCTAATCTCAAAAGCATGAAAATGAAGACCTTTGAATGGATTATTTCTTAAAATTCACTCAAAGCTCGGAGGCTACACCTAGAACTACAGTACTCTGAAGTTCGAAATGTTGATCTCAAAAGCATGAAAATGAAGACATTTGGATGGATTATTTCTAAAAATCCACTCAAAGCTTGGGGGCTACACCTAATGGGTGCACCTTCGGTGCATCCAACAGCAAAACAGAAACCAGTCCACACAACAAACCCATAGGCCAAACCAAGAATCTTTGGGCTGGTTATTTCAAAATCAATTCAAAGATTAGGGGCTTGTGGGGGACAGATATCCCCCAGGTCCACTAGAAGGCGAAAGATCCTTGCGCGGGCAACGAGCCAGTTACCCCGCAAGGCCATCTCGTCGTGGACCAGACAAAGACTATGAGTGGAATGGGCCGACCCGAGAAGACAATGGACTTGAGCCCAGATTGTCCATCGGATC
This sequence comes from Zea luxurians, assembly GCA_029449295.1. NCBI lineage: Eukaryota > Viridiplantae > Streptophyta > Magnoliopsida > Poales > Poaceae > Zea > Zea luxurians. The sequence goes on from JAOPSE010000014.1 coordinate 83,151,354, forward strand.
GTGCACTACACCAAGAAACCGTCCAACTTTCCTGCGCCTGGCACCCTCGGATGTCGGGATGGTTCAGGGAAGAGTCGGCGAGTTTTTCTGAAGATTGGTTAAGTCGGTTCGCTATTAGTTAGGAGATATACTGGAAGAACGTCACCACCGTGTACGTAGGGAGTGCCCCACGGTCGTGTATATAAGGCCCAGGGGGAACCTCATTATTTTCATCTATCTCATATTAGCCCTTCTCCATTCAGGAGATACCACTTGTAACCCACCACACATACAGACTCATCCTAGGAAGTAGGATATTACGCCTCTCAAAGCGGCTCGAACTTGCAGAAAATCGCCTGTCTCTCTCTTTCTCGTGCACCTAGCACGAACCATTAAGCTACAATCAACAACACTGTCCTACCCAAAAGCACCAGCAAGAGTATTCCTAGGTGTGCGGTTGGACACTAAACACCGACAACAACTGTGCGTCGTTGCTACGATGAGTGTTGTGGTTTACATCGGTTTGGGTTAGCTGGCAAGTACGTTGTTGATGGTCATGTTTCGGCTGCTGTTGTTGTTCTGCTCGCATCAAGCATGTCCTCTCTGTGTTTGTTTTTTCTATTTTCTTTATGTTGCTGAAGTTTCTTGCGGCATTGTGCTAGCAGCTGTTTTGTAATATGCGGTCTTCCACAACACTATGTAAAGGTTTTTTCCTCGTTTTCCTTACAAACAAGGTCCATGAAGCGTGGCTCAGTCATGCTAGAATCAATGACATTCAGGTAGTAGCCTCTCCCTCTGTTGACAGTAAAAAACTTTAATCGGTAGTGATATAGTGTCTCGGCATATATCTTGGATCGACAGTGTTAATAACTTTTACTAAAAATCATTAGTAACTAAATTATATTTGAATTTTCAATAATAACCAACAGTAAAAAATATTAGATTCATAAGCAATCGATACTAATGAAATGTCAGCTGTATACTAGTGTCCAAGAGACCCTGCTAAGGGACGGAGTGATAATTATTGTTCTGTAAGACGTAGTGCAGGGCAATAGCGCAGACGCATGCATATGTCCTCTAGTGCCGACACACCAAGAGACAAAAGCTAGGAGGCGGTCCATGGATGCTCAGCCTGCTGTCTGCTGAAGCCATCTCAGCTATAGGTACCTCTGTTGCTATAGGTACGTACGTCGACTGACCAATGCTCAGCTCCTTGTTTTAGGATCTAGCACATTACCTTTCTCTGCCAGAGGTAAAAAAAAACCGGGCATGCATACAGTTAACTAAGGAAACATATCCTGTTGCAACCCTACAATCAAGTGGCCCGGTGTATCCAATTAAAATCCAACAATAACTACTATTTTATGTGGAATAAGTTAAATATAAAATAGCTACTAGGTTTAAAGTGGAAGAGGTTGTCGTCACAGAAAACCTACAATCAATCGTTCGGACAGCGAAAACTAATTGTGACTCTAGTTATGAGGGTTTTAGGGCGTGTTTGAATGCACTAGAGCTAATAGTTATTGGTTAAAAAAATTTCTAGTAAAATTAGCTAGTTAACAAATATCTAGCAAACTATTAGCTAATTTACTAAAAATAGCTATCAGTTGAACTATTAGATAGACTGTTTGGATGCCGTCAGCTAATTTTAGCAGCTAACTATTATCTCTACTGTATTCAAACACCCCCTTAGATGTGCCACTTGGCCTGACCTACAACCAGAAAGGGTGTGCCCATATAACACACTACTATTATATGGCACAAAACCACTAGGAATATACAAAACATGTCACAAGTTTGAAGATGAATTTGAATTCTTTTTCTTTCAAACATGTGTTTCCAAAATTTTTTCAAAAAGAGAAAGTGAGAAAATTATTTTTCTATATAAACCTCACTATGAAATGAGTTCAAACTTTGCTAAACCCTTTCTCTATGCTATTCTAGATTTCTAGAAAATTTTGAAGTAATTTCGACTTCATTTGGTTTAGATTTAAAAATCAAACTTGAATTCCAATTCTAAAAATAGAAAACAACAAAACAATGCAACGAGCGGACCAAAGGGCATTTAGCCCAACAGTTGCATGCACGACCGCGCTCTCCCTCTCGCTGACGGTCAAGCCCCGCATATCGGTGCGACGGTGCCATCCCCTCACGCATCATGGCCGAGCCACTGACAATCGAGCCCCGCTTATCATCCCCAACCTCAGCCCCCTTACCGCCGAACACCCACGAGAACACACTACCCTTAATATTGTCTCTGCAAAGACGGAGCGCCACTCCCACGCCCATCGTCCAGTAACAGAGATCTCACATCTTCACCATGGACCCTACTCCCCCAATTCCTCCTCGAATGCCCACTCCATAACAACGAGCGGCTTCACCGACATTCAACAACAACCCCAGCCGTGTTGCCCCTGCCATCAATGGCATGGGGATATAAAACCTAACCCCTAGATGCCTTGTTCACCTCCATTTGAGCTCCTAGCCACCTCAGCCCCATGCTCGTGCCACCAGTGCCATTGTCGCCGCCCTTGAAGCTTGCAGAGACGTTCTGCTTCCACCCAAGCCATTTTTTCCTAACTCTAGTGCCACAAGCTTTGTCAATGCTCGAGACATCCATAACGCACATTGGGGTGAATTCTATCAGCTTCCACACCTTAGATCACGACGATCCCGACACCACTGTGCCCCCACCACTGTCGACCGATGTCTCCAGCCACACGTTGCGCAATCAGGTACTAGAACTATCTCGCCCTTTTCCTCATCCAAACACGCTTTACACTAACCTTGATTGCTCACTAGAGTTAACTAGATCTGTCGTGAGCACCTAGCTCGCTGGCCATGCCCTCCCTGATGACCCCCTTGCTCTGATCCGAGCTTAGATGGTTTGCCATGGCCAATAGAGGCTTGGTGGCAACCCACAGACCTAGTAAAAACCAGTTTGGTTGTAGCCATCTTCAGCGAGCCATCATCGTCGAGGATGAGCGTTGTCGTGATCCCACATCTGCATAACCCTTCTTTTAATTTGGGTCATCCACGTGTGATCCAACGAGCGACAATGACAGGTACTGGTCAGACCGGCGCTAATAGTGTTTCTTTGCAAAACAACCCCTCAGCTCCGTTGAAATCAACCAACAGTCCAATCCCATTTTAACTAGGGAGTGCATTTATACTTTTAAACCCTATAGTTTATTGATAATTAGAAATATAACCATGTCTGTTTAAAATGAAATAAATTCACAACACATTTTTTAATCCAAATTAAATGATTTTGGTTTCAACAAAATTGTAAATTTGCATAGAATAATTGTAAAACTATTTTCAAGTCATGTTTTGTGCTTTGTGTATGTGAAGGATATGTCCTAGGGGTACCTTGAATGCTAAGCATGGGGAAATATTATCTAAGGACTTGGGCTTGAACTCAGAATCGGATTTGAACTAGAATATTTGAGAACTCACATGGGAGAAAAGATTGGACGCTAAGGGGGATAGCCTCATTCGCATAATACAATTGTAACCACTACATCCGAGATATAAGGAGTTGTTAGATAGAGATAGATCCAAGAGATCTAAATAGGACAAATATATGTTTTCCTTATAACTAACTCCTCCTTTTGACTATAAAAGGAAGGATGAGACATGCCCAGGGGGAGGAATGAATGATAAGCATAGCCACTAGCAAACTAGATGTAGGATATTATATCCCAACGAGAGCCCAAACTAGTATAAATCTCTTGTGTCCTCGTATTCTCTACTTTTAATTCTTCAATCTTGCGCACACCCCTCATAAATTCATCAAACACTATCGAGAAATCTTTGATAGTTGGCACGCATGGCAGGGCACAACATAGGTCATAATAGACTCAATGGCAGTCACGTTCACACAAGGATAGGAGATCACTTTCGGAGACCTCAAGTTTGTCTAGTGATTCATTCAGAAGTTACAGACGAGTGTCATGCTCCATCGCAATCAATGGTATTTTGTTCAGGTCACTACGCTTCATCAGAGACACGTAGGATAGCTCAGGCTAGATCCTATCAGCATGGAGGCGCTAGTGCTAGCTACTATCTATAATAACATCCTCGATTTCTCCACACCTCGTAGGACTCAGGAATCATCTCGATACCGACAACTAGATGGACTCAAACTAAGACTTCGAGTTCCTCGGATCTCGGCTCATCTTTGTCATCGACGAAGAACGCAAAAACCCTACTCCCAAGGAGGATGAAGTAGATTTAGGAATAAAAAGACAACAAGTCCACAAAGAGTAGCACCAAAGCGGTTGAGAAGCACATGACCAGATCGAGGATGGTCAATTTATTGGGACAATCCATCTATGCCACCCAGTGCAAAATATCATCACGACCAAGTTTACTAGATGGAATCAGCTATTTTTTACCACAAGACAACCCTTGGGCCCTCAAAAGCCTTAAAAGATTAAAACAGAGGACATCTAGAATCATAAACATGGGCACTCAACTCACCACAACTAGGTTGGTCTTCAATGGATTAATGCCAAATTTCAAAGAAAAACTAGAAGGAACTTAGTTCTTCTCTTTAGCCTCAGTACATAAGCATGCATCGGCTTGGGAAAGACAAAGAAAAGAGGTCCATCATGAAATTGAAGTAATCATGATAGTTCTGATGATGAACCTAAGCAAATTTACGTAACTAAGCTTGTTTGGCCCATTGAGGTTGAACCACATACTTGTTCTTCTTTGCAGATCACTCGCAAAAATAGGCAAGAAGAAGAAGTAAAGTTTATTTTTAATGTTGCTAAATGTGACAAGATATTCGACGAGTTGCTTAAGAGCAGCAACGTTAAATTGTCTCACACAATTCCCCCTATAGATGAGATAAAGAAGAGAGCATATTGTAAATGGCATAACTCTTTTTCTCATGCTATTAATGATTGTAATGTCTTTTGTGGACAAAAGCAATCATCTATTGATGAAAGCTGGTTAAAATTTCTAGACATACAGTTGGGCAGTCAATCCTTCCCGGTAAACACTTGATGGGAAGAAAGTTCTGGTTCACCAGAAGCGATCGATAAGAACAAGTGTGATAACATCGTCATCGGTAACCCTCGTGGGACCAATGAAAACACAAGGACCTTGGCTAGGAAAGTGGTTGTCGAGAAAACTTTAGATGGAAAAGAAGACCTCAAGATCACCATCAAGTCTATTAGTGTTGGGGGGTCAAGACAGAACAAGAAACAAGTAGAGCTCTCGTAGCCTGTGTATACCAAACAGTCTAGTGCTTAGTGCCAAACAGTCTGGTGCTATCAGAGGCAGATCAAAGTCCCATGGGGTGATGGTAGACGGGACCAAGAAGCAGAACCAGGCTAAGGCTTTGGGTGAATTTACTAAATCTGGTCCTATGTTTGATCAACTTTTTTCTAAGTATGTGAATAAAAAGGTCATTCGGCACAATCGGCCAACAAAACGATCAAAATGTTTCGTAAGAAAGAAACAAACTATGTAAGAGCAAGGGCTAACAAAATCAGCCTGAGAAGTGGCGCAACTAATGTCGCCTGCCCATCAGTCTCTAGGGATGTCATGGCACTTTTCACCCATCTACTCATCGCCAATGTTTTGTCCTGCTCAAGCATGGGAAAGTGCGGCAATGAATCCGTATTACATGTATAGCTCGTTTGATTACTCGGGATAGGGGCACCACAATTTTGTACTTTTTGACAAATTAATCAGATAGTCATGGCCAAAGAAGATGTATCTGAAATGGTGTCATGCATTGGAGTTCTGTTAAATGACTATGTTGTTTGGATTAAAGAAAATAGACCATAACTTGCATCGAGCTAAGTTCTTATTTCGGGACCAAGGTGACTTGTAAATATATTGTTTCTTAAAAGACGCTAGTGATATAGGTGCTTTTGGTTTGCGACCTCCACCAAAAGGCAGGGGCATGCGTTGAACACCTAATTTTGCAGCATTGAACCACGCGGACGATCCGGAATAATAGCCCGGACAGTCTGTGCCCATGCCCTGTACGTTCTGGCTTGTTAGCCCGGACGATCCGCACCTCGGGCGGTCTACCATGCTAGACAGGATGGTCTAGGATTAGATTAGTTCAGGTCGGAGTCCTGATTTCTTGCGTTATCTTCTAGATTTATTGTGAGGTCTTGTTGGACTTTGCCAAGAAAAGGGTCCAAACCTCCCCTATAAATATGACTGGGTATGATCGATAGAGAACACAAACAATCCAATCGAATCAATTTATTTATCTTTATTGTAGTCATATACCTTTTTTTTATCTTTCAACCTTAGAGCTACTCGAACCCCTCTTCTTCCTCTCTTCAATTCTACATCGATCTGAGGAGTTCTAGGTGGCCTGTCGATCCTAGAACAACCCTAGAGTCCATCCTCCCTGATAGGGTTCCTCCCTAGAGTTTGGATCTAAGGTTTACCCGAGAGCTCTCTGCGCCATCGCGGATGGTCCGACACTCTATCGTGGACCGTCCGGCAACCTACCGCGGAAGGTCCACAAAGCCAACCCCAAGTTCCTGGTCGTTGCGTGCAAGCCATAGGGTTCGTTATTGTTTGGTCTAAAAAACGACAACAAAAAGGGTATGTACATTTCCCTATATTGGGTCCAGGGCCGGCCCTGGGGGTGGGCAGGGTTGGCGGCCACCTAGGGCCGCGAAGGTATGGGGCAAATAAATTTGTATAGTGTAAGTATATAATATATATGCTATAGATATTTGGTAATTTGTCTTAGTTGGGACACTATTCGGTAGTCCTTTTGCTAGTTGTAGCTTGTTGGGAATATGATAAACGAATCGATGAGCCTACCGAGTCAGTCACACAGAGAACACAATCTCAAACTATCATTAATATATTGTATATAGGATTTTAAAGTTAGATTTTTTATCCCAAACTCTTATTGTAATTTGGCATCAAGTGTGTAAAAGGCCAAGATAAGAGATTTTCGAATGAGTTTTGTCTGCTACATGAATTTTTTGAGAATATCGTAGAGATGGATTGTTATCCTAATGTCTCTATTGCATATTGAATCTAAGTGATTGTTCCATTTGCAAAAAGAATACTTTTAAAATTAAAATTATTAAAAAAACTATTTATGATCAACAATCATGTTTTTAAAATTTATATATATAAATATATATTACATATATAGAGAGAGATAACGATAAGAGCGGCCTCTAAAGTTAGGTTTCGTTGAGGGCACCTAAAATGTCACCACCGGGCTTGATTGATTGGTTCTCGGCTGCGACGACAAGCAAGTAGGGCTGGATATCGAGCCAGCTCGGCTCGGCTCGTTCGAGCTCGAGCTGGCTCGTTAAGCTAACGAGCTGGCTCGGCTCGGCTCGTTAAGGTAGCGAGCCACAGAGTCAGCTCGGCTCGGCTCGTTTACGAGCTCGAGCTGGCTCGTTTAGCTCGCGAGCCAGAGCAGAAAAAATAATATGTGTATAATAATCAATTTCTAGTTAATTTCAAACTAATTTAACAACGGAAAATAGTAATTATACTCATAGTTTCATAGACCACATCAATATAACACCAAATTAACACAACTCATCACTCATCAATTCACTATTCATACACATGTTCAGCAGTTTAACCCACACTTATATTCGCATAGACCAATTTCATACATAGACATAATTCATCAATCATTAGTTTAACTTATAGGTTATAGACACCACACATACATATAACATATTCATCAATTGTTACATATATGATATGTATATAGATTTATTTTGCTGAAATGTGATAGCTCGTTTAGCTCGCGAGCCGGCTCATTAACAAACCGAGCTGGCTCGTTAACGAACCGAGCTAGGATGCTAGCTCAGCTCGTGAAAAAATTCAAACGAGCCGATCCGAGCCGAGCCGAGCTGGCCACGAACCGAGCGAGCCGACGAGCCGCGAGTATTTTGTCCAGCCCTACAAGCAAGAGTGCTGGAGGGACCTCACCTCACCGGTTGACATTTGACACTATTATCGTTTTTGGTAGTACCTGCGTGCCCCGGGCGGTTCGACATTGGTGCGTGCATGCATGCAGGCATGCCTGTAAACGCTGTCTGAGGGCTGAGGCTGTGCACGCACACAGACACAGACACAGGTAGCTGAGTCGTAAAAGCCCGCTGCATGCCCTGCTTTGTACGAGCGCCTGATCTCCGTTGATCTTTCATCGGCCGGCCCTGCCATGTTCCCTGTCGTTTGTTTCAGCTCTCCCTCTCTTTCTCTGAGCTCTGTCTGACCACCATTTTTTGGCTGCATATATAATTACGCTACACGCAGGCTGCAGGCTACTAGCGGCTATCACGCACCACCGGACGAGGCGTGCCGTACCACCCTGCCGCCTTTTGACAAAAGCAGTCCAAGGGCAGTGTTCTCATAGGAGATGAAAATTGTGCTGCTAGCTGCATACATAATATATAACCCGGCCTGAATCCTACAGTGCTGCTGGCTAGAATAGTGTTCCAACTGCTCCGTGCTGCCTCCCTCCACTGCTGGCGATAACGTCAAACAAGGCAAGCAACAATGTTGCGAAAGCCACGCGACGACGCTGGCAGCTCGAACGTTCGATCGAGATATGCAGATAATACATCCGTTCACAGATATATGACACAACTTTTTTTTTAAATTTTAATCACTCATCTTATTCAAAATATTTATTCAAAAATGTAAAATTTTAAATCAAACATAAACTATCTTAAATGATAAAACAAATCAATAAAAATAAATGATAATTTATTTTTTTAATAATGTGAATGGTTAATTTTTTTTAAAAAAAGTCAAAGTCAACTGTATCATATATTTATGAACGGGGGAGTATATACCAGAGAGCAGAGTACCAACATGTATGTGTAATGTAATAAAAATGTACTATGCTTTTTTTTGGCCCTTCACCGAGAGTACGTGGATGAACCGGCCGGACGAGAAAATGCACTGTATTTATTTTTTGGCCCAAAGTTGTTCGTGCGTGCAAGCTAGGGAGCGTCGTCGTATAGCATATTTTATATACACAATATATACAAATACTAAATCCTAGCTGCTGGACATTATTTTCGATGCTAATAACCGGTTGGAGTACGAGTACCCCCACACAAAAAAAAATTAGGGAAATGATGGTGAAGTGGTGGCCGGCATGCTTAAAACGCGCGGCGGCTAGCGCCATGCTATATATAATTAATAAATACTACGTGGTTGCATGCATGCATCAGGACGTTCCAGTAGACATTTTATTAGATAATCGCATGCATGTTTATATACACTACACAAAAAAAAAAATGGAGCGAGCAAAAGTTTGGCGGGGTGCGTGGCGCGCGAGCTAGACTTGACCTTGAACTCTCAGTCTCACCGCGGCGCGCGCGCGCGCGCGTGGGCTGGGGAATTTTTAGACGAGCAAAATTGACCACCTCAACGTTAGTGTTTGTTTTTAATTTAAATTTGCGTCCCAAAACGTGCAATAATCAGGAGAGGTCGAGGGGAGAAGCCATACGACCACATGCATGCATCCAATCGGCGGACTACTGCATGCGCGCGTCACCGGCCTGTTAGTGCAAGATAGCTCAACTTGCTAATCAGTACTCTAATAATCAACTTGCATTGAGACTGATTGGATAATATCAACAGGAAACACATGCATGGTTCAATTAGGCACACGGACGTACTATTCTAAGCATTAAAGAAGTATCACACTCGTTGCTCGAACTTGCTTATCCGGGGACAGCATTTCCCGACAGTAAAAGAATAGAGATCAGTTTGATGCAGCTAAAGACAATGCGTTAGGGCTACCGTGTTTTTTCCCGTCCCCGGCATTGGTACAGTGTGGGAGTATTTATAGATAACTGAGGGACCACCCGGCTCTGCCAAGAACAATTAGACCCTCACCTCGTTTATCCCCGGAATATTCTCTCACGGGGGGTTACGGCGTGCCATCACAGCATACTTTATTACAGACGCGACCCAATCCGCTCTGCCCACACGCGCGGCGCGACCTGCGGGTGAAGCCCAACAATATGGGCCGGATTGTACACGGCCCCCTTTTACACCGAGGGCGACCAAGACGTGGGGTCTTCGAAGTCTTCGCCATCCGGGCCCCAAAGCCTTCGATGGTCTTCGCTTCGGCTCACCGGGACGAAGGGAGCGCTTGAGCCTTCGTATGGGCGTCGTTCTCGGGCTCGGCTTGCGGGGCCTATCTTCGGGGCCTTCGATCTGTGGTACGTTGATGTAGGGATCGTCGAGCGAGAGGGCGTGTTCGCCTTCGCCCCCAACATTTACCCTCCGAGGGACCAGTTCGACCAAGTCAGCTGGTGCCGAAGACTGTCGTAAGATGGTGAAGACGCTGCTCTCGCTCGAATTGGTCCCGCAGGGGTTTTGAAATGTGACCATTGATGGGATGTGTTACTGTGGGACTATTGGTTTCCCGAGGCGTCGCTCCGCGCCTATAAAAAGCCGGGCTCGGCTGAGGCTTTTTACCTGCTCGAGCTCACGCTGGAAAACCCTAGTTTTGCATCTGCTCGCCTGCCCTCTTTGCTCTTTCTCCGCCGATAATCTGGCTCCACTACCGGAATCAATCGCTTTGCCGAGTGCCTGAAGCACTCGACGAAGTGTTCAAAACACTCGGCAAAGGCTTTGCCGAGTGTTACACTCGGCAAAGAAGGCTCGGCGAATAGTGCATCGGCAAAGCCTTCTTTGCCGAGAGCTTTTTATCGGGCACTCGGCAAAGATCTTTGCCGAGTGCCAGAGAGCACTCGGCAAAGAAAAGCAGCCGTTACGGCGTCGAGTGACGGAGACGGCGGCTTTGCCGAGTGTCCCATGTGACACTCGGCAAAGAATCCATCTTTGCCGAGTGCCACTTGGGACACTCGGCAAAGAACCCGCCAGGGAGGGTCCCCATGTCAGGTTCTTTGCCGAGTGTCCCGAGTGGCACTCGGCAAAGCCAACCTCTTTGCCGAGTGCCAGGGACGTAACACTCGGCAAAGAACCTAAGCCAGTGCCCAGGTCTGTGCTCTTTGCCGAGTGTTATGACCCAGACACTCGGCAAAGAACCTCTTTGCCGAGTGTTACACTCGGCAAAGTGACCAGTATATACCTTTTTTATTTGTTTTTTGTATTCCATCCACACAAACAGAAGATATCACATATATATCACATATATACATCACAGATATCATCACAGACATAAATAGCCAACACAAACATAAAACCGTCACCACAAACATAAATATCCATCACAAACATAAGTGTTCAACATAAGTATCAAACACAAACATAAGTCTCTAACGTCGCAAGCTCTCACATAAGTATCAAACACAGACATAAGTATTATACACAAGTACAGAAGTCTAAAACAATGAAAACACAACACTCATGGAGGTGGGCGGCTTGACCGGGGCTGCGTTGGGCTGAACCCTTCCGGAGGGTTGTTGGATGCCGCCCCAGATTGGCCCTGCACAGAGAAGAGATTGCATGTGTAATACCAGATGCATTACAAACATCTAACTACAATTTTGATACTCACAGGAGTGTGGAAGAGAGCAGGGTCAACTGGAGGGAACAATGGAGGTGGCGGAGCGATGCCCTGTGCGGCGCCAAGGCTCTGCATGTACTGGAACATCTCCGCCATCCTCTGATGATCTGCCCGGCGGGCCTCCCGCTCCGCCTCCCGCTCCGCCATCATCCTCGCCTCCATCTCGCGACGTTCCCTCCTCTCTTCTTCTAGTTGGGTCTGTAATATTACAAGCCAACGTTATAGTAACTCAAAGAGTAGGTATATAACTCAAGGAAGGACGAGTTACACTAACCTCGAGTGCCTGTATGCGATGCTGTGAGCTGTCGTGCCGAGGTCGTATGGCTGGACTCGAGCCCGTGCTCCTTGCTCTCACCTGAGACAGAGTGGGAGTGGAGGACGAGTCGATTGCCCCGTCGGCAATCCAGTACCGCCCATGTCTCTTGCCTCCTCCGACCCTCATGAGCACATCGGTGTCGATCGGCTCGGTGCTCGGATCATAGTCTGGGCCATGGACCTCCTGCGCCATGGCGGTGTAGTCATGGAGGCGGCTGTAGACGGCGGGGTTGGTGTAGGCCTCGGGCCCGTCATCCGGGTTGTAGGTGACGTCGGACGTCGCCTTACCCTTATGGGCCATAGCATAGGCCGAGAAGGTGGAGCAAGGCCTTCCACCATGTGACGCCGACTGCAACGAAAACCAACGAGATAGTTAGAAATAATATCTAACTTAGTGCTATATATCTAAATAAAAAAGGTGGCGTACCCATGCTTCGGCATATTGGCCCAGGCTCCGGCTGCCTTGGTGGTGGGAGGGGCCTTGCATCATCAAACGCCGTTCCCGGCTAGCTGTGTGCGCCTCGTCCCACTCAGCCGAACACCACCTATCCACCATCTGCTCCCAGCACAGAGGATGTGCGGCGCACCAATGTGGAATCATCTGCAAAGTAAACACGTAAAGTGCATATCAGAAGATAAAATAAAATTCATGTATCGAGTACTGGTACCAAACATGCATGACTTTACCTGCAGGTACTGCTCCCTGGTCAACGACATGGTTCGGGCTTGAGTTTTGGTCACCTTCTCCCCAAGGACGGAGCCGTGGTAGGTGATGATGGCCTGGATGCGGGCCTCATAGTGCATGTCCACGACGAGCTTCTTACAGCTCGTGGTGGCCACCACATCCGCCCTAGCCTCGTATCCAGCATCGCATCTGAAGAAATCCTGCATACAAAAACGATGTATCCATACATTATTTCAAGAATTTGCAACGAATGCGACATATTTTACATTATACTAAGACTTACCCACAGCTCTTGCTTCACCCGCTCCGCCTTGTTATTGAATTCCCTGCCGTCCCGGTCTACTGCATCGGGGGCGACGGCGTAGTGGTCAAAGGTGAAGGCTGGGCCCGTCACTCCGGCGTACTCCACAAGTCCAGGGAAGTGTTCCCTGCACAGCAGGCCGAGGATGCCATTGGGGGGGCGACGATGACCCCCAGCATAATCCAAAACCGTCCAAGACCTGTCCAAGTGATAAATAAAAAGTATTAGTTTATATTATGATTTTGAACACATAATATGAACAAGAATGAAGAACATAAAGTTACATACCTCTCCCCTTCCGGCCGAATCAGCGGCCGTCTGTCCCGAAGTATGGGACGCTGAGGGAGACTCGCGGGGCCTCGCAGGTAGATGCTCCTCGAACTAGAGCCGCCTGAACCTGAGGCGTCCTGCTGCTGGTCGTCGTCGTCCTGCTGCTGGCCGTCGTCGTCCTGAGGCGCCGCCTGCTGCTGCGCTGCCTGCTCTGCCTCGTCCTGTTGCGCTGCCTGCTGTGCATCGTCCGCCGTCCTACTCCTCCTCCCCCTCCTCCTCCTCAGGAAACCGCCCACCATATTTGTCCAACAACCTGCAATTAAGAGTAAACAAATAAGCACATATAAAAAGATGTATTTAAAAACAGGTGCGAAATAAAAAGTCATATAGCATTACATCGATTAAAAATAATCTTCATATGTGTCGGGGTTAGCCGGATCATAACTCTCATCATCACTATCAAGCATTTCAATCTCCACACCATCGGAAGACGCAAGTTCGTCAGTAATGTCATTGCCTTCAAGGATTACTAAGTCATTATCATTTTGCACCTCATCCTCCTCCTCATCAACAACCATTTCAATATCTACGTCCATTCCGATAGCTTCGGTTAAGTCTATCTCAAATCGCCCTTCTAGCCCATCTTCTTGGAAGAACTCTCCATCATATGTGTCCGGGTCTAAGTTGTAATCTTCATCGTTAGGAACAGGTAACCTCCCGTGCGGCGATACCTTATACACAACATCCCAACCCTTAAGATGTTCTTTCGTTTGACACGCATATGGGAGATAATACACTTGTGTGGCCTGTTGGGCAACGATATAGACATCGTCTCCTGCTAAGGTGGAATCTTGTCGAATTTCGACTATCCCAAGATTAGAATGTGTCCGTCTCGTCACTTGAGGGTCAAACCAATGACATTTGAATATCACTGGAGTAAGAGGTTTGGAACCATAAAAATTGAGCTCATATATTTCTTCGATTCGTCCAAAATAATCGACATTGTCAAGGCCCGGCGTAAAGACCCCAGAACACGTTGTTTTCCGATTGGGCCGACTTTTGTCGTAGTGTGTTGTGCGAAAACGGTATCCATTGACGTCATACCCAGAATATTTCTTGACCCTATAAGCAAAGCCGTTGGCTACTTGTCTCAATTTGGCACTCATAGACGGATCTCTTTGGCCCTGCAAGTATTCGCAAGTTAAAAGACGCTAAATTGAGTTTAAAGATGTATCTCTTTTACAAACTAAGCACGTACCTTATGTTTGAACCAGGAAATGAAATCGGGCAACCCATTTCTCGCACCCTTTCTAAGAAGAGCGTCATATTCCTGTGGAGTGGGGTCCCTTGATCGACGCCAGAATTCATGAAGAAATTGTTCCATGTATGGCGTCACCTCTTCAAGGTTGGTCAATACGTATAGCATGATATGCCGCCACTCTTCATGTGTCAGGGTCTTGGTGGTCGAGCCACTTGCGCTTCCGAGTTGGCCTCGAAATATGCTAAGGTTCGATTCATTGTCGCCATCATTGTAACGAGGGGGTGGATTATGCACGCTCGGCAGTTTGTCACCATAATAAGTTGTTGTGAAGTTTGAGACCTCCTCTAGAATGTATGCCTCTGCAATGGAAGCCTCGATTTTGCATTTATTTCTACATTTCTTTCGAATAGTCTTTAGACATCTCTCGATTGGATAGCACCAACGTCCCTGCACGGGGCCCCCCATTCGTGCCTCATAGGGGAGATGAAGAATCAAATGCTGCATTGGATTGAAGAAGCCAGGTGGAAATATCTTCTCAAGCTTACACAGTAACACGGGGGCCAATCTTTCCAAGTCTGCAACCACGGTCCGAGATAACTCTTTTGCACAAAGCTGACGGAAGAAATAGCTCAACTCTGAAAGCGCTAGCCAGACATGCTCAGGGACATAGCCTCGAACCATCGCAGGAAGAATCCGTTCAATCCATATGTGGAAGTCATGACTCTTCATCCCTAAGACTCGCATAGTAGATAAGTTCACCCCCCCTACTCAGGTTAGCTGCATATCCATCAGGGAACATCAACATCTTTATCCACTGAAGTACTTCCTTCCTCTGGGCCCTGCTTAGGACGAAATCGGCCTTAGGCCTTCTCCACGTCTTTCCCCCACTTGGCGGCTTCATCTCTAGTTTTGGTCTATCACATAACGCTGCCAGATCCACTCTTGCCTTCACATTATCCTTTGACTTATCAGGAATGTCCATAATTGTTGCCCACAGTGCCTCGGCAATATTCTTTTCAGTGTGCATCACGTCAATGTTGTGTGGAAGGAGCAGGTCATCATAATAGGGGAGCCGAGTCAAGCCAGACTTATGTGTCCACATATGCTGCTCACCATATCCCACAAAACCACCTTCTGTATTGGCCACGAGCCCATCTATCTGTTGACGAATTTCGGCACCAGTCATCGTTGCAGGTGGGCGGTTTGTCACTACGACACCTTTCGTAAAGTTCTTGATGTCTAGGCGGAATGGATGGTCAGCAGGAAGAAATTGTCGATGTTTATCGAAGGACGAATATTTGCCACCCTTTTTCAACCAAATGAACCTGAGAGCTTCCTTGCAAACTGGGCATGGGAATTTACCGTGAACACACCAGGCACAGAATAGCCCATACGCCGGTAAGTCATGCATGGAGTACTGGTACCAAACATGCATTCTGAAGTTTGTCTTCGTAGCTCGGTCATATGTCCATACCCCTTCCTCCCAGGCACGTACCAATTCATCGATCAAAGGCTCCATGTACACGCCCATTTTGTTCCCCGGGTGTCCGGGAATTATCAACGACACGAATATATTCTGCCTTTGAAAGCACACACCAGGGGGGAGATTGATTGGGATAACAAACACGGGCCAACATGTGTACGGGGCAGCGCTCATTCCATAGGGATTGAACCCATCTGTGGCCAACGCAACACGTACATTACGAGCCTCTTCGGCTTTCTCACGGTGAATGTCATCAAAGTGTTTCCATGCTTCACCATCTGACGCGTGCACCATCTTGTCAGGATTGTATCGTTTTCCATTTTTGTGCCATGTCATCTGTTTCGCGGATTCCTCTGTCATGTAAAGACGCTGGATCCTCGGTATGAACGGAAGGTGTCGTAGGATTGTCAAGGGGATGTCGAGCTGCCTCTTCTGTCCATCACCAGAGTCTACCTCCATAAACCTAGACGAATTACACTTGGGACAGTACTTTGCCTCCGCGTATTCTTTCCTAAATAGCACGCAGCCCTTCGGACAAGCATGAATCTGCTCATACGTCATCTTAAGTGCACGAAGTAGTTTCTGTGCCTCGTACATGCTCTTTGGCAGAATGTGATCATCCGGAAGCAGACTCCCAATAACTGTCAACAAGCCATCGAATGCATCTCTACTGATGCTGTACTGCGACTTGAACGCCATTACACGCCCAATGGCATCCAGTTGAGAAACCTTTGTCTGGCCGTGAAGGGGCTTCTGTGCCGCGTCGAACATGTCGTAGAACGCCTTTGCGGTCGGCTCTGGCTCGTCATCCATACATCCTCCCGTGTATTGTGCCTCCTGATAGTCGTTCAACATATCCGCTACCCCCGCATCCGCGTCATAATCCTCGACACGTTGTCTCAGCACCTCTTCTCTCGTACGATGCGCTTCACCATGAAATATCCACCGAGTATAGCCCGGCGTAAATCCATTCTTCCAAATATGTTCTACCATGGTCTTCTTTGGTTTTCTTTTCCGGTTGTCACATTTGCTGCACGGGCATGGGACTAGACTCGCTCCTTTAGCAGCTTCGCCATATGCCCGTTCCACGAAATCATCGGTCTTTCTAATCCATTCAGTGGTGACATCGTTCCTTCCTCTACGGCCCGTGTACATCCACTCACGGTCCTCCATCCTCTAACATATATAACCGAGTATAGTTTAATATAGACATGTAATGCATGTACACTACGTTCCTACCTTCTAATAGGTGACGATAGGTCCTAATCCCACCCGCGGTTGCGTAGATGGAGTTAGTTTTCATGCTCTACTCCGATCCGAGATAGAATTTCGGCAGCACCTCCCCGCTGTTCTCCGGATACACGTCCTGGCAGGGAGAGTGTACTGTCCGGAGAACAACAGGGAGGTGACGCCGAAACTCTATCTCAGACCGGAGTAGAGCATGAAACTAACACCATCTACGCAACCGCGGGCTGTCCAAAAAACGTGGACAATTCGAAACTGATACATTTGTAGATATGCAAAGATCTGCATATCTACACCGTATCACTTTCGAACGGGAGACGCCTAACTGGGTTAGGTGATCTACGACCATGATGCGGATGTAGAGGTTATACCTAGGGTGGCGGTGGAGTCAGGCTGGTGGGGCTGTGGCGGGTCGGTGCAGTGGCGACGGGACGCGGTGCAGGCAGACAAGTATCTTCTCTGTAAAGAAGAATAACAAGTCTATTAATACAAAAGTTTGCCCACAATATTATACTCATATGAATTCAATATACGACACACATGAATTCCATATACTAATCCTAGCAACAGAAAATTTCGGCAGCACCTCCCCTGCACGGAGAGGTTTCAAAATCCTGCAAATAAAACTATCAGCACGATGGCTGACATCCACGCATAATTCAACGGCACGATGGCCGGAATCAACAATACTACATATTAACCTAATCATACACGTATATAATTAACTCATTATTAAAACTAATCATTTCATATAAATCATACACGTATAACATAAATAAAGCAATCACCTTGGAGGTTTCGTCGCGGGCGAGGCGACGGGGCGCGGGCGAGACGACGGGTCGCGGGCGAGGCACCGGGCGGGCGAGGGCACGACGGGGAAACGGCGGGGGCGAGGGCGAGGCGCACGACGGGCGAGGGCGAGGGCGCGACAAACGAGGGGCACGGCGAGCGCGGGCGCGGCTGCGGCGTCGCGAGCGCGGCTGCGGCGAGCGCGAGGGCGAGCGCGGGCACGACGGCCGTGGCACGACGAGCGCGAGGGCACGGCGGCGCGCGCGCACGGCGGCGGCGAGCGCGAGGGCACAACGGGCAGCGGCTGCGGCGAGCGCGGGCACGGCGGCGCGCGCGCACGGCGGCGGCGCGGGCGCGGGCGTGCACGGCGGCGGCTTGGGAGCGCGGCGGCGGCGCGGGCGGGGGCGCACGGCGGCGGCGCGGGCGCGAGGGAGGGCGTGGCGGGCGCGGGCGCGGGCGCGAGGGAGGGCGTGGCGGGCACGGCGGCGGCGCCGGCGAGGGAGGGCGTGGCGGGCACGGCGGCGGCGCCGGCGAGGGAGGGCGTGGCGGGCGCGGGCGCCGGCGCGAGGGAGGGCACGGCGAGGGAGGGCGCGGCGGGGGAGGGCGCGGGCGCGAGGGAGGGCGCCGGCGGGGGAGGGCGCCGGCGAGGGAGCGGCGGCGCGCGGCAGCAGGGACGCGGCGGCGGCAAAAAGACGAGAGAGCGAGAGCAGAGAAAGAAGGAGGAAGAAAGGCAGTATATTCGCCTTCTTTGCCGAGTGCCCGTGATCTGGCACTCGACAAAGTTTTTTTTTAATTTTTAAAATAAACTTTGCCGAGTGCTAGATCGGTGGCACTCGGCAAAGGATCCTTTGCCGAGCGTCTGTCATCTGACACTCGGCAAAGTTTAACTTACACATCTTTGCCGAGTGTCGCCCAGTTGACACTCGGCAAAGACCTCTTTGCCGAGTGCCTTTTCTAGACACTCGGCAAAGTATATTTTTATTTTTTTGATTTTGTCTCCCAAAATTTTTGTGGTATGTTCCTACACTATGTAGACCTACATGTATCATTTGTGGACAATTTTAACAGAGTTTTCAATCGTTAGTAGATTTAGTTCGTTTATTTGAATTTCTTCGGAAAATTTAGATTTGAACTGCAGGTCACTCGAAACTTGGAAAACCGTGCATGAAAAAATGATATTCATGTTACTTAGCATAAGTTACGACCGATTCCAGGAGCGGACCAAAAACTTCGAGCAACATGCTCACTAAACATGACCGTGAACTTGCCATCCACATGTTTAAAAATTGTATAAAACACAAACAAAGTCAGAAAATCATGAAACTTGTCCACGTGTCATGATACCATATGTACAGGTTGTGATAAAAAATTGAGAATGTTTGGACAAAGTTGTGAGACACTATGTGTAGAAACCTAAGAGAACTACACATGAAATCATAGAGTTTCAATGTGGATCTCTTAGGTTTGTACACATAGCGCGTCATAGTTTTCTCGAAATTTTTTCAATTTTTTATCGCAGCCTGTACATATGATATCATGACACGTGGACAAGTTTCAAGATTTTCTGACTTTGTTTGTGTTTTATACAATTTTTAAACATGTGGATGACAAGTTCACGGCCATGTTTAGTGAGCATGTTGCTCGAAGTTTTTGGTCCGCTCCTGGAATCGGTCGTAACTTATGCTAAGTAACATGAATATCATTTTTTCATGCACGGTTTTCCAAGTTTCGAGTGACCTGCAGTTCAAATCTAAATTTTCCGAAGAAATTCAAATAAACGAACTAAATCTAATAACGATTGAAAACTCTGTTAAAATTGTCCACAAATGATACATGTAGGTCTACATAGTGTAGGAACATACCACAAAAATTTTGGGAGACAAAATCAAAAAAATAAAAATATACTTTGCCGAGTGTCTAGAAAAGGCACTCGGCAAAGAGGTCTTTGCCGAGTGTCAACTGGGCGACACTCGGCAAAGAAGACTCTTTGCCGAGTGCCAACCATTGGCTCCCGGCAAAGACTGACGGCCGTCAGCTTTGGGACGGCCGCTGACGGCCCTTTGCCGAGAGCCCCCTTTGCCGAGTGTTTGACACTCGGCAAACATGTATTTGCCGAGTGTTAATCTGTACCGAGTGTCCTACCCTCGGTAAGCACGCTCGTTACCGAGAGCCGAGCTTTGCCGAGTGCGGCTCTCGGCAAAGCCGTCTTTGCCGAGTGCCCGAAAAAAAGCACTCGGCAAAGATTCCGGCACTCGGCAAAGGCTCGGATTCCGGTAGTGCTCGTATCAAGCAAACTGCGCGCCACCGCTGACGGTACGTGACAATGCCATCCTCTTCTTCGTCCGCTGCGAGCGCGTCGCCAACAACGTCGTCGTCTAAGAAGACGTTGAGCGATTCAGCAGTGGTAGAACTGCAGCCCGGCCACACAGCCGAGTTCGGGACCTCGAGGATATTTTCGGGCCACGTGCTAGAGATGCATCGGCTAGTTTATTTTGGGAGTGGCATCGGGCGGGCTCCAGGGGCAGAAGAGGTCCCTGAGCCGGAGGGTGAATTGGTTGTTTTTGAAGCTTTTTCGCTGCTGGTCTTCGCCTGCCGACACATCGGTTTGTAGTCAAGGTTTTGCGGAGGTTCGAGGTACAAGTGCACCAGTTGACACCAAATGCTATGGCAGCGCTTGCGAAGTATGTCTGGGCTATCTCCTCATACGGCGGGCAGCCATCTGTAGAGGTCTTTGCGAAGAATTATTGTCTGCACTGACAGAAAAGGAAAATAGGTGATAAGATTGCTCAATTTGGATCATGCACTTTCACGCCGAGGACTGGGAAGACCTCGGCTGAAGTTGTTGAGATTGTTCCCTTTGCTAGAAATAAGTGGGGCAATTGGTGGGACTTTGGGTTTTATGTGGCTCCTGGGGATGTCGAAGGGTTGCCGAATTTGCCCCGACCATCCTATGCTCGCATTGCTATGTGGCATTTCCACATTTTGAGTTGGCGAAAGAAGATGAAGACAAAGGGGCCCTTCGATATGCAGTCTGGTTGAGTAGTGGGCATGATTTAGTCGAAGAGTTTATTGCCTGCGGGGTGTGGCCCTGGCGCATGGTTGGGCACTGGGCGAGATTACCCCTCGTCGAATGCCAACACTAGGTGGCCAACTGGTGCGAAGTCTAGCCTTCGTCGTGGACCTGCGCGGTCGAGATGCGACTGCTTTTGTGCGCAAAGTGGAGGCCGAAGCCGTTAGGATTGTTGGTAAATACGCGCCGAAGACAGAAACCTTGAGGAGTTGGGATATCTGTGGTTCCAACGTCAGGTTGAACCGTGTGTTTGAACTGAATAATTTGCCTTATGGCTCTTATCCGGATGGAGACTCCACCGACATCACTGACAGCCGAGGGAAGCAATTGAGGCCCTCGGCCGATGATGGCCCTTCAAGGGATAGGGCTCCGGGTGCGACTTTCAGAAAGAGAAAATTAGGTACGACGGCTGAAGAGACGGGGCTGAGGGCAACTGGTCATTTTGATGAGGAGTTGCTGGAGACGTGCGCGGCTCCCAGGGAATTGTTGTCTTCGCCCAGGCTTCGGGAAACCTCTGCGCAAATGTTGAAGGTTACCGGGGTCGATGGCCTAAGAATGATCTTATACCCAGGGCAGCTGGCGAATATTTTTTTACGTCTCGATTAGCTCGTGACCTATAGATTTTTCCTTACGGAAGGAATATTGGTGCTGTTGTGTCGGCAGTGATAGAGAAAGACCGACAGGATGCGCAACGGAACAAGTGTCGGGCCCCCGTTAGGTTGATGGACCCGCGCTGGGAAGTGAAGCTGGCGCGATCCAGTGCGAAGGCCACCACGCTAGGCGCCGTGATGCCTCCGCCCACTGCGCATGCTGTAGCGCGAAGACCCCCTTCGCCACCGCGCGTTGCTGAGACGGTGGTGGCGGGGTCCGGTGGAGTCACCACGAAGTTGTCCGTGGACGACTACCAGGTGGGCGGGGTCGCCATGTTCGACGCCCAGACAGGGCTGCCACCTCCTGGTGAGTTGTCTTGTTTTTTCGTGGGTTGAAATGGGGTCCGTGTTTCTGGCTTGGTTGTGATGTAGGTGCGGAGTCTGGCTAGCTGGCGGTTGTGCCGCCAGCGTCGTCTACCGGCCTGGTGGTCGCGATGATGGAACATGCGGCGAAGGGTGAAACGGGGACTTCGGAGGACCCGTGGTCGAGGTTCTGCGCCGGAAACGAGATCGCCTCCGCCGCCGCCGCTGCTGGCGTGGCCGCGTCAGTCGTGCTGCAGCTAAAATTTGTGAGTGTGATTAGTGCTTGTAGGTGTAATAATTTTTTTGCTTTGTTGTTTTAGAGTGTTGCGTTTTTTGATGTCAGGTGATCGCCTTCGCTGAGCGGGTTGCCTCGGGGACGCTGACCTCAGAGTTCACTTCCGAGAGGCGGCGGCTTGAGGGAAAGATTGAACGCCTTCACACGCAACATACGAAGGTGGTAAGGGACAAGTCGATGGCTGAGAACAAAAGCCGCAATCTCCTGGAGAAACTCTTAGCGGCGGAGAAAGAGATGGAAGACCTCAGTCGTCGACTTGCTGAGGAGAGGGAGGGCACTGAAAAAGCCCGTGCGGAGGCCTAGGCCACCCGCGCCGAAGCCGAGGCCGCCTGCATAGAAGCTGAGGTCGTGCGCGCGGAGGCCGAAATTGCTCGCAAGCGCGCCACCAACAAGGAGTCGGAGCTGAAGAACATACGCAGCTATTGCGAGAAAACGGAGACCTCCACCCGTGCTGGGGTTGAGCGGACGCACACACTTTTTATGGAAGCGTACTGCGAGCTCGGCGAACAGACTGCTCCCTTTGATAAATCAGGGGGGACGTGGGACTCCGCTTCCTTGGGTGGCTGCATGTCAGGGGCCGGTAGTCAGTGTCCCGGCTTTAGTCCCACATCGGCTAGCCAAGGGGGTCGTGGGCAGCTTAAAAGGGAGAGTCTCCCTCCTCTCATCAGCCTGGCTTTTGGGATGTGAGTGGTGGGCTCTCTTGGCTGGGCCGTCCCACGAGCGCATGAACGCCCGAAGCTATCGAGTGTGGGCTGGGCCGGGCGTTGGATGCTGACATCTGGTATCAGAGCCCGGTTGGCCCATGTCTGCCTTGGGGGGCTTCCTAAGGGGGGTGTGATGTCAGGGGCCGGTAGTCAGTGTCCCGGCTTTAGTCCCACATCGGCTAGCCAAGGGGGCCGTGGACAGCTTAAAAGGGAGAGTCCCCCTCCTCTCATCAGCCTGGCTTTTGGGATATGAGTGGTGGGCTCTCTTGGCTGGGCCGGCCCACGAGCGCATGAACGCCTAAAGCTGTCGAGTGTGGGCTGGGCCGGGGGTTGGACGCTAACACTACAGGAGGAGCTGGAGTCACTCTCGTCCATCACGACAGGACTTATGTCCTACGCGTCTCTTGTTACCTGTGAGGGGGCGGCGAATGCATTGTCCCAAGAGGGATGTAGGCACTTCGAAGTCTTCGATCGGGCAAACGAGGACTTCGATCATAGTATTTTCTAGGTTGAAGATGATGTGCTAAAGCGGTCCAGTCGGGCGCTTTATGATAGGATGTGGGGTCCTCATGGTCGTGGCATCGTCCCGGAGAGGGTCGACCGAGCGCTGGCATTGGTATATTTTTGATTATATGTATGTTTTATTTTTTATTTTTTATTTTTAAGCTGTGAAATGTTGTGTTGTCTTCACAGATGATGAATGAAGAAGAAGTTGATGACCTCGCTGGTCTTGAAAGCTCGATGACCCGGATGGATGGCATGGTGGAGGCAGGAGTTGAAGGGCTCTCAGCACCTCCAGGCGGTTCTGGCGAAGACCATGCGGCGGTGTCTGCTCCGATGCAGGTTGAAGAGATGCATTATGAGTTTAGGGTTGATGGTTTTGATTTTTGTGTGATACTGAAGGTCGGTTGCTGCGTAGGTTCTGGCGTCCGGGCCTGCACAAGCAAACCCTGATGATATTGATATTAATGATGTTTTGATGGATGCAAATGCAATGTTTCTTAGTGGCAATGTGTCTGAGCGGTCTGAGTTTGGATCGTGGTCTTCGGATGAAGGGGAATTGGGGAGCCCTTTCTCGTGGGTTGACGATTCTTCTGAGGACGACTTAGATTATTTTGCCACGTTGGATCTGGTTGCTCAGAGTCTCTGTTGCGATCCATCCCTCGCGAGGCACTGGTGACCTCGACTAATGCGGGAGTAGGGGACTTGCGAAGGCGAAGGATGGGCATGTCGAAACAGAGCACTGGTGAGTCTTCACGAAGTGGAAGAAGACATCGCCGAATGGGTATGGAAAGGTCCTGTCTTTGGAGTGGGCCACGATTAGATTGGGATACTCAGCACAAGCTACTTGCATCGATGTCTAGGCGTGCATTGGAGAAGGGGACCTGCGGGACCTGTTTTAGGGGGAAGAGTTGAGGTTGATGTTGTTCAATTTTTGGGAGGCAGGTCTTATTCCGAAGGAGTCTATGTGACATTTTGTTGCCCTCGCTCTTCTGTTGCGATATTGAGTGAAAACGCTGCCCTCCCCCTTTTCGCAATAGAACTGTGATGGCCCTGCTAGTGAGGGGTAAATACTGTAGTGTATACTATTGTGTTGTGCGATGGTGCCTTTTAGCCCTTTGCTTGTTGTTCATTTATGATTGTGCTATGTAATTATGTTTTGCCTATTGTGAGTTTGTTGCAATTTTTCGGCGCGTATGTGTCGTAGGTGACTCCACTTTTGATAGGTGACTGCACAACCTTTTTTTACTTATCCAGTTGCACCCTTAGGCGACTTCTGCTCGGATGGTGGCTTATATAGGGGAGATCGCGTGCCGCGAGTGTTATGTACTTTGGTTTTTCCGGCTGCACCCTTGGGCGACTTTTGCTCGGACGCTGTCTTTGTAGAAGACATCGCCTCCTGTGGGTGGTGTCGCGCACTTATTGTGCTTTTTCCGGTTGTACCCTTAAGGCGACTTTTGCTCGAAAGCTGTCTTCGTAGAATACTTTGCACCCTGTGGGTGGTGTCGCGCACTTATTGTGATTTTTTTCCGGCTGCACCCTTAGGCGACTTTTGCTCGGATGGTGTCTTCGTAGAAGACTTTGCACCCTATGGGTGGTGTTGCGCACTTATTGTGCTTTTTTCGGCTGCACCCTTAGGCGACTTTTTCTCGGATGGCGTCTTCGTAGAAGACTTCGCACCCTATGGGTGGTGTTGCACACTTATTGTGCTTTTTTCCGGCTGCACCCTTAGGCGACTTTTTGCTCGGACAGTGTCGCACGCAAAGGCTGTCTAGGCTGCCTATTGCGGTGACTGTTTATGCATCGAATGTCGAAGACCAGTGTCGCGGTCTTTTTCGACACCCGTAGCCGTGGTGCCAGTTTGACCTTGTTTTTCTTTGGGGGGGCTTTGTGGTAGTATATTACACGGCTCCGCCTCGTTAAAAACCTCACCCACTGGGAGGAAAAGAGTGTGAGTCCGACTGACATTGTTTATAAGAGTTACAAAGGCGTTCAGGCCTTGGGACTAGACAAAGAATTTGCGTAGGTTGTCTATGTTCCACGAATGCTCTAAATCTTCGCCGGATGGTGAGGTGAGCCTGTAAGCATTCGGTGATGTTTTGGTCTTGAAGATGTAGGGCCCCTCCCACTTGGGTTCAAGCTTGCCCCAAGACTCTATTCTGATGGTTTTCATGAGTACTAAGTCTCCTTCTTTGAACTCTCTTGGGATGACGGTGTTATCGTGCAATGCCCTAGTCTGTTCTTGGTATTTGCTCAGTGCTTCTAAAGCAAGGACATGGTCTTTGGAGGTTGGTTCACCGACGTCAGGGGTGGCTGCTGGGCTTGTTCGTGGGGATCCGTGCTTTAGCTCTTGCGACGTCATTGCTTTGGATCCGTACATCAAGCGGAAGGGTGTGAACCCAGTCGCTCTGGATTCTGTTGTATTTAATGCACATATGACTTTGGGTAGTTGGTCCGCCCATTTGCCCTTTTGTCATCAAGTAGCATTTTCTTGATTGCGCGGAAGATCTTGCCATTGGCGCGCTCGACTACACCGTTGGATTGCGGGTGGTAGACGGAGGCGAACACTGCCTGTCGGGGACCATAATTAGGGGTACCCCCAAGGTTCCTAATTCTCAGCTGGTAATCCCCATCAGCATAAAGCTGCAAAGGCCTGATGGGTGCGATTAAGTCAGGGATCAGTCCATCCGAAGGACGCGATCACGCCTCGCCCGAGCCTAGCCTCGGACAAGGGTGGCCGACCCCGAAGGATCTCTGCCTCGCCCGAGGCCCCCCTCCAGCGGCTAATGCATTTCCGGCTCGTCCGAGGCCCTGTCTTCGCCAGGAAGCAACCCTGACCAAGTCGCCGTGCCGACCGACCAAATCGCAGGAGCATTTAATGCAAAGGTAGCCTGGCGCCCTTATCCTGACGCGCGCCCTGCAGTCGACAGAGCCGAAGTGACCGTCGTCACTTCGCCGCTCCACTGACCGGCCTGACAGAAAGACAGCGCTGCCTGCGCCACTCCGACTGCGGTGCCACTTGACAGAGTGAGGCTGACAGGCGGTCAGGCCTGGCCGCGGGCACCATAGGAAACTCCGCTCCGCCCGACCCAGGGCTTGGACTCGGACTCGGGCTGAGTCCCGGAAGACGGCGAACTCCGCTCCACCCGACCCAGGGCTCGGACTCGGGCTGAGTCCCGGAAGACGGCGAACTCCGCTCCGCCCGACCCAGGGCTCGGACTCGGGCTAAGTCTCGGAAGACGGCGAACTCCGCTCTGCCCGACCCAGGGCTCGGACTCGAGCTAAGTCCCGGAAGACGGCGAACTCCGCTCCGCCCGACCCAGGGCTCAGACTCGGGCTAAGTCCCGGAAGACGGCGAACTCCACTCCGCCCGACCCAGGGCTCGGACTCGGGCTAAGTCCCGGAAGACGGTGAACTCCGCTCCGCCCGACCCAGGGCTCGGACTCGGGCTAAGTCCCTGAAGACGGCGAACTCCGCTCCGCCCGACCCAGGGCTCGGACTCGGGCTAAGACCCGGAAGACGGTGAACTCCGCTCCACCCGACCCAGGGCTCGGACTCGGGCTCAGCCCCAGAAGACGACGAACTACGCTCCGCCCGACCCTAGGGCTCGGACTCCACCCTGGCCCCAGCCGACGGTCTCCGCCTCGCCCAACCCAAGGGTTCGGACTTGACCTCAGCCACGGAAGACAGACTCGACCTCGGCTTCGGAGGAGCTTCCACATCGCCCAACCTAGGGCGCAGACCGGCTACGTCAACAGGAGGCGCCATCATCACCCTACCCCGAGCTAACTCGAGCCACAGGGAACAAGACCGGCGTCCCATCTGGCTCACTCCACCAGACAGGAAATGATGGCGCCCCACATGCGCACTGAGGATGGCGGCTCTCAGCCCCCTTACAGAAGCAAGAGGACGTCAGCAAGGACTCAACAGCTCCGACAGATGTCCCTCCACCAGGCTCCAGCGCTCCTCCGATGGCCACGACATCACGCCAGCAGGGTGCCAAAATCTCTCCGGCTGCCACAACGACATGTACTTAGGGCGCTAGCTCTCCCCCGCTAGACACGTAGCACTCTGCTACACCCCCATTATACACCTGGGTCCTCTCCTTACGCCTATAAAAGGAAGGACCAGGGCCCTCTTAGAGAGGGTTGGCCGCGCGGGGACGAGGACGAGACAGGCGCTCGCGTGAGGCCGCTCGCTCCCTCACTCGCGTGGACGCTTGTAACCCCCTACTGCAAGCGCACCCGACCTGGGCGCGGGACGAACACGAAGGCCGCGGGATTCCCACTCCTCTCTCACGCCCACTTCCGGCCACCTCTCTTCCCCCCTTCGCGCTCGGCCTCACGTCGACCCATCTGGGCTGGGGCACGCGGCGACATTCACTCGTCGGCTTAGGGACCCCCGGTCTCGAAACGCCGACAGTTGGCGCGCAAGGTAGGGGCCTGCTGCGTGCTGACAAACAGCTTCCCGTCAAGCTCCAGATGGGCAGTCTCCAGCAACCTCTCCGACCCAGGACGGTGCTCCGTTTCGGGAGCCTTGAGTTCATGTCCCTCGACGGCGGCTACGACATGATACTCATTCCACCGCCGGGCGACAGCGGCAATGGCAGTCGACATCCCGTCCGCCGGCGGCGGAATCGACGACGTCTTCCCCGCGGGGTGGAAGAACAACCTTCAAGCTCGCCCCGTCCTCTCCCCCACCAACGGAGGAGGAGGTGGGGCCACCAAGGCCAAGCAGGAGGCGGCACCTCGTCGACTATCGAGCGAGTCGACGGCCCCAGCGCTCCAACGGGGGGCGCGTCGGGCATCGACCTCACGTTTGAGACGGAGGCGAGCGCTGTCTCCCCGCGACACGCCAACTCCGAGCAAATGGATGACGCCGGCACGCTTGCGGAAAGCTTGCTGGACGTCACCCTCGTACCTGGGACGACGGTGCAGTCAGCCCCCGACGTGACTTCATCACCGCCCGTCGACTAAGAGGTACCGACCGATTCCCATATCGCACCTTTCGCATTCAGCCTCGACCCGCCAAGCGGCCTCGCTTTGGTGGACGCTCTCGTAGAGGCAAGTCCCAACCCTTTGGGGTTTCGTATGCGGTCACTTTGGGACCGGCTGACGAACGTCTCGACCTACGGGCCCTCTGGGTCCGAGGAAGACGACGAGCCCAGCTTCTGTTGGGATTTCTCTGGACTTGGCAACCCCGGTGCCATGCGGGACTTTATGACCGCATGCGACTACTGCCTTTCCGACTATTCCGACGGTAGCCGTAGCCTCGGCGATGAGGACTGCGGCCCAAGCCGCGAATGTTTCCACGTCGATCTAGGGGGTCTCTCCGAAGGCAACCATCTCGGCATGCCAGAGGACGGTGATCTCCCTAGGCCGGTGCCTCGCGTTGACATCCTTCGGGAGCTAGTTGTGGTCCCAGTCCCTGCGGGGGTCAGGACACACAGCTCGAGCAAATCCGCGAGGTACAGGCCAGGCTCGACGAGGGAGCAGGAGCGCTTGAGCCGATCCGCCGGGACGTCGGGCAGGCAGGGGTGGCCCAACCTCCAGCCGGAGAAATACGTCATCTACCCCAGGGCTTCCAGCACCGCATCGCCGACGATGTCAGGGTCAGGCCGCCACCCACATCCAGTGGGGTTGGCCAGAACCTGGCCGCAGCGGCAATGCTCCTCCGCGCGATGCCGGAGCCATCAACCACCGAGGGGCGGCGAATCTAGGGAGAGCTCAAGAATCTCCTGGAAGGCGTCGCGGTCCGACGGGCCGAAAGCTCTGCCTCCCGAAGGCAGGGGTACCCCTCGGAACCTCATGCCACGACTTCCCGAGTCATGCGGGAAGCCTCGGTCTACACCGGGCGCACGCGCCACACAGCGCCTGCGGCCCCGGGTCGCCTCGACAACGAGCACCCCCGCCGCGACCGTCGGGCCCGCCCCGACGAGAGGGTGCGCCGAGGCTACCACCCCAGGCGTGGGGGACGCTACGACAGCGGGGAGGATCGGAGTCCTTCGCCCGAACCACCTGGTCCGCAGGTCTTCAGCCGGGCCATACGACGGGCGCCGTTCCCAACCCGATTCCAACCCCCGACTACTATCACAAAGTACTCGGGGGAGACGAGGCCGAAGCTGTGGCTCATGGACTATCGTCTAGCCTGCCAACTGGGTGGAACGGACGATGACAACCTCATCATCCGCAACCTCCCCCTGTTTCTCTCCGACACCGCTCGCGCCTGGTTGGAGCACCTGCCTCCGGGGCAGATCTCCAACTGGGACGACTTAGTCCAAGCCTTCGCCGGCAAATTCCAGGGCACATACATGCGCCCCGGGAATTCCTGGGACCTTTGAAGCTGCCGACAGCAGCCGAGAGAGTCTCTCCGGGACTATATCCGGCGATTCTCGAAGCAACGCACCGGGCTACCCAACGTCACCGACCCGGATGTCATTGGCGCGTTCCTCACCGGCACCACCTGCCGCGACCTGTATCTATCAAGTCGTGGATTCCACTGCTGGGTGCGAAACTGTGACGGAACCTTCCAAGTCATTAGGCCCAACTACGGTTGTCCTTGTCCAACAGACATCAGACAACCCCGTAGATGTTCCTGAATCACTTGATAAGTTCGGTATCTTTCCTTACCTTTCCAGGAACGTTTCACCCGTCTTGCAGACATTACAGAACATCGGAGATATCGAAATGCGGAAGTGATTACATAAACTTACATTTATTTAAAAAGTAAGATTAGGTTATTTATTATAGACCAAAACTATAAACGAGTGCAGAGTAGTATTATTACATAACCAAGGGAGGCAAAAACTCCTCCCATAAAAGTTTATACACAAAAGTTTTTATGGAGGACCATGTCCTCCCGCATCTTCATTCCTGATTCTCTTCATGAGGAACCACCTTGGTGCAAAAGCAACAGAAATCTGCTGCTCCCTCACCTAAAAACAACGAGGGGATAAACCCTGAGTATGGAATTACTCAGCAAGTCTTACCCGACTAAAGAAAAGACTCTCAAGGGTATGCTGGTCATAGGGAAGTCAAGGTAAGGCTTAACAAGAATCAAAGACTCTGTTTTGCGAAAAAGCTTACTATGAGTGAATCCTTAAAAATCCAGTTTTATTTTCAGGTTAAGTAAAGTTACCTGCATCTAGGGTTCTTTCTACCCTAGTTCAAACACTTGTCCTGCACTAGCCAGTTTCTCATCAATCCCTTCATCTTTAGTGGATTGCTACGTGTAAGTCAGTGACCAAGTCTTCATAACCGCGAAGGTACGGCGATCCAAATCGATTATACTCAGCTGAGGATCTCCGATCACACGACATATGTAGAACTTAACCCTTGCATATGTCAACCCGCCACCGGGGTTCTTAAGACCAGATCAGGTTCACGCAAACCAAGAGCACAGATACACCACCGTCCAGCCTCTTGCCACGGAGGGTACACGCTACTCTCGCCACCGCTCCATGCCCATTTCGTGTTATCTTATTCTGGCCTTAGTCTGCCTGAGGCAAGGCTTACCCATGATGAGGCATGTGACCAGTTAAAGGGTCCTCGGTCATCAAGCCTACATCGAGACGGTCCTTAATCGACGCAGACGGAGACACTACACCGAGACTCTCTTCTCGTGCAAGTCACCCGCCTGGTCTCAGCTTAATCATTTAAAACCCAAAGCTTGGTACCTGGCAGAGGTACATCTTTTTCGATGTTGAATCCATCAAGGCCCTGATGGATCCACCATCAAGTTTTATTTTCGGAAACATCCCACCCACTTTTGCCACATCAACTTTTGTAAAAACAAAACATTTTGTTTTTCTAAAGCAAGGCTAAG
Source organism: Zea luxurians (assembly GCA_029449295.1). Taxonomy (NCBI): domain Eukaryota; kingdom Viridiplantae; phylum Streptophyta; class Magnoliopsida; order Poales; family Poaceae; genus Zea; species Zea luxurians. The sequence continues at coordinate 83,182,547 of JAOPSE010000014.1, forward strand.
CATCAAAAATCTTTTGTAAAACGGGTGATCAAGGAAGGTAATCAAATTCAAGGAAGGTAATGCAGGAATTGTTTTGGCAATCAACTCCTATCACCTAATGCATCAAGCAAGTGAAAAAGATTTTAAAAACATCAAGGGAGGTGGCAAATGCACCGGGGCTTGCCTTCGTTAACAGGTGAGTCTGGCTCGGATCCACAGATATCAAAGTAGAAGCAGTTGCCTGCTTGAGAATCCGAGAGTGGTGGTGTCCTTTCTTCGGTGACTTCCACTTCTTCTTCGCGTTCTAACATAACCATATATATATATAAGAATGAGTGCCATGTGATGCTCATGAGAATGCAAAGATAATATAAACTTATTATCTAAGTCTTGAATATAACTTTCCTTCATGGAACTCCGAGAACTTAGGGTTTCCGGAGTCAGTAAAGGAGTTCATAGGGCAGGGGGTGGTTTTGGGTTCTAGTTATCAAACATGGTCCAAATCAATTCAAACTCTACCTAAGGCTTCTAAATATTATAAGGAACTCATATAAAAATTCTGAACATTTTTGGGATTACCATTTAACTTTTAAAAATCCAGAACTACTTCTTGAAACTCCTTAAAATGCCCTAAAATTCCCAATTTAAACTAAAAATCATGAAACTATTTTTATTAAATACTATGGAAAATAAGGAGCCTAGGAAAATTGGTTTCACAATTTTATCATTTTTCTACAATTTTCTAAAATTGTTTTGGCTCTGGAGAAAAAAGAAAAAGAAAACCAGTGAATAGTACTGGGCTGATTCCAGCCCAGTGGCCCAGTTCAGAGGGAGAAAGTGCCTGCGCGCGCCCGCGCCCTGGCGGTTTTGCAGAACGACCCCCGTGTTTCTGTCAAACAGCGACTGGGTTCAAACACTATTTGTATCAGTCACTGACACTTTGCAGAAATACCCTTGTACTTCTATTCCTTCTCTTAATGGCTCCCTGATCGCGGCGCTCTCGCCGTTCATCTCTGACGCGGCCCATACCGGCCATGACCGGCGACGATTGCTAATACTAACTATCGGGGAGGCTTTACCGACCTAAAATGGCCTCGGAACACCCACTAATTTAATTCAAGCACCCCAAGAACAGCCGGTCCACGTGCACGGCGGGAACCGAGCACGGGAGTACATGTTCTCGCCAAACCATGGTCGATCAGAGCAAACGGCCGCCACCGTGAGCTTCGCGAGTATGCAAGAACACTAGAACGACGCAAGGATTGGACAATGACTTACCAGAGTACGCTGGCCACGGGCGGGTTGTTTTGGGTGGCGCGACGGACTGAATTGGGGGAAAGTGGCAATTCAACGTCTCTAGATGAAATTAGGGGTGGGGATTGAGGCTATAGGATTGTAAGAGACTGGGCTTTCACCGTGCGCAATCGATTTGAGAGGAGGTGGAGAGGACAGTGTGAATTTCTGGTTGTATCTGAGCTCACTTGAAGATCAGCGAGCACCTCGCCGTGAACTCAACGACTATTTATAGCCGTGGCGGTCCGGCGATCACCCCCTGGCCACGGATAACATTGCTATGGCATGTCGACCACGTCGGTAGAATGTACAGTGAGGGAGAACTACGGCATGTGTGCCACCACGGCAAAACTTACCGGTCACGGTGGCCGCCGGTGAAGACTCCGGCTGGGCTCGGGAGGTGGCGCCACGTACGATTAATCCCTCTCCGGAGTTATCCGTTTCACGCCGAACACGAATCGGGACGCGCGCGACATGAATCACGGCGGGGAGGTCGTCGGCGGTGAGGACAGCCGTGCTGGCGGTCTGATCCCCCAAATGTTACTGTACCATGGCGAGTACTCTATCAGACAACCTGATAGAGCAAGTTCAGAGCAGTATTTCTCCAAATTTTCCATTGCAACTTTGTCAAAACTCTGTACCAAAGTTGTAGAGTTACAAACCAGCTACAATTCAACTATAGGACTTGAACACATTTGAGTACTAAATCAAGGTTGAATTCGAGCTCAAAGTTGGCTCCATTACACTGAAACTCTGAATTTCAGACTGAATCAGCGTGACAACCAATCTTTGAGCTGGATTATCTCCAATATTTTCTTAACAACTCTGCTCCCACTCTTAAGCAAAGTTGTTCTCCTATAATTAGGCTACAATTTTGATGTGGTGACCTAATATGAATTCTCACTATTTTGAAAGTTACACAGCCCCAAAGTTGGGCCTATAACCCTGATTTTAGACTTAGCATAGGAATCAACATTGGGGTCCTTTTTGCAAAAGAGTCCAAAACTTAGGGTTTGGCTTTCAAGTCCACATATTTGTGAACCAAATGACTTAAAATATTTATTTGACTTGGTTTTTGCACTTTAGCCCAAAAGTGGACTAATTTTGCACATAGGTCCCTAGGGTTTGGTTTTAGGGTTTTCTAGGGTTCTAATTAGGGTTTTTAGTATCCCAAGGGTATAAATGTGATTCAACTTTGTTTTTGGGGATATTTTATGACTCTTTCCCAAAATCCTTTAGGTTTTTCTCATTTGGGGGTAAGTTTTGCCCCAATAATCCCTAATCAGGGTCAAGTTCCTTAACCAGGGGTCTATTTGCAAAATACTAAACAATACAACTTGTTTGAAATTTTTACCTAGTAAATGCACTCTAGGTGTGTCAAGCATATGCAATGCCAATGTTTATGATGTCATGCTCAAGTTTTAGTTACAGTAACACCAGAGGTGTTACATCCTTTCCCCCATAAAAGAATCTCGTCCCGAGATTAAAAGTCCTAGGGTGAGTAATGGAAAAGGAAATGTGTCACATTTTTATTTCCTTATTTCTGGTACAAGGCAGGGGTGGTGTGGGGGTTTACTCCTTTATAACTAAATGTATTTTACAGATTACATGAGGCTAGAAAGCCTGGGAAATTCTTATTCAAAAAGTCTTGCGTTTCCCACGTAGCCTCTTCTTCAGAATGTTGGTTCCACTGTATCTTATAGAACTTGAGAGTTTTTCTCCGGGTAACCCGGTCCTTTTGATCCAAGACTCGAATAGGGTGCTCAGAATATGTCAAGTCTGGTTCAAGGACAACATCTGTCACTTCAATGGTTCGATCAGGAATCCGGAGACACTTCTTCAATTGAGACACGTGGAACACATTATGTATAGCAGACAGGGTCTCGGGGAGTTGAAGTCGATATGCTACTGGCCCATATCTTTCTAATATCAGGAATGGACCAATATACCTGGGTGCAAGCTTCCCTTTAACCCCGAAACGGGATACCCCCTTCATTGGTGAAACCTTCAGGTAGACATAGTCTCCTTCGAGAAAATACAAGGGCATTCGCCGTTTGTCTGCATAACTCTTCTGACGAGCTTGGGCTTTCTTCATATTATGAATTACTTTCTGAACTTTTTCTTCGGTCTCTTTTACCATATCAGGCCTAAAGAAATACCTTTCACCAGGTTCAGACCAATTTAGCGGAGTACGACATCGTCGTCCATATAAAGCTTCAAAAGGTGCCATCTTGATACTTTCTTGATAGCTATTATTATATGAAAACTCCGCTAAGGGCAAGCATTCATCCCATTTTTGTGAGAAATCCAGGACACATGCCCGCAGCATATCTTCGAGTATTTGATTAATCCTTTCAGTCTGTCCACTGGTTTGGGGATGATATGCCGAACTGTGGAGCAGCTTAGTACCCAGGGACTTATGAAGTTCCTCCCAGAATTTGGATACAAATTGGGATCCACGATCCGACACTATGGTCTTTGGAATACCATGCAAGCTGAGAATGCGAGCAATGTATAACTCTGCATAGGTAAGAACTGGGTAATATGTCTTGACTGGCAGAAAGTGAGCAATCTTTGTGAGCCGATCAACAATAACCCAGATAGAATCATACCCCTTGGCAGTCCTGGGCAATCCCACAATGAAGTCCATACTTATGTCTTCCCATTTCCATGTTGGGATTGGCAAAGATTGTAATGGACCAGCAGTTTTCAAGTGTATGGCCTTGACACGTCTACAGGTGTCACATCTGGCCACATAGCGTGCAATCTCGATCTTCATTTTTGTCCACCAATAATGTTGTTTCAAATCTTGATACATCTTAGTGCTTCCGGGATGAATAGAATAGCGACTAAGATGTGCTTCATCAAGAATTTGTTGGCGGATCTCTTCATTCTTCGGCACCACTATACGGTTATTAAACCATACAGTGCCTTGCTCATCTTCTTTGAAACATTTAGCTGTTCCAGCCTTTATCTTTTCTCGAATATGCTTCATACCCTCATTATCTTTTTGAGCATCAATTATCTTTTGCAAGAGAACTGACTCCAGCTTTAGCTGACTTAGGGTTCCTTGTTGGACCATCCCCAGGTTTAGCTTTTCCATCTCTTGACATAAAGTATTGTCAGAGTTCTTCATCAGAAGACAGTGGCAGGAAACCTTACGGCTAAGTGCATCTGCCACAACATTGGCTTTGCCTGGGTGATAATGAATTTCCAATTCATAGTCCTTAATAAGCTCAAGCCATCACCTTTGTCTCATATTCAATTCTGACTGGGTGAAGATATACTTCAAGCTTTTATGGTCTGTGTAAATGTGACAGACATTTCCCAGTAGATAATGACGCCAGATTTTCAGGGCATGAACCACAGCAGCTAGCTCCAGATCATGAGTTGGGTAATGTTCCTCATGTCGGCGCAACTGCCTTGAAGCATATGCAATCACTCGGCCTTCTTGCATCAACACACAGCCGAGTCCACTGCCTGACGCATCACAATATACATCAAAAGGCTTGGTGATGTCCGGTTGAGCCAATACCGGAGCAGTGGTTAATAATGTCTTCAATTGCTCAAAGGCTTCTTCACACTTGGAAGACCAATTAAATTTACAATCATTTTTCAATAAACTTGTGATTGGTTTCACAAGCTTAGAAAAATCGGGTATGAATCTGCGATAATACCCAGCTAGTCCAAGAAAACTCCGGACTTGATGAACAGTGGTCGGGGGTTTCCACTCCAGAATATCCTTGACCTTGCTAGGATCTACCGCAATTCCCCTGGCAGATAGGATATGTCCTAGAAACTGAATTTCCTCCAGCCAAAACGCGCATTTGCTGAACTTGGCATACATCTGATGTTCTCTTAGGCGTGTCAATACAATCCGCAAATGTTGAGCATGCTCCTCTTCATTTTTGGAATATATCAAGATATCGTCGATGAAGACCACCACGAACTTGTCCAACTCGGGCATAAAGACCGAGTTCATCAAATAAGTGAAATGGGCAGGAGCATTTGTCAATCCGAAAGACATTACCAGATATTCAAATAACCCATATCGCGTAGTGAACGCGGTCTTTGGTATGTCCTTGGGCCGAATACAGATTTGATGATAGCCCGACCTGAGATCAATTTTTGAAAATACCCTCGCCCCGGTCAGTTGATCAAATAAGATATCAATCCTCGGAAGAGGGTACTTGTTCTTGACAGTGACCTCATTCAGGGGCCGATAATCCACGCACATCCATAAGGTTTGATCCTTCTTTTTGACGAATATGGCTGGACAACCCCAAGGTGACGAGCTTGGCCGGATAAATCCTTTATTTAGTAGATCTTGTAATTGAATCTTCAATTCCACCAACTCATTTGGAGGCATACGGTACGATCTTCGAGAAATTGGAGCCGTACCGGGCTTTAGCTCAATTACAAATTCTACATCCCGTTCAGGCGGCAATCCCGGCAAATCTTCGGGAAAGACATCGGGAAACTCACACACTACCGGAATATCCTTGATTTCCGGTACTATGGCTTCGTATACTCTGCCAGTAACTTGGGTTGGAATGGGGATAGGTATAAGAATTTCTTCTTGATTATAACTCAACCTGATAATTCTTTGAACAGTGTTGAGGATTGCTTTATACTTGGCCAACCAATTCATACCCAGAATAACATCTATATCCTGGCCTTTCAGAACTATCATATTAGTAAGAAAATCCCGTCCGGCCAAGGTTATGGGCACTTGATAGGCCACTTCTCTAGTAAAAATCTGTCCCCCAGGTGAGTGAATTTTAAATGCTTCTTTTGATTCATGACATGAAATGTGATGTTGCTCCACAAATTTCTTGCTAATGAAGGTATGCGAAGCACCAGAATCAAAGAGAATGATTGCAGGATGATTGGCCACGAGGAACGTACCCATCATTACCGGCTCCCCGTCCGGTGTAGTAGCCACTTGCGTATAGTATATCCGTCCCGTCCTCTTGGTATTCTTGCCCGAAGTACTTCCCTTGCCTGGAGCTGAATTCCTCAATCCTTGCTGATTATTAGCCTGATTCTGCTTTGGATAGGGGCAATCTTTGATAAAATGCCCATACTTGCCACAGTTAAAACACCCAGTTGAAGAACTTGGCAGAGCAGGGAATCGAGTGCCTGGGGCACACGGCTGACTTGGGGCAGTAGGAGCTTTGTTGGGACGAATAATTATGGGCTGCTTAAAAGGGAAGGATGGTGCACTTGAACGGTTCTGGTTAGAAGCCGGAGAATAAACCGTTGCCTCTTCACCGGGCCCTGACTAGGCCTATCACCTCCAGATCCCTTAGATTTTCCGGCTCCTGCATATTTTGCTTCCACAGCCAAAGCTGTACTGACAGCTTTCCCATAAGTGAGATCTATGCAGGTTGCCATTTTTCTTTGCAGTCGATCATTTAAACCCCTCATGAAGCAATTCTTCTTTTTCAGGTATGTATTTACTTGATCGATTGCATACTGCGACAGGTGGTTAAACTTGTTGAGATATTGATTGACGGTATCTCCACCTTGTCTAAGCTTCATAAATTCTTCTTGTTTCATATGTAGAACACCCTCCGGAATATAATGCTCACGGAAGGCCACCTTGAATTCCTCCTAGGTTATTTGATGATTGGCCGGTTGCACGGCCATGAAATTCCCCCACCAAGTGCTGGCAGGGCCACGTAGTTGTTGGGCTGCAAACAACGACTTCTGGGTTTCTGAACAGCGCAGAAGTCCAAATTTTTGTTCAATGACCCGTATCCATTCGTCGGCTTCCAACGGGTCTTCAGCCTTCACAAACAGGGGTGGACGAGTCTCTGAGAAGTCTAGATAAGAAGTTTCGCGGGGGCCCTGTTGATAACCCCGCCCGCCTTGTTGTTGAAACTGCTGACCCGCCATTTCTCTCAAGAAGCGGGTGTTATCTACGGTTGCATTTACCAAGGCGGCAATCGCCTCGGCCAGAGTGGGAGGAACAGGAGGCAGATTTGGTGTAGATTCCCTCCCACTAGAGGGTCCTGCTGCATCCTGGGATCGAGTTTTGGACGGCATCTGTGGCAACAATTATTTGAAAGAAAAACAAATATTATATGCCAGAGACAAAACCTTCCAAATTACATTACCAAAAAGAGTAATGTACAGACTCGATTTTACAACAGGATACATTACTCAACATACAATACACTATCTATTGTACAATAGTACAATCTACAATACTCTACTTTTATTTTTTTATTACTACACTAATACTTCTGGTTACTCCTGGCAGCCTCGTCGTCAGGTGTGGGAGACCATTCATCGACCAGCCTCATAGAAGGAGGGGGTTGAAAAAGGTCTAGCTCACCACCAAGCGCTTGTCCCATCACGTGGGAGGGTCCAGCTTCCGACTCAGCAGGATGTATGGGCTCACTGGGATGCAGTTGCGAATACAATACATGCACTTCCTCATGTAATGTATTGCAGTATGTCTGCAAGTCTTCGACAGCCAAGTTGAGCTCAGTTATATGGGCCTGAGCCCTTGCCTCCTTGGCCCATGCCAATGAACGAGATTGAACGACCCAATCGAGTGCCAAATCCCGATCTGCCAGCTGGTCTTGTAGATGGCGAACGTCTCTTCGTAACTCATTTATACGGTCACCATCTCCAATCCATATAGCTGTCCTGCGGCGGAGTTCCGCTTGGAGCCTCCTTACTTCTGCTTCCAGATCCCCTATAGGATCATTGCTTCTGCTACTACTATCTACATCTCGCGGAGCAAGTTGATGTCGAGGTACTCCAATGGGTCCAGTCGACTTACGCGCAGTTTTTCTTGTGCGCGGCGGCATTTTTCTAAGGGGGAAATTTATTAGTACAATTCTTAGCATGATGCATGAATAATTACAGAATCAATCTTGATTCAACCTTCTATACATTGCACTCTTCCTACCTGGTCTTTATAGATTCTTCAGATATAAGGGATAAGAAAGGAAGAAAAAGGTAAGTCTTTCTTTTGAAATTCTTTTGAATATGCCTTATAATATCTGCAAAGAAGGGCTTCGCTCCGATACCAGATGTGACGGAACCTTCCAAGTCATTAGGCCCAACTACAGTTGTCCTTGTCCAACAGACATCAGACAACCCCGTAGATGTTCCTGAATCACTTGATAAGTTCGGTATCTTTCCTTACCTTTCCAGGAACGTTTCACCCGTCTTGCAGACATTACAGAACATCGGAGATATCGAAATGCGGAAGTGATTACATAAACTTACATTTATTTAAAAAGTAAGATTAGGTTATTTATTACAGACCAAAACTATAAACGAGTGCAGAGTAGTATTATTACATAACCAAGGGAGGCAAAAACTCCTCCCATAAAAGTTTATACACAAAAGTTTTTATGGAGGACCATGTCCTCCCGCATCTTCATTCCTGATTCTCTTCATGAGGAACCACCTTGGTGCAAAAGCAACAGAAATCTGCTGCTCCCTCACCTAAAAACAACGAGGGGATAAACCCTGAGTATGGAATTACTCAGCAAGTCTTACCCGACTAAAGAAAAGACTCTCAAGGGTATGCTGGTCATAGGGAAGTCAAGGTAAGGCTTAACAAGAATCAAAGACTCTGTTTTGCGGAAAAGCTTACTATGAGTGGATCCTTAAAAATCCAGTTTTATTTTCAGGTTAAGTAAAGTTACCTGCATCTAGGGTTCTTTCTACCCTAGTTCAAACACTTGTCCTGCACTAGCCAGTTTCTCATCAATCCCTTCATCTTTAGTGGATTGCTACGTGTAAGTCAGTGACCAAGTCTTCATAACCGCGAAGGTACGGCGATCCGAATCGATTATACTCAGCTAAGGATCTCCGATCACACGACATATGTAGCACTTAACCCTTGCATATGTCAACCCGCCACCGGGGTTCTTAAGACCAGATCAGGTTCACGCAAACCGAGAGCACAGATACACCACCGTCCAGCCTCTTACCACGGAGGGTACACGCTACTCTCGCCACCGCTCCACGCCCATTTCGTGTTATCTTATTCTGGCCTTAGTCTGCCCGAGGCAAGGCTTACCCATGACGAGGCATGTGACCAGTTAAAGGGTCCTCGGTCATCAAGCCTACATCGAGACGGTCCTTAATCGACGCAGACGGAGACACTACACCGAGACTCTCTTCTCGTGCAAGTCACCCGCCCGGTCTCAGCTTAATCATTTAAAACCCAAAGCTTGGTACCTGGCAGAGGTACATCTTTTTCGATGTTGAATCCATCAAGGCCCTGATGGATCCACCATCAAGTTTTATTTTCGGAAACATCCCACCCACTTTTGCCACATCAACTTTTGTAAAAACAAAACATTTTGTTTTTCTAAAGCAAGGCTAAGCATCAAAAATCTTTTGTAAAACGGGTGATCAAGGAAGGTAATCAAATTCAAGGAAGGTAATGCAGGAATTGTTTTGGCAATCAACTCCTATCACCTAATGCATCAAGCAAGTGAAAAAGATTTTAAAAACATCAAGGGAGGTGGCAAATGCACCGGGGCTTGCCTTCGTTAACAGGTGAGTCTGGCTCGGATCCACAGATATCAAAGTAGAAGCAGTTGCCTGCTTGAGAATCCGAGAGTGGTGGTGTCCTTTCTTCGGTGACTTCCACTTCTTCTTCGCGTTCTAACATAACCATATATATATATATATAAGAATGAGTGCCATGTGATGCTCATGAGAATGCAAAGATAATATAAACTTATTATCTAAGTCTTGAATACAACTTTCCTTCACGGAACTCCGAGAACTTAGGGTTTCCGGAGTCAGTAAAGGAGTTCATAGGGCAGGGGGGTGGTTTTGGGTTCTAGTTATCAAACATGGTCCAAATCAATTCAAACTCTACCTAAGGCTTCTAAATATTATAAGGAACTCATATAAAAATTCTGAACATTTTTGGGATTACCATTTAACTTTTAAAAATCCAGAACTACTTCTTGAAACTCCTTAAAATGCCCTAAAATTCCCAATTTAAACTAAAAATCATGAAACTATTTTTATTAAATACTATGGAAAATAAGGAGCCTAGGAAAATTGGTTTCACAATTTTATCATTTTTCTACAATTTTCTAAAATTGTTTTGGCTCTGGAGAAAAAAGAAAAAGAAAACCAGTGAATAGTACTGGGCTGATTCCAGCCCAGTGGCCCAGTTCAGAGGGAGAAAGCGCCTGCGCGCGCCTGCGCCCTGGCGGTTTTGCAGAACGACCCCCGCGTTTCTGTCAAACAGCGACTGGGTTCAAACACTATTTGTATCAGTCACTGACACTTTACAGAAATACCCTTGTACTTCTATTCCTTCTCCTAATGGCTCCCTGATCGCGGCGCTCTCGCCATTCATCTCTGACGCGGCCCATACCGGCCATGACCGGCGACAATTGCTAATACTAACTATCGGGGAGGCTTTACCGACCTAAAACGGCCTCGGAACACCCACTAATTTAATTCAAGCACCCCAAGAACAGCCGGTCCACGTGCACGGCGGGAACCGAGCATGGGAGTACATGTTCTCGCTAAACCACGGTCGATCAGAGCAAACGGCCGCCACCGTGAGCTTCGCGAGTATGCAAGAACACTAGAACGACGCAAGGATTGGACAATGACTTACCAGAGTACGCTGGCCACGGGCGGGTTGTTTTGGGTGGCGCGACGGACTGAATTGGGGGAAAGTGGCAATTCAACGTCTCTGGATGAAATTAGGGGTGGGGATTGAGGCTATAGGATCGTAAGAGACTGGGCTTTCACCATGCGCAATCGATTTGAGAGGAGGTGGAGAGGACAGTGTGAATTTCTGGTTGTATCTGAGCTCACTTGAAGATCAGCGAGCACCTCGCCGTGAACTCAACGACTATTTATAGCCGTGGCGGTTCGGCGATCACCCCCTGGCCACGGATAACATTGCTATGGCATGTCGACCACGCCGGTAGAATGTACAGTGAGGGAGAACTACGGCATGTGTGCCACCGCGGCAAAACTTACCGGTCACGGTGGCCGCCGGTGAAGACTCCGGCTGGGCTCGGGAGGTGGCGCCACGTACGATTAATCCCTCTCCGGAGTTATCCGTTTCACGCCGAACACGAATCGGGACGCGCGCGACACGAATCACGGCGGGGAGGTCATCGGCGGTGAGGACAGCCGCGCTGGCGGTCTGATCCCCCAAATGTTACTGTACCATGGCGAGTACTCCATCAGACAACCTGACAGAGCAAGTTCAGAGCAGTATTTCTCCAAATTTTTCATTGCAACTTTGTCAAAACTCTGTACCAAAGTTGTAGAGTTACAAACCAGCTACAATTCAACTATAGGACTTGAACACATTTGAGTACTAAATCAAGGTTGAATTCGGGCTCAAAGTTGGCTCCATTACACTGAAACTCTGAATTTCAGACTGAATCAGCGTGACAACCAATCTTTGAGCTGGATTATCTCCAATATTTTCTTAACAACTCTGCTCCCACTCTTAAGCAAAGTTGTTCTCCTATAATTAGGCTACAATTTTGATGTGGTGACCTAATATGAATTCTCACTATTTTGAAAGTTACACAGCCCCAAAGTTGGGCCTATAACCCTGATTTTAGACTTAGCATAGGAATCAACATTGGGGTCCTTTTTGCAAAAGAGTCCAAAACTTAGGGTTTGGCTTTCAAGTCCACATATTTGTGAACCAAATGACTTAAAATACTTATTTGACTTCGTTTTTGCACTTTAGCCCAAAAGTGGACTAATTTTGCACATAGGTCCCTAGGGTTTGGTTTTAGGGTTTTCCAGGGTTCTAATTAGGGTTTTTAGTATCCCAAGGGTATAAATGTGATTCAACTTTGTTTTTGGGGATATTTTATGACTCTTTCCCAAAAGCCTTTAGGTTTTTCTCATTTGGGGGTAAGTTTTGCCCCAATAATCCCTAATCAGGGTCAAGTTCCTTAACCAGGGGTCTATTTGCAAAATACTAAACAATACAACTTGTTTGAAATTTTTACCTAGTAAATGCACTCTAGGTGTGTCAAGCATATGCAATGCCAATGTTTATGATGTCATGCTCAAGTTTTAGTTACAGTAACACCAGAGGTGTTACAGAAACCCCGTCTCTTGGCAGACTTTGTGGCTGAATGGGTCGACACCCAGCTTCCAGAGGCTCCGATCCAACCAGGACTCTGGACCGTGTTTTTTGACGGGTCGCTGATGAGAACAGGAGCGGGCGCGGGCCTGCTCTTTATCTCGCCCCTCGGGAAGCACATACGCTATGTGCTACGCCTCCATTTCCCGGCGTCCAACAATGTGGTCGAATACGAGGCTCTGGTCAACGGGTTGCGGATCGCCATCGAGCTAGGGGTCCGACGCCTCGACGCTCGCGGTGACTTGCAGCTCGTCATCGACCAAGTCATGAAGAACTCCCACTGCCACGACCCGAAGATGGAGGCCTATTGCGATGAGGTTCGGCGCCTGGAAGACAAGTTCTACGGGCTCGAGCTCAACCACGTCGCCCGACGATACAACGAGACTGCAGACGAGCTGGCTAAGATAGCCTCGGGACGAACAACGGTTCCCCCGGACGTCTTCTCCCGAGACCTACATCAACCCTCATTCAAGACTAACGACTCGCCCGAGCCCGAGAAGGCCTCGGTCCAGCCCGAGGCACCCTCGGCCGAGCCCGAGGCGCCCTCGGCTCCACCCGAAGCACCCTCGACCCTCGAGGGTGAGGCACTGCACGTCGAGGAGGAGCGGAGCGGGGTCGCGCCTAATCAAAAGTGGCAGACCTCGTACCTGCAATATCTCCACCGAGGAGAGCTACCACCTGACCAAGTCGAAGCTCGGCGATTGGCACGGCGTGCCAAGTCGTTCGTCCTACTGGGGGACGGGAAGGAGCTCTACCACCGCAGCCCCTCAGGCATCCTCCAGTGATGCATCTCCATCACCGAAGGTCAGGAGTTACTACAAGAAATACACTCGAGGGCTTGCGGTCATCACGCAGCGCCTCGAGCCCTCGTCGGAAAAGCTTTCCGACAAGGTTTCTACTGGCCGACCGCGGTGGCCGACGCCACTAGGATTGTCCGCACCTGCCAAGGGTGCCAATTCTACGCAAGGCAGACCCACCTGCCCGCTCAGGCTCTGCAGACGATGCCCATCACCTGGCCTTTTGCTGTGTGGGGTCTGGACCTCGTCGGCCCCTTGCAGAAGGCACCCGGGGGCTACATGCACCTGCTGGTCGCCATCGACAAATTCTCCAAGTGGATCGAGGTCCGACCCCTAAACAGCATCAGGTCCGAGCAGGCGGTAGCGTTCTTCACCAACATCATCCATCGTTTCGGGGTCCCGAACTCCATCATCACCGACAACGGCACCCAGTTCACCGGCAGAAAGTTCCTGGACTTCTGCGAGGATCACCACATCCGGGTGGACTGGGCTGCCGTGGCTCATCCCATGACGAATGGGCAAGTAGAGCGTGGCAACGGCATGATTTTACAAGGACTCAAGCCTCGGATCTACAACAACCTCAACAAGTTCGGCAAGCGATGGATAAAGGAACTCCCCTCGGTGGTCTGGAGCCTGAGGACAACATCGAGCCGAGCCACGGGCTTCACGCCGTTCTTTCTAGTCTATGGGGCCGATGCCATCTTGCCCACAGACTTAGAATACGGTTCCCCGAGGACGAGGGCCTACGCCGACCAAAGCAACCAAGCTAGTCGAGAAGACTCGCTGGACCAGCTGGAAGAGGCTCGGGACAGGGCCTTACTACACTCGGCACGGTACCAGCAGTCCCTGCGACACTATCACGCCCGAGGGGTCCGGTCCCGAGACCTCCAGGTGGGCGGTCTGGTGCTTCGGTTGTGACAAGACGCCCGAGGGTGACACAAGCCCAAGCCTCTCTGGGAAGAGCCGTTCGTCATCGCCAAGGTTCTGACGCCCTAGATGTACAAGCTGGCCAACAGTCGAGGCGAGGTCTACAGCAACGCTTGGAACATCCGACAGCTACGTCGTTTCTACCCTTAAGATGCTTTCAAGTTGTTTGCACACCTCGTTTACGCACAAAGTCTAATCGTCAAGGAAGGGTCAGCCTTGCCTCAGCAAAGCCCGACCCTCACTCGGGGGCTAGAAGGGGGGAACCCCCTCTGCGTCAAAACCTTCCTCGAAAAAAGTCTTCCATCGAAACGACTTTCGTGTCTCCCGGCTATATCAGTAACAAGACCCCAAGAAACGAATAAGAGTGCATGTAAGTGGCAAGGCCGACCGAGCCGAGGAACTCCTACGCCTCTGGGATACGAATACCTCACTCGTCGCCTACCGCGAAAAATAACTCTTACTTGGGTAAGAAATCTTGTTACTGACGAACGAGCCCGGATACGCAAAACAAAAGGGAAAAGACGCAGCTTCATATCACGATGATAAAAGTGTCCAGGCCTCAGCGGCCGCGAAAGGCACACACGTGTCCAAAATAAACTGCTCTGGCAGAATCAAGCATCGCCCAAGGGAGGGGCGGCACCCTTGGCGTCATCCCCAACTTCAGCGCTGTCTCCACCCTCGGCGAGACCTGCCTCGGCCTTGAACGACAGCGCAGGCGGAAGGATCTCCACCTCGAAGATGGACGCCAGCACCGCGCCCGGGCCCGCGGCGGCCGCATCGAGCCTCTGGACTTCGGCCAGGGCAGCCTCGTCTTCATCGGGAAGGCAGTACCCCTCGCTGACCCGCTCCAGATCCACGGGATGCGAGCACGGCGAAGGCCCGCCTAACGCCGTGATGCAGCGCCTCGCAGAGTCGGGCGCGCGCGCGGTCGCCCAAGGCCTGCAGGCGACTCTGAGGGGAACTCCCCGAGGGAACATCGTCGAGGCCTAAGGTCTGAACGAAGGCCAGGATAGCCTCGGACATGGCCGCACTGTCGGCCTCCTTCTGGGCAAGCGCCTTGGTGGACTCACCGAGGGCAGACTCGAGCTCTGAAAACAGCCGAAACAGAAGACTTCAAACACTGGTTAAGGAACGAAGCTGGGTCAAAATCTTAAAACATCCAAGACGTGCCTTTGGCTTGGGCACGCTGCTCCGAGGATGCGGCTCGGGCCACGGCTAGGTCTGCTGCGAGGGTTCCGGCCCGAGCAGACGCCTCGGCCAACTGGACACCGAGAGCCTCAGCCCGGCTTTCGGCCTGGTCCCACTCACCGATGACCTGGCCAAGCTCCAGCTGCTGCCGCTGCGCCTCCGCGCGCGCCGCCGCTGCCTCTGCTCCCAGATCGGCGCAGAGCAACCGAAGGTCCGTCGCGTCGGCGCTCCGTTGGGAGAGGCGTTCGGTAGCCCCGGCGAGTGTGGCCCTCAGGGACCGTAGCGAACCCCAAACATTGGCCTCTCGGCGGATGAATAACGACTTGGCGGTGCTCAGATCTGTCAGATCCTGAAGGAGGGAAGCGAGGCGTCACAAAGGATGCCTTGATCATGTGAAAGGTATGCTCAAGCTTATTACCTGAAGGATCTTGGGAACGTCCCTGCGAAGGACCTCCAAAGTCGACCGAAGCGACCCCACCGTCGCCTCGGCACACTCACGAAGCCCGACCCAAGATTGCTCCTCTCGCTCGTCATCAAGAACGAAGAGGGGATCCGAAGCCCCACCGGTCCAGAACCGGAGCGACCCACGCCGCTCGTCGGCACTACGCCACGTGGGGACGAGGTCGCCGCTCCCTAGGACGGGTCGCGGTTCCGCGCCCCCCTCCTTCGAAGCATCAGGTAGCGACGCCTCGGCCATCTCCGCATCGACGGCGGCGAATGGTTCCACGGCCAGAACGGCAACCGCCTCGGCGGAAGCCGGTGCCAGCGTCGGCAACGCATCTGGAGGGCTCAGGGCCGCGGCTGCGCCAGCAGTCTCCCTCAGCATGGCGGTCGCCTCAACGGAGGGGTCAACCTCGATGGCTTGCCCCACGGCAGCTTGTGCCGCCTGTGCCCCCCGCTCGGAGGCACCTTGTGCGGAGGCTAGCCAGCTGGCGAGGCCCGATACGGCATCGGCTGCAGAGGCCGGCGCCGTCTTATGAGCCTTCCGCGGGGCCAGACTGGTCGAACCGTGCCTCCGTTTGCTGGGAAGAAAGGGAAGAGCGAGATCAGGACACGCAAAGAAGGAACCGGAACAAAGGTATTCCCCAATACTTACCCGCTCCGGGTCACGACCAATCGTGCCTGTGGGGAGGCCCCTCGAGCCTTGGTCCCCGCAGGCACCGCCGAGGTTTGCCCCGCTGCCGGCTTTGGCACCCTCCCTGCCTCGGGCGCCCGGGGCGCCAAAGGGACGATCCGCCCAAGCACAGACACAACGACCTGAGGGTCAGCCTTCTGTGCTACCAGCATGGGCAACGGCTCTTCAGGGACAGGCGGGTCAGCCTGGCTCCCCGGGGTCACCTCGACCACCTCGACCACGGGGTCAAGGGCCCCCTTGGCCTGCCCCCGTTCTTCGGACCGAGACCCCGACGTCCCGGCCCTGGATACCGATGGCGCCAGCCCGCTCGAGGGCTGGCTCGGCGACCCCTGGCCCAGCCTCAGATCTGGGCTGAGGCCAAGGCGGGCGGCCATGCCGTCGTCTTCATCGTCATCGTCGTCATCATCATCAGGCGTCTCCGGCGACGGCTCCCTCGGGAGCCCGTCCCTCTCCTGCCGTCGACGACGCTTCTCCAAGGCTTCCCGAGCCCGCATCCGCTCGTGGGCCCGAGCCTTCTCCGCGTCCTTCTTCTCTTTCTTCCTCTCCGCAGCAACCCTCCGCGTGGCTCGGTCCACCGCGTCCTCCGGGACCGGTGGCAGGGAAGGCTTGTGAGACCCCAGCTCCTGGAGATAAATGAAAAGTCTCGGCCAAGAGGACCAGGTGCGATCCGACACGAGAAAGAAGGAGGAGCGGACACTCACCAGGGACATGCACCCGCGATCGGGACGCATCGGAAGCTGGGTGAGGGCGCCGGCGTCAGGCTTCCCTAATGCGCCGGCCACCCGCCTATGGAGGTCATCGGCGGGGAGGGGGATCGAGGACATCTGCGAACCCTCCAAGCCGACCCTCGGCGTCATGTCCGAAAGTAGCAGCCGTCGCTCTGTTAAGGGGAGCACCCTCCGGCGATGGATGGCGGCAACCACCCCCGCGGCGGTGAGCCCTCCTTCTCGCAGCTCCTCCAGGGCCTTCAAAAGGGGCTGGAGATTCTTCTGCCTCTCGCGTGGGGCCCTGTAGCGCCAGTTATCGCCGGCGGCGGTCACCACTCGTTGGGAAAACGACGGGAGCCTCCCGTCGTCGTTCCGGAGATAAAACCACCAGCGCTGCCACCCTTTGTTCGAAGACGCGAGGACAGCGGGGATGTACTGCAGCGCCCGCGCCTGCCTCAACTGGAGGATGCAGCCACCGGCCCGCACCGCCATGCGGACTTTTCTTTCCCCCATCGACGAGGCAAAAAGCTCCGCGGAGAAGAGATGGGTCCACAGGTCCCAGTGGGGGGCGATCCCCAGATACCCTTCGCAAACCGCCGCGAAGATGGCTGCTTGCGAGATGGAGTTGGGACTGAGATTGTGCAGCTCCACCCCGTAGGCGTGCAGAATCGCCCGCATAAAACGGCTCGCTGGCACTCCAAACCCCCGCTCGTGGAAGGAGACGAAGCTCAGCACGTACCCCGGCGGTGGGGACGGGGCGGCCTCGCTCGGAGGGGCCAGCCACTCCGGCTACGAGTCACCGGAGAGAGGGCGAAGCAGACCATCAGCAACAAAGACCTCCAGATCATCCGCCGTGATGGTGGAGAAAGGCCACGGGTCACGCGGCGAAACAACGGTCACCCGGTCGGCCATCACCAAGCAGAGGAGGTGGCGGCGGAGAGGGCGAGGTGCGCGGTTTCCTTTCTCTAGCTATTCCTTCAGGTTGCGAAAACCTAAGTGGGAAGCGAGCAGCAGAGTAAAGAACCGTCACCGGTCCCTCTCCCGAATATATAAAGGACCAGGCGAGACCCGGTCAACGTTCCGCCTGGACCAGCCGCAGGATTCAAAAACACGAAGCAAGACAGCCGTTCCTCGAATGGCTCGTGCACGCGCAACAGCCGCCCCGCGAAACACGCGCCCCGTCGCATTAACTCTGCGGCAGGGCAGGCGGCGCCTCTGGCAAGAGAAGCGAGCGATGCTTCGCCTTCGCCACAATGATCGCGTCGAAAAAGGTACGCCACGTCGTTCGATTTCGTATCCTTTTCCTTTTTTCCTCTTTCTCTCTCTTGCAACAGGGACCGGGAAAGGGGGATACCCCGAAAAGGATCCTTCTCCGTGAAGGAACTAGGCTCCGAGCCTCCCTACTGATCAGAGGTTCGAAGGCTGGCCCCTCGGAAGGGTTCAACAGCCGCCTCAGGTCGCGTGGGCTCTACACCCACTACTGGTCAGAGGTTCGAAGGCCGGCCCCTCGGAAGGGTTCAATGACCGCCTCAGGCTACTCGGGCTCCGCGCCCACTACTGATCAGGGGTTCAAAGGCTGGCCTCCGAAGGGTTCACAGCCGCCTCAGACACAGAGTGAGGGATGACCATGGGTACGTTCGATACATAACCAAGGCTCGGGCTGCACTCCCGAGGTACCCTAGGACATTTCCGAGACCAGTGGGAACGATCTTGTAACGGAATCCCATCAGAGGGAGGCATCGAGCCCTCGGACCCCGTCGCCAGGGGACCGGGTCCGGCAAATCACATGCAGGTACTTTTGGGCACGCCTCCGGGCCACAGCCGACCCCTAACGAATGGGGCACGGGCATCCACTCGGATCACCCATTCGTAGCTCGCTGGAGACACCATGTTCGACGCCCACCGAGGGCAACATGGCGCTTCCCCCCCCCCCTCCTCCTTGCGGAAAGGCGACGCAGGGGCGTATGTAAAAAAGTCGAGTCTGTCCTTGATCGTCCTCTCGCTCTGTGCGGAGGCTCGGGGGCTGCTCTCGCAAACTCGGCTCCGGCCAAACCGTTGATAGCGTCAACATACCAGCCCGAGAGCTTGGGACTCGACGGTGCACCCGGGTTACGGCCCGTTCGCATGAGGGGACAACCAGACCAGTCGGAGCATCACGAAACGCATTAAGACCTCGAAGGAGTCTAACCACTCCTCCGAGGCCTCGGGGGCTACACCCGGCGGGTGCGCTCGCGCGCCCCCGCCGGAACAAACAACAACCAAGAAAGGCTGGTCCCCTTGCAAAAAAGTGCAACAAAAGCCTCCAAGCGAGTATTAACACTCCCTTGGAGGCTCAGGGGCTACTGTCGGGGACCATAATTAGGGGTACCCCCGAGGTTCCTAATTCTCAGCTGGTAACCCCCATCAGCATAAAGCTGCAAAGGCCTGATGGGTGCGATTAAGTCAGGGATCAGTCCATCCGAAGGACGCGATCACGCCTCGCCCGAGCCTAGCCTCAGACAAGGGTGGCCGACCCCGGAGGATCTCCGCCTCGCCCGAGGCCCCCCTCCAGCGGCTAATGCATTTCCGGCTCGTCCGAGGCCCTGTCTTCGCCAGGAAGCAACCCTGACCAAGTCGCCGCGCTGACCGACCAAATCGCAGGAGCATTTAATGCAAAGGCAGCCTGGCGCCCTTATCCTGACGCGCGCCCTGCAGTCGACAGAGCTGAAGTGACCGCCGTCACTTCGCCGCTCCACTGACTGGCGTGATAGAAAGACAGCGCCGCCTGCGCCACTCCGACTACGGTGCCACTTGACAGAGTGAGGCTAACAGGCGGTTAGGCCCGACCGCGGGCACCAAAGGAAACTCCGCTCCGCCCGACCCAGGGCTCGGACTCGGGCTGAGTCCCGGAAGACGGCGAACTCCACTCCGCCCGACCCAGGGCTCGGACTCGGGCTGAGTCCCGGAAGACGGCGAACTCCGCTCCGCCCGACCCAGGGCTCGGACTCGGGCTAAGTCCCAGAAGACGGCAAACTCCGCTCCGCCCGACCCAGGGCTCGGACTCGGGCTAAGTCCCGGAAGACGGCGAACTCCGCTCCGCCCGACCCAGGGCTCAGACTCGGGCTAAGACCCGGAAGACGGCGAACTCCGCTCCGCCCGACCCCAGGCTCGGACTCGGGCTCAGCCCCAGAAGACGATGAACTACGCTCCGCCCGACCCCAGGGCTCGGACTCCGCCCTGGCCCCAGCCGACGGTCTCCGCCTCGCCCGACCCAAGGGTTCGGACTCGACCTCAGCCACAGAAGACAGACTCGACCTCGGCTTCGGAGGAGCTTCCACATCGCCCAACCTAGGGCGCAGACCGGCTACGTTAACAGGAGGCGCCATCATCACCCTACCCCGAGCTAACTTGAGCCACAGGGAACAAGACCGGCGTCCCATCTGGCTCACTCCACCAGACAGGCAATGATGGCGCCCCACATGCGCAGTGATGATGGTGGCTCTCAGCCCCCTTACGGAAGTAAGAGGACGTCAGCAAGGACTCAACAGCTCCGACAGCTATCCCTCCACCAGGCTCCAGCGCTCCTCCGATGGCCACGACATCACGCCAGCAGGGTGCCAAAATCTCTCCGGCTGCCACAACGGCATGTACTTAGGGCGCTAGCTCTCCCCCGCTAGACACGTAGCACTCTGCTACACCCCCATTGTACACCTGGGTCCTCTCCTTACGCCTATAAAAGGAAGGACCAGGGCCCTCTTAGAGAGGGTTGGCCGCGCAGGGATGAGGACGAGACAGGCGCTCGCGTGAGGCCGCTCGCTCCCTCACTCGCGTGGACGCTTGTAACCCCCTACTGCAAGCGCACCCGACCTAGGCGCGGGACGAACACGAAGGCCGTGGGATTCCCACTCCTCTCTCACGCCCACTTCCGGCCACCTCTCTTCCCCCCTTTGCGCTCGGCCTCGCGTCGACCCATCTGGGCTGGGGCACGCGGTGACATTCACTCGTCGGCTTAGGGACCCCCCCGGTCTCAAACGCCGACACTGCCTTTGTGCCGATGGAGTTGTAGAATTCCTAGAAGTCTTGGTTGTCGAACTGCTTGCCGTTATTGACTGTTAATTCGGATGGGACTCCGAACCGACATACGATATTCTGCCAGAAAATTTTTTGTGCCATCTTGGATGTTATTGTGGATACGACCCTAGCCTCGATCCACCTGGTGAAGTATTCGATAGCAACTAATGTGAACTTGAGGTTGCCTAGGGCTGTGGGTAATGGCCCGATAATATTGAGCCCCCACCGCTGAAGTGGCCAGGTGTGGGTGGTGAGCCTGGTGAATTGCGAAGGAGCACCTGTTCGTGGCGAGAATTTCTAGCATGCTTTGCATGATCGGGTTACTCGGTTGGCCGTGCATATGATTGCGGGCCAATAGCATCCCTGACGTATGACCTTAGCTGCAAGGGCCCTTGGTCCTGAGTGTGATCCGCAAGTACCGCTGTGGACTTCACGGAGAAGCTCTATGCCTTCGACTTCGGTTATGCATTTCAACATGGGCTGACTGATTCCCTTCTTGTACAGCTGGTCGTTGACAATTGCGAAGTCTCTGCTTCTATGGTTGCGCCTTTTGGCTTCATTGTGATCGGATGGATGGTAGTGGCCTTGAAGGTACAAGGTTATTGGGGCCCGCCAGTCTTCGGCCATTATAAGGTTGATGATCCGACGTCCATCGACGTCTTGCGTTATTTGCAGGCCTTCAGGGTTTCTAATGGCTGGTGTACCAACTATGTGATAAAATACGTCAGAGGGCAAGGCTTCGCCCTTCGCTGTTGCTTTAGCTAATGTGTCAGCATCTTCGTTCTTGTTTCTCTCGATGTGTTGTAGGGTGAAACCCTTGAATTGTTTCTTGAGGCTTCGAATGGTGGCGAGATACTGCATTAGCATGGGCTCTTTGGCTGAGTAGTCTTTTTCGATTTGGCCGGTGATGACCTTGGAGTCTGTTTTGATGATGCGTGTGGTCACGTCGAGGGCTCGCAGCTTGCGAAGTCCTAGAATGACCGCTTCGTACTCGGCGATGTTGTTTGTGCATTTGTTTGACTCGAGTGCAAAGCTGAGGCGCGTGGCGTATCTTTATTTGACTCCGGTGAGTGATGTAATGATTGTCGTGGCACCTGCACCTGCATGACTCCATGCGCCATCGCAGTGGATAGTCCAGACTGTTTCTGCATGCTCCTGTTGCGGCCCCATAGGTCCTGTCCAGTCTACGATGAAATAAGCCAGGACTTGTGATTTGATTGCTGTTCTGGGTTCGAAGGTGATGTTGTACCCTAAGAGTTCCGCTGCCCACTTTGCTATTCTGGCGGATGCCTCCGGATTTCTGAGCAACTCTCCAAGGCCTTTGTCAGAAGTAACTCGTACTTTGTACGCCTCGAAGTAGTGTCGTAGCTTGCGCGAAGCCATGATGACTGCGTACATTATTTTCTTGAGTTCGGTCATGTTGCATTTTGAACTTGTGAGGACTTCGAAGACAAAATATATTGGGTGTTGCTGAGCCTTGCCATCCTTTTCCTTTACTTGGATTAGCGCTGCACTAACTGCGTTGTGCGAGGCCGCGATGTATAGGAGGAGGGGGAGTGTTGGGTCTGGACTTGTTAAGGTCGTCAGATCAGATAGGTATTGTTTGAGAGACTCGAAAGCCGCTGCTTGTCCTGGGCCTGAGACGAAGTCTTTCGCGCTGCGTAATGTCTTTAGGAATGGGAGGCATCGCTCGACAGATTTGGAGATGAATCTGTTCAGTGCCGCCAGTCTGCCTGTTAGTCGTTGGATTCCTTGTTAGATTGCGGCGGTGCCATGTCCATGATTGCTTGAATTTTGTTTGGATTGGCTTCGATTCCTCGGTGTGACACTAGATAGCCAAGGATCTTTCCTTGATGTACCCCGAAGATGCACTTCTCTGGATTCAATTGGAGTCTTCCTTCATGCATGTTGGCGAATGTTTCTGCGAGGTCAGAAAGGTGATCTTGCTTGCTTTTACTCGCAACGACGATGTTGTCCACATAAGTGAAGACATTGTGGCCCATTTGTCTTTCGAGGACCTTCTTGGTGAGGCAGGAAAATGTTGAGCCAGCGTTCTTGAGTCCTTTGGGCATCCGTACGAAGCAGTACATGCCGAAGGGGGTTTTGAAGCTAGTGCTCGCCTTGTCTTCCTCTTTCATATGGATCTGGTGATAACCCGAGAAGCAATCTAAGAGGGACATGACTTCGCAGCCTACAGCGCAATCAACTATCTTGTCTATTCGCGGTAGAGGGAAGTTATCCTTAGGGCATGCTTTGTTAAGGCTAGTGTCGGGGACCATAATTAGGGGTACCCTCAAGACGCCTAATTCTCAGCTGGTAACCCCCATCAGCATAAAGCTGCAGAGGCTGATGGGTTTGATTAAGTCAGGGATCAGTCCATACGAGCGACTCGATCACGCCACGCCCGAGCCTAGCCTCGGGCGAGGGCAGCCGACCCTAAGATGACTCCGTCTCGCCCGAGGCCTCCTCTTTCACGGCAGACGCATCTCCGGCTCGCCCGAGGCCCCGCCTTCGATAAGAAGTAACCCTGACTAAATCACCGCGCCAACCGACCAAGTCACCGGGGCGTTTAACGCAAAAGGTAAGACCGACGGGCGACCAGACTTCGCCAGAGGTGCCATGGGAGGCTCCGCCCGACCCAGGGCTCGGACTCGGGCTAAGGCCCCGGAAGACGGCGAACTCCGCTCCGCCCGACCCAGGGCTCGGACTCGGGCTAAGGCCCCAGAAGACGGCGAACTCCGCTCCGCCCGACCCAGGGCTCGGACTCGGGCTAAGGCCCCGGAAGACGGCGAACTCCGCTCCGCCCGACCCAGGGCTCGGACTCGGGCTAAGGCCCCGGAAGACGGCGAACTCCGCTCCGCCCGACCCAGGGCTCGGACTCGGGCTAAGGCCCCGGAAGACGGCGAACTCCGCTCCGCCCGACCCAGGGCTCGGACTCGGGCTAAGGCCCCAGAAGACGACGAACTCCGCCTCGCCCGACCCAGGGCTCGGACTCCGCCCTGGCCTCTGCCGAACGGCCTCCGCCCCGCCCGACCAGGGAGCTCAGGTTCGGCCTCGGCCATGCAGGACAAACTCAACCTCGACTTCGGAGGAACCTCCACGTCGCCCGACCTAGGACACAAGACCGCCACGTCAATGGGAAGCGTCATCATCGCCCTGCCATGAGCCGACTTGGGTCGCAGAGAACAAGACCGGCGTCCCATCTGGCCAGCTCCGCCAGATAGGCAATGATGGCGCCTCACTAGACCATGACGACGGCGACTCTCGACTCCCTTACGAAAGCAGGGAGACGTCAGCAAGAGCACAGCTGTTCCGACAGCTGTCCCTCCATCAGGCTCCACTGCTTCTCCGACAGCCACGACGCCACACCAACAGGGTGCCAAGATCTCTCCGGCTGCCACCTTGGCATGTACTCAGGGCACTAGCTCTCCCCCGCTAGACACGTAGCGCCTTGCTACACCCCCATTTTGTACACCTGGATCCTCTCCTTACGCTTATAAAAGGAAGGACCAGGGCCTTCTTAGAAAAGGTTGGCCTCGCGGGAACGAGGGCAGGGGCAGGCGCTCTCTCGGGGCCGCTCGCTCCCCTCACCCGCGCGGACGCTTGTAACCCCCTACTGCAAGCGCACCCGACCTGGGCGCGGGACGAACACGAAGGCCGCGGGAATTCTCCGACTCCCTCACGACCCGGCTCCGGCCACCTCGCTCTCGCTCTCTCTCTCCCCCCTTCGCGCTC
This sequence comes from Zea luxurians, assembly GCA_029449295.1. Taxonomy (NCBI): domain Eukaryota; kingdom Viridiplantae; phylum Streptophyta; class Magnoliopsida; order Poales; family Poaceae; genus Zea; species Zea luxurians. The sequence continues at coordinate 83,207,486 of JAOPSE010000014.1, forward strand.
GCCCACGCGCTCGACCCATCTGGGCTGGGGCACGCGGCACTCTCACTCGTCGGCTCGGGGACCCCCCGGTCTCGAAACGCCGACAGTTGGCGCGCCAGGTAGGGGCCCGCTGCGTGTTGACGAGCAGTTTCCCGTCAAGCTCCAGATGGGCAGTCTCCAACGACCTCTCCAACCCGGGACGGTGCTCCATTTCGGGAGCCTCGAGTTCATGTCTCTCGACAGCGGCTACGACATGGTACTCCTTCCACCGCCGTACGACGGCGACAATGGCGGTCGACAGCCCGCCCGCCGGCGGCGGAACCAACGACGTCTTTCCCGCGTGGGGGAAGGACAACTTTCGAGCTCGCCCCATCCTCTCCCTCGCCATCGAAGGAGGAGGCGGGGCAACCAAGGCCGAGTGGGAGGCTGCGCTCCGACAGCTGTCGAGCAAATCGACACCCCCAGCGCCCCAACGGAGGACACGCCAAGCGTCGCCCTCGCGTTCGAGGCAAAGGCGGGCGCCATCCCCCCGCAACACGTCGACCCCGAGCAGATGGACGACGCCAGCACGCTCACGGAGGGCCTACAGGACGTCGCCCTCGTACCCAAGACGACGGCGCGATCAGCCCCCGACGTGACTTCATCGCTCCTCGTCGACAAAAAGGTACCGACTGCTACCCATCTTTCGTCATTTCGACTCGGCCTCAACCCGCCTGGCGACCTCGCTTTGGCGGGCGCTCACGTTGAGGCGAGTGCAACCTCTCTGGGGTTTCGTGTGCGGTCACCTTGGGACCGATTGACGGGTGTCTCGACCTACGGACCCTCTGGGTCCGAGGAAGATGACGACCCCAGCATCTGCTGGGATTTCTCCGGATTTGGCAACCCCAGTGCCATGCGGGACTTCATGACCGCATGTGACTACTGCCTCTCCGACTGTTCCGACGGCAGCCGCAGCCTTGACGACAAGGACTGCGGCCCGAGCCGCGAATGTCTCCACGTCGAGCTAGGGGATCCCTCCGGAGGCGGCTGTCTCGGCATGCCGGAGGATGGCGATCTCCCTAGGCCAGCGCCTCGCGCCGACATCCCGCGGGAGCTAGCTGTGGTCCCCGTTCCGGCGGGGGGTCACGACCCACAGCTCGAGCAAGTCCGCGGGGCGCAGGCCGGGCTCGATGAGGGAGCAGGAGCGCTCGAGGCAATCCGCCGGGACGTCGGGCAGGTATGGGCGGGCCAGCCCCTAGCCGGAGAAATACGTCACCTGCCCCAGGGTCTCCAGCACCGCATCGCCAACGATGCCAGGGCCAGACTGCCTCCCGCATCCGGCGGAACCGGTCAGGACCTGGCAGCCGCAGCGATGCTCCTCCACGCGATGCCGGAGTCATCAACCACCGAGGGTCGGCGAATCCAGGGAGAGCTCAAGCATCTCCTGGAAGGCGCTGCGGCCCGGCGGGCCGAGAGCTCTGCCTCCCGAAGGCAGGGGTACCCCTCGGAACCTCGTGCCGCGACTTCCCGACTCGTGCGGGAAGCCTCGGTCTACACCGGGCGCACGCGCAACACCGCACCTGCAGCCCCGGGCCGCCTCGGTGACGAGCACCCTCATCGCGACCGTCGGGCACGCCTCGACGAAAGGGTGCGCCGAGGCTATCACCCCAGGCGTGGGGGGCGCTACGACAGCGGGGAAGATCGGAGTCCCTCGCCCGAACCACCCGGTCCGCAGGTCTTTAGCCGAGCCATTCGGGCGCCGTTTCCGCCCCGATTCCGACCCCCGACTACTATCACAAAGTACTCGGGGGAAACGAGGCCGGAATTGTGGCTTGCGGACTACCGCCTGGCCTGTCAACTGGGTGGGACGGACGATGACAACCTCATCATCCGAAACCTCCCCCTGTTTCTCTCCGACACCGCTCGCGCTTGGTTGGAGCACCTGCCTCCGGGGCAGATCTCCAACTGGGAAGATCTGGTCCAGGCTTTCGCCGGCAACTTCCAGGGCACGTACGTGCGCCCCGGGAATTCCTGGGACCTCCGAAGCTGTCGGCAACAGCCGGGAGAGTCCCTTCGGGACTACATCCGGTGATTCTCGAAGCAGCGCACCGAGCTGCCCAACATCACCGACTCCGATGTCATCGGCGCGTTCCTTGCCGGCACCACCTGCCGTGACCTGGTGAGCAAGTTGGGTCGCAAGACCCCCACCAGGGCGAGCGAGCTGATGGACATCGCCACCAAGTTCGCCTCCGGCCAGGAGGCGGTCGAGGCCATCTTCCGAAAGGACAAGCAGCCCCAGGGCCGCCCGTCGGAAGATGCTCCCGAGGCGTCTGCTCCGCGCGGCGCCAAGAAGAAAGGCAGGAGGAAGTCGCAAGCGAAACGCGACGTTCCCGATGCAGACCTTGTCACCGCCGCCGAGCACAAGAACCCTCGGAAGCCCCCCGGAGGTGCTAACCTCTTCGACAAGGCACTCAAGGAGACGTGCCCCTACCATCAGGGGCCCGTCAGGCACACTCTCGAAGAGTGCGTCATGCTTCGGCGCCACTTCCATCGGGCCGGGCCACCCGCAGAGGGCGGCAGGGCTCACGACGCCGACAAAGGGGAAGATCGCCAAGCAGGAGAGTTCCCCGAGGTCCGCGACTGCTTCATGATCTACGGAGGGCATGCGGCGAATGCCTCGGCTCGGCATCGTAAGCAAGAGCGTCGGGAGGTCTGCTCGGTGAAGGTGGCAGCACCAGTCTACCTAGACTGGTCCGACAAGCCCATCACCTTCGACCGGGACGACCACCCCGACCACATGCCGAGCCCGGGGAAGTACCCGCTCGTCGTCGACCCCGTCATCGGCGACGTCAGGCTCACCAAGGTCCTGATGGATGGGGGCAGCTGCCTCAACATCATCTACGCCGAGACCCTCAGGCTCCTGCGCGTCGGTCTGTCATCCGTCCGAGCAGGCGCTGCGCCCTTCCATGGGATCATCCCTGGGAAGCGCGTCCAGCCCCTCGGGCAGATCGACCTTCCTGTCTGCTTCGGAACACCCTCCAACTTCCGAAGGGAGACCTTGACGTTCGAGGTGGTCGGGTTCCGAGGAACCTACCACGTAGTGTTGGGAAGGCCATGCTACGCGAAGTTCATGGCCGTTCCCAACTACACGTACCTGAAGCTAAAGATGCCAGGCCCCAACGGGGTCATCACCGTCGTCCCCACGCACAAACACGCGTTCGAATGCGATGTGGAGTGCGTGGAGTACGCCGAGGCCCTCGTCGAGTCCGAGGCCCTCATTGCCGACCTGGAAAGCCTCTCCCGAGAGGTGCCGGACGTGAAGCGACACGCCGGCAACTTCGAGCCAGCGGAGACGGTCAAGGCCGTCCCTCTCGACCCCGGTGGCGACGCCTCCAAGCATGTCCGGATCAGTTCTGGGCTCGGTCCCAAATAAGAAGCAGTACTCGTCGACTTTCCTCGCGCAAACGTCGACATTTTTGTGTGGGGTCCCTCGGGCATGCCCGGCATACCGAGGGATGTCACCGAGCACTCGCCGGATATCTGGGCAGGAGCCCGACTCGCCAAACGGCCTCTGCGCGAATGACGCCCGGGGGCTGCGCCCTTTCCCCACTCACACATAAGAATCAGTCATCAAGGAAGGGTCGGCCTCGCCTCGGCAGAGCCTGACCCTCCCTCGGGGGCTAAAAAGGGGGAACCCCTCTCGTCGAGTTCGGGCGTACCGTTCCGCGTCAAAGAAACTCTTTTTTCGGTCAAAAAGGGTTTTTTGCGTTCTCCCGGATGCGTCAGAAGCAGGGTCCTGAGGAGCGAACTTGGGTACGAGTAAATGGCGAGACCGACTGAGCTGGGGAACACCTATGCCTCCGGGCTAGGGACACCTCACTCGTCGCCTGCCACGAAAAAGGACCCAGCTCGGGAAATCACCCTGTTGTCGACACTACGGGCCAGGCGCGAAAATCGAAACGAAAAGGAGCATGACTTCACGGAAGAGAAGTAAAATGTCCAGGCCTCGGTGGCCGCGGCAAATCACGCATCCAACAGAAATTGTCCCAACAAAAATCAGGCGTCGCCTCGGGAAGGCGCCGCGCCCTCAACTCCACCCCCGCCGTCGGTAAGGTCCACCTCCGCTTCCGGCGGCGGCGCAGGAGGAAGAATCTCCGCTTCGAAGACGGTCGCCAGCGCCGCGCTCGGACCCGCAGCGACCGCGTCGAGCCGCTGAACTTCCGCCAGGGCCGCCTCGTCTTCGTCAGGAAGGCAGTACCCCTCACTGACCCGCTCCAAGTCCACGACGTAGTGGGAAGCGAGCACGGCGAAGGCCCGCCTGACGCCGTGGTGTAGCGCCCCGCGGACTTTACCGCGCGCGTAATCACCTAGGGCTTGAAGACGGCTTTGGGGAGAGCTTCCTGAAGGGACGTCGCCGGGACCGAGTTTCCGATAGACCTCCGAGACGGCCTCGGACATGGCCGCGAGATCGACCTCCCTCTGCTCAGCAGCTCCAGCGAGCGCCTCGGCGAGCGCTTTGGCAGACTCGTCAAGAGCAGACTCGAGCTCTGCGAACAACCGAAAGAAAGACCTCAAACTCAAGCGAAAGAAACGGGCAAGAACGAGAACCGAGGACGGATGGGGCGCACCTCCGGCTCGGACGCATTGCTCCGAGGCCGCGACCTGGGCCGCGGCCAGATCGGCCGCGAGGGTCTGGGCCCGGTTTTCAGCCTCGGCGGCCCGGCCCCGAGTTTGGTCCCGCTCCTCGGTAACCTGGGCGAGCTCCGACCGCTGTTGTAGCGCCTCCGTGCGCGCTGCCGCCGCCTCGGCCCTCAGGTCAGCGCAGAGCAACTGGAGGTCCGCTATCTTAGCGTCCTGCTGAGAAAGGCGCGCGGTAGCCCCGGCGAGCGAAGTCCTCAGGGACCGCAGCGAGCCCCAGACGTCGACCTCGCGGCGGATGAACGACGACTTGGCAGCGCTCCGGTCCGTCAGATCCTGGAAAGGAAAGCAAGACATCACGACGAACGCCTCGCTCGCAGAAGCGAGAAGGTATGCCTGAAACCATTACCTGAAGGATTTTGGGGACGTCCCCGCAGAGAACCTCCAGCGACGATCGGAGCAACCCCACTTTCGCCTCCGCACGCTTGCGGAGCACGTCCCAGGACTGTTCCTCCTCTTCGTCGTCAAGAACAAAGATAGGGCCTGAAGCCTCGCGGGTCCGGAATCGGAGCAACTGGCCCCGGGCCTCGGGGCTCCGCCGCACAGCGACAAGGCTGCCGCCCGCCCGGGAGCACTGCGCGTCCGCGCCCACCTCTTCCGAGGCTCCGGGCGCCGACGCTGCGGCCGTCTCGACGCCGGCGGCAACCGTACGCTCTTCGACTGGGACGGTGCCAACTGCGGTAGCGGCAGACGCCGGCATGGCCGACATGGCAGGCGAGCTCGGGACCACGTCGGCGCCGGCCGCCTCCCCGATCACGATGGCCACCTCGGCAGAGGAGCCCGCCTCGGGGACCTGCTCCCCCGGAACATGCGACGCCTGAGCCCCGTGCGGCGGAGCACCCTGCGAAAGGGTCGGCTGAGCGGCAGGGCCCGAGGTGGCGCCAGCTGCCTGGACCAACGCCGTCTTGAGGGCCTTCCGAGGCGCCAGGTCGGTAGGGCCATGGCTCCGTTTGCTGGAAAAAACAAGAAAGGGAAAATCACGGCCCAGACGTATGAATGAAGCGCCGGGACGGAGACATTCCAAGGTACCTACCCGCTCCGGACCATGATCCACGGTGCCTGGGGGGAGGTCTCTTGGCTCTCGCTTCCTGGAACCACCGCCGAGGTCCGCCTCGCCAACAGCCCCGGCGCCGCCCTCGCCTCGGACGCCCCTGAGGCCCGGGAGGCGGACTGCCCAGGCGCCGCCATGGCAACCTGAGGACCGCTCCCCCATGCTGCCGGCGCGGGCGACGGTTCCCGAGGAACGGACCCCTCGGCCCGGCTCCCTGGAGTCGCGCCAGCTCCTCCAGCCGAGGGGTCAAGAACCCTCTCGGGTTGCCCCCGCCCCTCAGGTCGGGGATCCGGCGCCTCGGCTCCAGGGACCAACGACGTAGGCCCGCTCGGGGGCTGACTCGACGGCTCCCGGCCACACCCCAAGCCGGGGCTGAGACCGAGACGGGCGGCCATGTCGTCCTCCTCCTCTTCGTCGTCGTCGTCGTCGTCATCGTCGGACGTCTCCGGCGACAGCTCCCTGGGAAGTCCTTCCCTCTCCTGCTGGCGACGGCGTTTCTCCAGGGCGTCCCGAGCCCGCCTCCGCCTGCGGGCCCGGGCCTTCTCCGCATCCTTTCTCTTCTTCTCCTCCTCCGCGGCGACCCGCCGCGCCGCCCGACCCACCGCGTCCTCCGGGACCCGCGGCAGGGAGGGTTTGTGCCGCCCCACCTCCTAAAAAGGGGGGAGAAAGAAACCCAATCATAAGAATCAGAAGCAACCTGGTATGTGAAGAAGGAAGGAACGAACACTCACCAGAGCGACGCACCCCTGGTCGGGGCGCATTCGAGGCTGGGAAAAGGCGCGGGGGTCTGGCTTCCCCATCGCGGCCGACACCCGCCAGTGGAGGGCGTCGTGGGGAAGAGGATCAGGGGACATCCGTGACCCCTCCCAGTCGGCCTCCTGGGTCATCTCCCAAAGCGACAGCCGCCGCTCCGCCAGAGGGAGCACCCTCCGGCGGTGGATGGCGGCAACCACTCCCGCGGCGGTGAGCCCTTCCTCCCGCAACGCCTTCAGGGCCTGGAGAAGAGGTTCGAGGTTCTTCTGCCTCTCGTGTGGAGTCCCGTGGCGCCAGGCGTCGGGAGCGGCGGTGACAACCCGCTGAGAGAACGGCGGGAGCGACTCCCCGTCATTCCGGAGGTAGAACCACCGGCGCTGCCAACCCTTGTTTGAGGATGCGAGGACGGCAGGGATATACTGCGACGACCGCAACTGCCTCAGCAAGAGGGTGCAGCCGCCGGCCCGCACCGCTGCACGGACCTTCCTCTCCCCCGTCGACGAAGCAAAAAGCTCGGCAAAGAAGAGATGAGTCCATAAATCCCAATGGGGGGCGATCCCCAGATACCCCTCGCACACCGCTACAAAGATAGCGGCCTGCGCGATGGAGTTGGGAGTGAGGTTGTGCAGTTCCACCCCGTAGTGGAACAGGATGGCCCGCATGAAGCGGCTCGACGGCACACCAAATCCCCGCTCATGGAAGGAGATGAAGCTCACGACATACCCCGGCGGAGGGGATGGAGCGACTCCGCCCGCGGGAGGAATCCATTCCGGCCGCTGCTTATCGGTGAGGGGGCGGAGCAAACCCTCGCCGACGAGGTCCTCCAGATCACCCGCCGTCACCGTGGAGAAGGGCCACGGGTCGCGCGGCGGGATGATGGTCACCCGGTCAGCCATCGCCAAGGCAGAAGGGGTGGCGGCGTGAAGGACAGGGGAGGGCGGCTTCCTTTTCCTGGCTAGATCTCTCAGGCTGCAAAAAACCTGAGAGGGAGGCTAGAAGCGGAGTCGAGAACCGTCACCGGACCCTCTCCGGGGTACATAAAGACCAAGGTCAAGACGGTTCCAACGTACCGCCCGAACCGGACGCGGGGTTCAAAAAACGCGAAGCGAAACAGCCGTTCCTCGAACGGCTCGCGCGCGCAACGGCAGCCTCGCCGACCGTTTCCCCCGGCGCATTAACTCCGCGGCTGGACAGGTGACGTTTCTGGCAGGGGCAGCTGGCGACGCTTCGCCTCCGCCAAAACGACCACACCAAAAAGGTACGCCACGTCGTTCAATTTCGTATCCTTTTTCCCTTTTCCTTCTTTCTCTATCTCTTGCAACAGGGACCGGGAAAGGGGGTACCCCCAAAGGGATCCTTCCCCGTGAAGGAACTAGGCTCCGAGCCTCCCTACTGATCAGGGGTTCGAAGGCTGGCCCCCCGAGGGGTTCAACAGCCGCCTCAGATCGCGTGGGCCCAACACCCACTACTGGTCAGGGGTTCGAAGGTCGGCCTCCCGAAAGGTTCCACGACCGCCTCAGGCTACTCGGGCTCCGCGCCCATTACTGATCAGGGGTTCGAAGGCTGGCCTTTCGAAGGGTTCACAGTCGCCTCAGACGCCGAGCGAGGGATGACCAGGGGTACGTTCGATACATAACCAAGGCTCGGGCTGCGCTCCCGAGGTACCCTAGGACATTTCCGAGACCAGCGGGAACGACTCTGTAACGGAATCCCATCGGAGGGAGGCAACGAGCCCTCGGACCCCGTCGCCAGGGGACCGGGTCCGGCAGATCACCCGCAGGTACTTTTGGGCGTGCCTCCGGGCCCCTAGCCGACCCCCAACGAACGGGGCACGGACGTCCACTCGGATTACCCGATTGCAGCTCACCGGAGGCACCATGTTCGGTGCCCATCGAGGGTAACATGGCGCTCTCCCCCCCTCCTCCTTGCGGAAAGGCGACGTAGGGGCGTATGTAAAAAGTCGAGTCTGTCCCTGATCGTCCTCTCGCTCCGTGCGGAGGCTCGGGGGCTGCTCTCGCAAACCCGGCTCCGGCCAAACCGTTGACAGCGTTAACATACCAGCCCGAGAACTTGGGCCCCGACAGTGCACCTGGGCGACGACCTGTTCGCATGAGGGAACTACCAGACCGGCCGAAGCATTGCGCGAGGCATTAAGACCTCGAAGGAGTGAAACCACTCCTCCGAGGCCTCGGGGGCTACACCCGGCGGGTGCGCTCGCGCGCACCCACCGGAATAAAAAGCAACCGAGAAAGGCTGGTCCCCTTGCAAAAAAGTGCGACGGAAAGCCTCCAAGCGAGTGTTAACACTCCCTTCGAGGCTCGGGGGCTACTGTCGGGGACCATAATTAGGGGTACCCTCAAGACGCCTAATTCTCAGCTGGTAACCCCCATCAGCATAAAGCTGCAGAGGCCTGATGGGTTTGATTAAGTCAGGGATCAGTCCATACGAGCGACTCGATCACGCCACGCCCGAGCCTAGCCTCGGGCGAGGGCAGCCGACCCTAAGATGACTCCGTCTCGCCCGAGGCCTCCTCTTTCACGGCAGACGCATCTCCGGCTCGCCCGAGGCCCCGCCTTCGATAAGAAGTAACCCTGACTAAATCACCGCGCCAACCGACCAAGTCACCGGGGCGTTTAACGCAAAAGGTAAGACCGACGGGCGACCAGACTTCGCCAGAGGTGCCATGGGAGGCTCCGCCCGACCCAGGGCTCGGACTCGGGCTAAGGCCCCGGAAGACGGCGAACTCCGCTCCGCCCGACCCAGGGCTCGGACTCGGGCTAAGGCCCCGGAAGACGGTGAACTCCGCTTCGCCCGACCCAGGGCTCGGACTCGGGCTAAGGCCCCGGAAGACGGCGAACTCCGCTCCGCCCGACCCAGGGCTCGGACTTGGGCTAAGGCCCCGGAAGACGGCGAACTCCGCTCCGCCCGACCCAGGGCTCGGACTCGGGCTAAGGCCCCGGAAGACGGCGAACTCCGCTCCGCCCGACCCAGGGCTCGGACTCGGGCTAAGGCCCCGGAAGACGACGAACTCCGCCTCGCCCGACCCAGGGCTCGGACTCCGCCCTGGCCTCTGCCGAACGGCCTCCGCCCCGCCCGACCAGGGAGCTCAGGTTCGGCCTCGGCCATGCAGGACGAACTCAACCTCGACTTCAGAGGAACCTCCACGTCGCCCGACCTAGGACACAAGACCGCCACGTCAACGGGAAGCGTCATCATCGCCCTGCCATGAGCCGACTTGGGTCGCAGAGAACAAGACCGGCGTCCCATCTGGCCAGCTCCGCCAGATAGGCAATGATGGCGCCTCACTAGACCATGACGACGGCGACTCTCGACTCCCTTACGAAAGCAGGGAGACGTCAGCAAGAGCACAGCTGTTCCGACAGCTATCCCTCCATCAGGCTCCACTGCTTCTCCGACAGCCACGACGCCACACCAACAGGGTGCCAAGATCTCTCCGGCTGCCACCTTGGCATGTACTCAGGGCACTAGCTCTCCCCCGCTAGACACGTAGCGCCTTGCTACACCCCCATTTTGTACACCTGGATCCTCTCCTTACGCTTATAAAAGGAAGGACCAGGGCCTTCTTAGAAAAGGTTGGCCTCGCGGGAACGAGGGCAGGGGCAGGCGCTCTCTCGGGGCCGCTCGCTCCCCTCACCCGCGCGGACGCTTGTAACCCCCTGCTGCAAGCGCACCCGACCTGGGCGCGGGACGAACACGAAGGCCGCGGGAATTCTCCGACTCCCTCACGACCCGGCTCCGGCCACCTCGCTCTCGCTCTCTCTCTCCCCCTTCGCGCTCGCCCACGCGCTCGACCCATCTGGGCTGGGGCACGCGGCACTCTCACTCGTCGGCTCGAGGACCCCCCGGTCTCGAAACGCCGACAGCTAGTGAAGTCAATGCACATGCGCCATTTTTCGTTTTCTTGTGTACCATCACGACGTTGACGGGCCATGTTGGGTAGGCTATTGGCTCGATGAATTTGGATTCCAAGAGGGATGCACCTCGACCTTGGCTGCCTCTGTCTTTTCATCGGATATCTTTTTTAGCCGCTGCTTTTTTGGGCCACCAAAGGGTCGATGCCCAGGCTGTGTTCGATGATTGTGCGGCTAACCCCCACTAGGTCCAGGGCAGACTAGGCGAAGACATCCCTATTGTGATTGAGACAGGAAAGGAGTCTTTCCTCGTCATGTGGTGCAGGTCATCGTTGATCGTGACAGTTTGCTTTGGGGTTGCAGAGTCAAGGGGGCTATCTTCGTTCCATCATTACTTTGCAACTGGGCATTGACCTTTTTGCTTTTGGTTGAGCGATGACTATCGCTGTCTTCGCGCTCTATTGTTAAGCAATGAACATTGTGCTGCCCTAGAACAAAATCTCTTTCGATGTTCTACGCTGCTTGCTGGTCTCCGTAGACTGTGATCACACCTTGTGGGCCTGGGATCTTCATGCAGAGATAAATCTGTGTATGGTTGCCTCAAACTTGTTGATCGATCTGCGCCCCATTATGGCATTATACGGGTAGACCATGTCGACTATATCGAAGGTGACTTATTCACTTCGTGCGCTGGGCGCAGTGCCGAATGATAATGGTAGCTCTATTTTGCCAATGGGGAAGGTGCCTTTGCCTCCAAAACTGTATAAGGGGTTGTCTGTGGGCTAGAGGAGGATGTGGTTGATGCCCATGCGATCGAAGGCGTACATGAAAATGATGTCGGCCTGGCTGCCGTTGACGACCAATACTTTGTGCAGATCCCAACCTACCACCCTGCAATTGATCACCATGGCATCTGCGTGTGGTGCGCTACAAAAGTCGACGTCTCTGGCATCGAAAGTAAGTGGGACGTGGGACCATTTTGTTTGCACCACTAGGCCGGTGAGAGCTACGTGGTTGACACTACGGTAATGATCCTTTTTCTACCGCTTGGTGTCAAAGTCTACTCTAGATCCCCCAGTAATCATGTGAATGACCCCATGGTAAGGTTGCTCAGCGAAGTCCTCTTGCTTGAGTGCTGGCAGCGGGGGGTTTTAATGTGGGGGATTTGGATGATGTGGTGGCGGGGGGAGGACTTGGACCTCTTGATGATGGTGGTACAAGTGGTTGGGTTGGAGATGGATTTGCTTGTTGTGGTATGGCTGGTGGTGGTATTGCTGAGGGTGATAAGTATGTGCGACAACTCGTTGGTTGTCGACTGGCTGATTTCTTGCCATTCTATCCTTGGTGACCTTCGTTTCTAGGCAGTCCCTGGTGGGGTGTGCACAGTCTTCCCCATGAAATAGGCAATAAAATCTTCACGGTTGCTAGGCCCGGCCTCTGCCTCTTCCTCTTGTGTTGTTTCCTCGGTTTTGCTGTGAGGGGTACTCCTGACGGCGAACTGTGTCTCTGATGGGGTGTTGGTTGGCGATGGTGTGTACTTGTTGCGGGCTACGGTTTTCCCTGCCGGAGTCGGACTGCGCTGGCCTGACCCATGATCTGTTGAACTGCGGAGTGTCCTTGGGTTTTCGCTGAGATTCTATCTTGCGCTGGTGCAGCTCCTCGAACCTGGCGTATTTTTCGAACAATTGGTAGAGCTATTGCAGGTTTTTGGGTAGATCTTTGATGCAGTGGCTGTACAGGATACCGACGCGAAGACCGCTGATTGCATAATGGATTGCTATGTGGTTGTCGATAGAAGGCAACTGTGACTTAAGCGTGAGGAATTTCTTGTAGTATTCCCGAAGAGTCTCCTTCTCTTGCTGCTTGCAGGGTGATAGTTCGGCCAAGGCATCTGTGTCTGGTCTGTACCCTTGGAAATTCAATAGGAACTTGTCGCGAAGTCCCTTCCATGACTCGATTGATAGTAGCGACAGCCTAGTATACCAGGTTAGGGCTAGGCCTTCGAGTGCAATGATGAAGGATTTGGCCATGGTGGCGTCGTCCCCTCCAGATGATGCAACGGCGACTTGGTAGCTCATGATGTACTAGGCCGGATCTGTGCTGTCGTTGTAGTTAGGGTAAGTGTTAGCTCTGAAATTGGTGGGCCAAGGTGAAGCTTGGAGCTGTGGAGCGAGTGGGCTTCGCTCGTTGAGGTAATTAATTCCTTGGAAAATGGCTGGAGGGACGAAGGGGCCATGCTGCGGGTATGGGACTTCGCCTTGTATGTTTTGTTGGAAAACGATCGGGGTCGCGAGGGGGCCACGCTGCAGGTGGTAAGGGCCTTCACCTTGTATGTCTATGATTTCTTGTTCTAGTTCCCGAGCCTTTTGCTCCTCATCCAATATCATCTGTTGAACTTTGGCTTGCATGGTGATGCGTTGGCGTTTGGCTTTGAGTATTTCTTTTTGCTTTTGAAGGTGGTTGTTTTTTATGCGTAGGGCTCGCAGCTTTAACTGATCTTCGACTGAGATGTCTATGATCTCGCCGTCTTCTATGGTGTCTTCGCCTTCTGGATGAGCGAAGCCTGGTGGGGGTGCTCACGGTGCCCCCTCGGAGCTACAGGTGCGCACAGTGCCGTCGGGCATAGGGTGGTCCTAGCATTGCCTCTTGCTATTGACGGTGTCATCTTCGAAGGCCTCCTGAAGGGTGTCGTCTGCAAGAGCCTTGCCTTTCTTCTCCGCCAGGAGAGCTGCCTTCACCGCGTCGTCGATGGAAACGGCGGCCTTCGAGTTCGCTCTCTTAGGGGCCATCGCGGGGATGTTTTGTTGTAGCACGAATGGTGGGCGCCAAATGTTGGAACTTGCTTATCCGGGGACAGCAAATCCCGACAGTAAAAGAATGGAGAACAGTTTGATGCAGCTAAACACAAAGCGTTAGGGCTACCGTGTTTTTTCGTCCCCCGTATTGGCATAGTGCGGAGGTATTTATAGGTAACTGAGGGACCGCCCAACCCTGCCAAGGATAATTAGACCCTCAGTTACCTAGTTTATCCCTGGAATATTCTCTCACGGGGGTTACAGTGTGCCATTACAACATACTTTATTACAGACGTGGCCCAACCCGCTCTGCCCACACGGCGACCTGCAGGCGGGGGGCCAACAATATGGGCCAGATTGTACACGGGCCCCCTTTTACACCAGGGAGACCAGGACGTGTGGTCTTCGAAGTCTTCGTTATCCGGACCCTGAAGCCTTCGATGGTCTTCGCTTCAGCTCACCGGGGCAAAGGGAGCGCTTGAGCCTTCGTATGGGCGTCGTCCTCGGGCCCAGCTTGCGGGGCCTATCTTCGGGGCCTTTGATATGTGGTATGTTTATGTGGGGATCGTCGAGCGAGGGGGCATGTTTGCCTTCACCCCAACACTCGTGGACATCGATAATACATCCTTAGGGCATGTACAACCCTGAGACGGTGGTTCGGTTTTTTCTAAGTATAAGAGACAGTTAAGAAATTGTATCATAGAACACTGAGTCTTTAGATCATAAATACATTTAAGAGACAATATATATTTATGGAGAGTCATGCAGAGATAGACTCTTTGCGAAGCCCATGCCACCCACGGCCTCTATGTGGTGCATGCAATTGTCTCTATAGCCATTGAAAGGATCAAGATGCTTAAGAGAGGGGTGTATTAGACCATTCTAAAATTTCTTGCATAAATTAAATCTGACTAGATAGCCTATTTCACCCCTTGTGCCTAAGAATGTTATCTATTTAAAAGTTTTGCATCATAGGATCCAACCCTACTCTAGCATATAGCAATTCTAATAATGTAAATATAAGAATCGAATTGTTCAAATGTAAAATTGTAATATAAAGAAGGGTTAGAAAGTCAGTGATGTTTTGTAGAGGTATGGAAGATCCTACACTCCCCACTACTCCCTATTGAAGCACCTGCACAATATTGCTACTCCCACTTGATCTACATAAGGACCACTTGATTCACCTTTTTTAAACTCAAACTATTTAAAGTTTAATCAAAATTATATAGAAAGTATATATGTATTCCAAATTGTAGGGCGTACCGTTCTAGTTAGTTAGTATATAGCATTTTGCTATATATATATATATAATATGTATTTAGAGCCCTAGGCTCTATTTAACTATAGGAAGCCCCGACCAGGTGCGCGACCGCACCGGACCCTTTTTGGCTTATTGTACCTAACTGCTTACGCCAAATTATAATACGAGTTATGCTGATGTGTGTATCAGTTTATGCAAATATAGTCTGCGCATATTACGTGCATCGGGCCCACGATCCGGCCCACGCGCTCACAATTATCCAGTACCACGCCGCCACTATAAAAACACCCTCACGCCGCCAGTGATTTGGTTTTAGCGGCGGCGGCGGTTCTCTCGGGCGTGCGAGCGACGGTGATCCTGGGGGCCAGCAGCGATGTCACCTCGAGGCAGGCGATCGACGGCGGCGCTCCACCAGGAACGAGCGACAACGATGCTCCGAGGCAGGCGGGCAAGCGGTGACGGCGCTCTCGAAGCGGACGGACAACGGCAGCGCACCCTAGGCCCGGTGACAACGGCGGTTGTCCCGTCCGTCTCTGCGATGGCCACCGCCGCCGCCGCTCCAGCATCTGTGGCGCGACGGCGGATCTGGGGACACGCTCGCGACGGCGGATCCCTGAGGCGCGCACGGTGGCGAGGTGGGAGCGGCTGCGGCATCGGATCCCGAGGGCACGCACGCGGCGGCGGCCCCATGAGGTGCGCACGACGACAATGTGCCAGCGGTCGCGATGGTGGATCCCATGGGGCTCGAGCGCGACAACGTCTCCCTGAGGTGCACGCGGCAGCGACCCCTTGAGGTGCACACGGCGGTGATGTGGGAGCGACTGCGGCGGCGCGACGGTGGATCTCGGGGGCATGTGAGCAACGACGACATCCGTAAGGCGTTCATGACGGCGAGGTGGGAGCGGTTGGTGCAACGGGTCGGGATTCATGCGCGTGAGGGTCGACCCCTAAGCGCGTACGACTGCGATGCCATCCAAGGTGGGAGCAGCGATGGTGGATTTCTCTAGGCGCAAGCGACGACAACATCCTCCCCTAGCACGAAGTGGTGGCGCATCCCAGATGCGAGGCGCTGGTTCCGTAGGGCGGCGATCCTATTTTTATGCTATTTTTTATACATATTTATGCCAATATCAATAGAATTTTATGACATATATTTCAGTTCATGGCTCCACTTCCATCTATTTGTCTGTTTATGATATTTCTATTCATATTTTACGCAAATGATTTATTGATTTTATGCATTATCTCGTTTACTTAATCCAGTGTGTATTGGGTTCCTACCATTTATGCCATATGTATAAGATATATTTACGACCCACACATTTATACAACAAAATAGAAATTTAGAAAAAGGTAACCGATCTAAGAAATAAGATCATTTGCCATGATTCCATAAATCTCGCGTATGCTGATCCATTTCTTTTTGAACTCACATTATTGTCATCCTAAATTTGTGCACATGCAGTAGAAAACCAATTTTTACACAGTCCACCGTAGGGCATAAATAACTTCACCGTGTTGTATAACTAGTATTAGTATATATCATAAACTGGTTATAATGAGCCTTGATGCACGGATGTTGGAGAGATCCTATATTTATGGAGTAAATAAAGCATTTAAATTAGATTTTTTTGTTTCCATACATGTTTTCGTTATGAAATAGATCGGTGGTTTACACTAAAATTTATACCCATTTATGTTGTTTTGGTTCATGTTTTACGCTGAAATCCGCCTGAACTCCCACGCACGATCAACTCCATATCTTATGTTCCGATATATACGGTAACTTCTAGCTTCGTGGGCGCGCTAATCACGATGGTGTGTGGACCCACCTGAACGAACCAATGAAATGTTCGTTGCTGCTCTCATGTTATGCAAGTCTGAACCATTAAGTATGCTAGCATAAACATGAGTATGAACCAACTACCCGACCAGCGAACACGACGCTGACCCACCTTCGTATATCCTAACTCGAACCCAGCACGTGCGCACCTTCTGTTTATGCAAAATATAACATATGTTTACGCATGCATAAACATGCTCCACAATCGCGCGGACTCACGCGCCCCACTGGCCCGACCTGACCACGCGCGTGACCACTACCCTGGCTGGGGCTTCCCATGTCTATCGGTAGGGCCATTCCTGGCTTTTCAGGGGTCCAGTGCGAAATTCGATATAGAGGCCTCATCCACACACAAATATATATAATTATACATATATTACCAAATATTTGACCTATAAAAATTATTATGCACTGTTTTAAAGTTTATAAGATAACAGATATAAAATATAGCAAAAAACACTTACTTATTATATGATATTATTAAAAATATCTTCTAACATTTTGTGATACAAAGTCATCGCTTATATCATCGAGATCAATCTCATCCAACAACTTTTTTTCGATATATAGAATCGCCAAGCCATTTAACCTCTCTTGAGTTATTGTTGACCATAAATAGTTCATAAAAAATTAATTTTAAAAAACTTCTCTCTACCGAAGCAACCATCATATGTATAGTTTATAATACTCTCTCAATATCAAAATAAAATTTATTTTGCTTTTTTAGTGGATTTATCATCATCAATATAAACATAAAAATTAAGAGCTAAACCAAATACTATTTTGAAACGGATGGAGTATTCGATAAGTAATTGAGATATTAGTTTAACAATATAAACGAGACTAGTCGATAACTTGATAGCGCTTCGCTTTTTGCATATTTGTGTCTAGAATAGATAGGTTTAACAAAAAAATGCTAGCGTCCAGTGGCTAGGGGGTCCTCTGTTTTTGGGGGCCCGGTGCGGCCGCACCGACCGCACCCCTCAGGGCCGGCCCTGTCTATCGGAAGCCCAGGGCTTCTATTACCAACAGGCTATATATATATATATATATATATATATATATATATATATATATATATATATATATATATATATAATTTAGAACAAAATTTATGATGTAAAATAGTATTCTTTGTTTTGTTATTTATCGTGTTTTAGTTTAAAAATAAAGTAGTAAGCAACAAATATTATCGATAATGGAGGTAGTATTTTCTATAAAGTAGTATCATCTTTTTTACCGGTTTTCACGCTGGATCCTACAATGCTTAACTATTTTGGGACAGAGCCCAAGAGGGCTGTACCTACCACTGCATATGATGGTACCGTCTGTGATGTTTCTATATATATACTATCAACGAATAATAGCAGGAGGTACCTACGTTGCAACAGCTCCAGCATAAAATAACAAACTAAGATATCCCCTGCTATAGAAGTGTTTGAATTCTACTATAGCTAATAATTAGTTGGCTAAAAAATCTTAGTAAAACTATTTAGCTAATATATATGTAGCTAGCTAATTATTAACTAATTTATTAAAAATAGTTAATAGCTGAACTATTAGCTAGTCTCCAGCGAATTTTAGCCGCTAACTATTAATTATAGTGCATTTAAATAATTCTGTGTAAGAAATAACTGGCAGTGTATTATTAGAGGTACAGCATCAGTACGGTTATATTTGTGTGAAAGAAAACATGCATGCACGACGTAACAGAAACAGCTGCAGGCCGACTTGTTCCTCTGATATAGCAGATAGATCGGACCGAGCAAGCTGGGCGGAGAGAGAGAGAGAGAGAGAGTTCTCTAGCTTGTTGGCAACAGGGACAAGTTGCATCGCAAGAGGGCGCGAGTACTACGGAAAGCAGGGGCATCCACACACAGCTCCTCAGCTTGAACTGTGTGCTACTACCTCCAGTCCAGCTAGGGGTGGAGCCATGGAGGTACGGTGGAGGTGGCGACAAAAACATGCTTATTAGCCTCACTCATGCACCTTCTCCGATCGATCCATCCATCGTCCGGTCCATTCCTCACTCAGCAGCTGCACATGGTTTTCATCAAGGGGATGATGCACGTACGTACATCGTTTCCAGCTGAACGATCGAGAGAGTGACTCGACTAGAGATGGTGTACACTCCTAGCTAGACGGCGAGAGACGCAGACGACTCATCAAACACGGGCGGCAGCGCGTGGTTCTAAGCTTTTCTAGAGACTTCGTTTCGCTTGCATTGGCCGGGATCCATCGGGGGAACGAAGGGAGCAGCTAGCTAGCCGTTGTTTTGCACAAGTTGCTCTTGCTTGCTCCTGCATATGGTTGGTTCCCTGCTGCTGGTGCTTTCAGAGCCTGGGTTGATAGCTACCGTGCGTAGCAAATTGAATAGTGCTTGCTACTCAAGTTCACCCGCATCGTGTTCCTCTCTTCTTCCTTGGAAAGAAACCCGCCGCGCCGCCGAGACGGTTGCGGATCTAGAAAAATAAAGTCCAGCGACGCCGGATATAGAAAATAAGCTCACATTTATGTAATAACAAAATATATTTTTATATAAACATGTCTGAGATAAAAAAAAAAGCTTTAGTATTTTTAAAAAATATATATATATATATATATAATTAAACTTTAAACTATTTAGCTTTTCGTTTTTCCTGAGAAAGTAGCCACCGAGACGCACGCATGGATTAGCGGAAACTTCCAAGGTGCTTGTTTTTTTATTAGAGAAAAGAGGAAACGACTCAGAAACCAAAAGGAGCCATGTGTACGCAGGCAGCAGCAGCAACACGCGACGTGAAGGAGGCGATAAGCATCAGAAAATAGCAGCAAAGGGTAGACGACAAGACCACCAAATGGGCACGAGGCGACAAAGCAAGACTGGGGCGGAGGGGACGGAGCGGTGGGCCCGGCCTCCTTTACAGGGGAGCTGAACTAGCCCAGCCGCCTTCTTTCTATCTGAGCCTCCTGTCACCTCATGTGATTCAGCCTCCCCACCACCACCACCACCCTCTCTCTCTCTCTCTTTCTCCCACTTGCCCATGTTGCTCCGTTAAATGCTGGGCGCACACGACCTAAGCACCAAGGCAAATGTCTTCTACCAGTACCAAGGCGACAAATGGACTGCAAGGCTACCAGATGTAAGATATCAGAGATTATAATGCGTCTTATTGGTTATTCGTATCGTCTCGTCCTATGTCACTGCGTGTATTGACTTTATCTAAGCATTTATTTAATTTGATTGCGCCAAAAATATCTCTTTTCGGTCAGTTTAGATCGGACGAGCATGGGTGTGCTCGTCTAGCTAACCAATCAGTCGAAATATGAATAGTCCCACGTAACACTTTTTCTAATAATCTCTGAATTATGCATGCATCTAGCATTTGATCAATAATGAGTGGAGTTTCTCTCTTCTATCTATAAGAATAAAAAATAATGTGTTTAGAAGTAGCTCATAAATCAGCATCGGAGCTATCCTAAGAGCATGTTTGTTTATGCCCTAGACTTTATACTTTTAGCTCAAGAGCTGGGTTTTTGGTTTCATGTTTCTGGTTGTTAAATTTTTGTTATTAGCTTTAGTAATGGATTTTTAGCTTATTGGTACCCCCCCCCCCAAAATCTAGGAAAACTCATATAGATTTATTTTTCAGCTTTTAATTCAAATAACCTTACTTCATAGCCTTTTAAAACCCAGCTACATAAATGAGCTGTTTGTTTTTGTTTTGAGCTTCTTGCTAACAAAAACCAAATAAAAGCTAAAATAAATAGGATATAAAACAAGTGACCAACTTATTTTAGTTTTTATGTCTATTGACTAGAATTAATTAAGAGTTCGACTATTATAAAAGCTCTTATGGATCGAATAACTAACCTAGCTTAGCTTTAATCAATGTAAACAGAATTTCTATAAGTACTTTTCCATAATATTTTTAATGTGGAGGAAAAAGGTTTTGGTCTCTGCTAGAGCACAAAACTAAGTTCTTATAAATTTTTTTTAGCTAATTGGTGTAAAAAAGAGAACAAGAACAAGTAGATCGAAGTGATTATAAGAAAAGCCTATTATTGCTCCTCCATTTGCTCTTGACAAAAAAAAGTCTAGTGCAATACCTTCTCGTGCTAGACTCATGAGTTGAATGGTTTTCTTTGCATTCTCATGCTGTAAAATGTCTGAAATCGCGCAAAGTATGTTCCCAAAAAGAAATAAATCATTCCTTTTAAAAAACATTATCATTATGTGTAAACCACGTAATAGAGAATGGAGGTGACATCCACCAAGATTAGATTTTGTTCACTACACCGAATGCCAGTTAACCAATTCTTAAGATGAGGTATAGACCTAGGTTGAGTTAACTCAGTAGCTCCATAGATTATAGGTTATACAATCTTAGCATGTTGGCAATCAAACAAAACGTGATTAATTGTTTAATTGCAATTGTAGAAGTAGCACTTTTGACTCACATGCTAACTCCTTTTAGCTAAGTTTTTCATAATACGTATTCGATATTATGACAACCACATTATATGCTTTATCTAGTTTTTTCCATCATTTAGCAATCTAGCTTTTTACATCATAGTTTAAACAACTCATATATAATACACAAGATAGAAAATTTCAAAAAAAAACATGAGATGGTTTTTAACAATCTTTAAGTCATCCAAAATAAGGCCTTAGTTGCATAATGGAAATTGTAGATTATAGGTATTTTACAACAAAAAACTAGTGGATATCAAGTTTTAAGGCCTAGGTGATCGGTGTTCACAGTAGGCTAGGAACGTATACAAGGTTACGTAAGCAAGCTAAGCCATTGGATTAGGAATTTTGGCTAATATTTTATTAGCTATTACAAAAAGATATTGCTCATTTCTAGATTTTAGTTTTGTAGGTTGTTAGTTGTCTTTTAACTAATATGAAACTAAAATTTCTAATATAATTTGTAAATGTTCCAACAATTAACGGATTCCACAATATGGCACGACAAGTGCTAATAGACTAATATTGGTGAAGGGTTGATAGTACCTAATTGATATTGACTCAAGAATGAAGGCAAATGTAACTGAGACACGTAGATGAAAAAAGTATTATAACAGATTGTGTGAGTCGTCCAAATAGAGGAATTCTGCTATTGATGGCATGTCTCTTGCATTGCCATTTATCACTTAATTTTAGGGACTTCTTGTTTTCATTTTTTGAAGGGAACAAGAAATTATATTAAAACTCAGCATGGTACATCCCTAAATTACACATGAAAAAATTACAACATCCTTCCCCCCGAGCGTCCGAATAGGTGACTAGGAGATGACCTTGCTAGTGCCCTAGCTCCCCCTCTCCCCACATCTACCTTGGTCGCAGTGGTCGCACTCTGGCATGCAGCGGTGGTGGCCCACGGTGGACATAAAAAGGGCACTCAGTTGGCACCACCACATCCCTTCCCTCACTCCTCCACCACCCCTCCTCCCTTCCATTGCTCACCAAAGTTGATCCTAGCTATATTCTGTCGATGTGTGATTCAGCTTATTCTTTGCTTTGTCGATGTTCGGTGTTGTCGTAGTAATCTAGTTTTTTCACATGAATACTTGGCAGCTTGTGCTCTTTTCGGTGGATACTTGGCTGTCGGTACCCTGGATTAGGGGTACCCCTTACTACGGTATAAAGACACGATGTCTGTGCGGCTACCCATAGCCGCGTGGAGAACAGCCTCAGAGGTATCTTGTGGGCAGCTAAGGTGGTGTTCTCAGAGATAACGCTATCGGGCCCAGAAGATGTCGGACCCCTGTGCGCACGACCCGGACCCTCGAAGTAAAGCAGCCCGAAGCCATTGGATAAGGTTCGGACCCCATCTAGTGAGCTCCGGACCACCCATAACAAGGTCCCGGGAAAAGGAGTGTCATAAACTAGGTTTAGGTTTGGGACTGGCGCGTGTCCTGGCTCTATCCGTAGCGCCTCCACCCCCTCGCTCGGTCAAGGGTCTAACGGCTTATTGACCGTGACGTAGGCCAGCGGGCGGAGCGTGACGTAAGGGCTCTAAACCACGCGGCCTCGACATTTATTGCGGAGAGGACATGCCGTCTGTCCACCCTTCTGATAGATGATGTGCCCCCATGGCATTTATTGTGTCATGTCCATTCCGCTGGCAGGCGGCACCAGGGTCACCCTGCAGATGGCGCACCTGTCCGGTCCATTGTTAAGACAGTGTGCCTATGCTGCACGGTGCACTGTGCTCATCCCTTATACGAGAAGCTTCCCCCTTGCGCACCGAGACAACACAAATCTCGGGTGTCAAGGTGCACGAAGATTATATGGGCATGGCGAGCAATAGTTCCATCCTTCCATTTGTCCCTGGGCCCACGTGTCGGGGCTCAGAACCCTTGTACATGCCCTCTTGAACTATAAAAGGGGAGGCATGTGACGTAAAAGGAGGAAAAAAAAGACCAAGTCACTCAGGCTTACACACAGCACAAGCTTCCTCAACAATCCAACACACAGTGGAGTAGGGTATTACGCTTCGACGGCCCGAACCACTCTAAATCCTCGTGTGTTCATGTGTTTGATGATCGCTTAGCAAGACAAGCAAAACGCTTAAGCCTCCTCCTCATCTTAGGATTTAGGGCGGGTGCACTCCGCCACCCAGCCGGAGAATTCCCTCTCCGACATTGCGCGCCAG
Organism: Zea luxurians; assembly: GCA_029449295.1. Lineage (NCBI taxonomy): Eukaryota > Viridiplantae > Streptophyta > Magnoliopsida > Poales > Poaceae > Zea > Zea luxurians. Next base: position 83,230,364 of record JAOPSE010000014.1, read on the forward strand.
GTAGGGGGCCTAGGCTGAAGTTTTTGCTTCTTTCCTCACTCAGCATGATGGTGCAAATCGTTGAGCACCGCGCCGAGACTTCGGTGGATTTCGTGGTAGAGGAAGAAGCTGCTTCTTCCACGCCACAGGTTCCCAACCGCCCTGTGCCGGGCACTACCGCTGTGCACGCTGCACGACAGCATACAGCTGCGCAAACATCCCGGACTCCGTCAAGGGTGGCTCCAAGAGCGTTGTCAGCAGCTAGGGAATTGCTACGACACCCCCAAGCTCTACGGCCTCGCTAGGGGCCATGAAGCAATGGCGGGACAACGTCGACCAGTTGCTCAGTATGGCACATTCTATCTCGACCAGGTCGAGGCCACGGTCATCCCGGCGCCAAAATGAGGTGTCGGCGTCTGTACGCTCACCCTCAGTGAGGGGTGCCCAGACCAACGACCTCCGGGTAGAGCTCAACCGCAAACGAGCGGGGGAGGGTGCCCGGGTATCTCTGGAGAGGGCGCAGGAGCGCCGGCAAAACTTCGAGGGTTGCGATGACGCTCGAGTCTCTCTGGAAAGGGCGCGTGAGCGCCGCCAAAACATCGAGGGCCACAACCTCAATCAAGACTTCGCAGCGGTAGCACCACAGACACCAATGGGCACCCAGTCCCAAGCGGGTGTCCCCTTGGACGGCGTGGGCTGCGCCGCTCTCGCGGATCATCTCCGCGCGGCGTCATGGCCGCCCAAGTTCCGGCCACACCTACCGACAAAGTACGACGGAACATCAAACCCGTTGGAGTTCCTGCAGGTGTACGTCATCGCCATCACGGCAGCAGGTGGGAACACCGCTGTGTTGACGACATATTTTCATGTCGCCTTGTCTGGACCTGCCCGGACTTGGCTCATGAACCTCGCCTTAGGGTCAATCTACTCCTAGGAGGAGCTCTGTGCGCGGTTTGTTGCGAACTTCGCCAGTGCTTACCAGCAGCATGGTGTGGAGACCCACCTCCATGTGGTGAGGCAGGAGCCCGGGGAGACTCTCTGAACGTTCATCTCCCGCTTCACCAAGGTGCGAGGTATTATACCTCGCATTTCCGATGCTTCCATCATCACGGCATTCCGACATGGATTACGTGATGAGAAAATGCTGGAGAAGTTGGCCATGCATGATGTGGAGACTGTCCCCACGCTCTTTGCTCTGGCCGACAAGTGTGCTAGAGCTACCGAGGGCCGTGCATGGCACTCGGCCCCACAAACCGGGGTTGCCCAATCGGGAGGATCTGGTGCCGTCCCCTGGGACGGTAAGAAGAAGGACCGCGACTTCCAGAGATCGCGGTCCACCGCTCTAGTCGTTGCTGCTGCGACGGGGGGCCGAGGCGACCGCAACAAACGCCCACGGCCACAGAGGGGTAGCAGCGGCCCATGCCCTATGCACCCCAACGGTCGCCACAGCGCCGTGGAGTGTCATGAGATCATTGATCTCGCGAAACGTGTCAGCGAGCGGCGCGAGCAGTCCTCCAACGATGGCTCCCCACCTCATCACCGACCTGGCAAAGAAAAGGTCGACGACGGCATGGTGGCCGCAGTTGAACGGGACCTCGGGTATTAGTCACCCGAGGGGGACCTGAAGGAAGTCTTTGCCGGAGGTTCCTACTCCAGTGGGAACAACTAGACAGACCCCCAGAGGGACCCCATGCTCCCCGGTCTATGGGGCCGAAGCCTGCCTTCCCCCGAAAACCCTTCTGGACTCCCCACGGGTCCAGACTTCCGACAGGTTCATACAGAAATGGCCACAGCCGAAGACAAGGGCTCCCTCGTCGAACGCAGATGGGAACCCAGGGTCGGGACCTAGTCCTACGGCAAGTACCAAACCAAGAAGGGCTCCACAACTCTCCCCCAGCTGGGATGGACCCTTCAAGGTAACTAGAATACGCCGACCCGAGGGTGACCGTCCAGCTATGACTGAAGGAGTACCTCCCCCTGGTGCTGGAGCATCTCTGTAAGTTCCATCCATAGGAGCAAGTCTGAGGGGTCGAATTTCTCTCCTTTTTGTAACTAGGTAGCACACACATGTACACCAACCCGGTGAGGTCCGCCCTCATAAGCCCGGTCTGTCGGTCTGCACCCATGCATGACAGGTTACAAAGAGAAGATTTACCCCCTCAGATGTGCCTCTATGGTAGTTTTATCCTACTGCTCCATGGTTTTACCTTGCAGTTTCCTGGATGATATTTTATCTAACCCACCCGAACAGTTCCAATCCCATCAGACATGATGACATCCGAATTGAACAGCCAGGCTTGCAGTTTAGGACCTCTCTGCGAAAGCAGGAGGGCCCGACAGCCTAGGGGGCGGCTCTAAAGAGCGGGAGCCCGTTCCATGGGGTGGTCCAGAGCCTGTGTGGCCGCTTAGCCTGGTCCCGTACCTAAAAGCCTGCACACTCCACCACTCCGTGATGGGTACCCTAGTATTTGGAGTTATAAGTCCTGTGGGTCCGGTAACCTGGGGTCCGGAACTAGAGAATGGACACTTGTCTCCTGGGGAGGTCCGGAGCTGTGTAGCCGCTCAGCCTGGTTCCGTACCGTGGGCCTGCACACTCCACCACTCTGCGACGGGTGTCCTAGTACCTAGAACCACCATCCAGGGGGTCCCGACACACAACTTGGCTTCCTAGACTAGACCCTGCAGGTCCCGAGCATGTGTCAAGGGATGGATAGTGTCGGATGGCGGGTCCTGCGGGTGTACTACTAATGCTCCCTAGCCGAAGCTGTGTACAGGCCCAGGTCCCAGTCGAGGCTACCTCCTATGGGCCATTGCCAATTCTTTCTTAGGTATGCTGGTCTGCAGCCTCAGCAAATCGAGCCTACACCCCAGGGGGCCAAGTACCAAGGAGGAATCGGTTACGCCACACACAACAGGGACAAGTGGTACACAGATAAGTGCTAATACTGCTTGATAAATAGTACTCAAAAGTACCTTACAAAAAGCAAAAGTATTACATTCGCCTTCAAGCGGAATCCTAGTTCCATCTCTACTCTGCAGGTATAAACTACCAGACGCCAGTGGAGTCGCGTTGGAAGTTCGCGGCCGCTGTCCTTGCGGAATCCTCCAAGACGGTGTGACAGCGTTGATGGCCGCCTCAATGCGCGCGCCATTGCCAAGAGGTCCTTGCCCTCGTCCTCCTACGGGGGGCGACAACGAGGCCATTAAAGCCAAAGAGTTGGAGGCTTGGCTGCAGGCGGCGCTGGTGGTCTCGCCAGTGGAGGCGACCACCTCTGCACTGGGCAGCCTCACCAGCGGCAGCGACCACGTCTGCGACGGGCAGCCCCCGCCAGCGGAGGCGACCACCTCTGCAACGGGCAGCCCCCGCCAGCAGAGGCGACCACCTCAACCCCTGCCAGCGGAGGCGACCACCTCTGCAACGGGCAGCCCCCGCCAGCGGAGGCGACCACCTCTGCACCGGTGGCTTACCGGCGATGGCGGACGCCTCAGCGCGTGCAGAAAGGTCCTCGCTCCCGTCCTCCTGCGGGGGTGAGGACAAGACCATCCAAGAACGTGGCCACCACCTCCACGGTGTACGACGTCTTGTACAACCCCCAGGGCGGCGTCGGAACAGCGTGGCCGGCGGTGCAGGGGACGCTACGGCTGCGGCGGACCTGCGCATGGCGCGAACATCGCCCATGCAGTGGACGGGCAGCCATGCCCCACTTGACGGTGGGAGGCAGCGTTGGAGGTGGCACCAAAGCTATCTGGGCCAAGGAGCCAGACACGCTGCAGCTGACGGCCTGCAGCCAGCCAGCCCCGCGTAGCTGAGGTTCGCCTCCTCCGCAAGGCTGGTGAACATCCTTCTCCTCCAAATGCTGGAGGAAGAAGCGGGTCACCAGCCCATGCGGAGGGCAGGGCCCTGACTCGGCTCGCCTTCCACCCCAGCGAGGATGATGAACATCCTTGAAGCTGAGGGTAGGGGGGAGGCCGCAGCCCGGCTTGCTTCTCTCCACCATGAGGCTGGTGGTCATCCTTATAGATGACCACCGGTGGGAGACTGCAGCCGGGCTGCAAGATGAAAATCCTTGAAGCCGAGTGATGGCAGAAGAGCGCCAACCCCCACGAGGTTGCGCCCCTCCAATAGCAACAAGAAGAAGACAAGATCGGCAGCACCACTGCGCAGGAAACGAAGAGCGCGAGCTCCCCGGTGATGAGACCGCTGGGAAAGGTGACCCTGACGCGGATCCCCCAGCGAACACCGATGAGCCTCATCCAGAGGTTCGAAAGGCGGAATGGCGCGGTGAATGCAAGAAAAGCGAGGCATGGCTACTGCCTGGGGGTGAACTCCTTTTTAAAGGCAAATTTCCCCACTCGTGCCCCGAAGCATCATGGGCAAGTCTCCCCCAATACGCACCAAGGCACCCAGCCGATGGCATGGGGGCCCGACCCTGCGTAACTTGCGCAAGGAGCATGCAACTGCCCTGCGGTTATATGCCCTTCCATCTCCACCGCAACCAGCGGTCAAAAAGGCGAACCGCCACACAAGGAGCATGCAACCGCCCTACGGTTATACACCCTTTCATCTTCACCGCAACCAGCGGTCAAGGAGACGAACCGCCGCACAGGGAGCATGCAACTTCCCTGTGGTCGCGCCCCCCCTAAGCTTCGCTGCAACTGGTGATTCAACCTCTAGCACAGGGGCCCAGGCCCACGTGTCATACACCCGACGCGCCGGTTCCTGGGTACAGGAAAGTTGCACCACCGCTCGCGCCAATACCGCGTCTCCTCGAGACCGTGCAGAAGACTAAGAAGATAAATTTTCAAAAACCAAAGCAGCGACTCGAGGTACCCCGCTCATGGCCCAACAAAGTCATTAAGTATGGAGGTCACGGGCTAGTTAGCCGCGGGAACAGGCGTGACAGTCGATGTGACCATAGGCGGGCCAGTAGTAACTGCATCAATAGGCATGCAGGAGCAGCGAGCCGATTGCCAGTCAAACTCTGGCCCCACCTGCAGGCTCGCATCCTCCCCTGAGGCGGGCCTGGGGGCCACTGTCGGTACCCTGGATTAGGGGTATCCCTTACTACGGTATAAAGGCACGATGTCTGTGCGGCTACCCATAGCCGCACGGAGAACAACCTCAGGGGTATCTTGTGGGCAGCTAAGGTGGTGTTCTCAGAGATAACGCTATGGGGCCCAGAAGACGCCTGACCCCTGTGCACACGACCTGGACCCCCGAAGTAAAGTAGCCCGAAGCCATTGGATAAGGTTCGGACCCCATCTAGTGAGCTCCAGACCGCCCATAACAAGGTCCCAGGAAAAGGAGTGTCATATACTAGGCTTAGGTTCGGGACTGACGCGTGTCCTGGCTCTATCCGTAGCGCCTCCACCCCCCTCGCTCGGTCAAGGGTCTAACGGCTTATTGACCGTGATGTAGGCCAGTGGGCGGAGCGTGACGTAAGGGCTCTGAGCCACGTGGCCTCGGCATTTATTGCGGAGAGGACACGCCGCCTGTCCACCCTTCTGACAGATGATGTGCCCCCACGACATTTATTGCATCCTGTCCATTTTGGTGGCAGGCGGCGCCAGGGTCGCCCTGTAGACGGCGCACCTGTCCAGTCCATTGTCAAGACAGTGTGCCCGTGCTATGCGGTGCACTGTGCTCATCCCTTATACGAGAAGCTTCCCCCTACGCACCGAGACAACGCAGATCTCGGGTGTCAGGGCGTACGAAGATTACACGGGCATGGCGAGCAATAGTGCCATCCTTCCATTTGTCCCTCTGCCCATGTGTCGGGGCTCAGAACCCTTGTACATGCCCCCCTTGAACTATAAAAGGGGAGGCATGCGACGTAAAAGGAGGGAAAAAAGACTCATGTCACTTAGGCTTACACACAGCACAAGCTTCCTCAACAATCCAACACACAATGGAGTAGGGTATTACGCTCCGGCGGCCCGAACCACTCTAAATCCTCGCGTGTTCATGTGTTTGATGATCGCTTAGCAAGACAAGCAAAACGCTTAAGCCCCCTCCTCATCTTAGGATTTAGGGCGGGTGCACTTCGCCACCCGGCCGGAGAATTCCCTCTCCGACATTGGCCATGTTGCTGTATAGGTGGATACTTGGCTATCAGAGTCGCTCCCCACTTGCGAATACTATGTTGTGTGGTCTCTAGTAGATGCTTTATTGTTGTTCTAATGGTTGATCTTGTTCGGTGAATACTTCATTGTTGTAATTGTCTCTTCTTAGTGGATGATTTGTCACTAGGTTCCATCTTCTCTGTTGGCAACCTTTATATTATTCCTTTTTCCCTTGCATGTCCAGTCGGTTAGGTTGGGGTGGAGGGCCCTCTCCCTACTATGTTTCTTTCTTTCTCTTGTGTTTTACGTTTTTAACCACTATTTCTATGGTTTTGTAAACTGCATTATGGCCTCTCCCATAGTTGTGCCATGTAAGTCATTCTTTCAGCATTGTTTATTCTTAATAAAAATTACATGTGAAGTCATGTTCTTAAAAATCTAAAATAACTATGATACAATATTATATCTTGATTCTTCTATCTCATTCCCTTGTGGCTTTTCTCAATGCAGATGTTATCGATGAATCAAGCCTTATCAAACACCAAAGCTAAAGTGTATCCCGTATATTGAATCCAATGATCAACCTCAAAACATTAGACAAGCTGCAAGATTCGATGAATCAAGCTTTATCAAGCAATGAAGCAAGAGTGTAGCACGTATACCAAATCCAATGATCAACCTCATAATATTAGATAAGCTATAAGATTCAACATTCTAGAATGGATTCAAAATGCATTCAAATCAATGAAAGAAATCCAAAATGCATCTAAATCAATGAAAGAGTAAGCAGTTGCATCGTCGTGTACAACACAGGATGCAAACTTCAATCCTTGATTTTTCTCTCCATGACCATGGATGACGAGATCAGTGATGTAGAGTGACTATCCGTGTTGACAGCGTCCAAAAGTAGCCCCCTACAAATAACGACCATGAATTGGTCATTTGTCGATTAAATCGAGGACTGCAACGAAGATCTTGTTGTTGCAATCATTAAAGTCATTGCAATAACAAGATCCCAAATTGACAATCATTTGATTTCATTGATAGATTTGTTTAGGCTAAGCGTTGAACAAATTAGCTCTAAAAACTACATATGAGGGAGATAAGACCCCTTTTTCTTAACATCTGTAGGTGCACTGGAGAGGAAGGAGAGGGGCCCTAGGTAGCAATGACGACGACAAGGGGGAGCAAGGGCTGGTGGCGGTGATAGGAATGTGTGGCTTCCTCTTGATTTTTTTGATTGTACGTATGGAAATGAAGTAGGGTATCATGCAGGCTTGGGGAGTGGTATTTGTTAGCAACTCATAGTTGATTACATTGAGATACAACATACACTTTTTTCTATTTTGTTTAATGGAAAATTTGTGTTTTAAATTATGTCAAGCACTAAGTTTTTGTTAGGCTATTCTTAACAAAACCAATGACTCCTTCGGTCGGATGTAAACCCTAAATATGGCATCAAGAAAGTTAGTTAGTCCTTATCACTTGGGGAATAATATTATAATTTATTTGATGTTGTGTTTTATTATTGAGACATGCTACTTTTAATAAATGCTGAATAAGTATATAATAATAATTATTATTATAAAGTATTGGTTGCATCCATGCTAAGAGACTTTTTATTTGTGCTTTTAATTTGTGGTTGAAACTCATAATCAAATTTGAATTTAAAATCTAAAATTGGATTGAGAAAGAAAAATAAGAAGGAAAGAAAAATACAAGAAAATTGAAAACAGACCTTGGGCCAAAACCCTAACTTTGGCCCACTAGTCCACTCGCGCGGCCCCTTTAACCAGACCCGTGGCCCAAACTAACAGCCCAATGCGCAGCCTAATCCAACCAATAGTCGCCGACTACCTGGCCCACGTGTCGGCCTCCACACTCGCACGCGTGCCTGCTCCATAGTCGTTGCGTGTGGGCCTTTTGGGACAGCCGGATCTCTTGCTCACACACCTGCTCGTCTCACTGTCATTAGGGGCCCACCTGTCATCCCGTCCGTCCGTCACGGTAACAAATAGAGCCAGAATCACGTAGCCATCTCCCCTAGAGCTAGCTAGTGTGCCTCAACCAACTCCAACTGTCCATAAGGTTAGGTCACGAGTTTCCCTCCCCTTACTCCAGCCCCATCGAGGAAGCATCGTCGCCAAAACCAAGGACACCACCATCACCGAGAGCATGGAGATAGCCCGAGCACCACCGTGTTAGTACCCCATCTATGTCGTCATTCCAGTCGAGAAGAATGATGCAGAAGCTTCGACGTCATGTGGGGGATCCGCGCGCGGCATCATCAAGCCAAATTATGGCTGGTTCTAGCTAGAATTGCTCGCTGGAGTGGGTGCATGGCCGCTGGCCTTGTTTCATCGAGGAGGGGGACTCCTACACCGTCATCGTCGGTATGTTGCATGCCCTCCCATCTATTACCACCTAGGCTACGTTCTTCGGTGGTCAGAGATCAGTTTTGTACGTCACAGCTCGGACATGCATCTTCTCCGGCGTAGCGTTGCTGCGGCGTTGGGGGAGGGTTGTGGTCGTTGATGCAGCCATGGACAACTGCGATTGATGTGGATGCCTACCGCTTCGGTCGCAGATCATGGCAGTTGATCTTTAGATTATGGACCGACACGATTAGATCGTAGGGTTTTAAAATCCAAGCCATAGATCGTGGGTTCGATGAGTAATATCTGATTGTGATACCTTAACAGCCTAACCAGAGGATCGAAATCCAACGGCTCAGATCGCATACCTGTTTACTAAAAGACCCCATCTAATCCGGGCGGTTGGATTGGAATCTGGCGGCTCAGGGTGCACGGTACCCCTTCGGCTCGATGAGTTTGCAAAAGAGACCTCGCCTTTATTTATAATTAACCCGCCATCCGCATTCACTATAGAACCATTACAATAGAGTCCTTTTTCTTGCATAAAGAACCCTAGATTTCAAAGAAATGGTGGCTGCAGTCCTTTCTTGTGTAATTATAGATTTAATCCAAAAATTGATTATTATATATAAAAATAAATCTAAGAACTTAAGAAAGTCATATCTTTCTCATACTAGCTCCGATTTAATCCATTCAAGTTATGTTATCTTCGTATTAAAATTGTCTACACGTTAAAAAATATTATTCCATCATGTTTTCAGAAATAATTAAATGATGGTCTAACTTGTGCTCATTAGAATTACTTTTCTAATTAAAAGTTAAATGTTTTTCATCCATAACTATATTAAAATAGTACTTCTAAACAAGTTATAATTTGAATGAGTTATTTATCTTGACTATTTTCTCATATGATTTACATTAATCAAAATAGAATATTGTTTTTATTATTTAATCACGAAAATCTTTTGAAAACCTTATCTTCTTAACCGTAACTCCAATCTTAGTACTTCTAAAACATTATTATGCAGTTTGTGCTCATGTATGGTGTGTTGTTAATTTCTCCTATACCATGTTTGTTTGTATTGTTACGAGTAGACGAGCAAGTGACCATGGAACCCAGAGCTCAGCAGGTGGAAAACTCTGAGAAGGAGCTCATCGAAGGCAAGTTGTGCCCTTGATCGCTCTTCTTTACCCAATAATGTTCTTATTAATCACGGTGACATCCTCAAGTTAATTTGATGGGACCTAATAGGTTACCCTAGTTTGATCTACTTTGCACCTTTCTTACCCCTGACTATTGAGTAGTATCTGATACTGCTCCATGGTTTTAGGTGTTAAGATACATATTATTCATGATCATGCTATTTACTGTCAATGGATTATTTACTGTTCATGATAAGATTATTCTGTAAATTGGAACATAGAGCGACCACCCAGGAAAACAGTGCTACCACAAGGGTGGAATGGGACGCCATTGGCTGATTAATTAGAAAAGCTAGTGTGAGTTAATCCTTTCCCGAAAGGGGCAATCAGGGAGGAGGAGTGCATGTGTAGGGAGGTCCTCGGGTCAAATTGTCTTTTTAGCTTTTTGGACGAGGGATTCCTATACTGCTTTTGGCCCGAAATTCGTAGCGGGTTCTCTCCTCTAGTGAAACTTTGTAAAGGCCTCGCAGTGTACCCTCGCCTACTCACTTTGGCAGTGTTTAAGGGTCTGATCATCCGAGGCGACAAAGAGAACACATCTTGTGGGTAAAGATGTGCAACCTCTGCAGAGTGTAAAACTAGTATATCAGTCGTGCTCACGGTCATGAGCAGCTCGGACCCCATATGAGTAACTTATGGAATTAAACTTAATCTGTCATATGCATTGCATTGTGTGAATTATTATTAAATGTGGTCTCTTATTTTATTGGCCACTTATACTTAGTAACTGCTAATAAAATTCTGACCAACTCATTAAAAGCAATGCTTAGCCTTAACCATTATTTGTTAATCAGCCTTACACGACACATGAGCCCCCACCGTAAGTGAGCTTATGCACATTACTCCTCACACTTGTTGAGCGATGAACATATGTGAACTCACTCTTGCAATAAACCCCTCCAGGTGAAGAGCAGGTGCCCCCGGAGGAGGACTACTTTGATGAGTTCGATGAGATCTAAGTGTCGTCTCCTAATCAGCTTAATGACGCCAAGGGATAATAATATTAGTTTGGTTTATTTATTATCAGTTATTTTGTAAGACATTTTGTTATATAATAAAGTTTGTGACATTCGTCTCTATACACTGAATCATTGTATGTGTTGATCTTCTTTGGCGCACATATGAGACGTACCCGGGTTTGCCCCTTAAATCTGGGTGTGACATCGGAGCATCTTCATAAAATGTGCTAGATAAAGATGATCCCATAAAAACACAAGATATGTGTAACCATGCAACTTCTATACATCATATACACGAAACAATGAGCATATTGGTTTTCATGTAAAACACATATCTAAAGCTAATAAAGTTTTAACTAGACTCGCCTAAGTATATAGAAAGAACAAGAATGGGTCTATATTCGGCAGCAGCATTCCAGCGCTACTACACAGCTAGCCGATGTGCAGTGTTTTTTTCTTCTTCCATGTCATGCCTGACGAAGTAGCTGCAGCCACAGAACGGCGTTGACAAGATGGATAATGTAAAAAAAAAACATAAAGAGTACCGGTAAGTAAAATCTACCGACTACCTCAAGAGAGCATGCCTATAGAATTACTGCGACACATATCGTCGCATGCCTCAAGAGCATGTAGAGAGAGAACACGAGCTATAGCTCCTTATTATCGTCCTCCTGTTTTCTGAGAAATTTCCTATTGGAAATTAATTAATTAATTAGCCACAAAAGAAAGCGGCCAGCTGCCAATATCTGCCAATATATATATATATATATATATATATATATATATATATATATATATATATATATATATATATATATATATATATATATATATATATATATACTTGGCGCGCGCGCGCACCCTTGTTTCTAAGAATCTTCTTCCCTGTCATCCACCGAATTAGTCCGTTGACCTGTGTCACGTCTTTCTTCCATTCGCCGAATTCTGCGTGACCACACGTATTTTTTTATTGTCCCCCATGCATCCACACCTCGCTTTTGTTTTTGTTGTTGGCCGGGTCACGTACGGTCGGGTCGACGTACGAGCATATATATATACACACGTAGCTGACGAATTTTCCTAATCTCAGTTTATGCATGGTTTTACAAGAAAAAATGTCGAAATCAATAAGCTGCGATTTTGATCAACAACTTGCGCAGATAAAATCGTGACGTTGTTGTGTGCACATTTCCACGTTGACGACACGGCGTGACTTTGCTCATGCCACGTGCACGTCAACAATGATTACACTACTACTACCGAACACGGTACGTACGTACGTGCGGCTGCTGTCGCGTACTACTGTCTCTTCACGTTTATGCTGGTAACTTACTACAGAGATAAACAAGGAGAAAGCGTGTAGATACTTTGCTGTGAAAATCATCACATTTTACTCCTGCAAGATGCATGGACGGAGATCAATCATCGTGTGCATGCATGCATGGCAACCAATGCAAGCAACGCTGTTTTTGTTTTAGTTTGAGAGCGGGCAAACATGGCCACATGACAGTTCTTGTCCCTGTCATGCATGCACCCACTCTTTAACCAAGTGGAAATTTACTTATTATTGGACAGTATTTTGTTGGGTACATGGATTTCCTGCGTCCCGAGGTAGAACAAGCACCCGTGTGACCTATATTATATTAGGTATTTATCCACAAATTCACTGCAAGACTTGATCTTTTTCCCGAGTCACTACTGTGCAACGCAGGGGCAAACCCATCCCAAAAATGAGTGTTGGGGGGGGGGGGGGCTAAATAATAGAGGTTTAATAGCTAATAATTTTTTTGTTTTTACAGTAAACAATATAAAAGGTCCACTAAAACCAGAAAATCGAGTGAGGGCATGTGCCCTCGCTCCATTATTGACAATGACTCTGAAATTCAAAAAACTGTACTCCATCTATTTTAAATTATAAGACATTCTAATAAATTTTTAAAGAGTCAAATTATTCCAAATTTGAATAAAATCATAGAAAAAACTGTAAAGATTTATGACATTAAATAGGCATACTACAAAAATATAATTAATAAAAATTCACATAGTACTTATTTGATATTGTAAGTACTATTGTTTTATTATATAAATTTATTCAAACTTGGGATGCTTTGACTCCAAAAAAAATTGAAAGTGAGAATGATCTATAAGCTAGGATGAAGGGGGGTATGTATCATGTCTCATGTGTGCGCTTTAGCTTAAACAAATTTGGTGGCCAGTCCCCCCGCACAAAAAGAAGCCTACACATGGTCCGAAGAAAAGTCAGCACACTTTGCATTCTCTCGCCACCTTGTACTAATGTGAAAGCATGCCGCGCCAGGACTCGTCGTAGGATATTGAAAGTCCTAGATGGACAGAAACGTGAGCTGTGCGACTGTGAGCATGACTGGAGAACTAAAAACAGACGAAGAAAATAATGTGGGCGTTTCCAGGAATCTATTTATTATTATATGAACCAAAATAAACTGCACAGCAGCGGATATATATACCGTGTCGCCCTTTCAGAAACTAGAATCACAAATGTGAATATGTACTTTATAGAGAGAGAGAGAGAAAAGTCTACAAGACATTATTATGTTTCAAATTTAAAACCGACCAACGTATATGTGTTTTTTTAAAAAAATATCATCATGCATCGTACCATTGGAACCCCCATGTGTATAGATATAGGGTCTGTTTGTTTCGGCTTATAGATTATATAATCTGGATTATAATCTAAATTATATAATCTAGATTATAATCTAGATATATTATAATCTACATGTAGTTGTTTGGTAGTTTAGATTATACAAATGTAGATTATTCACAAAGACAACAATACCCTTATTTGTTTATTTGAGGTGAGAAAAAAATGATGACATATATTGTAATTTCTATTTACATAACCATGAGTAGTGGGTCTTTTGCCAAAATAATCTCAAATAAACTACTCTTGAGGAGATTATGAGATTATCATAATCTGGGGTTTAGATTATATAATCTGAACCCATAATCTAGGTGTTTGTTTAACTACTAGATTATTTGCGTTGGATTATATAATCTAGATATATTATAATCTGAAACAAACAGGACCTTAGTTTGGCCTCTAGCATCACTACTTGATTTTGTTGATTCGTTGTCCCATGTACCATGATGACAGGATACTCTGTATATATCAACTTTGGCACCCAAATCAATCGACGAAAACTAAGGACATGTTTGGATCCAACAAGCTAAAATAAAAGTGACTAAAATTTATCACTTAGAAGCTAAAGATCTGAACAGGAACAACTAAAAGTGACTAGAATGGTAAAAAACATCAATTTACTCACTTTTATCTCTACCTGTTTGGATGTTTGGATCTTTAGCTCTTAAATAACTAATCAATAATCACTTTTGCATTAGCTCCTAGGATCCAAACATGCTCTAAATGGGGTTAATCTTGATGGTAAAAACATGTCAAAACTCTCATAGAACTTGCTCTATGTCTGCTTTACTAGGGATAGGAAATGAGTCTGTAGCTCAACTCAACTGATTAAGTTAAGAGGTATGTTCCTACTTTCCATAGAAACCCATGGTTATATAGTATATACCAAGTACTGGTTTTATTTTTATTTGTTTTTTCTCTCGCGGTATACTTAATTTTAACACTTTCTTATACATGCGCGATGCTTGATGCTAGCACGCAGCCGACGTATAGGTGTATCAAGTACATTGCACGAGTCATACACGTCTACATCCGCATTCAAGTGGAGAAAAAAAGTACAATAGAAAAAAAATTCAACATCTGGAAATATATTTTGCTAAAGGATTGGAATTAAACTAGCTAGGCCTCAGGATATATACGCACACATGTGCATGGTTCCAAAATAGAAACATGTCATTCTCTATATATAGAGCGTCGCGCGGCAGCAGCATACCATACTACCACGCCCTCAGAGGCCTGCATCATCTATCTTCTTGTATATCATCTTGTCCCAGCCCTAGCAAGCAAGCAAGCCTAGAACAGTAAAGTCTCGTCAATAATTCCATACTGTTTCTAGCTATCGCCTAGCGGCAGCGGCGAATACTATCACAGTCCGGCATCATCAGATAGAGGCTGCTCTGCTGCAGGCAGTACGCAAGCACGCACACACGCCAAGAAACCAAAGCGAAGATAGCACTCCAGAGGGAGCAGCGCGAGCTGTACGTAGCTGTAGCTCATCATGGGTATTGAGAGCATGAGCCCCACGGCGGCGGCGCCGGAGGACAGCTCTTCCGCCGCGTCCACGGCCACCACGGAGTCCGCCGCCGCCGCGCAGCCGCCGCCCGCTGCCGCACCACCAGGCGGCGGCGCGGTCGGCGGCGGAGACGCCGTCGCCGTCTCGCCGGCGGCGGACGAGCAGGCCGTCACGTCGCAGCCGTCGGCGGTGCCGCAGGGCTCCTCGCGCTTCAAGGGCGTCGTGCCGCAGCCCAACGGCCGCTGGGGCGCGCAGATCTACGAGCGCCACGCCCGGGTGTGGCTCGGCACGTTCGCCGACGAGGAGGCCGCGGCGCGCGCCTACGACGTGGCCGCGCTCCGCTACCGCGGCCGCGAGGCGGCCACCAACTTCCCGGGCGCCGGCGCGTCGGCGCCCGAGCTCGCCTTCCTGGCGGCCCACTCCAAGGCGGAGATCGTCGACATGCTGCGGAAGCACACCTACGCCGACGAGCTGCGCCAGGGCCTGCGGCGCGGCCGCAGCCGCGCGCAGCCCACGCCGGCCTGGGCGCGCGTGCTGCTGTTCGACAAGGCGGTCACGCCCAGCGACGTCGGCAAGCTCAACCGCCTCGTGGTCCCCAAGCAGCACGCCGAGAAGCACTTCCCGCTGAAGCGCGCGCCGCCGCCGGCGGAGGCGCAGGCGCCCACCACCGCCAAGGGCGTGCTCCTCAACTTCGAGGACGGGGAGGGCAAGGTGTGGCGGTTCCGCTACTCCTACTGGAACAGCAGCCAGAGCTACGTGCTCACCAAGGGCTGGAGCCGCTTCGTCAGGGAGAAGGGCCTCCGAGCCGGGGACACCATCGTCTTCTCCCACTCCACGTACGGCTCGGAGAAGCAGCTCTTCATCGACTGCAAGAAGACCAAGACGACGACGGCCGCCACCGACGGGGTACCGGTACCATCACCAGCACCAGCGGAGAAACCAAGCGAGGCCCGTGTAGTCAGGCTGTTCGGCGTCGACATCGCCGGAGCCGGGTTTCACCACCAGAAGCGCGCACGGCCGGTGGAGATTTCGTTCGACCATGGGCCGCAGGAGTCGTTCAAGAAGCAATGCGTGGCTCATCATCACCGCTCTCCTGCCCTAGGTGCCTTCTTGTTATAGCAGCGATGCTAGTATACACATAGTACTCTAGTCCTTCCTCCCTCTTTCTTCGATCTTCATGTCGTCTCGGCCGCCTGCTTGATCTTGAATTCAATTACTCGGCTCGTCTTTGCAAAAAACTTAAGTTTAAGTAAGACTGCAAGTTAAACTAGTTGTATGTACACCATTAGGCAATCTTGAGTTGCTAGACGATACTATGTAGTAGTCCCTATAATTAAGATCTCATGCAAGTTTGTGCCATCGAGTGCAGCAATAAGTTGATTGCATCTGCTAGAGACTAAACATGCGCGTGCTTGCATCTTGTTCTCATGTGTTGGATCGATTCAGCCTTTGCCTATTTGGCAACACATGCCGTCTATAGTTTCGTTATTTTTGCTGCAACAGTTCATCATGCACGAATAACTAGTCGATAGATGTTGCACACTTGTACTATAGGTTGCGGGTGTTATATATCATCAACCAAATGACAATCCAAGTTTTTCTAGATACTGAAAGCAGTCAAAGTTGAAGATGCAGTTAGAGAGTGATTGAGGATTCAGATCAGTTTCATTCTATCTACATGCATATATATAGCAATTTTTGAATCTCCTGATGAATGTTTTTCGACATTTCCTCTTATTACTGTGATATAGATTATTGGTTTCGTCCTTCTTCATTCACTCACAGTGACTATATATTCATAGTAGATCGCAGCAGTTTCGTTCATTCAAAAGGATTGACGGATCTTATTAGTACTGATTCTGTAATAGCTAGACTGTAGAGAGAGAGAGAGCTGGGTAAGATCGTACACCCCTTTCCTCAAAGAAAAAAAGATCTCGTACACTTCAGAAGAGTACTGTATACACATCAGCTATTCCTATTTCTCCTACAAAGCCTATAGTCCATAACTCAAATGCTGTTTATTTTCATTTCTTCATACATAACTTTCTTGATTTTCTTGTATCGTATGTCAGCTACTCTATCGTGTTTCCAATGGCTTTTAGATCTTTTAAACCGATTTCTCTGAGCAAAAACACGTACTTTTCGATCATAGTGTTTGTGGACACCCATAAAAACGTACAGTAAGATTTACTCCAATGTCTATTTCGTACTGCATCTAGCACCTTACTCATCTACATCTCTATTTCAAACTACACCCTCTAAATAGTATAGTCTAGTACAGTACAAAGCAGTGTGTTTTGCACGACCATGTACACAGTCTTCTAGCTTTAGCCTTACTCCTTTCGCCCTCCAATAAGAGCACATTTTAAGTTTTATACAAAATAGTATTAATAGATAGACCTATTTCTCTCGAAAAGTGATACATGAAAGAAAGATCCCTTTTATTTCAAAATAAGGTAATCTCCTTTAGGCCACTCCCTGTGGTAGTTTTATCATACTTTCATTCTCATTAAATGAGATAACACATCACCATATTTGATGACATAACATGATATTTATGATGAGAGAGATAGAGTTTCATGGAAGGAGAGAAGGTTTCATCCAGATGAAACTCAGCATACACAGTTTCATAGACAAAAGCTGACGTGTCACTTTTGGAAACCGTGCAATGAAACTTCAACTAGGAATGGCCTTAGGGTTTAGGTTCCCCAATCCTGGTTAAATTTATCTCTAGCAGCTCTTTTATGTCACATCCTATTCTAAACTCTGCTCTATAAACAATACAAAACAATGTCCATTTGCACGATCTGCTGGATACAACCTTTCTGAGAGCATCTAGAGGGGGTGAATAGGTGATCCTGCAAAAATCAACTCTAAACAAGACAGACTTGGTTTATAACAAGTGTTAGTGAAAGCTAAAACCAAATTGTTATGAGTAGAGATGGAGAGAGAGAGAGAACTCTTCACTTGATTGCTCCTTTTAAATGTGTATCAAACTTAGGAGCAATAACACAAGTGAATATGAAAACTCAAGAAGTCAACAATCGCAATAAAGTAAATGGACAATGGACACAGTGATTTTATCCCGTGGTTCGGTCAATGCCTACTCCACATTGTGGTGACTTCCTTCGGTCAAGGGTTGCACTCAACTCTTCTCAAGTGAGCCAAAGATCAAACTTGAGTACCACGATTTTCTTCCTTATATCAAATCTTGTTTGTGAGGAATCTCCACAAATTGGAGTCTCTCACGCCTTACACAAATGATCTTAATCAAAACCAAAGTAAGGAGGGAGTAGAAACACACACAAGAACTCAATCGCAGCAACAACACGCATACAAGTCAAGAAAAGAGCGCAAGAGTCAAAATGTCAGAGTCACAACTCAAGAACGCGCTCAAATCTATATCTAATGGATCAGTAGCGTGGTTGTAGAGTCTCAGAGTTATAGTATGCTCAAAGTATGCTTGTATATAGCTCCATGGTGCCTAGGGGGTCCTTTTATAGCCCCAAGGGACCTAGGAGCCGTTAGAACTCAATTTGAAAGGTCCTGGTTGCCTTCTGTCCGTGGGTACACTAGACTGTCCGGTGCACACCGAACACTGCATAGAGCAACAATTACATATCGCTGATTGACTGCTTTCTGCTTCTGGGGGCACTGGACTGTCCGGTGCTCCTATTGACCGTTGGCTCTGGCTGACATGTCAACTAGCCATTGGTCAGCTAGCACACCGGACTGTCCGGCGCTCCGCACGGACCATCCTGTGAATTATATCCAAAGAAGTCTTGTTTTTTTTAGAGCAACCCTAACGAAAAGCAAATTATATCCAAGCGATTCTACCAGAAAGACATTAGAAATTGAATGCTCAATAGTAATCGATATTTTACCTATCCCCTTTACCATGCCTTGATTCCCATCTTGAAAGATGATCGTGTCATGAGAATCCTTGTTCTTGATCTAGGAAGTGAACATATTCTTCTCCCCCGTCATGTGGTTTGTGCATCCGCTATCAATGATCCAGCTTAAGCCCCCGGAAGCATAAATAGGCTTGGGATTTAGGTCCCCCAACTTGTGTTGGGTTCTGTCAGGTTAGTTACATAAGTTTTTGGAACCCAAATGCAAGTCTTATCTTTCTTGTCTTTTGGTCCTATATTTGTATATAGCAACAATTTTATCATTTTTACAATGAATTACATAGGATGCATCAAAAGTGCGAAATAGAATGGAAGATTCATGAGATGCATTCCTATCCTTAGGCGTATGAGAAACAACATGAGAAGCATGACACCTAGTTCTACTCATATTAAAATCAATAGATGAAGCGAACATAGTGAGAGGAGTAAAACTATCATTGCAAGTAGCACGATAAGCATTATAAGAAGCATTATTGACATGGGAATATAAGTAAGCATGATTTTTCTTCTCATAAGTAGAATGCAAGCTATTAGCCATAGGTGTCTTCCCCTTCTACTTTGTGAAGTTGAGCACCTTTTGGCTCTTAGTGTTCTTGGTTCCCTATTGGAAACCAGGTCCATTCTTAATGGAGGGATGTCTACCAATGGTAAAGGCATCCCTAGCAAATTTATTTTTTCTACTTCATTTTTGCAAGTTTGAAGTTGAACATTTAGTTGAGCAATTTCATCATTTAATTTTGAAATAGTAAAAGCATGATTAATACAAGCATTAAAATCATGGTCTTTGCGTTTTCCACAAATTGAAACATGCTCAACGGATGAACTAGCAACATTTACTTTCTCTATTCTAGCATTCAAATCATCATTTAAACTCTTAAGGCTAGTAATAGAGGAATGGCAAGAAGATAATTCAAATGCAAGCATTTCATTCTTCTTGATTTCTAAAGCAAGAGATTTTTCTATTTCTACTACTTTATCATGTTCCTCATAAAGTAGATCCTCTTGTTTTTAGTAATCTATCCTTTTCATTAAGAGCGTCAATTATTTCATTAATTTTATCTACCTTAGATCTATCTAAGCCCTTGAAAAGATTGTTATAGTATGTGTCATCATCATCATCGCATTTTTCATCACTAGAAGAGGTATACTTAGGAGTATCACAGGTACGTACCTTCTTCCCTTTTGCCATGAGGCAAGTGTGATGCTTGTTGGGGAAGAGAGAGGATTTGTCGTAGGCGGAGGCAGCAAGTCCTTCATCATCGGAGTTAGATGAAGAACAATCTAAGTCCCATTCCTTACCGATGTGTGTCTCGCCCTTCGTCTTCGTGTAGAACTTCTTCTCCTTCTTCCCTTTCTTATCTTGTATATGGTCATTCTCATTATCAAGACATTGAGCAATAAAATGACCAGTCTCACCGCACTTAAAGCATCAACGCTTTCCCCTTGATTTGTTCTTGTTGGGGTAGTCTTTGCTTCCTTTCAATGCGGTCTTGAAGCGCTTTATTACAAGCAACATTTCCTCCTCATTAAGTCCAGTCGCCTCCACTTGCGCAAGCTTGTTCGGAAGCGTCTCTGTGCTGGCCGTTGCTTTGAGTGCAATGGGTTGCTGCTCGTAGAGAGGAAAAGGTCTGTTGGCGATGTCGTCGACGTACCTTGCTTCTTTTACCATCATGCTCATGCTTACAAACTTACCAAGGATTTCCTCGGACGACATTTTGGTATACCTGGGGTTTCACGAATAAGATTGACAAGATGTGGATCAATTACTGTAAATGACCTTAACATGAGGCGCGCGACGTATTGATCTATCCATCTTGTGCTTCCATAGCTTCGAATCTTGTTCACCATGGTCTTGAGCCTGTTGTACGTTTCAGTTGGCTCCTCTCCCCTTTTCATGTCGCATCTCCCTAGCTCGCCTTCCACCAACTCCATTTTGGTGATCATCATAGCAGCATTTCCCTCATTAGAGATCTTGAGGGTGTCCCATATTTGCTTAGCGTTGTCCAAGCCACTAACCTTGTTGTATTCATCCCTGCATAGAGATGCTAAAAGAACAGTAGTATCTTAGGCATTTTTATGAATTTGCTCATTAATAAATATGGCATTATCACTACTATCAAAATTCATTCCATTTTCTACTACTTCCCAAATGTTAGGATGAAGAGAAAATAAATGACTACATATTTTATGACTCCAAAAAGAATAATCTTCCCCATCAAAGTGAGGGGGCTTGCCAAGAGGTATAGATAATTGAAAGGGAAATAGGGTCAAACCTTTTCCTATAAATGATTTTTGGTGGTTGAATGCCCAACACAAATATTGGACTAACTAGTTTGCTCTAGATTATGTATTCTACAGATGCATAAAGGTTCAACACAAACCAATAAAAAGATTAAGTTAGGGTTCAAAAGTTAGGAGCAAAGGAAACTGAAGAGAACCTGGTCTGGCGCACCGGACAGTGTCCGGTGCACCAGGGACCGTACACTCCAAACTCTTCGCCTTCGGGTTTCTCGAGGCGCACTCCGCCATAATTCACCAAACTGTCCGATGCACCAAGCGGAGCAACGGCTACCAGCACAACGGTCGTCTGCAAAAGTGTGAACAGTGCATGAATAGTGCGTGCAGAAATCAGAGCAGGCGTCAGAGGCACATCGGACAGCGAACAGGACATGTCCGGTGCAGCACCGGACTGTCCGGTGCGACATGAAGTCAGCGCTCCAATGGTCAGAATCTTCAGAACCCTAACGATTGGGTGACGTGGCTGGCGCACCGGATAGTGTCCGATAGCGCACCGGACTGTCCGGTGCGCCCATCGACAGACAGCCTCCCCAACGGCTATGTGGTGGTTGAGGGCTATAAATACCCCCCAACCACCACCACTCCAAGCATCCAAGTTTTTCAGACATCTCATTCAATACAAGAGCTAGTGCAATCAATACAAGACACAATTCAAAAGAATCAAAGCCTCTCCAAGTCCCAAATCCACTCCAAACTTCTAGTGACTAGAGAGAGAGTTTTGCTCATGTTCTTTGAGCTCCTATTCTTGGATCGCTTTCTTCTTTCTCATTCTTGTTCTTCAAGCAACTTATAATCAAAGCAAGAGATACCAATTGTGTGGTGGTCCTTGTGGGGTCTAAGTGACCCGTTTGATTAAGGAGAAAAGCTCACTCGGTCTAGGTGACCGTTTGAGAGAGGGAAAGGGTTGAAAGAGACCCTGTCTTTGTGACCACCTCAGCAGGGAGAAGGTTTTCAAGAATCGAACCTCGGTAAAACAAATCACCGTGCCATCCGCTTTATTTCTTGGTTGATTTATTTTCGCCCTCTCTTTCGGAATCAGTTTTGATTCTAACGCTAACCCCGACTTGTAGCTTGTCTTTTAAGTTATAAATTTCAGATTCCGCCTATTCACCCCTCCTCTAGGCGACTTTCAATTGGTATCAAAGCCTGGTACTTCATTAGAGTCTAACCACTCGAAGTGACGTCGGGAGATCACGCCAAGAGGGAGATCGTGACCGGCGACAAGCCCACCACAAGCCACGAGAAGGATCCATCGAAGGAGTCCGGCAACAAGCTAAAGGAGGGATCACCTCCTCACAAGTCGCATCGGAGTGGCGACAAGAAAAAGAAGATGAAGAAGGTGGTCTACTACGAGACCGACTCTTCGTTGCCATCCAGCTCCGGCTCCGATGCACCGTCCGTCACTTCTAAGCGTCATGAGCGCAAGAAGTTTAGTAAGATCCCCCTACGCTATCCTCGCATTTCTAAATGCACTCCTTTACTTTTCGTCCCACTAGGCAAACCACCGGTTTTTGATGGTGAAGATTATTGTATGTGGAGTGATAAAATGAGGCATCACCTAACCTCACTCGACGCAAGTATTTGGGACATTGTTGAATTTGGAGCGCAGGTACCATCCGTGAGGGATGAGGGCGATGATTCGGACGAACTCGCCAAATCAAGCACTTTGATTCCCAAGCAACTACTATACTCCTCGCCTCTCTATGTCGAGAGGAGTATAATAAGGTGCAAGGGTTGAAGAGTGCCAAAGATATTTGGGACGTACTCAAGACCGTGCACGAAGGAGACGAGGTGACCAAGATCACCAAGCGAGAGACGATCGAGGGGGAGCTCGGTCGATTCGTCCTCAACCAAGGAGAGGAGCCACAAGCCATGTACAACCGGCTCAAGACCTTGGTGGACCAAGTGCGCAACCTCGGGAGCACAAAATGGGATGACAATGAAATGGTCAAGGTTATTCTAAGATCACTTGTTTTTTGCAATCCTACACAAGTTCAATTAATACGTGGTGATCCTAGATATAAGCTAATGTCTCCCGAGGAGGTTATAGGAAAGTTTGTGAGCTTTGAATTGATGATCAAAGGCTCCAAACAAATCATCAACTTGGAGCAAGGTGGCACCTCCACACTCGAGGTGCAACCCGTCGCATTTAAGGCGACGGAGGAGAAGAAAGTAGAGTCTACATCAAGTAGGCTCCCTATTGACGCCTTGACAATGAGGAGATGACGCTCATCATCAAGAGCTTCCGTCAAATCCTCAAACAAAGGAAGGGGAAGGACTACAAGCCTCGTTCCAAAAGGTTGTGCTACAAATGTGGTAAGCCCGATCATTTTATCGCTAAATGCCTTATGTCTAGTGATAGTGACAGGGATAACGACAAGAAGGGGAGGAAGAAGGAAAAGAAGAAATACTATAAGAAGAAGGGCAGTGTTGCTCACGTGTGTCGGGAATGGGACTCCGATGAGAGCTCCGCCGACTCCTCCTCCGACGAGGACACCGCCAACATCACCGTCAACAAGGGACTTCCCTTCCCCAACGTCGGCCACAAATGCTTCATGGCAAAGGACAGCAAGAAAAAGAAGGTACAAGCTAGAACCACCCCCAAGTATACTACATCTATTGATGAGGGTAGTTCTAGTGATGATGAAGAAAACTTGCTTAGTCTTTTTGCCAACCTTAACATGCAACAAAAGGAAAATTAAATGAATTAATAGGTGCTATTCATGAGAAGGATGAACTCTTGGATAGCCAAGAGGAATTTCTTATTAAGGAAAATAAAAAGCATGTTAAGGTAAAGAATGCTTATGCTCAGGAAGTAGAGAAAAATGAAAATTTGACTAGGGAGCTTAGCATTTGTCATGACACTATTTCCAACCTTAGAAATGAGAATGCTAGTTTAATTGCTAAGGTGGAAAAATCAAATGTTTGCAATGATTCAATTATCAATCTTAGGAATGAAAATACTAGTTTAATTGCAAAGATTGATAAATTGAATGAATCTCTTTCTAGCCTTAAGAATGAAAATGATAGTTTAATTTCAAAGGCTAAAGATTTGATTGTTTGCAATGATTCCATTTCGTATCTTAGAGACGAAAATTTCATGCTATAATCTAAGATATATGAATTAAAATCTTGCAAACCCTCTACATCCATTGTTGATCATGTTTCTATTTGCATGAGATGTAGAGATATTAATGTTGATGCTATTTATGATCACCTTGCTTTAATTAAACAACAAAATAATCACATAGCTCAACTAACTGCTAAAATAAATGAGCATGAGATAGAAAATGAAAAATTCAAATTTGCTAGGAGCATGCTCTATAGTGGGAGATGCCCTAGCATTATGATGGCATTGGCTTCCAACAGGGAGGCAATGTCAAGCTTAATGCCTCTAAGAAATTGTCCAATTTTGTTAAGGGCAAAGATCCCATGGTTCAGGATAACGAGGGTTACATTTTATATCCTACTGGTTATCCTGAGCATAAAATTAGGAGAATTCATTCTAGAAAGTCTCATTCTGTTTCACATCATGCTTTTATGTATAAGAATGAGGCATCTAGCTCTAGGCAATCCACACATGTTAAATTGCCTCAAAATGAATCTCCTACTGCATCAAATGACCATAATATTTTATTTAAGACTTTTGATGCATCTTATGTTTTAACTAACAAATCAGGCAAAGTAGTTGCCAAATATGTTGGGGCCAAACACAAGGGCTCAAAGACTTATTGAGAGCACCTAGAGGGGGTGAATAGTTGATCCTGTAAAATTCAACAACTAATAGCCACAAAACTTGGTTAAGTGTTAGTATGGCTAAGTAGCGAGCTCTTGCGAACACACAAGTATCACAGAAAAACAATCACAAAAGACACACGAGTTTATCCCGTGGTTCGGCAAGTATAACACTTGCCTACCTCTACGTTGTGGCGTCCCAATGGACGAGGGTTGCACTCAACCCCTTTCAAGTGATCCAATGATCAACTTGAACACCACAGTGTTCTTCTTTGCTTATCTCCTTTCCCGTTTGCGAGGAATCTCCACAAGTTGGAGTCTCTCGCCCTTACAACAAATATCAAAGTGAAAGCACAAGAGTAAGGGTGGGAAGCAACACACACAAATCCGCAGCAATACGCACACACACAAGCCAAGACTTGAGCTCAAATGAAGCGCAACAAGTTCACCACTAGAACGGAGCTCAAATCACTAACAAAGTCAATCGAGTGCGCGGAGACGGAGTGTGGAAGACTTAGAATGCTCAAAGTATGCTTGGTTGACTCCTCAATGCGCCTAGGGGTCCCTTTTATAGCCCCAAGGCAGCTAGGAGCCGTTGGAGGCATTCTTGGAAAGCTAATCTTGCCTTCTGTCGAGTGGCGCACCGGACAGTCCGGTGCGCCACTGGACAACCATTGTTCATGTCTGGTGCGCGATTCCCTTCCTAATCTGGCGCAGCCGACCGTTGCAGATTTGTGGCAGTTGGCGCACCAGACACTGTCCGGTGCACACCGGACAGTCCGGTGCCCCCTGCCGACCGTTGGAGCGGGCCACGCGTCGCCCGCGGATTTGGCGGCTGACCGTTGCGCTGACGGTCGTTGACTCACTGGACAGTCCGGTGCACCACCAGACAGTCTGGTGAATTATAGCCGTACACCGCCGAAGTTTTCCCGAGAGTGGCCAGTTCGCCGGATCTGGCCTGGCGCACCGGACACTGTCCGGTGCACCACCGGACAGTCTGGTGTGCCAAGCCGAGCTGAGTCTTGGCTGCACACAGACACTCTTTTCCAATCCTTTCTTTCTTGTTTCTAGCACTTAGATAACTTCATTAGTACATAAAAACAAATGTACTAAGTTTAGAAACATACCTTCTTGTTGATTTGCACTTCATTCTCTATTTGGCATGTAATAACTCACTCAATATGTGTTGGACACTTAATCACCAAAATATACTAGAAATGGCCCAAGGGCACATTTCCCTTTCAATCTCCCCCTTTTTGGTGATTTATGTCAACACATCAAAAAGCAACCAATAGAAGTGCAACATCAATGCAATTGAGAACAAAAATTGTTTTTGATTCAAATTTGGCATATTTGGATCATTCTTTGCCACCACTTGGTTTGTTTTTGAAATCAAACTCATTTTCCTATCTCTAAGTCAAACACACTTGTTTAGGCATAAAGAGAGGTATTCCAAGAGAAAAATTGATCAAGAGCCAAAAACTCCCCCTTTTTCCCATAATCAAACATTCTCCTCACAAGAGACCAAATTTTGCAAATTAGAGTATTTTGACAAATCAAAAGTGCTAACTCTACTATTTTCAATTTTCTCAAGTGGTAGCTGATCCATTTGCTTTGGCCTTTAATTTCTCCCCCTTTGGCATTAAGCACCAAAACGAGATCATTCTTGGCCCTTTAACCCCATTGCCTCACCAAAATTGTCAAGTACAAGCAAAAAGGCAATAAGAGCATAGATATGAACTTGGAGTGAATACCGGAGTGCAGTGGAAGTCTTTGCATGGTCCAAGTTCACCTTTCCCTTTCAATTCACTTTGAGACTAAAACAAGTAAACTCAAACACAAGGTTAGTCTCAAAGGGTCAAGTTGTAGCATGCCTCCCCCTTAATAAGTGCATCACTTGCAAATGGACTTATGAGGTCCGGGGATCATGTGTACAACTTGAGCACCACAAATGAACAAAATAGATTGAAATGCATAAATTAATATGATCAAAGGCATAAAACACATGTATGCTATAGATCAATCCAAGTTACGCGAATCTAAGACATTTAGCTCACTACGCAACCTGCAAAACCTTTTCTCATCTAAAGGCTTGGTGAAGATATCGGCTAGCTCGTTCTTGGTGTTAATATGGTACACCTCGATATCCCCCTTTTGCTAGTGGTCTCTCAGGAAGTGATGCCAGATGTCTATGTGCTTAGTGCGACTGTGTTCAACAGGATTATCCGCCATGCGGATTGCACTCTCATTGTCACATAGGAGTGGGACTTTGCTCAGATTATAGCCAAAGTCTCGGAGGGTTTGCCTCATCCAAAGTAGTTGCGCGCAACACTGTCCCGCAGCAACATACTCGGCCTCAGCGGTGGATAGGGCAACGGAAGTTTGTTTCTTTGAACTCTAAGACACCAGGGACCTTCCTAGGAATTGGCATGTCCCTGATGTACTCTTCCTATCAACCTTGCACCCGGCATAATCGGAGTCTAAATATCCAATCAAGTCAAAGGTAGACCCCTTTGGATACCAGATCCCGAAGCAAGGTGTAGCAACTAAATATCTAAGAATCTGCTTAACGGCCACAAGGTGACATTCCCTTGGGTCGGATTGATATCTAGCACACATGCATACACTAAGCATAATATCCGGTCTACTAGCACATAAATAAAGCAAGGAACCTATCATAGACCGGTATGCCTTTTGATCAATGGACTTACCTCCTTTGTTGAGGTCGACATGTCCGTCGGTGCCCATTGGTGTCTTCGCGGGCTTAGCGTCCTTCATCCTGAACCGCTTGAGTAAGTCTTGTGTGTACTTCGTTTGGGAGATGAAGGTACCGTCCTTGAGTTGCTTCACTTGGAACCCAAGGAAGTAGTTCAACTCGCCCATCATTGACATCTCAAATTTCTGTGTCATCACCCTGCTGAACACCTCACAAGACTTTTGGTTAGTAGAACCAAATATTATGTCATCGACATAAATTTGGCACACAAATAAGTCACCATCACAAGTTTGGATCGGCTTTCCCAACCTTGAAAGCGTTAGCAATTAGAAAATCTCTAGGGCATTCTTACCATGCTCTTGGGGCTTACTTAAGTCCATAGAGCGCCTTAGAGAGCTTACACACATGGTCGGGGTACCGTTCATCCTCAAAGCCAGGGGGCTGCTCCACGTACACCTCCTCCTTGATTGGCCCATTGAGGAAAGCGCTCTTCACATCCATTTGGAACAAACTGAAAGAGTGGTGAGCGACATAGGCTAATAGAATGCGAATAGACTCTAGCCTAGCCACAGGAGCAAAAGTCTCCTTGAAATCCAAACCTGCGACTTGGGCATAACCTTTTGCAACAAGTCGAGCCTTGTTTCGTGTCACCACCCCGTGCTCATCTTGCTTGTTGCGGAACACCCACTTGGTTCTCACAAAGTTTTGCTAGGGATGTGGCACCAGGGTCCAAACTTCATTTCGCTTGAAGTTGTTGAGCTCTTCCTGCATGGCCAACACCTAGTCCAGATCTAGCAAGGCCTCTTCTACCCTGAAAGGCTCAATAGAAGAGACAAACGAGTAATGCTCACAAAAGTTAGCTAGTCTTGAGCGAGTAGTTACTCCCTTGCTTATATCACCCAAAATCTGGTCGACGGGGTGATTCTTTTGAATCGTCGCACGGACTTGAGTTGGAGGGGCCCGTGGTGCTTCTTCCTCCACAACTTGGTCTTCTTGTGCTCCCCCTTGATCACATGCCTCCTCTTGAGGAACCTGTTCATCATCATGAGTCAGGGGGTGCACCATCGTTGAGGAAGAAGGTTGATCTTGCTCTTGGTGTTCCTGTGGTCGCACATCTCCAATCGCCATGGTGCGAATTGCGTCCGTTGGAACATCATCTTCATCTATAACATCAAGATCAACTTGCTCTCTTGGAGAGCCATTAGTTTCATCAAATACAATGTTGCTAGAGACTTCAACCAAACCCGATGATTTGTTGAAGACTCTATACGCCTTTGTATTTGAGTCATAACCTAGCAAAAACCCTTCTACAGCTTTGGGAGCAAATTTGGAATTCCTACCTTTCTTCACTAGAATGTAACATTTACTCCCAAATACACGAAAATATAAAACATTGGGTTTGTTACCGGTTAGAAGTTCATACGAGGTCTTCTTGAGGAGGCGATGGAGGTAGACCCGGTTTATGGCGTGGCAAGCTATGTTCATAGCTTCCGACCAAAACCGCTCAGGCATCTTGAATTCTCCAAGCATCGTCCTCGCCATGTCTATGAGCGTCCTATTCTTCCTCTCTACCACACCGTTTTGTTGTGGTGTGTAGGGAGCGGAGAACTCGTGCTTGATTCCTTCCTCCTCAAGGTACTCCTCTACTTGTAAGTTCTTGAATTCGGACCCGTTGTCGCTTCTTATCTTCTTCACCTTGAGCTCAAATTCGTTTTGAGCTCTCCTTAGAAAGCGCTTAAGGGTCCCTTAGGTTTCTGATTTTCCTACAAAAAGAATACCCAAGTGAAGCGGGAAAAATCATCAACAATAACAAGACCATACTTACTTCCCCCGATGCTGAGGTAGGCGACGGGTCCGAAGAGGTCCATATGAAGTAGCTCTAGAGGTCTTGATGTGGTCATCACATTCTTGCTGTGATGATTACTTCCCACCTGTTTGCCTGCTTGACAAGTTGCACAAGGTCTATCTTTTTCGAAAAATACATTGGTTAGACCTAACACATGTTCTCCCTTTAGAAGTTTATGAAGGTTCGTCATCCCAACATGTGCTAGACAGCGATGCCACAGCCAGCCCATGCTAGTCTTAGCAATTAAGCATGCATCTAGATCGGCCTCCTCTTTCGAAAAATCAACTAAGTAGAGTTTGCCATCTAGTACACCCTTAAAAGCTAATGAACCATCACTCCTTCTAAAGACAGACACATCTACATTGGTAAATAGAAAATTATAACCCATGTTACATAATTGACTTACAGACAATAAGTTGTACCCGAGCGGTTCAACTAAGAACACATTTGAAATAGAATGCTCGAATGAAATGGCTATCTTTCCTAGTCCTTTAACCTTGTCTTGTGTCGGTGTTTCGGACCCGGGGACCCTCAACTGGACCGACTAGTGAATTTTGTGCCGCGTGCCCCTGTCCAGATGGGTTGATGCAAGATGGAACACAAGAGGAGGGATGAGGCTTATATTATCTTGCACCGGGGGTGCTTGCAGTAGGGGTTACAAGCTTCGCGAGAGAGGGAACGGGCCCTAGGCCTCCTAGGGAGTCTAGTGTTGCGGAGTGGAGCTCGATGTTTGGGTGAGTCCGTCTCCGTTGCTCTTGCTGCCCGTGTTTTTTCCCTTCTTCCCCCTTCTTCCTCTCTTAGGCCCTGGGAATCCCCTTTTATAGACACAAAGGGATGGTCTAGCTGTACATATGGGGGTGTAGCAATGTGCTAACGTGTCCGACGAAGAGGTGCTTGAGCCCTGTATGAAGCGTAGCTGGCGGGGCGGCCCTAGGTCCTGCTGACGTTTCTTTGCTTTCGTAGAGAGCTTGTGGACTATTGACGTCATGAACGCATGCGGGGAACCATCATTACCTGTCGTCGGAGTAATCTAGATGTGACTCTGGTCTTGTTTCTTTGTAGCCTGAGGCGGCTAGCTAGAGGTAGGGTAATGATGTATCCCCTGTAGCATAGTCGATCCGAGGCCAAGGTCAAGCGAGGTGGTGACTCCTCCCGAGGCCGAAGCCGAGGTCGGGCGAGGAGGAGACCTCTTCCTGAAGCCGATGCGTCGGTCGAGACCTAGGGTCGGGCGAGGCGGAGACCTCCTCTCGAGGCCGAGGCTGAGGTCGAGACCTGGGGTCGGGTGAGGCGGAGCTCCCTGTTGCGCCCGAGGCTGAACTCGGGAGAGGCCATGACTTACTGTTGTTAGTCTTACCCTGGTGGTTGGCACAGTAGCCGGAGCGTGGCGAACAACGCTGTTTTCTTGTCAGAACGGTCTGTGAAAGGGTGAAGTGACTGTGGTCACTTCGACCTTGCCGACTGAGGCGCGTGTCAGGATAAGGTGTCAGGCGATCCCCGCATTAAATGCGCATGCGATACGGTCGGTTGGTAAGGCGATTTAGCCGAGGTCGCTGCACGACAAAGTTTACCCGAGCTTGGCTTCGGGCGAGCCGAGGGTGCGCCCACTGCCTGTGGAGGCCTTCGGGCGAGGCGTGAATCCGCCCGGGACTACTGTTCCTGCCCGAGGCCGGGCTCGAGCCAGGCGAGATCGCGTCCCTTGGCAGACGAGGCCTTGACTTGAACCGTGCTTATCAGTCTTTGCGGTTTGTTCTAAACATGCTTTCCAGCCGTGTTTAGGAGTGTTGGGGGTACCCCTAATTACGGTACCCGACAGTAGCCCCCGAGCCTCGAAGGGGGTGTAGGTACTTGCTTGGAGGTTCTGCCGGATTTTTTGCAAGGGGACTAGCTTTTCTCGATTATATTTTGTTTCGATGGGTGCGCGCGAGCGCACCCGTCGGGTGTAGCCCCCGAGGCCTCGGAGGAGTGGTTTGACTCCTCTGAGGTCTTAATTCTTTTTGTCATGCCTCGATCAGCCTTGTTGTTTCCTCATGCGGCCTGGCCGCAGCTTGGGTGCATGGTCAGGCTCCGAGTTTTCAAGCTATTTTGTCGACGTGGTCGACAATTTGGCCATAGCCTGGTGCGAGAGCAGCCCCCGAGCCTCTGCAGGGAACGACGAGGACGATCAAGGATCGTCTCAACTTTTATTGTACGCCCCTTCGTCGCCTTTCCGCAAGGAGGAAGGGGGGAAAGCGCCATGTTACCCTCAGAGGGCACCGAACATGGTGTTTCTAGTGAGTTGCTATCGGGTGATCCGATGTGGACGCCCGAGCCCCGTTCGATAACGGTCGGCTAGTGGCCCAGAGGCGCGCTCCAAAAGTACTTGCAGGTGATTTGCTGGACCCGGACCCATTTGATAGGGTCCGAGGGCTTGGTGCCTCCCTCCGGTGGGATTCCATTACAAATCGTTCCCGCTAGTTCTCGGAAATGTCCTAGGGTACCTCGGGAGCGTAGCCCAAGCCTCGGCCATGTAACGGACGTACCAAGGGTCATCCCTGACTCTGCATGCTCTAGGGCGGCTGTCGAACCCTTCCGAGGGGCCAGCCTTCGAACCCCTGATCAGTAAAGGGCTCGGAGCTCGAGTGCTCTGGGGCGGTTGCCGAACCCTGCAGGGCGCAACCTTCGAACCCCTGATCAGTAGGAGGGCTCGGGCCCGTTTCCTTCGCTGAGAAGGATCCTTTTTTGAAATATCCCCTTTCCCGATCCCTATGGCAAGAGAGAGAGAGAGAGGAAAAGGAAAAGGATATGAATTTAAATAATGCGGTGCACCTTTTTGACGCGATCATCATGACGGAGGTGAAACGGTGCCCGTTTCGCCTGCCAGAGGTGTCGCTTGCCCTGCTAGGGAGTTAATGCGACGGGACGGGCGATTCGTGGGGCATCTATTGCGCGTGCGCGAGTCGTTCGAGGAACAGGAAAACCGTTTCACCTTCGAGTTTGAATTTCGGGACGGGTTCGGGCAAAGTTTTGGGTGGATCTCGCCCGGGCCTTTATATACCCGAAAGAGGGGTCGGCGGTGGTTCTTTACCCTGCCATTTGCGCTTGCCTTCTGCTTTGGTTTCCGCAACCTAAGAGAAAGGCCAGAGAAGAGAAAACCGCGCACCTCATCCTCTCCGCCTCCACCGCTTTCACTCGGCGATGGCTGATAAGGCGACCGTCGTTCCGCCGCGTGACCCATGACCTTTCTCCACCGTTATTGCGGAGGATCTGGAGGCCCTTGTTTCCGATGGTTTGCTCTGTCCTCTCTCCCGTGGGCCGCAGCCTGAGTGGATGGCCCCCGGGAGCGAGGCTGACCCGACCCCGCTACCGGGGTACGTGGTCAGTTTCATCCCCTTCCATGAGCGGGGGTTTGGGATGCCGGCGAGCCGCTTCATGCAGGCGCTCCTGCACCACTAAAGGGTGGAGCTGCATAACTTCAACCCCAACTCCATTGCGCAAGCGGCCATTTTCACGGCGGTTTGCGAGGGGTTTTTGGGGATTGACCCTCACTGGGACCTGTGGACCCATGTCTTTTTCCGCGGAGTTCTTCGCCGCATCGACGGATGTGAAGAAGGTCCACATGGCGGTGCGGGCCGGTGGCTGCACCCTCCAGCTGAGGTCGGGGCAGGCACAGCAGTACATCCCTGCCTCCCTTGTATCTTCGAACAAGGGGTGGCAGAACCGGTGGTTTTATCTCCAGAACGACGACGGGATGCTTCTGCCGTTTTCTCAACGAGTGGAGACCGCCGCCAGCAATAACTGGCGCTGGGGGGCCACGCACGAGAACCAGGAGAAGCTCCAGCCTATTCTGCGTGCCTTGCAGAAGATACGAGATGAGGGCCTTACCGCTGCGGGGGTCGTTGCCGCTATCCAATGCCGGAGGGTGCTCCCTTTGGCAGAGTGGCGGTTGCGGCTCTCAGAGATGAAGCCGGGGGTCGAGTTGGAGGGCTCGCGGATGTCCTCGACCTCCCTCTCCACCGATGACCTCCGCAGGCGGGTAGCGGGTACGGTAGGGAGGCTGGATGCTGGCGTCCTTAGCCAGCCCTCGATGCGCCCCGACCATGGGTACGTGTCCCTGATAAGTGTCCGATCCTCCTTCTATTTTGCGCCGAGTTTTTTACGTCTTTGATCCTTACTGTTGGGATTTTTGTTCGTCCCCAGGGGTTGAGGGGTTTTAAACTCTCCCGGCCACCGGTCCCGGAGGACGCGGCGGACCGAGCCGCGCATAGGCTCGCCGCAGAGAAGGAAAAGGAGAAGAAGGACGTGGAAAAGGCCCAAGCTCGTGAGAGGATGCAAGCTCGGGAAGCCTTGGAGAAGCGTCGTCAGAGGCAGGCAAGGGATGGGCCCTCGCTGGAGTCATCGCCGGACACGCCTGACAATGACGATGACGATGATGATGATGATGATGACGACGACATGGCGGCCCGGCTTGGCCTCAGCCCGGATCCGAGGCTGGACCAGGGGTCGCCAAGCCAGCCTCCAGGTGGGCTGGTGCCACCAGAGCTGGGGGTCGGGACGCTGGGGTCCCAGTCCGAGGAGTGGAGGCGGGCCGAAAGGGTACTTGACCCCTTGGCCGAGATAATCGGGGTGACCCCAGGGGGTTAGGCCGATCCGCCTGTCCCCCAAGAGCAAGCGCTCGTGCCGGCTATATAGGAGGTTGGTCCCTCGTCCGTCGGGACGACGCTAGGGCGGGCCGCCCCCTCGGTGCCTCGGGCGCTCAAGGTGGAAGCGGCGCCGAAGCCGGTAGCGGGGCAACCCTCGGTAGCGCCTGCGGAGACCAGGGCCCGAGGGGCCTCCCCGCGGGCACGATTGGCCTTGCCCCAGAGCGGGTAAGTATCTGAGGATGCCTCTATTTTGGTTTTTTCTCTGTGTGTCTTGAACTTGATCTCTCTCTTTCTTTCAGCAAGCGGAGGCAGGGCTTGGCAGGTCTGGCCCCCAAGAAGGCCCTTAAGACGGGGCCGGCCTCTGCAGCCGGTGCTGCGGCGTGCCATGCCGGTTGGTTGGCCTCCGCACAAGGCGCCCTCCGGCGGGGGGCCCAGGCGGCACGAGCTGCCATGGGGCAAGCCTCCCAGGCTGACCCCCTTGTTGGAGTGGCCATCATGTCGGGGGAGGCTGCTGACGCGGCCGCGGCCTCGAGCCGGCTGACTTGTCGCCGGCGCCGGCATCGACTCCTGCCGGGGCTGTCGCTGATTCGCCCGCGGAGCCACCCGTCGCCGCCGATGTCGGGATGGTTGAGGCGCCACCGCCCGTGGTCATCCCCGACCTCCCCATTCTCGGCCATGAGGAGAGGGCGGCCGTCGTTGCCGAGGTCGGTGATCGGAGGCCTGCCACCTTAGCCGAGGGGAGGCCCAGTACGTCGACTGCGGTGGTGCCCGATGCATCAGCTGC
This sequence comes from Zea luxurians, assembly GCA_029449295.1. Classification (NCBI taxonomy): domain Eukaryota; kingdom Viridiplantae; phylum Streptophyta; class Magnoliopsida; order Poales; family Poaceae; genus Zea; species Zea luxurians. Next base: position 83,265,048 of record JAOPSE010000014.1, read on the forward strand.
AGGGGGACCCGACGCCTTGGTCGAGGGGCGCGTAGAACCGTGGCCCGTCTTGGGGAGCAGTGGCCTTATCCCCGCGCAGCTCAACCCCAATGACTGGTGTGGGCAGCCGCTCCTATTCTGGAGCCGCAACACCTCGGACCCGGAGCCCCTCCTCTCCCTCAATGTTGAGCTGGAGGAGAGGTCTCGGGATAATTTCCGTGAGTATACCGAGGCGGCGATGAGGTCACTTCGGTCGACTATGGAATTTCCAGGGACGTTCCCAGGGTTTTCTAGGTAAGGATTTAGACGTACACCTTGCGTGACCAAGGCATTCTTTGTAATATCCTGTTTTCCTTCCTCAGGAACTTGCGGACGTGAGCACCGCCAAGTCGCTGTTCATCCGCCGCGAGAGCGATGTCTGGGATTCGCTGTGGTCCCAGTGGGCCGCGCTTACCGAGGCCAATGAGCGCCTTGCCGAACGGAGCGTCGAGGTGGCGGACCTTCGGCTGCTCTGTGATGAGCTGAAGTCGGAGGCAGCGGCGGCGCGGGCAGAGGCGGCGTCGGCACGGACGGAGGCTTCATCGGCCCAGGAGCAGGTGGCTTCCCATGCCGAGTGAAAGTCGCCTAGAGGGGGGGTGAATAGGGCGAAACTGAAAATCTCAAAAATAATCACAACTACAAGCCGGGTTAGCGTTAGAAATATAAATGAGTCCGCGAGAGAGGGTGCAAAAACAAATCGCAAGCAAATGAGAAGAGTGACACGTGGATTTGTTTTACCGAGGTTCGGTTCTCGCAAACCTACTCCCCATTGAGGAGGCCACAAAGGCCGGGTCTCTTTCAACCCTTCCCTCTCTCAAACGGTCCCTCGGACCGAGTGAGCTTTTCTTCTTCTCAATCAAACGGGAACAAAACTTCCCCGCAAGGGCCACCACACAATTGGTGCCTCTTGCCTTGGTTACAATTGAGTTTTGATCACAAGAACAAGTGAGAAAGAAAGAAAGCGATCCAAGCGCAAGAGCTCAAAAAGAACACGGCAAATCTCTCTCGCTAGCACTAAAGGCTTGAGTGGAATTGGAGAGGATTTGATCTCTTTGGTGTGTCTTAGAATTGAATGCCTAGCTCTTGTATAGTGGTTGGAAGTTGGAAAACTTGGATGCAATGAATGGTGGGGTGGTTGGAGTATTTATAGCCCCAACCACCAAACTTGACCGTTGGCTGGAGGCGTCTGTTCGATGGCGCACCGGACAGTCCGGTGCACACCGGACAGTCCGGTGCCCCTGCCACGTCATCAATGCCGTTGGATTCAGACCGTTGGAGCTTCTGACTTCTGGGTCCGCCTGGGTGTCCGGTGCACACCGGACATGTACTGTTTGATGTCCGGTGCACCGGTATGGGCGTGTCTGACGTCTGCGCGCGCTGCGCGCGCATTAAATGCACCGCAGGTAGCCGTTGGCGCCGAAATAGCCGTTGCTCCGCTGGCACACCGGACAGTCCGGTGCACACCGGACAGTCCGGTGAATTTTAGCGGAGTGGCTGCCGCGCGAACCTGAGGCTGGCGAGTTCCGGAGACCGCGCTTCCTTGGAGCACCGGACATGTCCGGTGCACACCGGACAGTCCGGTGAATTATAGCGCGCCGGCTTCCGAGAATTCCCGAGGGCGAAGAGTTTGAAGTCGGAGTCCTCTGGTGCACTCGTGGCGCACCGGACACTGTCCGGTGTACACCGGACAGTCCGGTGCCCCCAGACCAGAGGTGCCTTCGGTTGCCTCATTGCTCCTTAGTTGAATCCAAAACTTGATCTTTTTATTGGCTAAGTGTGAACCTTTTGCACCTGTATAACTTATGCACTAGAGCAAACTAGTTAGTCCAATATTTGTGTTGGGCAATTCAACCACCAAAATTATTCGGGGACTAGGTGTAAGCCTAATTCCCTTTCAATCTCCCCCTTTTTGGTGATTGATGCCAACACAAACCAAAGCAAATATAGAAGTGCATAATTGAACTAGTTTGCATAATGTAAGCGCAAAGGTTTCTTGGAATTGAGCCAATATAAATACTTATATGAATGCGCATGGATTGTTTTCTTTGTTTTTGACATATTGGACCTCATTTGCACCAAAAGTTTTGTTTTTGCAAACTCTTTTGTAAATTCTTTTCAAGGTCATTTTGCAAGATAGTCAAAGGTAAATGAATAAGATTTTGCAAAGCATTTTCAAGATTTTGAAATTTTCTTCCTTTGTTCAAATGCTTTTCCTTTGACTAAACAAAACTCCCCCTCAAATAAGGTCTCCTCTTAGTGTTCAAGAGGGTTTTAAGACATCAATTTGAAAATACTAGTTGCTCCCCCTTTAGAACACAAAGAGATACCAATTTTGAAATTTACCAATTTAAAATCATCAAATTTATAAAATTAGGTGGTGGTGCGGTCCTTTTGCTTTGGGCTCATATTTTCTCCCCCTTTGGCATGAATTGCCAAAAACGGAATTATTAGAGCCCTAATGAAGTACTTTCTCCCCCTTGGTCATGAAATGAATGAGTGAAGATTATACCAAAGTTGGAGAGATGATGCGGAGCGACGGCGAAGAATGAGTAGTGGAGTGGAGTGGAAGCCTTGTCTTTGCCGAAGACTCCAATTCCCTTTCAATATACCTATGACTTGGTTTGGAATACACTTGAAAACACATTAGTCATAGCATATATAAAAGAGACATGATCAAAGGTATATTTATGAGCTATGTGTGCAAGACTAGCAAAAGAAATTCCTAGAATCAAGAATATTGAGCTCATGCCTAAGTCTGGTAAAAGATTGTTCATCAAGTGGCTTGGTAAAGATATCGGCTAATTGATCTTTAGTGTTAATGTATGAAATCTCGATATCCCCCTTTTGTTGGTGATCCCGAAGAAAATGATACCGAATGGCTATGTGCTTAGTGCGGCTATGCTCAACGGGATTGTTGGCCATTTTGATTGCACTCTCATTGTCACATAGCAAAGGAACTTTGGTTAATTTGTAACCATAGTCCCGCAGGGTTTGCCTCATCCAAAGCAATTGCGCGCAACAATGGCCTGCGGCAATATACTCGGCTTCGGCGGTGGAAAGAGCGACCGAATTTTGCTTCTTTGAAGCCCATGACACCAAGGATCTTCCCAAGAACTGGCAAGTCCCCGATGTGCTCTTCCTATTAATCTTACACCCTGCCCAATCGGCATCCGAATAACCAATCAAATCAAAAGTGGATCCCCGAGGGTACCAAAGCCCAAACTTAGGAGTATAAGCCAAATATCTCAAGATTCATTTTACGGCCGTAAGGTGTGATTCCTTAGGGTCGGCTTGGAATCTTGCACACATGCATACGGAAAGCATAATGTCCGGTCGAGATGCACACAAATAAAGCAATGAACCAATCATCGACCGGTATACCTTTTGATCCACGGACTTACCTCCCGTGTCGAGGTCGAGATGCCCATTCGTTCCCATGGGTGTCTTGATGGGCTTGGCATCCTTCATTCCAAACTTGCTTAGAATGTCTTGAGTATACTTTGTTTGGCTAATGAAGGTGCCCTCTTGGAGTTGCTTGACTTGGAATCCTAGAAAATACTTCAACTCCCCCATCATCGACATCTCGAATTTCTGTGTCATGATCCTACTAAATTCCTCACATGTAGATTTGTTAGTAGACCCAAATATAATATCATCAACATAAATTTGGCATACAAACAAATCATTATCAAGTGTTTTGGTGAACAAAGTAGGATCAGCTTTGCCGACCTTGAAGCCATTTGCAATAAGGAAATCTCTAAGGCATTCATACCATGCTCTTGGGGCTTGCTTGAGCCCATAAAGCGCCTTAGAGAGCCTATAAACATGGTCAGGATACTCACTGTCTTCAAAGCCGGGAGGTTGCTCAACATAGACCTCCTCCTTGATTGGTCCATTGAGGAAGGCGCTCTTCACGTCCATTTGATAAAGCTTGAAGCCATGGTAAGTAGCATAGGCCAATAATATACGAATTGACTCAAGCCTAGCTACGGGTGCATAGGTTTCACCAAAATCCAAACCTTCGACTTGTGAATACCCCTTGGCCACGAGTCGAGCTTTGTTCCTAGTCACCACACCATGCTCGTCTTGCTTGTTGCGGAAGACCCACTTAGTTCCTACAACATTTTGATTAGGACGTGGAACTAAGTGCCATACCTCATTCCTTGTGAAATTGTTGAGCTCCTCTTGCATCGCCATCACCCAATCCGAATCTTGAAGTGCTTCCTCTACCCTGTGTGGCTCAATAGAGGAAACAAAAGAGTAATGTTCGCAAAAATGTGCAACACGAGATCGAGTAGTTACCCCCTTATGAATGTCGCCGAGGATGGTGTCGACGGGGTGATCTCGTTGTATTGCTTGGTGGACTCTTGGGTGTGGCGGCCTTGATTGTTCATCCTTGTCTTTATCATTTGCATCTCCCCCTTGATCGTTGCCGTCATCTTGAGGAGGCTCATCTTCTTGATCTTCTTGTCCAATATCTTGAGGCTCATCCTCACTTTGAGTTGGTGGAGATGCTTGTGTTGAGGAGGATGGTTGATCTTGTGCATGTGGAGGCTCTTCGGATTCCTTAGGACACACATCCCCAATGGACATGTTCCTTAGCGCTATGCATGGAGCCTGTTCTTCACCTATATCATCAAGATCAACTTGCTCTACTTGAGAGCCGTTAGTCTCATCAAACACAACGTCACAAGAAACTTCAACAAGTCCTGAGGACTTGTTAAAGACTCTATATGCCCTTGTGTTTGAGTCATATCCTAGTAAAAAGCCTTCTACAGTTTTAGGAGCAAATTTAGATTTTCTACCTCTCTTAACAAGAATAAAGCATTTGCTACCAAAAACTCTAAAATTTGAAATATTTGGCTTTTTACCGGTTAGGAGTTCATAAGATGTCTTCTTGAGGATTCGGTGAAGATATAACCGGTTGATGGCGTAGCAGGCGGTGTTGACCGCCTCGGCCCAAAACCGATCCGGTGTCTTGTACTCATCAAGCATGGTTCTTGCCATGTCCAATAGAGTTCGATTCTTCCTCTCCACTACACCATTTTGTTGTGGAGTGTAGGGAGAAGAGAACTCATGCTTGATGCCCTCCTCCTCAAGAAAACCTTCAATTTGAGAGTTCTTGAACTCCGTCCCATTGTCGCTTCTAATTTTCTTGATCCTCAAGCCGAACTCATTTTGAGCCCGACTCAAGAATCCTTTTAAAGTTTCTTGGGTATGAGATTTGTCCTGCAAAAAGAACACCCAAGTGAAGCGAGAATAATCATCCACAATTACAAGACAATACTTACTACCGCCGATGCTTATGTAAGCGATCGGGCCGAATAGATCCATGTGTAGGAGCTCCAGTGGCCTGTCGGTAGTCATGATGTTTTTGTGTGGATGATGGATGCCAACTTGCTTTCCGGCTTGGCATGCGCTACAAATCCTGTCTTTCTCAAAATGAACATTGGTTAGTCCTAAAATGTGTTCTCCCTTTAGAAGCTTGTGAAGATTCTTCATTCCAACATGGGCTAGTCGGCGGTGCCAGAGCCAACCCAAGTTAGTCTTAGCAATTAAGCATGTGTCGAGTTCAGCTCTTTCAAAATCTACCAAGTATAGCTGACCCTTTAACACACCCTTAAATGCTATTGAATCATCACTTCTTCTAAAGACAGTAACACCTATATCAGTAAAAAGACAGTTGTAGCCCATTTGACATAATTGGGATACGGAAAGCAAATTGTAATCTAAAGAATCTACAAGAAAAACATTGGAAATAGTATGGTCAGGAGATATAGCAATTTTACCCAAACCTTTGACCAAACCTTGATTTCCATCCCCGAATGTGATAGCTCGTTGGGGATTTTGGTTTTTCTCATATGAGGAGAACATCTTTTTCTCCCCTGTCATGTGGTTTGTGCACCCGCTGTCGAGTATCCAACTTGAGCCCCGGATGCATAAACCTACAAAACAAGTTTAGTTCTTTGTTTTAGGTACCCAAACGGTTTTGGGTCCTTTGGCATTAGATACAAGAACTTTGGGTACCCAAACACAAGTCTTGGAGCCCTTGTGTTTGCCCCCAACAATTTTGGCAACTATCTTGCCGGATTTGTTAGTTAAAACATAAGATGCATCAAAGGTTTTGAATGAAATAGCATGATCATTTGATGCATTAGGAGTTTCCTTTCTAGGCAACTTGGCACGGGTTGGTTGCCTAGAGCTAGATGTCTCACCCTTATACATAAAAGCATGGTTAGGGCCAGAGTGAGACTTCCTAGAATGAATTTTCCTAATTTTGCTCTCAGGATATCCGGCAGGGTACAAAATGTAACCCTCGTTATCCTGAGGCACGGGAGCCTTGCCCTTAACAAAATTAGATAAGTTCTTTGGAGGGGCATTAATTTTGACATTGTCTCCCCTTTGGAAGCCAATGCCGTCCTTAATACCAGGGCGTCTCCCATTATAGAGCATGCTTCTAGCAAACTTAAATTTTTCATTTTCTAAGTCATGCTCACTAATCTTAGCATTAAGTTGTGCTATGTGATCATTTTTAGTTCTAAGGTCGGAAATAGTAGCATTGCAAACATCAAAATTCTTAGCCTTAGCAATTAATTTCTCATTCTCATTTCTAAGGCTAGCAAGAGAGATGTTCAATTCTTCAATCCTAGCAAGCAAATCATCACTATCATTTCTAGGATTTGGAATTGAAACATTGCAAATATGAGACTCAACCTTAGCTAACAAATTAGCATTTTCATTTCTAAGGTTGTCTATAGTCTCATGGCAACTACTTAGCTCACTAGACAATTTTTCACATTTTTCCATTTCTAGAGCATAAGCATTTTTAACCTTAACATGCTTCTTATTTTCTTTAATAAGGAAGTCCTCTTGAGAATCCAAGAGATCATCCTTCTCATGTATAGCACTAATTAATTCATTTAATTTTTCCTTTTGTTGCATGTTGAGGTTAGCAAAAAGAATGCGCAAGTTTTCTTCCTCATTTTTATCATCATCCTCATCACTAGATGTTTCATATTTAGTGGAGGATCTTGACTTTACCTTCTTCTTGCCGTCCTTGGCCATGAGACACTTGTGGCCGACGTTGGGGAAGAGAAGGCCTTTGGTGACGGCGATGTTGGCGGCGTCCTCGTCGTCGGAGGAGTCGCTTGAGCTTTCGTCGGAGTCCCACTCCCGACAAACATGGGCATCGCCGCCCTTCTTCTTGTAGTACTTCTTCTTCTCCTTTCTTCTTCCCTTTTTGTCGTCGCCCCTGTCACTGTCACTAGACATAGGACATTTTGCAATAAAGTGACCGGGCTTACCACACTTGTAGCAAACCTTCTTGGAACGGGGTTTGTAGTCCTTCCCCTTCCGTTGCTTGAGGATTTGCCGAAAGCTTTTGATGATTAGGGCCATCTCCTCATTGTCGAGCTTGGAGGCGTCAATTGGTTGTCTACTTGGTGTAGACTCCTCCTTCTTCTCCTCCGTTGCCTTGAAGGCCACCGGTTGCGCCTCGGATGTGGAAGGTTCATCAAGCTCGTTGATCTTCTTGGAGCCCTTAATCATGCATTCAAAGCTTACAAAATTCTCGATAACTTCCTCGGGGGTCATTAGTGGATATCTAGGATTACCACGAATTAATTGCACTTGTGTGGGGTTAAGGAAAATAAGAGCTCTTAAAATAACCTTAACCACCTCGTGGTCATCCCACTTCTTGCTCCCGAGGTTGCGCACTTGGTTCACCAAGGTCTTGAGCCGGTTGTACATGTCTTGTGGCTCCTCTCCTTGGCGAAGACGAAAGCGACCGAGCTCCCCCTCGATCGTTTCCCGCTTGGTGATCTTGGTGAGTTCATCACCTTCGTGCGCCGTCTTGAGTAGGTCCCAAATCTCCTTTGCGTTCTTCAACCCTTGCACTTTGTTGTATTCCTCCTTGCTTAGAGAGGCAAGGAGAATGGTTGCGGCTTGGGAGTTGAAGTGCTCGATTTGGGCCACTTCGTCCGTGTCATAGTCCTCATCCCCTACAGATGGTACCTGTACACCATACTCAACAACATCCCATATACTTTTGTGGAGAGAGGTTAGATGAAATCGCATTAAATTACTCCACATAGCATAATCTTCACCATTAAAAGTTGGTGGTTTGCCTAATGGGATGGAAAGTAAAGGTGTATGTTTAGGAATGCGAGGGTAGCGTAGGGGAATCTTACTATACTTCTTACGCTCTTGGCGTTTAGAAGTGACGGATGCCGCGTCGGAGCCGGAGGTAGATGTTGATGAAGTGTCGGTCTCGTAGTAGACCACCTTCCTCATCCTTTTGTGCTTGTCCCCACTCCGATGCGGCTTGTGAGAAGAAGATTTTTCCTTCTTCTCCTTGTGGTGAGAAGAGGAAGATCTTTTCTCCTTCCGCTTGGAGGAGTTCTTCTTCTTCTCCCTTCTCTTGGTGTGGGACTCTTCCGATGAAGTGCTCCCTTGGCTTGTAGTGGGCTTGTTATCGCCGGTCTCCATCTCCCTCTTGGTGTGATCTCCCGACATCACTTCGAGCGGTTAGGCTCTAATGAAGCACCGGGCTCTGATACCAATTGAAAGTCGCCTAGAGGGGGGGTGAATAGGGCGAAACTGAAAATCTCAAAAATAATCACAACTACAAGCCGGGTTAGCGTTAGAAATATAAATGAGTCCGCGAGAGAGGGTGCAAAAACAAATCGCAAGCAAATGAGAAGAGTGACACGTGGATTTGTTTTACCGAGGTTCGGTCCTCGCAAACCTACTCCCCGTTGAGGAGGCCACAAAGGTCGGGTCTCTTTCAACCCTTCCCTCTCTCAAACGGTCCCTCGGACCGAGTGAGCTTTTCTTCTTCTCAATCAAACGGGAACAAAACTTCCCCGCAAGGGCCACCACACAATTGGTGCCTCTTGCCTTGGTTACAATTGAGTTTTGATCACAAGAACAAGTGAGAAAGAAAGAAAGCGATCCAAGCGCAAGAGCTCAAAAAGAACACGGCAAATCTCTCTCGCTAGCACTAAAGGCTTGAGTGGAATTGGAGAGGATTTGATCTCTTTGGTGTGTCTTAGAATTGAATGCCTAGCTCTTGTATAGTGGTTGGAAGTTGGAAAACTTGGATGCAATGAATGGTGGGGTGGTTGGAGTATTTATAGCCCCAACCACCAAACTTGATCGTTGGCTGGAGGCGTCTGTTCGATGGCGCACCGGACAGTCCGGTGCACATCGGACAGTCCGGTGCCCCTGCCACGTCATCAATGTCGTTGGATTCAGACCGTTGGAGCTTCTGACTTCTGGGTCCGCCTGGGTGTCCGGTGCACACCGGACATGTACTGTTTGATGTCCGGTGCACCGGTATGGGCGTGTCTGACGTCTGCGCGCGCTGCGCGCGCATTAAATGCACCGCAGGTAGCCGTTGGCGCCGAAATAGCCGTTGCTCCGCTGGCACACCGGACAGTCCGGTGCACACCGGACAGTCCGGTGAATTTTAGCAGAGTGGCTGCCGCGCGAACCCGAGGCTGGCGAGTTCCGGAGACCGCGCTTCCTTGGAGCACCGGACATGTCCGGTGCACACCGGACAGTCCGGTGAATTATAGCGCGCCGGCTTCCGAGAATTCCCGAGGGCGAAGAGTTTGAAGTCGGAGTCCTCTGGTGCATTCATGGCGCACCGGACACTGTCCGGTGTACACCGGACAGTCCGGTGCCCCCAGACCAGAGGTGCCTTCGGTTGCCTCATTGCTCCTTAGTTGAATCCAAAACTTGATCTTTTTATTGGCTAAGTGTGAACCTTTTGCACCTGTATAACTTATGCACTAGAGCAAACTAGTTAGTCTAATATTTGTGTTGGGCAATTCAACCACCAAATTATTCGGGGACTAGGTGTAAGCCTAATTCCCTTTCACCGAGGAGATGCAGCAGCGGCAGCTGGAGCTTGGCCAGGTCATCGGTGAGCGGGACCAATCTTGGAGCCAAGCTGCCGCGGCCGTGATCCGGGCTGAGGCCCTTAGGGGTCAGCTGGCTAAGGCTACGGAGCGGCTAGCCGAGGCATCTGCTCAGGGCGGGACCCTTGCGGAGGGCCTAGCCGTGGCCGTCGGGTCTGCCCAGTCCACCCAAGTCGTGGCCTCACAGCAGCGTGCCCGGGCTGAAGGTACGTTTCGCCTGCTTTGCGACTTTGGTTTAGCTTCGTCCTTCTCCTCGTGTTTGAAGAACATTGTCCGACTGTCTGAAGGGTTCAAGATGGCTCTTAACGAGTCCGTTAAGAACTGCAAGGCGCTTGCCCAGGCAGCTGAGCAGAAGGAGGCCGACCGTGTGTCCATGTCAGAGGCTATCTCTGCCTTTTGCCAGGCCTTTGGCCTCGACAACGTCCCCTCGGGTAGCTCCCCAGAGTCACCTGCAGGCCTTGGGCGACCATGTGCGCAGCAGACTCCGTGGGGCGCTGCATCACAGTGTTAGGTGGGCCTTCGCCGTCCTCGCCTCCCACTATGACGTGGATCTGGAGCGGGTCAGCGAGGGGTACTGCTTACCCGACGAAGAGGAGGCTGCCTTAGCCGAGGTCCAGAGGCTTGACGCGGCTGTCGAGGGCCCAAGCGCGGTGCTGGCTTCCTCCTTTGAGGTGGAGGTCCTTCCGCCCGTGTCACCGTCTGAGGCCGGGCCAGATTCTGCCGAGGGCGGAAACGACACCGAGGGTGCTACTCCTCCCCCTGCCGATACCTGAGCCTGTAGGAACAGTTTGTTTTTTAAGTATGCGTATGTTTCTTGCGGCCGCTGAGGCCTAAACATTTTCAATGTTGGAGTTTAAAGCTGTGTTTCCTTTCCTCTTGTTTCGAGCATTAGGACTTGTTTGGTAGCAGAGTAACTTATCTGAGCGTGAGCTACCCTTCGTGGAAGGTGATGAGTGAGGTATCCGTATCCCGGAGGCGTAGGAGTCCCTTGGCTCGGTCGGCCTTGCCGTTCAAGGTCTTTCTCGCTCGTTTTTAGGATTCTATTATCGATATAGTCGAAATGGTATGAAAGTCGTTTTCTACCCGAGCGTTAGGACTTGTTTGGTAGCAGAATCACTTATCCGAGCGTGAGCTGCCTTTCGCGGAAGGTGATGAGTGAGGTATTCGTATCCCGGAGGCGTAGGAGTCCCTCGGCTCGGTCGGCCTTGCTGTTCAAGGTCTCACTCGCTCGTTTTTGGGATTCCGCTATCGAAATAGTCGAAAGGCACGAAAGACGTTTTGGTAGAAAACTTTTCCGAGGAAAATTTTGACGCAGAGGGGGTTCCCCTTCTAGCCCCTGAGGGAGGGTCGATTTTTTCTGAGGCAAGGCCGATCCTCTCTTGACAGCTAGACTTTTTATTTGTACATGTAAAGGGACCGAGGTACATAAACGACTTGAAACATTTTAAGGGTAAAAAGCGACTTAGCTGTTCGATGTTCCAAGCGTTGCTGTAGACCTCGCCTTGATCATTGGCCAGCTTGTATGTCCCAGGCTTCAAAATTTTGGCGATGATGAACGACCCTTCCCAGAGAGGAGTAAGCTTGTGGCACCCTCGGCCGTCTTGTCGTAACCGAAGCACCAGATCTCCCACCTGGAAACCTCGGGGCCGAATCCTTCGGGCGTGGTAGTGTCGCAGGGACTGCTGATACCACGCTGAGTGTAGCAAGGCTACGTCCCGAGCCTCTTCTAGCTAGTCCAATGAATCTTCTCGGCTGGTTTGGTTGTTTTGGTCGTCATATGCCTTTGTCCTCGGGGAGCCGTATTCTAAGTCCGTGGGTAGGATGGCCTCGGCCCCATAGACTAGGAAAAATGGTGAGAAACTCGTGGCCCGGCTCAGCGTCGTCCTCAGACTCCAATCCACTGAGGGTAGCTCTTTTATCCACCGCTTGCCAAACTTGTTCAGGTCGTTGTAGATCCTTGGTTTTAGCCCCTGCAAAATCATGCCATTGCCGCGCTCCACTTGCCCATTTGTCATTGGGTGAGCTACGGCGGCCCAGTCCACGCGGATGTGGTGGTCTTCACAGAAGTCTAGGAAACTTTTCCCAGTGAACCGCGTGCCGTTGTCGGTGATGATAGAGTTTGGGATCCCAAAGCGGTGGATGATATTTGTAAAGAACGCTACCGCCTGCTCGGACCTGATGCTGGTCAAGGGTCGGACTTCGATCCACTTGGAGAATTTGTCGATGGCGACCAGCAGTTGCGTGAAGCCCTCGGGTGCCTTTTGCAAGGGACCGACAAGGTCCAGACCCCACACAGCAAACGACCAAGTGATAGGTATTGTTTGTAGAGCCTGAGCAGGCAGGTGTGTTTGTCTCGCGTAGAATTGACACCCTCGGCAGGAGCGTACAATCCTAGTGGCGTTGGCCACTACGGTCGGCCAGTAGAAACCTTGTCGGAAAGCGTTTCCTACGAGGGTCCGAGGCGCAGCATGGTGACCGCAAGCCCCCGAGTGTATTTCTTGCAATAGCTCCTGTCCTTGGGCGACGGATATGCATCGTTGGAGAATGCCTGAGGGGCTGTGGTGGTACAACTCCTTTTCATCACCCAACAAAACGAATGACTTGGCGCGCCGAGCCAGTCGCCGAGCTTCGGCCTTGTCGAGGGGCAGCTCTCCCCGGAGGAGATATTCCAGGTACGGGGTCTACCAGTTCAGGTTTGGCGTAACCCCATCCTGCTCTCCCTCGACGCGCAGGGCCTCACCCTCAGCGGCCAAGGGTACCTCGGGCTGGGCCGAGGTCTCCTCGGGTTCGGGCGCATCGTCGATTTTGATGGATGGCTGATATATATCCCTGGAGAAGACATTCAGGGGAACCGTCGTTCGCCCCGAGGCTATTTTCGCCAGCTCATCCGCGGTCTCGTTGTACCATCGAGCAACATGGTTGAGCTCCAGCCCATAGAACTTATATTCCAAGCGCCGAACTTCGTTGCAGTAGGCCTCCATTTTCTGATCGCGGCAGTGAGAGTTCTTCATGACTTGGTCAATAACGAGCTGCGAGTCGCCACGAGCGTCGAGGCGCCGAACCCCTAGCTCGACGGCGATGCGCAGTCCATTAACCAAGGCCTCATACTCGGCCACGTTGTTTGACGCTGGAAAATGGAGGCGTATTACGTAACACACATGTTCTCCGAGAGGTGAGATGAAGAACAAGTCCGCGCCTGCTCCAGTTTTCATCAACGACTCGTTGAAGTACATGGTCCAAAGTTCGGCCTAGATTAGGGCCGTTGGCAACTGGGTGTCTGTCCATTCAGCTAGGAAGTCGGCCAAGACTTGGGATTTTATGGCCTTCCGAGGTGCAAATGAAAGTGTTTCGCCCATGAGTTCCACTGCCCATTTTGCTACCCTACCCGAGGCCTCTCGGCACTAGATGATCTCTCCCAGGGGGAAAGATGACACCACAATAACCGGATGAGACTCGAAGTAGTGTCGCAGCTTCCGCCGTGTCAGAATCACTGCATACAGCAGCTTCTGGATTTGCGGGTAGCGGATTTTGGTCTCGGATAGCACTTCGCTGATGAAGTAGACTGGCCTCTAGATGAGCAGTGCATGCCCTTCTTCTCGTCTCTCGACTACGACTGCAGCTGACCACCTGAGTGGTTGCGGCGACGTAAACCAAGAGGGCTTCTTCTGCAGCGGGGGGCACCAAGATGGGTGCATTGGTAAGGAGTGTCTTTAAGTTTCTGAGGGCTTCTTCGGCCTCGGGAGTCCAAGTGAAGCGCTCGGCCTTCCTTAAGAGGCGGTACAAGGGCAATCCTTTCTCGCCAAGGCGCGAGATGAAGCGGCTCAGAGCCACAAGGCATCCCATGACCCTTTGTACTCCTTTCAAATCTTTGATGGGTCCCATGTTGGTGATGGCCGCGATTTTCTCCGGGTTGGCCTCGATGCCTCGTTCGGAGACGATGAACCCTAGGAGCATGCCTCGAGGGACTCCGAAGACACACTTCTCAGGATTGAGTTCTACGCTCTTCGCTTTTAGGCATCTGAATGTTACCTCAAGGTCAGAGAGGAGGTCGGAGGCTTTCCTTGTTTTGACAACGATGTCATCAACGTAAGCCTCGACCTTTCTGCCGATGTGCTCTCCGAACACATGGTTCGTGCACCTCTGGTATGTTGCGCCCGCATTCCTCAAACCAAATGGCATAGTAGTGTAGCAATACATGCCAAAAGGTGTGATAAAAGAAGTCGCGAGCTGGTCGGATTCTTTCATCTTGATTTGGTGATAGCCTGAGTAAGCATCAAGGAAAGAAAGGGTTTCACACCCAGCGGTGGAGTCCACAATTTGATCGATGCGAGGCAGAGGGTAGGGAACCTTGGGGCATGCTTTATTTAGCCTAGTGTAGTCTACACACATCCTCCACCTCCCACCTTTTTTTACAAGTATAGGGTTAGCTAACCATTCTGGATGGAATACCTCTTTGATGAACCCTACAGCCATTAGCTTGTGGACCTCCTCGCCTATGGCTCTACGCTTTTCTTTATCAAAATGGCGCAGGTGCTGTTTCACGGGTCGAGTTCTGGCTCGGATGTCCAGTGAGTGCTCGGCGACATCCCTCGGTATGCCTGGCATGTCCGAGGGACTCCACGCAAAAGGCGTTTGCGCGGAGAAAGTCGACGAGCACTACTTCCTATTTGGGGTCGAGCTCGGAGCCGATCCTGACTTCCTTGCTGGCGTCGTTGCTAGGGTCGAGAGAGACAGATTTGACCGCTTCGGCTGGCTCGAAGTTGCCGGCATGCCGCTTCGCATCGGGCGCCTCTTTGGAGAGGCAACCCAGGTCGGCGATGAGGGCTTCGGACTCGGCGAGGGCTTCGGCGTACTCCACGCATTCCACGTCGCACTTGTAAGCGTGGCGGTACGTGGGTCCGACGGTGATGACTCCCTTGGGGCCAGGCATCTTGAGCTTGAGGAAAGTGTAGTTGGGGACGGCCATGAACTTGGCGTAGCACGGTCTTCCCAGCACCGCGTGATAGGTCCCTCGGAACCCGACTACCTCAAAGGTGAGGGTTTCCTTTCAGAAGTTGGAGGGAGTTCCGATGCAGACGGGCAAGTCAATCTATCCGAGGGGCAGGATACGCTTTCGGGGTGCAATCCCGTGGAAGGGTGCTGCACCAGCCCGGATCTCGGACCGATCAACCCCCAAGAGCTCTAGGGTCTCGGCGTAGATGATGTTGAGGCTACTGCCTCCGTCCATGAGGACCTTGGAGAGCCTAACGTTGCCGATGATTGGGTCGACGATGAGCGGGTATCTTCCTGGGCTCGGCACGTAGTCAGGGTGGTCGCCTTGGTCGAAGGTGATGGGCTTGTCGGACTAGTCTAGGTAGACTAGCGTTGCTACCTTCACCGAGCAGACCTCCCGGCGCTCCTCCGGCGAGCACTCGGCCTGCCCACTCTTGCTCGAGGTTTTCCCGGAGCTGCACAAGTCGCCCTGTTTCCTCGTCGAGCTTGGCCTGCATCTCGCGGAGTTGCTCGAGCTGTGTGTCCTGACCCCCCGTGGGGACCTGGGCCACATCTAGCTCCCGCGAGATCTCAATGCGAGACACAGGCACAAGGGCACCGTCGCCTCCTGGCATGTTGGGGTGATTGTCTCCGTCGTGATCTTCCTGATCGATGTGGAAGCACTCGCGAGTTGGGTCGCAACCCTCGTCGTCGAGGCTGTGGCCATCATTAGAGCAGCCGGAGAGGCAGTGGTCACATGCGTACATGAAGTCACGCATGGCACTGGGATCGCGAAGTCCGGAGAAATCCCAACTGACGTCGGGGTCATCCTCTTCCTCGGAACCCGTGGGTCCAGAGGTTGAGACGACCGTCAGTCGGTCCCAAGTTGACCACATATGGTACCCCGGAAGGTCAGGATATGCCCTTATGAAAGCGCTTACCGAAGCGGGGTCGCTTGGTGGGTCAAAACTGAACCTAAAGAAAACAGGATGGAAAACTGAAGGTACCTGCTGGTTGGTAGTCGGCAGTGAAGTTGCATCGGAGATGGAATGCGTCGTTATCTCAGGCGCGAGACTGATGCCCGACAAGTCCCTCGCAAAGGTGCCGGCGTCATCAGTCCGCTGGGGCTGGAGTTTTGCTGGGAAGCGACGCCCGTCGTTGTCTCAGGTGCGAGGATAACGCCCAAGATGTCCCCCATAGGGGTGCCGGCGTCGTCGACTCGCTCTAGTCCGACAGCCGTCGAGGTGCTGCCCCCTGCCAGGCCATGGTTGCCCCACCTCCGTCTCCTCCGGCGAGGAGGGTGGCAGGGTTGACTCAGGTGTTCCTCTTCCGCCACGTGGAGATGTCGTCGTCGAGTTCATCTCCGCCGGGCGAGCCGATGACCGTCGTTGTTGTCGTGCTGCGGCCTGCGGGGGAAGGAGTACCATGTCATAGCCACCATCAGGGGACATGAACTCGAGGCTCCCAAAGCGGAGCATCGTCCCGAGCTGAAGAGGCTATTGAAGATTATCCATCTAGAACTCAACAGGAAAGTATTGTCAACACGCGACTTGCCCCTACCTGGCGCGCCAACTGTCGGTGTTTCGGACCCGGGGGACTCTCAACCGGACCGACTAGTCAATTTTGTGCCGCATGCCCCTGTCCAGATGGGTTGATGCAAGATGGAACACAAGAGGACGGATGAGGCTTATATTATCTTGCACCGGGGGTGCTTGCAGTAGGGGTTACAAGCTTCACGAGAGAGGGAACGGGCCCTAGGCCTCCTAGGGAGTCTAGTGTTGCGGAGTGGAGCTCGATGTTTGGGTGAGTCCGTCTCTGTTGCTCTTGCTGCCCGTGTTTTTCCCTTCTTCCCCCTTCTTCCTCTCTTAGGCCCTGGGCATCCCCTTTTATAGACACATGGGGATGGTCCAGCTGTACATATGGGGGTGTAGCAATGTGCTAACGTGTCTGGCGAAGAGGTGCTTGAGCCCTGTATGAAGCGTAGCTGGCGGGGCGGCCCTGGGTCCTGCTGACGTTTCTTTGCTTTCGTAGAGAGCTTGTGGACTATTGACGTCATGGACGCATGCGGGGAACCATCATTACCTGTTGCCGGAGTAATCTAGATGTGACTCAGGTCTTGTTCCTTTGTAGCCTGAGGAGGCTAGCTAGAGGTAGGGTAATGATGTATCCCCTGTAGCATAGTTGGTCCGAGGCCAAGGTCGGGCGAGGCGGTGACTCCTCCCGAGGCCGAGGTCGGGCGAGGCGGAGACCTCTTCTCGAGGCCGAGGCGTCGGTCGACACCTAGGGTCGGGCGAGGCGGAGACCTCCTCCCGAGGCCGAGGCTGAGGTCGAGACCTGGGGTCAAGCGAGGCGGAGCTCCCTGTTGCGCCCGAGGCTGAACTCGGGAGAGGCCGTGACTTACTGTTGTTAGTCTTACCCTGGGGGTTGGCACAGTAGCCAGAGCGGGGCGAACAGCGTTGTTTTCCTGTCAGAATGGTCAGTGAAAGGGTGAAGTGACTGCGGTCACTTCGACCTTGCCGACTGAGGCGCGTGTGTCAGGATAAGGTGTCAGGCGATCCCCGCATTAAATGCGCATGCGATACGGTCGGTTGGTAAGGCGATTTGGCCGAGGTCGCTGCATGACAAAGTTTACCCAAGCTTGGCTTCGGGCGAGCCAAGGGTGCGCCCACTGCCTGTGGAGGCCTTCGGGCGAGGCGTGAATCCGCCCGGGAATACTGTTCCTGCCCGAGGCCGGGCTCGGGCGAGGCGAGATCGCGTCCCTTGGCAGACGAGGCCTTGACTTGAACCGTGCTTATCAGTCTTTGCGGTTTGTTCTGAAGGCGTTTTTTCAGCCGTGTTTAGGAGCGTTGGAGGTACCCCTAATTATGGTACCCGACACCTTGGTTCCCATCTCCAAAGATGATCGAATCTTGGGAACCATTGTTCTTGACGTAGGAGGTGAACATCTTCTTCTCTCCCGTCATGTGGTTTGTGCATCCGCTGTCGATAATCCAGCTTGAGCCCCGGATGCATAAACCTGCAAGGCAAATTAGGCTTGGGTTTTAGGTACCCAACTCTTGTTGGGTCCTACAAGGTTAGTTAAAATAACTTTTGGGACCCAAATGCAAGTCTTGTCTCCCTTGCATTTGGACCCCATCTTTCTAGCAACCACCTTTTCATTTTTACATGAAAGAACAAATGTAGTGTTGCAAGCATGAAAGACAGTGGTAGGTTTATTACACACTTTCCTAGGAGCATGAGACACAAAATTTCTCCTAGGCCTACCATTAAAGTTAGAACTTGAAGCAATCATAGCATGAGAATCAAAAGCATTATAACTCCTATAATGAGAATTTCTAGCAAATTTTCAATCATTATACATGAAAGCATGATTCTTTTGATTACTACTAGCCATAGGGGCCTTCCCTTTCTCCTTGTTGGGAATGGGAGCCCTTTGGCTTGTTAAGTTCTTGGCTTCCTTTCGAAAGCCAAGCCCATCCTTAATTGAGGGATGTCTACCAACGGTGTAGGCATCCCTAGCAAATTTTAACTTATCAAATTCACTTTTGCAAGTCTTAAGTTGGGTATTAAGACTTGCCACTTCACCATTTAATTTTGTAATAGAAGTAAAGTGTTCAACACAAGCATCAACATCAAAATCCTTACACCTATTACAAATGACAACATGCTCTACATGTGAACTAGACTTATTTGCTTCTTCCAACTTAGCATTAAATCATCATTAACGCTCTTTAAATTAGACACAGTTTCATGACAAGCAGATAATTCAGAAGAAAACATCTCATTCCTTTTAACCTCTAAAGCAAGAGATTTTTGTACACTAACAAACTTATCATGCTCTTCATACAAAATATCCTCTTGCTTTTCTAAGAGTCTATTATATTCATTTAACGCATCAATCAATTCATTGATTTTATCTATTTTAGTTCTATCTAAACCTTTGAATAGACTTGAGTAATCTACTTCATCATCACTAGAGTCATCATCACTTGAAGTAGTGTACTTAGGGGTATCTCGAGCGCTTACCTTTTTCTCCTTTGCCATGAGGCAAGTATGGCGCTCGTTGGGGAAGAGAGATGACTTGTTGAAGGCCGAGGCGGCGAGTCCTTTGTTGTCGGAGTCGGAAGAAGAGCAATCTGAATCCCATTCTTTGCTAAGGTGCACCTCGCCCTTCGCCTTCTTGTAGGCCTTCTTCTTCTCCCTCTTCCCGCTCTTTTCTTGTTCCTGGTCATTAGCATCATCGGGACAATTTGCTATGAAATGACCAGTCTTACCACATTTAAAACAGGAGCGCTTTCCCTTTGCTTTGCTCTTGTTGGGATGCTCCTTGCGTCCTTTTAGCGCCGTCTTGAAGAGCTTGATGATGAGGGCCATCTCATCTTCGTTTAGCCCAACAGCCTCAACTTGTGACACCTTGCTAGGTAGCACCTCCCTGCTACTACTTGTTGCCTTGAGTGCAACGGGCTAGGGCTCATAGATGGGCATTGGGCCATTCAATGCATCATCAACGTATCTTGCTTCCTTGACCATCATACGCCCGCTCACAAACTTTCCGAGTATCTCCTCGGGCGTCATCTTTGTGTACCTAGGATTTTCACGTATTAGGTTCGCAAGATGAGGGTCAATAGCAGTGAAAGACCTGAGCATAAGCCGGACGACATCATGGTCCGTCCATCTCGTGCTTCCATAGCTCCTGATCTTGTTGACCAGGGTCTTGAGCCTGTTGTACGTTTGCGTCGGCTCCTCTCCCCTGATCATGGCAAACCTTCCTAGCTCGCCTTCCACCAACTCTATTTTGGTGATCATGGTGGCGTCGTTCCCCTCATGCGATATCTTGAGGGTGTCCCATATTTGCTTGGCGTTGTCCAAGTCGCTCACCTTGTTATATTCATCCCTGCACAACGATGCTAACAAAACAGTGGTAGCTTGTGCATTCTTATGAATTTGTTCGTTAATGAAGACAGGGTTATCCGTACTATCAAATTGCATTCCATTCTCAACTATCTCCCAAATACTAGGATGGAGAGAGAAAAGGTGACTACGCATTTTGTGACTCCAAAAAGCGTAGTCCTCTCCATCAAAGTGTGGAGGTTTACCAAGAGGAATGGAAAGCAAATGAGCATTGGAATTATACGGAATACGAGAATAATCAAATGAAAAATTTGAGTTAACCGGTTTCTTTTTCTCGTCGTAGTCGTCGTCTCTTGGGGAAGAAGAAGACTCGTCGCTGTCGTAGTAGACGATCTTCTTGACGCGCCTCTTCTTCTTCCCGTCCTTCTTATGACTCGAGCCAGAGTCGGTGGGCTTGTCGTCCCTTGGCTCGTTGAAGATGGACTCCTTCTCCTTATCATTGACCACCATCCCCTTTCCCTTAGGACCCATCTCTTCAGGTGATTAGTCCCTTTCGTGAAGAGAACGGCTCTGATACCAATTGAGAGCACCTAGAGAGGGTGAATAGGTGATCCTGTAAAATTCAACAACTAATAGCCACAAAACTTGGTTAAGTGTTAGTATGGCTAAGTAGCGAGCTCTTGCGAACACACAAGTATCACAGAAAAATAATCACAAAAGACACGTGAGTTTATCCCGTGGTTTGGCAAGTATAACACTTGCCTACCTCCACGTTGTGGCATCCCAATGGATGAGGGTTGCACTCAACCCCTTTCAAGTGATCCAATGATCAACTTGAACACCACAGTGTTCTTCTTTGCTTATCTATTTTCCCGTTTGCGAGGAATCTCCACAAGTTGGAGTCTCTCGCCCTTACAACAAATATCAAAGTGAAAGCACAAGAGTAAGGGTGGGAAGCAACACACACAAATCCGCAGCAATACGCACACACACAAGCCAAGACTTGAGCTTAAATGAAGCGCAACAAGTTCACCACTAGAACGGAGCTCAAATCACTAACAAAGTCAATCGAGTGCGCGGAGACGGAGTGTGGAAGACTTAGAATGCTCAAATTATGCTTGGTTGACTCCTCCATGTGCCTAGGGGTCCCTTTTATAGCCCCAAGGCAGCTAGGAGCCGTTGGAGGCATTCTTGGAAGGCTAATCTTGCCTTCTGTCGGGTGGCACACCGGACAGTCCGGTGTGCCACCGAACATCCACTGTTCATGTCCGGTGTGTGATTCCCTTCCTAATTTGGCGCAGCCGACCGTTGCAGATTTGTGGCAGTTGGCGCACCGGACACTGTCTGGTGCACACCGGACAGTCTGGTGCCCCATGCCGACCGTTGGAGCGGGCCACGCGTCGCCCGCGGATTTGGCGGCTGACCGTTGCACTGACGGACGTTGGCTCACCGGACAGTCTGGTGAATTATATCCGTACGCCGCTGAAGTTTTCCCGAGAGTGGCCAGTTCGCCAGAGCTAGCCTGGCGCACCGGACACTGTCCGGTGCACCACCGGACAGTCCGGTGTGCCAAGCCGAGCTGAGTCTTGGTTGCACACAGACACTCTTTTCCAATCCTTTCTTTTCCTGTTTCTAGCACTTAGATAACTTCATTAGTACACAAAAACAAATGTACTAAGTCTAGAAACATACCTTCTTGTTGATTTGCACTTCATTCTCTATTTGGCATGTAATAACTCACTCAATATGTGTTGGACACTTAATCACCAAAATATAATAGAAATGGCCCAAGGGCACATTTCCCTTTCACTTATGTCTAGGTGCCCAAGGTGCTTGTTTCTAATGTGAAAGGACCCAAGACCCTTTGGGTACCTAAGAACAAGGCATAAATTGTTTTGCAGGTTTATGCATCTGGGGGCTCAAGTTGGATCATTGATAGCGGATGCACAAACCACATGACAGGGGAGAAAAGAATGTTCTCCTCCTACGAGAAAAACCAAGATCCCCAATGAGCTATCACATTCGGGGATGGAAATCAAGGTTTGGTCAAATGACTTGGTAAAATTGCTATATCACCTGACCATTCCATTTTCAATGTTTTTCTTGTAGATTCTTTAGATTATAACTTGCTTTCAGTTTCTCAATTATGCAATATGGGTTACAACTGTCTCTTTACAGATGTAGGTGTTGTCTTTAGAAGAAGTGATGATTCAATAGCATTTAAGGGAGTGTTAGAGGGTCAGCTATACTTAGTTGATTTCAATAGAGCTAAACTCGACACTTGCTTAATTGCTAAGACTAATATGGGTTGGCTCTGGCATCGTCGACTAGCCCAGTTGGAATGAAGAATCTTCACAAACTTCTAACGGGAGAACACATTTTGGGACTAACAAATGTTCATTTTGAGAAAGACAGGGTTTGTAGCGCATGTCAAGAAGGAAAGCAAGTTGGTGCCCACCATCCACACAAGAACATAATGACAACGGATAGGCCGCTCGAGTTACTCCACATGGATCTATTCGGTCCGATAGCTTACATAAGCATCGGCGGGAGTAAGTACTATCTAGTAATTGTGGATGACTATTCTCGCTTTACTTGGGTGTTCTTTTTGCAGGATAAATCACAAACCCAAGAGACCTTAAAGGGATTCTTGAGACGAGCTCAAAATGAGTTCGGCTTAAGGATCAAAAAGATTAGAAGCGACAATGAGACGGAGTTCAAGAATTCACAAATAGAAGGATTTCTTGAGGAGGAGGGCATCAAGCATGAGTTCTCTTCTCCCTACACACCTCAACAAAATGGTGTAGTGAAAAGGAAGAATAGAACTCTATTGGATATGGCGAGGACCATGCTTGATGAGTACAAGACTCCGAACCGGTTTTGGACCGAGGCAATTAACACCGCCTGCTACTCCATCAACCGGCTCTACCTTCACCGAATCCTCAAGAAGACATCTTATGAACTCCTAACCGGTAAAAATCCCAATGTTTCATATTTTAGAGTCTTTGGTAGCAAATGTTTTATACTTGTTAAAAGAGGTACAAAATCCAAATTTGCTCCTAAGGCTGTAGAAGGCTTTTTACTAGGATATGATTCAAACACAAGGGCATATAGAGTCTTTAACAAGTCCACTGGACTAGTTGAAGTTTCTTGTGACATTGTGTTTGATGAGACTAACGGCTCCCAAGTGGAGCAAGTTGATCTTGATGAATTAGATGATGAAGAGGCTCCGTGCGTCGCGCTAAGGAACATGTCCATTGAGGATGTGTGTCCTAAGGAATCCGAAGAGCCTCCACAAGCACAAGATCAACCGTCATCTTCCAATCAAGTATCTCCACCAACCCAAGATGAGGAATAGGCTCAAGGTGATGAAGAAGAAGATCAAGAAGATGAGCCACCTCAAGAAGAGGGCAATGATCAAGGGGGAGATGAAGAAAATCAAGACAAGGAAGAAGAACAAGAAGTACAGGGTCAAAGACCGCCACACCCAAGAGTCCACCAAGCGATTCAAAGAGATCACCCCGTGAACTTCATTCTTGGTGATATCCATAAGGGGGTAACTACTCGATCTCGAGTCGCACATTTTTGTGAGCATTACTCTTTTGTGTCCTCTATTGAGCCTGTCGGAGAGGAAATCTCCGGCCGGGTGGCGGAATGCACCCGCCCTAAATCCTAAGATGAGGAGGGGCCTAAGCGTTTTGCCTGTTACGAGATTGGGGGATGAACACACAAAAACACAAAGATTTAGAGTGGTTTGGGCCGCCGGAGCATAATACCCTACTCCACTGTGTGTTGTATTGCTGTGAGAGCTTGAGAGCTGAAAATCTAAGTTGGCCTGTGTGGATCTGTGTTGTAACGTTGCATGCCTCCCGTTTTATAGCTCAAGGGGGCACGTACAAGGGTGCTGAGCCCCAACATGTGGGCCCAGGAACATAACGGATGTAATACTTGGAGCAACTAATGCTAGTCGCCAGTGCAATCTCCTTGCGTCCTGATACCCGCAGCCTGCGTAGTATTGGCGTACAACGAAAGCCTTCCTAGCAAAGTTTGAGTGATGATGAGCACAGTGCGCGCCACAGCACGGGCGTACTGCCTGCCAGTGCAACGGACAGGCACGCCACCTGCGAGATGGCCTGTTCGCTGCCTGCCAGCGGAGTGGACAGTGCACATTAAATGCTGAAGGGGCACATCGCCTGTCAGCGGGATAGACAGGCGGCGCGTCTTCTCCGCAATAAATGCAGAGGTAGTGCGGCCTAGAGGCCTTACGTCAGGCTCCGCCCGCTGGCTTACGTCACGGGCGATAGGCCATGTGGCAGCATTGGGCCTCTGCTTGAGCGGGGAGCGGAAGCGCACAGGATAAAGCTTGGACACATGTCAGTACCGGACCCTTGCCTGTTCTTGACCTAGGCCAGGGTATTCCCTATCCCGGGACCTTGTTGTGGATGGCCCAAACCTCACTCAGGGGGGTCCGGATCCCATCCAAGGGGTTTGGCTGCTTACTTGGGGATCCTGGACCGTACTCAGAGGTCCGGGTTGTGCGCACAGGGGTCTGACGCTTTCTCGTAGAGGTCTGGATCCACTGATGGTATCCTGGAGTACACCACCTCTTCTGGCCACGTGGCATCCTTGGGGCCGTCCACGTGGCAGAGTTGGGTGTTGCCGTGGGCCCTGAGCAGCTGCTCGTGCCTAGGGCGAGCCGCGCTTGGGCCCCCGCACGGCCCTTCTGCCACACGACTAAGGGATAGCCGCGTGGGTTCCTCGCCTTTGTACAGTAGCAGGGGGTACCCTAGTTTCGAGGTACCGACAGTGACCCCTGGGCCCACCTCAGGGGAGGATACGAGCCTGCAGGTGGGGCCAAAGCCTGAATAGTGACTGGCGTGCTGCTTCCGGGTACTTGCTGATGTAGTCGTTGCTGACCCACCTTTGGTCACGCCGTCTGCCATGCCCACAGTCGACGGATGTGGGGCCCCCATACTTGATGGCTTCGCCAGGCCACGCGCGAGGCACCTCGATCCTGCTGCATTTTTGTCTTCTGCGGTGGCCCCGAGGAGACGCAGTGTCAGCGGTACAACTTCTCTGCACCCAGGGGCCGGCGCCCAGAGAGGATGATTCGTGGGTCCGGGCCCTGCGTCAGAGTCTGGGTCATTGGTCACGGCGGAGATGAAGCGGCGCGCTACCATGGGTCAACAGCACGTTCCTTGCGTGGCGGTTTGCCTTCTTCGCACCCAGGAACCGGCACGCCAGGTATATGACATGTGGGCCTGGGCCCCCATGCCAGAGGCTGGGCCGCTGTTTTCAGCGGAGATGGAGAGGCGCGCTACCATTGGTCAGTAGCATGCTCCTTGCGCGGCGGTTCACCTTCTCCGCACTCGGAGACCAGCGCACCAGTTGCATGACTTGTGGGGCCGGGCCCCTGTGTCATAGGTTGGGTGCACCGGTGTGCATCAGGGGAGATTTTTCGTGGCGTTTCGAGGCACAAGCGGGAGAGAGTGCCTTTAAAAGGGGTTGAACCCGCGAGTAGCAGTCATGCCCTCGCTTTTCTCCCACTTGTTGTGCCCTTTTGCCTCCGAGCTCTCTGCGCCCCTTTGCCTTCAAGGTTTCTGCTTTATGGCGCCGTAGTTTGTCATGGCCTTGTTAGTTCATCCCGAGCGTGTCCAGACTGAGTGGGTGCTCGACATGGTGTGCCGCCTGCTCGGATGGAGCGCGCCGACGTTCGGTGGAAGGATCCGCGTCGACGCCTTCCCCCTCGGCGATCTCGCCGCCGGGGAGCTCGTGCTCCTCGTTTCCTCCGTGATGGCGCTGTCGATCTCGCCTTCTTCATGTTGTTGCTGGAGGAGCACGACCTCGTAGGAGGTGGCACTCTTCCACCAGTGCTCAGTTTCAAGGATGTTCATTAGCCTTGCGTGGTGGAAAGCGAGCTGGGTTGCGGGCTTCCGCCAGTGCTCAGCTCCAAGGATGTTCATCAGCCTTGTGGTGGTGGAAAGCAGGCTGAGCAGCAGCTCCATCTTCCGCATGAGCTGGTGGCCCACCCCCATGAACTGGTCGAGCTCCAGCTACGCCACAACGGCCGGACCGCATGTGCCACCTACCGCCGTGCTTCCAACTCTTTGGATTTAATGGCCTCATCATCACCCCCGTAGGAAGACAGGGGCGAGGGCCTCTTCGCTATGGCGCACGCGTTGAGGTGGCCACCGCCACTGGCAAGCTGCCCGGAAGGATTCCATGAAGACGGTGGTCGTGTGCTTCCAGTGCGACCCTGCTGGTGCCGAGTAGTTCACACCTATAGAAATGGAGCTAGGGCTTCGCTTGACAGCGGATGTAATAACTTTTGCTTTTGTAAGGTACTTTTTTAGTACTATTTATCGAGCAGTATTAGCACTTATCTGCATACTATTTGTCCTGTTGTGTGTGGTGTTGCCGACTCCTCCCTGGTACCTGGCCCCCTGGGATGTAGGCTCGACGTGTCGAGGCTGGATACCAGCAAAACTGAAAGAGTTGGCAACGGGCCCCAGGAGGCAGCCTCGACTGGGACCTGGACCTGTACACAGCTTTGGCTAGGGAGCGTTAGTAGCACACCCATAGGGCCCATCGTCTGATACTAGCCATCCTTTGATACATGCACGAGAGTTGCAGGATTTAGTCTGGGAAGCCAAGTTGTGTGTCCAGACCCCCTGGACCGCGGTTCTAAATACTAGGGAACCCGTCGCAGAGTGGTGGAGCATGCAGGCTTACGGTACAGGACGAGGCTAAGCGGCTACACGGCTCCGGACCACCCCAGGAGACAAGTGTCCATTCTCTAGAACCGGACCCTAGGTTACCGGACCCACATGACTATAGCTCCAAATACTAGGGTACCCATCACAAAGTGGTGGATTGTGCAGGCTTTGGGTATGGAACCAGGCTAAGCGGCTACACAGCTCCGGACCACCCCATGGAACGAGCTCCCATTCTCTAGAACCGGCCCCTAGGCTGCCGGGCCCTCCCGCTTTCAGAGAGGGGTCCTATACTGCAAGCCTGGCTACTCAATTCGAATGTTGTCATGTTAGGACAGATGGGAACTGTACGGGTGGGTTAGATAAAAAGTATTATCCGGAAACTGCAGGATTAAACCATGGAGGCAGGAGGACAAAACTATCATAGAAACACATCTGAGGGGGTAAATCTTCTTTTTATAACTTGGCATGCATGGGTGCCGACCAACAGACTGGCCTCATGAGGGCGGACCTCACCGGGCTAGCTTACACGTATGCACAACCTAGTTACAAGAGGGAGAAAAACTCAACCCCTCAGACTTGCTCCTATGGATAGAACTTACAGAGATGCTCCAGGGGTTAGGAAGTGGTACTCCTTCAGTTATAGCAAGGCGGGCACCCCCGGGTTGGCATATTTCTGTCACCTTGAAGGGTCCCTCCCAGTTGGGGGAGAGTCTGTGGAACCCTTCTCTGTTCAGTACTCGCCTTAGGGCCAGGTCCCGACCTCGGGCTCCCCACTGTGCACGAACCGTTGGTAGCAGCGCCTGGGCGCCCGGTTGCGACGTGCATTTTGGGTCGCCGCTTATCATCTGATTTCGTAGATGGAGTCCACGTCCTCGCGCTGTAGCCGCCCCTGCATAGACTCATCAAAAGACTGGACCCGTGGGGAGTCCAGAAGGGTTTCCGGGGGAAGGCAGGCTTCGGCCCCGTAGACCAGGGAGTACGGGGTCCCCCGGTGGTCCGTCTAGCTATCATCACCGGAGTCGGAGTCTCTGGTGAAAACATCCTTCAGGACCCCCTCGGGTGACTGATACCCGAGGTCCTGTTTAGCCGCGACCACCTCGTCGTCGTCGACCCTTTCCTTGCCAGATCGGCGACGAGGTGGGGAGCCGTCCTTGGAAGACTGCTCACGCCGCTCGCTGACGCGCTTCGCGAGCTCAATGATCTCGCGACATTCTCCGGCGCTGTGTTGACTGTTGGGGTGTACAGGGCATGAGCCGTTGTTACCCCTCTGCGGTCGTGGGTGCTTGTTGCGCTCGTTCTGGCCCCCAGTCGCAGCTGCAACGACCAGAGCGGCAGAATGCAGCTTCTCGCGGCCGCGGTTTTTCTTCTTCTTTTTGTCGTCGTGGGTAACGGCATCGGAGCCTCCTGTCTAGGCGACTCTGGTCTGTGGTGCCGAGTGTCATGCATGGCCCTCGGTGGCTTTAGCACACTTGTCGGCCAGAGTGAAGAGAGTGGAGACAGTTTCCACGTCGTGCGTGGCTAACTTCTCCAACATCTTCTCATCACGTACTCCTTGGTGGAAAGCAGTGATGATGGAAGCATCTGAAATACGGGGTATGGTGCCCTGTACCTTGGTGAAGCGGGAGATGAAGGCTCGGAGAGTTTCCTCGGGTTCCTGCCTCACTGCGTGGAGGTGGGCCTCCATGCCGTGTTGTTGGTAAGCGCTGGTGAAGTTTGCTATGAACCCCACGCAGAGCTCTTCCCAGGAGTAGATCGATCCTGGGGCAAGGTTCATGAGCCAAGTCTGGGTCGGCCCAGACAAGGCAACATGGAAGTATGTTGCCATCACAGTGGTGTCTCCACCTGCTGCCGTGATGGCGGTGACATAAACCTACAAAAATTCTGACGAATTGGATGTACCGTCGTACTTCTCTAGTAGGTGTGGCCGGAACTTGGATGGCCAGGTCACCGCGCGGAGATGGTCCGCGAGTGCGGCGTAGCCCACGTCGGTCAATGGGACACCCACCTAGATCCGGGCGCCCGTTGGGGTCTACGGTGCAACCGCAGCGAAGTCGTAGTTGAGGTTGTGACCCTCGACGTTCTGTCGGTGCTCTCGTGCCCTTTCCAGAGAGACGCGGGCATCCTCGCCCGCACGCCTGCGGTTGAGTTCTGCCCGCAGGTCATTAGACCTCTCCAGAGAGACTGGAGCGTCCTATGCCGCGCGCCGGCAGTTGAGCTCCGCCCGCAGGTCCTCAGTCAGTGCTGCCCTCACCGAGGGTGAGCGCACAGATGCCAACGCCTCATGTTGACGCCGGGATGACTGAGGCCTGGGCCTGGTTGAGCCAGAGTGCGCCATGCCGAGTAGATGGTCGACGTCGTCCCGCCACTGCTTCATGGCTCCTGGAGAGGCCGTGGAGCTAGGTGGGTGGCGCAGCAATTCCCTG
The DNA here is from genome assembly GCA_029449295.1 of Zea luxurians. NCBI lineage: Eukaryota > Viridiplantae > Streptophyta > Magnoliopsida > Poales > Poaceae > Zea > Zea luxurians. The sequence goes on from JAOPSE010000014.1 coordinate 83,293,950, forward strand.
GCTGCTGACAGCGCCCCAGGCGTAGCCCTAGATGCCCTGGATGTTTGTGTGGGAGTGTGCTGCCGTGCAGAGTGCACAGCAGCCGCTGCACCAGGCGCGGGGAGGTTAGTGGCCCACGGAGTGGAAGAGGCAGCTTCCTCCTCTAGCATGAAGTCCTCGGGCACCAAATCTCGCTGCTCGACGATGTGGACCATGGTGTCAAGCAGGAAAACAAGCAAAAACCTAAAGCCAAGCCCCTACCTGGCGCGCCAAATGTCGGAGAGGAAATCTCCGGCTGGGTGGCGGAATGCACCCGCCCTAAATCCTAAGATGAGGAGGGGCCTAAGCATTTTGCCTGTTACGAGATTGGGGGATGAACACACAAGAACACAAAGATTTAGAGTGGTTCGGGTCGCTGGAGCGTAATACCCTACTCCACTGTGTGTTGTATTGCTGTGAGAGCTTGAGAGCTGAGAATCTAAGTTGGCCTATGTGGATCTGTGTTGTAACGTTGCATGCCTCCCCTTTTATAGCTCAAGGGGGGCACGTACAAGGGTGCTAAGCCCCGACATGTGGGCCTAGAAACATAACGGATGTAATACTTGGAGCAACTAATGCTAGTCGCCAGTGCAATCTCCTTGCGTCCTGATACCCGCAGCCTGCGTAGTATTAGCGTACAGCTGAAGCCTTCCTAGCAACGTGTGAGTGATGATGAGCACAGTGCGCGCCACAGCACGGGCGTACTGCCTGCCAGCGGAATTGACAGGCACGCCGCCTGCGAGACGGCCTGGTCACTGCCTGCCAGCGGAGTGGACAAGGCATATTAAATGCTGAAGGGGCACATCGCCTGTCAGCGGGATAGACAGGCAGTGCGTCTTCTCCGCAATAAATGCAGAGGTAGTGCGGCCCAAAGGCTTACGTCAGGCTCCGCCCACTGGCTTACGTCACGGGCGATAGGCCACGTGGCAACATCGGGCCTCCGCCTGAGCGAGGAGCGGAAGCGCACAGGATAAAGCCTGGACACGTGTCAGTACCGGACCCTTGCCTGCCCTTGACCTAGGCTAGGGTATTCCCTGTCCTGGGACCTTGCTGTGGATGGCCCGAACCTCACTTAGGGGGTTCGGATCCCATCCAAGGGGTCCGGCTGCTTACTTGGGGATCCTGGACCGTACTCGGAGGTCCAGGTTGTGCGCACAGGGGTCCGGCGCTTTTTCGTAGAGGTCCGGACCCACTGATGGTATCCTGGAGTACACCACCTCTTCTGGCCACGTGGCGTCCTTGGGGCCGTCCACATGGCGGAGTCGGGTGTTGCCATGGGCCCTGAGCAGCCGCTCGTGCCTAGGGCGAGCCGCGCTTGGGCCCCCGCACGACCCTTCTGCCACACGACTAAGGGATAGCCGCGTGGGTTCCTCTCCTTTGTACAGTAGCAGGGGGTACCCTAGTTTCAGGGTACCGACAGAGCCTTATAGGATTGAGGATGCATTAAGAGATTCAGATTGGGTGATGGCAATGCAAGAGGAGCTCAACAACTTCACGAGGAATGAGGTATGGCATTTGGTTCCATGTCCTAATCAAAATGTTATAGGTACCAAGTGGGTATTCCACAACAAGCAAGATGAGCATGGTGTGGTGATAAGGAACAAAGCCTGACTTATGGCCAAGGGTTATTCACAAGTCGAAGGTTTGGATTTCGATGAAACTTATGCACCCGTAGCTAGGCTTGAGTCAATTCGTATATTACTTGCCTATGCTACTTACCATGGCTTCAAGCTCTATCAAATGGACGTGAAGAGTGCCTTCCTCAATGGACCAATCAAGGAAGAGGTCTATGTTGAGCAACCTCCCAGCTTTGAAGATAGTGAGTACCCTAATCATGTCTATAATCTCTCAAAGGCGCTTTATGGGCTCAAGCAAGCCCCAAGAGCATGGTATGAATGCCTCCGAGATTTTCTAATCACTAATGGCTTCAAAGTCGGAAAGGCCAATCCTACTCTCTTTACTAAAACTGTTGCAAATGATTTGTTTGTATGCCAAATTTATGTTGATGATATCATATTTGGTCTACTAACAAATCTACTTGTGAAGAGTTTAGTAGGATCTTGGTTCAAAAATTCGAGATATCTATGATGGGGGAGTTAAGATATTTCTTAGGATTCCAAATCAAGCAACTCCAAGAGGGCACCTTCATCAGCCAAATGAAGTACATTCAAGACATTCTTAAGAAGTTTGAAATGAAGGATGCCAAGCCCATCAAGACTCCCATGGGAACTAATGGGCATCTCAACCTTGACACAGGAGGTAAATCTGTAGATCAAAAGGTAATACCGGTCGATGATAGGATCTTTACTCAATTTGTGTGCATCTTGACCGGATATTATGCTTTCTGTATGCATGTGTGCAAGGTTCCAAGCCGATCCTAAGGAAGTTCACCTTAGGGCCGTAAAGAGAATCATGAGATACTTAGTTTACACTCCTAAGTTTGGGCTTTGGTACCCTAGGGGATCAACCTTTGATTTGATAGAATATTCCGATGCTGATTGGGCAGGGTGTAAAATTGATAGAAAGAGCACATCAGGGACTTGCCAGTTTCTGGGGAGATCCCTGGTGTCTTAGGCTTCAAAGAAACAAAATTCAGTAGCCCTATCAACCGCCGAAGCCGAGTATATTGTTGCAGGCCACAGCTGTGCGCAATTACTTTGGATGAGGCAAACCCTCAGGGACTATGGCTATAAATTAAGCAAAGTCCCTCTCCTATGTGACAATGAGAGTGCTATCCGCATGGCAGAGAATCCCGTTGAACATAGCCGCACTAAGCACATAGACATCCAGTATCACTTTTTGAGGGATCACCAACAAAGGGGGATATCGAGATAGCTTATATTAATACCAAAGAACAATTAGCTGATATCTTCACCAAGCCATTAGATGAGAAAACCTTTTGCAAACTTAGGAATGAGCTAAATATACTTGATTCTCAGAATTTTGAATGAAACATTGCACACATTGCTCATCTATATACCTTTGATCTTATCTCTTTCATTTGCTACGACTAATGTATTTCCAAGTGTATTTTTATGCTAAGTCGTAGATTGAAAGGGAAATGGAGTACTCGACGAAGACAAGGCTTCCACTCTATCGGTATCATTTACCCTTCGTCTTTACTTCACCTCACTTCACATTGGTATAATCTTTACACTCATATTTACTAATACCAATGGGGAGAAAGTAAAGGGGTCTTAAGGTCTCCATTTTTGGCGATTAATGCCAAAGGGGGAGAGAGTATTAGCCCAAAGCAAAAGGACCGCACCACCACCAAATTTTCAAATTAGTATCTTAATGTGTTTTCAAAAGGGGGAGAAAGTTCTTAGTATTTACAAAAATTGGTAAAACCCTCTTGAACACTAAGAGGAGAATTTCATTCAGGAGGAGTTTTGTTTTAGTCAAAGGAAAAGCATTTGATTCAAGGGGAGAAATTTCAAGTCTTGAAAATGCTTCTTGCATAATTATTCATATATCTTTGACTATTTGCAAAGGGAATTTGAAAAGACTTTTCAAAAGAATTTGCAAAAACTAAACAAGTGGTGAAAGCAAGGTCCAAAATGTTAAATAAAAGAAAACAATCCAAGCATATCTAGTGATATTATAAAATTGGTTTAATTCTAGGTAACCTATGCACTTACATTATGCGAACTAGTTCAATTCTGCAATTATACATTTGCTTTGGTTTGTGTTGGCATCAATCACCAAAAAGGGGGAGATTGAAAGGGAAATAGGGTCAAACCTTTTCCTATAAATGATTTTTGGTGGTTGAATGCCCAACACAAATATTGGACTAACTAGTTTGCTCTAGATTATGTATTCTACAGGTGCATAAAGGTTCAACACAAACCAATAAAAAGATCAAGTTAGGGTTCAAAAGTTAGGAGCAAAGGAAACCGAAGAGAACCTGGTCTGGCGCACCGGACTGTCCGGTGTGCCACCGGACAGTGTCTGGTGCATCAGGGACCGTACACTCCAAACTCTTCACCGTCAGGTTTCTCCAGGCGCACTCCGCTATAATTCACTGGACTGTCCGGTGTGCCACCGGACTGTCCGGTGCACCAAGTGGAGCAACGGCTACCATCGCAACGGTCGTCTGCAAAAGTGTGAACAGTGTGTGAACAGTGCACGCAGAAGTCAGAGCAGGCGTCAGAGGCACACCGGACAGTGAACAGGACCTATCCGGTGCAGCACTGGACTGTCCGGTGTGACATGAAGTCAGCACTCCAACGGTCAGAATCTTCATAACCCTAACGGTTGGGTGACGTGGTTGGCGCACCAAACAGTGTCTGGTGGCACAGTGGACTGTCTGGTGCGCCCATCGACAGACAGCCTCCCCAACGGCTATGTGGTGGTTGAGGCCTATAAATACCCCCAACCACCACCACTCCAAGCATCCAAGTTTTTCAGACATCTCATTCAATACAAGAGCTAGTGCAATCAATACAAGACACAATTCAAAAGAATCAAAGCCTCTCCAAGTCCTAAATCCACTCCAAACTTCTAGTGACTAGAGAGAGTTTTGCTCGTGTTCTTTGAGCTCTTGTTCTTGGATCGCTTTCTTCTTCCTCATTCTTGTTCTTCAAGCAACTTGTAATCAAAGCAAGAGACACCAATTGTGTGGTGGTCATTGTGGGGTCTAAGTGACCCGTTTGATTAAGGAGAAAAGCTTACTCGGTCTAGGTGACCATTTGAGAGAGGGAAATGGTTGAAAGAGACCCGGTCTTTGTGACCACCTCAACGTGGAGTAGGTTTTCAAGAACCGAACCTTGGTAAAACAAATCATCGTGCCATCCGCTTTATTTCTTGGTTGATTTGTTTTCGCCCTCTCTTTCGGACTCGGTTTTAATTCTAACGCTAACCCCGGCTTGTAGCTTGTCTTTTAAGTTATAAATTTCAGATTCCGCCTATTCACCCCCCTCTAGGCGACTTACAATAATAAATGAGCATTTGAGTCATATGGAATACGAGAATAGTCAAATGAATAGTTTTGATTAACCGTCTTTTTCTTTGACGTGGAATCATCGTCGTCGTCGTCCTTTGGTGAAGATGAGGAGGCGTCGATGTCATAGTAGATAATCTTCTTGATGTGCCTCTTCTTCCCGTCCTTCCTCTTATTGTTTGAGCCTGAGTCAGTGGGCTTATTATCACCTTTTTGCTCGTTGATGTTGAGGGTCTCCTTCTCCTTGTCATTGGTCACAATCCCCTTGCCCTTAAAATCCATCTTTTCAGGTGGTTAGTCCCTTGATGAAGAGAATGGCTCTGATACTAATTGAGAGCACCTAGAGTGGGTGAATAAGTGATCCTGCAAAAATCAACTCTAAACAAGACACACTTGGTTTATAACGAGTGTTAGTGAAAGCTAAAACCAAGTTGTTATGAGTAGAGATGGGGAGAGAGGAGAACTCTTCACTTGATTGCTCCTTTTAAATGTGTATCAAACTTTGGGGCAATAACACAAGTGAATATGAGAACTCAAGAAGTCAACAATCACAATAAAGTAAATGGACAATAGACACATCGATTTTATCCTATGGTTCAATCAATGCCTACTCCACATTGTGGTGACCTCCTTCGGTCAAGGGTTGCACTCAACCCCTCTCAAATGATCCAAATATCAAACCTGAGTACCACGGTTTTCTTGCTTATATCAGATCCCATTTGTGAGGAATCTTCACAAGTTGGAGTCTCTCACGCCTTACACAAATGATCTTAATCAAAATCAAAGTAAGGAGGGGGTAGAAACACACACGAGAACTCAATCGCAGCAACAACACGCACACAAGTCAAGAAAAGAGCGCAAGAGTCAAAACGTCAGAGTCACAACTCAAGAACGCGCTCAAATCTCTATCTAATGAATCAGCAGCGTGGTCGCAGAGTCTCAGAGTTGTGGTATGCTCAAAGTATGCTTGTATATTGCTCCATGGTGTCTAGGGGGTCCTTTTATAGCCCCAAGTGACCTAGAAGCCGTTGGAACTCTATTTAGAAGGTCTTGGTTGCCTTCTGTTCACGGGTGCACTGGACTGACCGGTGCACACCGGACACTGCACGGTGCAGCGGCTACAGATCGTTGACTGGCTGCTTTCCGCTTCTGGGGGGCACCGAACCATCCGATGGGTAACACCGGACTGTCCAGCGCTCCTGTTGACCGTTGGTTCCGACCGACGTGTCAACTAGTCGTTAGCCGACTGGCACATCGGACTATCCAGCGCTCCGCTTGGACCGTCCGGTGAATTATAGCCGACGAAGTCTTGTTTTTCAAGAGCAGCCTTTTCGGTTGGACCATGCACCGGACTATTCTGTGCACACCGGACTGTCCGGTGGGTGCAACGGACCATCCGGTGCTACGCAAACCAGTCCAACTTGCTCTTTTTCATTCCAATTCTCTTTTGCTCCTTTTGACTTGACTTCTTATAGTCCCTAGCACTTAGACAAATATGATTAGTACCTAAAACAACTGACTAAGTATTCGGAGCATACCTTTTTCACTTGGAACCATATGGATTTGTGGTATGCCCACTTTCAAGCCTAAAAGTGTCTTTTCTCAATTTGCTTTAACTACATGTGCTCATTGCTCATACAAGATAATGTTAGTCCAAACACAATGTGTTGAGCATTTAATCACCAAAAGTAAATAGAAATAGCCCAAGTATTTATTTCTCTTTCACTTCCTAATGGTTATGATTTTGTAACGGATAATAGGATAAGAAATAAAACAGTATATGGTCAAAATTCCATCAAGTCCTAACTTCGCCCTATATATATCTATATTACTAGCGTTAATTTGCAGCTGTTTTATTAGATCCAATAGTAGATTGGATTAGCTGCAGGAGATTGATATGTGTCCTATTAATTAATGCCTTATCAGCTCGACGTCCAGGTGTGTCCAAAAACTTAAATTTAAGCGGACAAAAATGCATGAGTTGAAATCAGGGAAAAAACAAGAGCCACCACTGACATCTAAAATGGACTCTCAACCCACCACTGACATCTAAAAATGGACTCTCATTGTTATCATTTATAGTGGTGGCGTAGTAGGAAAGCATACATTGCAACTTCGACATTCCTAATATTCTCTTTTAAGCTCTAGTTCGGTAACTCCATTTTTCCAAAATTTACTATTTTTCTAAGAAAAATAAACTAATTTCCTTTAGCGTGGAAAAATGGGTTATCACCTAGAACACTCGGCAAAGACGCCGTCTCCGTCACCCCGGTGGCGTGATGGCGGCTTTTCTTTGCCGAGTACCCTCTGGCACTCGGCAAAGTCTGTGTCGAGTGTCCGAGAAAAAGTACTCGTCAAAGACGCCTTTGCCGATGTACTGTTCGCCGAGCCCTCTTTGCCGAGTGTTTTTAAGGCGGCAAAGCAACCGATTCCGATAGTGATAGGGAAATCCAGGCACAAAGTGAGCGCCTTATCAAATCAGTCTTCAAGTTTTCAATTCTAATATTAACAATATTTTGTCACTCTAGCCAACCAAGGAGCATGAATGAGGAATTACTTCATCGTTAAGTACGTCATAATCCTTTGTTGGCTTGTATCCACATTGGTTAGTGTTTTTTGGCTAGGGGAATGTGATTGGGTATTGCGGAATGTAGATCATAAATGATATATACTTCGGAATGATAGAATGGCAAATGACAAGTCATCTTTATCGAGAGTCATGATCGGTAAAAAGTTTACCGAGTGTTCGCGACACTCGGCAAAGTACACTGTTCCAGTAGGGGGTTGAATTGAATCTTGAGTTGGCAAATATTTTTGAAATGAATAGAAGGGGTTAGGATTTTACACTTCTATAATCTGGATTGACTGTTTACTCAATCGAATCTAGAGATTTGTGATGGAGTACCGCGCGCTACACTCTGCAACCATTTTAATACAGCTCAAGCTAGACCTAATAATTAAGATCACGTAAACTAAAACCTCATGTACAAATGCTACACATTAGATAGCGAGTATGATAGATCGGCTGTTCTTAAATTGTAATCATGGTTATCCTAGAAGCGTTTCCCTCTTTCATAAACCAGCAGCTTTCACGATAGTTTTGGTTGACCAGTACAGCTAGGTTGCAGAACCGGCCGGAGAGGTCAGGACTTCCGGTCAAGAGCACACCAAAATTGGCCGTGGGCTCGCCCGCCTGCTCGTCACTGTGAGAGAAAGAGTCGTGTATTATCACTTAGCGCTTCATTCGTTCTAAGTTATAAAGCTTTTGTAGATACGTACGCACTTAAATATATATACACTGTATATTAGATACATAATAAAAAATAGTATACTTTAAAAATCAAAATATTTTTACAATTTGGAACTGATGATAAAGTGTAGTATGTAAGTTTCTTGTTTATTAGTGTGTGGTTTGCGTACGATCGGAAGCTAACACTACCGGAATCCGAGCCTTTGCCGAGTGCCGGACGCTTTGCCGAGTGCCTTTTCTCGGGCACTCGGCAACGATGGCTTTGCCGAGAGCCGCACTCGGCAAAGCTCGGCTCTCGGTAACGAGCGTCTTTACCGAGCGTAGGACACTCGGTACAGGTCCACACTCGGCAAATACATGTTTGCCGAGCGTCAAACACTCGGCAAAGGGGCTCTCGGCAAAGGGCCGTCAGCGGCCGTCCCAAAGCTGACGGCCGTCAGTCTTTGCCGAGTGCCAACCGTCGGCTCTCGGCAAAGATGCTTCTTTGCCGAGTGCCGCGCAGCTGGCACTCGGCAAAGGAAGCTTTACCGAGTGTCTTATCCAGACACTCGGCAAAGTATATTTTTATTTTTTTGATTTTGTCTCACAAACTTTTTGTGGTATGTTCCTACACTATGTAGACCTACATGTATCATTTGTGGACAATTATAACATAGTTTTCAATCGTTAGTAGATTTAGTTCGTTTTTTGAAATTCTTTGGAAAATTCAAATTTGAACTGCAGGTCACTCGAAACTTGGAAAACCGTGCATGAAAAAATGATATTCATGTTACTTAGCATAAGTTACGACCGATTTCAGAAGCGTACCGGAAACTTCGAGCAACATGCTCACTAAACATGGCCGTCAACTTGGCATGCACATGTTTAAAAATTGTATAAAACACAAATAAAGTCAGAAAATCATGAAACTTGTCCACGTGTCATGATATCATATGTAGAGGCTGTGATAAAAAATTTAGAATGTTTGGAGAAAGTTGTGAGACACTATGTGTAGAAACCTTCTAGATTCACATTGAAACTCTATGATTTCATGTGTAGTCCTCTTAGGTTTCTACACATAGTGTCTCATAACTTTCTCCAAACATTCTAAAATTTTTATCACAGCCTCTACATATGATATCATGACACGTGGACAAGTTTCATGATTTTCTGACTTTGTTTGTGTTTTATACAATTTTTAAACATGTGCATGCCAAGTTGACGGCCATGTTTAGTGAGCATGTTGCTCGAAGTTTCCGGTACGCATCTGAAATCGGTCGTAACTTATGCTAAGTAACATGAATATCATTTTTTCATGCACGGTTTTCCAAGTTTCGAGTGACCTGCAGTTCAAATTTGAATTTTCCGAAGAATTTCAAAAAAACAAACTAAATCTACTAACGATTGAAAACTATGTTATAATTGTCCACAAATGATACATGTAGGTCTACATAGTGTAGGAACATACCACAAAAAGTTTGGGAGACAAAATCAAAAAAATAAAAATATACTTTACCGAGTGTCTAGATAAGACACTCGGTAAAGCTTCCTTTGCCGAGTGCCAGCTGCGCGGCACTCGGCAAAGAATAGGGAAAGAGTCTTTGCCGAGTGTCGCCCAAGGGACACTCGGCAAAGACGACTTTGCCGAGTGTCAGCGATCTGGCACTCGGCAAAGCTTATTTTAAAATTAAAAAAAAACTTTGCCGAGTGCCAGATCACGGGCACTCGGCAAAGCGCCCTACATACAACGGCCAGCGGGCATCTTCCTCACTCTCTCTCTCACTCACTCAACGCCGCCGTCGACGCCACACCCTCACCGTCGCCGCTCCCTCGCCGCCGCTGCCGTGCCGTTCCTCGCGCCCGCACCGCGCCGCCGCCGTGCCCCCTCGCCTGCGCCGCCGCCGCGCGCCCGTGCGCGCTCCCTCGCCGCCGCCGCGCGCCCGTGCCCGCGCCGCCTCCGCGCGCCCTCGCCCGAGCGCGCTCCCGTGCCCGCCGCCATCGCGCGCCCTCGCCCGCGCGCGCTCCCGTGCCGCCGCCGCGCGCCCGCACTCGCCCTCGCGCTCGCCGAAGCCGCGCCCGCCGTGCCCGCGCTCGCTGTGCCGTTGCCCGCGCTCGCCGTGCCGTGTCCGCGCTCGTCGTGTTGTGCCCACGCTCGCCCTCGCGCTCGCCGTGCCGTGCCCCTCGTCGTGTCGCGCCCTCGCGCTCGCCGTGCCGTGCCCGCGCTCGTCGTGCCGTGACTACGCTCGTCGTGCCGTGTCCGCGCTCGTCGTGTTGTGCCCGCGCTCGCCCTCGCGCTCGCCGTGCCGTGCCCCTCGTCGTGTCGCGCCCTCGCCCGTCGTCGTGCCCCTCGCCTAACCCCTCGCCCTCGCCCGTGCCCCCGCCGTTTCCTCGCCCACCGCCCCCGCCCGTGCCCCCGCCGCACTCCTCGTCGTGACCCCGCCCTTTCCCCGCCGTGCCCTCGCCCGCCAGGCGCCTCGCCCGCGCCCCGTCGTCTCGCCCGCGCCCCGTCGCCTCGCCCGTGCCGAAACCTCTAAGGTGATTACTTGATTTATGTTATACGTGTATGATTTATATGAAATGATTAGTTTTAATATTAAGTTAATTATATACGTGCATGATTAGGTTAATATGTAGTATTGTGGATTGCCGGCCATCGTGCCGTTGAATTATGCGTGGATGTCAGCCATCGTGCTGATAGTTTTATTTGCAGGATTTTGAAACCTCCCCGTGCAGGGGAGGTGCTGCCGAAATTTTCTGTTGCTAGGCTTTTGTATTAACAGACTTGTGTTTCTTTTTTACAGAGAAGATACTTGTCTTCCTAGCCGCTGCGGGTCTGCCTGCACCGCGTCCCGTCGCCACTGCACCGACCCGCCACAGCCCCACTAGCCTGACTCCACCGCCACCCTAGGTATAACCTCTACATCCGCATCATGGTCGTAGATCACCTAACCCAGTTAGGCGTCTCCCGTTCGAAAGTGATACGGTGTAGATATGCAGATCTTTGCATATCTACAAATGTATCAGTTTCGAATTGTCCACGTTTTTTGGACAGCCCGCGGTTGCGTAGATGGTGTTAGTTTCATGCTCTACTCCGGTCTGAGATAGAGTTTCGGCGTCACCTCCCTGTTGTTCTCCGGATAGTACACTCTCCCTGCCAGGACGTGTATCCGGAGAACAGCGGGGAGGTGCTGCCGAAATTCTATCTCGGATCGGAGTAGAGCATGAAAACTAACTCCATCTACGCAACCGCGGGTGGGATTAGGACCTATCGTCACCTATTAGAAGGTAGGAACGTAGTGTGCATGCATAACATGTCTATATTAAACTATACTCGGTTATATATGTTAGAGGATGGAGGACCGTGAGTGGATGTACACGGGCCGTAGAGGAAGGAACGATGTCACCACTGAATGGATTAGAAAGACCGATGATTTCGTGGAACGGGCATATGGCGAAGCTGCTAAAGGAGCGAGTCTAGTCCCATGCCCGTGCAGCAAATGTGACAACCGGAAAAGAAAACCAAAGAAGACCATGGTAGAACATATTTGGAAGAATGGATTTACGCCGGGCTATACTCGGTGGATATTTCATGGTGAAGCGCATCGTACGAGAGAAGAGGTGCTGAGACAACGTGTCGAGGATTATGACGCGGATGCGGGGGTAGCGGATATGTTGAACGACTATCAGGAGGCACAGTACACGGGAGGATGTATGGATGACGAGCCAGAGCCAACTGCAAAGGCGTTCTACGACATGTTCGACGCGGCACAGAAGCCCCTTCACGGCCAGACAAAGGTTTCTCAACTGGATGCCATTGGGCGTGTAATGGCGTTCAAGTCGCAGTACAGCATCAGTAGAGATGCATTCGATGGCTTGTTGACAGTTATTGGGAGTCTGCTTCCGGATGATCACGTTCTGCCAAAGAGCATGTACGAGGCACAGAAACTACTTCGTGCACTTAAGATGACGTATGAGCAGATTCATGCTTGTCCGAAGGGCTGCGTGCTATTTAGGAAAGAATACGCGGAGGCAAAGTACTGTCCCAAGTGTAATTCGTCTAGGTTTATGGAGGTAGACTCTGGTGATGGACAGAAGAGGCAGCTCGACATCCCCTTGACAATCCTACGACACCTTCCGTTCATACCGAGGATCCAGCGTCTTTACATGACAGAGGAATCCGCGAAACAGATGACATGGCACAAAAATGGAAAACGATACAATCCTGACAAGATGGTGCACGCGTCAGATGGTGAAGCATGGAAACACTTTGATGACATTCACCGTGAGAAAGCCGAAGAGGCTCGTAATGTACGTGTTGCGTTGGCCACAGATGGGTTCAATCCCTATGGAATGAGCGCTGCCCCGTACACATGTTGGCCCGTGTTTGTTATCCCAATCAATCTCCCCCCTGGTGTGTGCTTTCAAAGGCAGAATATATTCGTGTCGTTGATAATTCCCGGACACCCGGGGAACAAAATGGGCATGTACATGGAGCCTTTGATCGATGAATTGGTACGTGCCTGGGAGGAAGGGGTATGGACATATGACCGAGCTACGAAGACAAACTTCAGAATGCATGTTTGGTACCAGTACTCCATGCATGACTTACCGGCGTATGGGCTATTCTGTGCCTGGTGTGTTCACGGTAAATTCCCATGCCCAGTTTGCAAGGAAGCTCTCAGGTTCATTTGGTTGAAAAAGGGTGGCAAATATTCGTCCTTCGATAAACATCGACAATTTCTTCCTGCTGACCATCCATTCCGCCTAGACATCAAGAACTTTACGAAAGGTGTCGTAGTGACAGACCACCCACCTGCAACGATGACTGGTGCCGAAATTCGTCAACAGATAGATGGGCTCGTGGCCAATACAGAAGGTGGTTTTGTGGGATATGGTGAGCAGCATATGTGGACACATAAGTCTGGCTTGACTCGGCTCCCCTATTATGATGACCTGCTCCTTCCACACAACATTGACGTGATGCACACTGAAAAGAATGTTGCCGAGGCACTGTGGGCAACAATTATGGACATTCCTGATAAGTCAAAGGATAATGTGAAGGCAAGAGTGGATCTGGCAGCGTTATGTGATAGACCAAAACTAGAGATGAAGCCGCCAAGTGGCGGAAAGACGTGGAGAAGGCCTAAGGCCGATTTCGTCCTAAGCAGGGCCCAGAGGAAGGAAGTACTTCAGTGGATAAAGATGTTGATGTTCCCTGATGGATATGCAGCTAACCTGAGTAGGGGGTGAACTTATCTACTATGCGAGTCTTAGGGATGAAGAGTCATGACTTCCACATATGGATTGAACGGATTCTTCCTGCGATGGTTCGAGGCTATGTCCCTGAGCATGTCTGGCTAGCGCTTTCAGAGTTGAGCTATTTCTTCCGTCAGCTTTGTGCAAAAGAGTTATCTCGGACCGTGGTTGCAGACTTGGAAAGATTGGCCCCCGTGTTACTGTGTAAGCTTGAGAAGATATTACCACCTGGCTTCTTCAATCCAATGCAGCATTTGATTCTTCATCTCCCCTATGAGGCACGAATGGGGGGCCCCATGCAGGGACGTTGGTGCTATCCAATCGAGAGATGTCTAAAGACTATTCGAAAGAAATGTAGAAATAAATGCAAAATCGAGGCTTCCATTGCAGAGGCATACATTCTAGAGGAGGTCTCAAACTTCACAACAACTTATTATGGTGACAAACTGCCGAGCGTGCATAATCCACCCCCTCGTTACAATGATGGCGACAATGAATCGAACCTTAGCATATTTCGAGGCCAACTCGGAAGCGCAAGTGGCTCGACCACCAAGACCCTGACACATGAAGAGTGGCGGCATATCATGCTATACGTATTGACCAACCTTGAAGAGGTGACGCTATACATGGAACAATTTCTTCATGAATTCTAGCGTCGATCAAGGGACCCCACTCCACAGGAATATGACGCTCTTCTTAGAAAGGGTGCGAGAAATGGGTTGCCCAATTTCATTTCCTGGTTCAAACATAAGGTACGTGCTTAGTTTGTAAAAGAGATACGTCTTTAAACTCAATTTAGCGTCTTTTAACTTGCGAATACTTGCAGGGCCAAAGAGATCCGTCTATGAGTGCCGAATTGAGACAAGTAGCCAACGGCTTTGCTTATAGGGTCAAGAAATATTCTGGGTATGACGTCAATGGATACCGTTTTCGCACAACACACTACGACAAAAGTCGGCCCAATCGGAAAACAACGTGTTCTGGGGTCTTTACGCCGGGCCTTGACAATGTCGATTATTTTGGACGAATCGAAGAAATATATGAGCTCAATTTTTATGGTTCCAAACCTCTTACTCCAGTGATATTCAAATGTCATTGGTTTGACCCTCAAGTGACGAGACGGACACATTCTAATCTTGGGATAGTCGAAATTCGACAAGATTCCACCTTAGCAGGAGACGATGTCTATATCGTTGCCCAACAGGCCACACAAGTGTATTATCTCCCATATGCGTGTCAAACGAAAGAACATCTTAAGGGTTGGGATGTTGTGTATAAGGTATCGCCGCACGGGAGGTTACCTGTTCCTAACGATGAAGATTACAACTTAGACCCGGACACATATGATGGAGAGTTCTTCCAAGAAGATGGGCTAGAAGGGCGATTTGAGATAGACTTAACCGAAGCTATCGGAATGGACGTAGATATTGAAATGGTTGTTGATGAGGAGGAGGATGAGGTGCAAAATAATAATGACTTAGTAATCCTTGAAGGCAATGACATTACTGACGAACTTGCGTCTTCCGATGGTGTGGAGATTGAAATGCTTGATAGTGATGATGAGAGTTATGATCCGGCTAACCCCGACACATATGAAGATTATTTTTAATCGATGTAATGCTATATGACTTTTTATTTCGCACCTGTTTTTAAATACATCTTTTTATATGTGCTTATTTGTTTACTCTTAATTGCAGGTTGTTGGACAAATATGGTGGGCGGTTTCCTGAGGAGGAGGAGGGGGAGGAGGAGTAGGACGGCGGACGATGCAGAGCAGGCAGCGCAACAGGACGAGGCAGAGCAGGCAGCGCAGCAGCAGGCGGCGCCTCAGGACGACGACGACCAGCAGCAGGACGACGACGACCAGCAGCAGGACGCCTCAGGTTCAGGCGGCTCTAGTTCGAGGAGCATCTACCTGCGAGGCCCCGCGAGTCTCCCTCAGCGTCCCATACTTCGGGACAGACGGTCGCTGATTCGGCCGGAAGGGGAGAGGTATGTAACTTTATGTTCTTCATTCTTGTTCATATTATGTGTTCAAAATCATAATATAAACTAATACTTTTTATTTATCACTTGGACAGGTCTTGGACGGTTTTGGATTATGCTGGGGGTCATCGTCGCCCCCCCAATGGCATCCTCGGCCTGCTGTGCAGGGAACACTTCCCTGGACTTGTGGAGTACGCCGGAGTGACGGGCCCAGCCTTCACCTTTGACCACTACGCCGTCGCCCCCGATGCAGTAGACCGGGACGGCAGGGAATTCAATAACAAGGCGGAGCGGGTGAAGCAAGAGCTGTGGGTAAGTCTTAGTATAATGTAAAATATGTCGCATTCGTTGCAAATTCTTGAAATAATGTATGGATACATCGTTTTTGTATGCAGGATTTCTTCAGATGCGATGCTGGATACGAGGCTAGGGCGGATGTGGTGGCCACCACGAGCTGTAAGAAGCTCGTCGTGGACATGCACTATGAGGCCCGCATCCAGGCCATCATCACCTACCACGGCTCCGTCCTTGGGGAGAAGGTGACCAAAACTCAAGCCCGAACCATGTCGTTGACCAGGGAGCAGTACCTGCAGGTAAAGTCATGCATGTTTGGTACCAGTACTCCATACATGAATTTTATTTTATCTTCTGATATGCAGTTTACGTGTTTACTTTGCAGATGATTCCACATTGGTGCGCCGCACATCCTCTGTGCTGGGAGCAGATGGTGGATAGGTGGTGTTCGGCTGAGTGGGACGAGGCGCACACAGCTAGCCGGGAACGGCGTTTGATGATGCAAGGCCCCTCCCACCACCAAGGCAGCCGGAGCCTGGGCCAATATGCCGAAGCATGGGTACGCCACCTTTTTTATTTAGATATATAGCACTAAGTTAGATATTATTTCTAACTATCTCGTTGGTTTTCGTTGCAGTCGGCGTCACTGGTGGAAGGCCTTGCTCCACCTTCTCGGCCTATGCTATGGCCCATAAGGGTAAGGCGACGTCCGACGTCACCTACAACCCGGATGACGGGCCCGAGGCCTACACCAACCCCGCCGTCTACAGCCGCCTCCATGACTACACCGCCATGGCGCAGGAGGTCCATGGCCCAGACTATGATCCGAGCACCGAGCCGATCGACACCGATGTGCTCATGAGGGTCGGAGGAGGCAAGAGACATGGGCGGTACTGGATTGCCGACGGGGTAATCGACTCGTCCTCCACTCCCACTCTGTCTCAGGTGAGAGCAAGGAGCACGGGCTCGAGTCCAGCCATACGACCTCGGCACGACAGCTCACAGCATCGCATACAGCAACTCGAGGTTAGTGTAACTCGTCCTTCCTTGAGTTATATACCTACTCTTTGAGTTACTATAACGTTGGCTTGTAATATTACAGACCCAACTAGAAGAAGAGAGGAGGGAACGTCGCGAGATGGAGGCGAGGATGATGGCGGAGCGGGAGGCGGAGCGCCGGGCAGATCATCAGAGGATGGCGGAGATGTTCCAGTACATGCAGAGCCTTGGCGCCGCACAGGGCATCGCTCCACCACCTCCATTGTTCCCTCCAGTTGACTCTGCTCTCTTCCACACTCCTGTGAGTATCAAAATTGTAGTTAGATGTTTGTAATGCATCTGGTATAACACATGCAATCTCTTCTCTGTGCAGGGCCAATCTGGGGCGGCATCCAACAACCCTCCGGAAGGGTTCAGCCCAACGCAGCCCCGGTCAAGCCGCCCACCTCCATGAGTGTTGTGTTTTCATTGTTTTAGACTTCTGTACTTGTGTATAATACTTATGTCTGTGTTTGATACTTATGTGAGAGCTTGCGACGTTAGAGACTTATGTTTGTGTTTGATACTTATGTTGAACACTTATGTTTGTGATGGATATTTATGTTTGTGGTGACGGTTTTATGTTTGTGTTGGCTATTTATGTCTGTGATGATATTTGTGATGTATATATGTGATATATATGTGATATCTTCTGTTTGTGTGGATGGAATACAAAAAACAAATAAAAAAGGTATATACTGGTCACTTTGCCGAGTGTAACACTCGGCAAATAGGCTCTTTGCCGAGTGTCAAGGTCATAACACTCGGCAAAGAGCACAGACCTGGGCACCGGCTTAGGTTCTTTGCCGAGTGTTACGTCCCTGGCACTCGGCCAAGAGGTCGGCTTTGCCGAGTGCCACTCGGGACACTCGGCAAAGAACCTGACATGGGGACCCTCCCTGGCGGGTTCTTTGCCGAGTGTCCAAAGTGGCACTCGGCAAAGATGGATTCTTTGCCGAGTGCTGCACGGAAGACACTCGGCAAAACTAACTTCTTTGCCGAGTGTCACAGGGGACACTCGGCAAAGCCGCCGTCTCCGTCACTCGACGCCGTAACGGCTGCTTTGCTTTGCTTTGCCGAGTGCTCTCTGGCACTCGGCAAAGATCTATGCCGAGTGCCCGATAAAAAGCTCTCGGCAAAGAAGGCTTTGCCGATGCACTGTTCACCGAGCCTTCTTTGCCGAGTGTAACACTCGGCAAAGCTTTTGCCAAGTGTTTTGAACGCTTCGCCGAGTGCTTCAGGCACTCGGCAAAGCGATTGATTTCGGTAGTGTAAGCATAGTGCTAGTTCTCCATGGTCCTGACAGATAGATATTGATCGAGTAAAGCATTGTTCGGTTATTTCTATTACACATGGATTGAATAAGATTAGAAAAAAATTAAGAAAATGTTTGACTTGTTTAAGATTTAAACTCACTCAATCATACTCAATCCACGTGGATTGAGCGGTAACCGAACAAGCCCTAAAGTGTAGTGATTTTCGCATTCATTCATTGATCAACATAATCCTGCTTGGTCCTTGCAAGTGATGCCACTTGTACACACACATTACATTATAGCCCACTTGCATCAGAGAGAGCACGAGATATGGCTGCTGGCTGGCTTGGCTAGCTATAGCTAGCTAGGTTCATCGCACTAACCAAGACATTGAATACATTCCGGTCCTGTTAATTAAGCTGGCCAACTCCCAGTATTTGTATTGCCACAGGCCGGTACGAGTCGCGTCGTCATTAACTGCTTGTCTGTAAGATTATTGACACACACACACACATATGCAAGATTAACATACACGCACATGTACTCTGCGATACCAACTTGCTGTATTTACATTTATACTTTCGAGGGAGGACAAATAATGCAGCCACTGGTAATAATCGTTCAAACAAACTCAAGTTGTCGCGTGCTTGTGCCGTTTACTGTGGAGGAACATGTTGCGCATTTGAAAACTCGGTTTTCAAAGTGTTTCAAACAACAGGGATACTACTATTTGTTCCAAGCACCGACCGATTGTTGATGCTCATCATATATGCATGCACGTTGAATAGTCTAAGGGTCTAGAAGTTCCGATCCATGGCGGGCGGCCATCTCAGAACATTCCTCTATGACGTGAACGGTGAACCTTGTTAACTAATAAGGTAGGTTGTGGTTAGCAGACCGTGTATATAGTTATATAAAAGAAACATTGTTTTGTATTGAATACCATACTCGTTATAGAGTGAAGTTTAAAATAAGGTAGCGGGCGAGTATACATGTATATAAACACGCATAGCTCTACGACGCGCGTGTATATATATAAGCACATGCAGCTGCTACCCCTGCTACGTTCTCTGTTTATGTGTAGCAAATTGTTCATATGACACTACTCATCAGCTAATTAAGCAGTGCGCCTGATGAACTGCAAGCCAATGCAACGCAAGTGTCTGCAACAGCTAGCTAGCTGCAGCATTTTGCCGCAGTGTCGTCAGTGCAACTGGCTCATCACCACTTGCTTGCTCATCAGCAAGTTGGGACGACGATACGAACCAACGAAAACGGCAGGATTTTTTTCCCTTGTCGTCACAGGCGTTTGTTGCGTTCTTCTTTCCTCTCTTCTTCGTCCAGCTGGTGGGTGCGTGCGCCATTCTTTTTGCAACTTGCATTGTATTGTTCGAGAGCATGCATGCGAGGAGTGACTGAGCATGGCGGCGTCCACGTACGCGTTCCTTCTGTTCGGCCATGACCATCGGTCCAGTCAGTGGTCAAATATTCATAGCTACGAACGGCATGTGCTCGCCAAATTGCAGCAAAAGCCACGTATTATATTTCCAGCGGAAGAAAAAATAAATAAATAAACTAACCTGCAGTTTGCGCTATACCCTTTAGCGGATTCCATTAGCGGTCCCTCACTTGTCTCATCCACATTTTTACAAATTCTTACTAAGTTGCGTGTATAGGCCGTTAAACTTAACTGTGTTTGCACCTGTGTCAGCCGACCCATTCAATTTGCAGCGATGGAATTTGAAAAAATTCTAAAAAAATGAAGAAAAAAAAATCCAGAACTCACACCTTGTAAATAGAGTGGGTCCTTCCCTTCTGTCGCCCACGGCATCCACCTTCCATTCTTTCAGTCATATTCGCCCACGTTTATACACAGATCCATTTGTGTTGACGCCTTTTCGGAGCGCCAAACACTCAACAAGAACCGTGGCGGTGCACTCTGCACAGGGGCGGATGGTCCGCGCGCAGGGGCCGGACGGTCCGCGGCCTGGTGCGGGGCGCGGTGGTGCTCTCTGCGCAAGGGCGGACTGTCCGCGGCGCAGGGCCGGACGGTCCGCGACCTGGTGCGCGGCTAGGGCTCCTGCCTGACGGCCGGACGGTCCGCACTCTGGGGCCGGACGGTCCGCGCGTACGCAGGGACGGCGGAAGATCGCCGACGGCGCCTGGATCTCGCTCCCGGGAGGGACCCCGTCGGGGAGAAGAGATCCTAGGTGGTGTCTAGGCTCGGGCTGACCGACCTAGACTCCTCTAATCGACGTAGAACCGAAGAGAGACGAAGAATTTGGGGATTAGATAGCTAAACCTAAACTAGACTAGAACTACTCCTAAGATAAAATGCGAAATAGAAGTTGTATTGATTCGATTGATGATTGTTACAAATCGGCCGTATACCTCTCTATTTATAGAGGAGGGGGGCTGGACCCTTTACAAACTAATTTCCGAGCTTATCCCGAGATTTTCGCCAACAAACATAGCAAGAAACTCGGAACCCTAATCTGTTCTGCGCCTGCGCGGACCGTCCGGCCCCCAGGCGCGGACTGTCCGGACCGCGGACCGTCCGGCCTCAGGGCCGGACCGTCGGCAGGCTCAATTCGGTGCTCAACATATGCCCCCCTGCCTTTTGGTAGAGCTGAGCAAACCAAAAGCAACTAACTCGATGTGATCACATCAGTTTTCTTAGGCATCTTGACACTTACTAGGATGACACGCAGTGGCCTTAGTCCCGATGGTTGACTCAACGGACTTGACCCCTTTAGCTTTAATCGAACTGTTAGTCCCAATACCGCCGAGCGCCATACTGGTCCTGACCAATTCGTCACCTTGCTTTCCTAATTTTCTAAGTGTTCTGGCGTAGCTTTGTAGTCGGCCAGGTATTCTCCTTGCGGGTCGTCTTCCTCCATGGGTGTTGGTACGTCGTTGCAGGTGTCATGGTGTATTGCGGATGAGTCGGCCTCAGGGGTCGGACGGTCCGCGTCCTGTACAGTTGGTCTGGTCTTTATAGCCGGACTGTCTGCTATACCTGCAAAGAGCTGCACAGTTGCTGTTTTATTTTCTGTCTTTATGGCCGTTTGATTTTCCTCAACGGCCTTTGGTCTCCATTTCTTTTGTGGTGGCGGATACTGCGGATGTGTGTCATTGAAATATTTTTTTCGCCTCATTCTCCTGATTCTCCTTTGCTCTAAGGCGTTGTAATTTTCGCTTTTGTGATCGTGTCAATCCCGATGGGCACCATCGGAGCATGGAGTATTTTGGATCGGCTATTTTATTGACAGTCGTACTTTCTTTTTTGTTTGTGTTGGCCGATTCACCAAAAATCATCGGCCCTTCGTTATTTTGTTGTACGACGACATCTGTCGTTCCTATTTTAATGACGCCTCCCTTTTTCGTACTGTTGGAGGTTGTAGCTGTATGCCCCCCTGCCGGATTAGTCAGCCTTTGGGGCCGAATTGTTCGGCAATCTTGCTGGGCCTGTGCTTGTGGACCAGATTGAAGGGCTCTCAATCGGTCTTGTACTGGAGGTGTCAACCTATTGACTACAGATGTTTGGGGTGCCCCCCAAGCGGGGTACTGTGGCATCCTAAATGGGTATGGTGGCATGCCCCACATTTGATTTGGGATGTATGGTGAAGGTATGTATGTGTATGAATATGGCATAGGTAGATATGGTGGTGGAGGTGTCCATGCAGGTACGTTAGGTCTTAATTGAACATTATGACCTCCCGTCCTTTCCGATTGGCGTGGTGGTCCAATCGGCCTAACCTGCCGTCGCACCTGGGTGGGTAAGCGAGGTCCCTTTGGTGGCCGGTCGCTGGAGCCAGCCTTCTTTTTCACATATTTAGACAATAATTGATCAAAGGTCGGGCTAGATTTTACCAACCGACCAGTTGCCTTGAACGTGTTAGTTTTCTACGTACCTATTTTTGGTCGTCGTGGTTTGAAGGTACGTGGTCGCCGCGGCTCTTCGACGTTGCTGGACCGTCCGTCGGAACGCTTCGGACCGTCCGGTGATGCTACGGACCGTCCGCACCTAGACACCGTACCGTCCACGATGCGTAGTATGGGTTCTCGCGCATATCCCCTTGTCTGTGCTTGCCCCCCAGCGCTGGAGTTTGTGATGGTTACCTTCAGTGTCTCCCCTCCATCAGGAGTCTTCTCGGCCATCACTTTCCTGCAAGAAATTTTGTTGTTTCCATCGGCCTCCCGTGCGTTGCCGATGATGACTTCTTTGTCTTTGCCCTTATCGGCTGTGTTGGGCCGAATTAGGACCTTTTTGCCATTAAAGTCGATCACATTCATTGGGAAGGGCTCCGTGTCCTCCTGAAATTTCAATCGTCCCTCATTAATGGCCGATTGAATTTGTCGTCGGAACACATTACAATCATTAGTGGCATGGGAAAATGAGTTGTGCCACTTGCAGTATGCGCGACGCTTTAGTTCGTCGGCAGGTGGAACGATATAATCAATTTTAATGTTACCATTTTTTAGTAATTCATCGAATATCTTATCACATTTGCCGACATTAAATGTAAACTTAACCTCCTCCTGTCGTTCCTTTTGAACCGACTGCAAGGAGGAGCAAGCCGATGATTTGGCCTGCTCGGGCCAAACTATTTCGGCAGTATAAACTTTCTTTGGTTCATCGTCCGAACTACTTTGATTGTGTTCTACTATAGGGACATTATGATGAACCGTTTTGACTAGTTCTTTGCTTCGGCTTTCACAAGCCGAAGCTCTCTGATGTAATTGTGCTAGAGTAAAGAACTGGATGCCTTCTAATCTCTCTTTTAAATAATAGCGCAATCCATCAAAGGCTATTCCCGTCAGTTGTTTATCTGTTAAATGAATTTGAAAGCATCGGTTTCTCGTATCCTGGAATCTCCGGATATAATCACTAACCGATTCATCCTTTTCTTGTCGTAGGGTCACTAAGTCTACTAAATCTAGCTCATAATCACCAGAGAAGAAATGTTCATGAAATTTTTGCTCTAAGTCTCCCCATGACAAAATGGAATTAGGAGGGAGCGTGGCATACCATGTGAATGCAGTCCCTGTTAAGGATAATGAAAATAAACGCACACGGAATGCTTCGGTGTCGACCAATTCTCCTAATTGTGCTAGGAACTGGCCTATGTGCTCACGTGTGCTCTTTCCTTGATCACCCAAAAACTTTGCAAACTCGGGTATCCTGGTTCCCTGTGGGTATGGGTGGTGATCAAATCGGCTGTCATAAGGCTTCCGATATGATTGCCCCCCAGGGATCATGCTTACTCCAAGCTTATCTCGGAACGCCTCGGCTATTTCTTCCCTCACTATACCAATGGCAGCCGGTGCAAGACCACCGGCTCTCTGGCCAAACATAGGTGGGGTTGGTTGCATGTTAGTATGTTGTCGTTCTCCCCATTGGTTTGAGCTACGTGGTGCATTGCCACTTGCCCTATATGGTTCATATGTTTGATTGTTCCTTTCCGGCCTTCTAGGTGGGGCCGAAAAGTTGTCCTGGGCTCTAGATCTCGAATTAATGGGTTGATGCATTGCATAGCGCGATGGGATGTGTCGCTGGGACGGGTGAGGATTCAGGTAACAATCCTCCTCAAAAAGGTCATGCGCGGACTGTCCGGACATTGGCCCGGACCGTCCGTGATTATATGCGGACTGTCCGTCGTTGTATGCGGACGGTCCGACTTGGTAGTTTAGATTTTGTGCCATATGTGGTGGCTCGGGCGCATATCTAGGTAACTCATTAAAAATAGGCCCGACTGTTGCTGGCCCGGACGGTCCGCGCTCACGTGCGGATGGTCCGGGCATGTGCAGATCGGCTGATTTGCTGCCGATTTGCGTCTGCTCAGGGTACGTGTCCATCGGCATCCCATAAGGGGGTTGTGACTGGTCGTGACAACCTTTAACCGATGTATTACGTGTATTATCTCCTAATTCAACCTCGGGTGAAGGAAAATTTGCTATACTAGATTTATTAAATGCACGTACTAGTCTCCTACAATCGTTTTGCATAACCCCTATGATATTTTGCATCTGTTCTCGTTGTTCGTCTATGTAAGCTTTAAGAGATTGGAGTTCGTTGGTATTACTTACATTGGGGATATCTGGCGTGGGTTGGAGCGAAGCCGGATCCGTCGCCCGATGTCGGACGACCTTGTTGTTCCTGTCCACTTTGAAGTTGGCCAAGAACTTTGCTTTCGCCTCCTGGATCATCCGCTCCTTGTGCTCCTCAAACTGGAGCTGCTCGTCAGCCGGCAAGGTTTCCCAAGTCGGCTCTATGATGTTGCTTAGAGAAATATCAGAGCTATCCTTTGAACCGGCCATTGAGGGCCGATTTGATGAGCCTAGATGTTTTGTCCCCAGCGGAGTCGCCAAAAAGTATGTTGACGCCTTTTCGGAGCGCCAAACACTCAACAAGAACTGTGGCGGTGCACTCTGCACAGGGGCGGACGGTCCGCGCGCAGGGGCCGGACGGTCCGCGGCCTGGTGCGGGGCGCGGTGGTGCTCTCTGCGCAAGGGCGGACTGTCCGCGGCGCAGGGCCGGACGGTCCGCGACCTGGTGCGCGGCTAGGGCTCCTGCCTGACGGCCGGACGGTCCGCGCCCTAGGGCCGGACGGTCCGCGCGTACGCAGGGACGGCGGAAGATCGCCGACGGCGCCTGGATCTCGCTCCCGGGAGGGACCCCGTCGGGGAGAAGAGATCCTAGGTGGTGTCTAGGCTCGGGCTGACCGACCTAGACTCCTCTAATCGACGTAGAGCCGAAAAGAGACGAAGAATTTGGGGATTAGATAGCTAAACCTAAACTAGACTAGAACTACTCCTAAGATAAAATGCGAAATAGAAGTTGTATTGATTCGATTGATGATTGTTACAAATCGGCCGTATACCTCTCTATTTATAGAGGAGGGGGGCTGGACCCTTTACAAACTAATTTCCGAGCTTATCCCGAGATTTTCGCCAACAAACATAGCAAGAAACTCGGAACCCTAATCTGTTCTGCGCCTGCGCGGACCGTCCGACCCCCAGGCGCGGACTGTCCGGACCGCGGACCGTCCGGCCTCGGAACTCTAATCTGTTTTGAAGTGCAGTATACCACCAACCACGAAACTTCATTTCGCCTCCATCGAAGAACCGGTTTCTATTGCACCGCATGTGACGATCTTGCAGCCAGCGCAGCGCAGGAGTACCATGAGGTATAGTAGAGGGAAAAAATTCTTTACATACCGGATGTAAAGAATCTCTTTTATAGTCCCTCACATATACTAGCTGCTGGTCCATATAAATAGAAGAAAAACAAATTAATAAAAGATTTTTTTTTTAATTTTGATCTGTGTTTGTGGGCCTCCGAGTGGTGGATGTGAGGGGCTGTAAAAGATAACGTTTACATCCGGTATGTACAGAATTTTCTTCCACGGTAGAAACTAGTTCGGAATCATGGTCGTCGTCGTAAGAACTCTGTTCTTTTATTGTTTTTTAAAAAAATTAATGGACTTTGTTTTTTTTTAAAAAATGAACTAGCTATATATTGTTTTATTTTATTGTTTTACTTATTTTTGCTTATTATGGTATTTGAATTAAAACCCATGTTTGATGTTTGGTCGTGTATGCGTGCATGGTAGTCTGTAAAAAAAACAAAAGCTGGTGTGTGTCTGTAGTAGGCCGATCGACGACGGTATATATAGGCCTTTTTTCAGACTTTCAGTCTCTAGATCATCAGTAAAATAAACTTGCATACAGTGTTAGAAAGGGTGCTTAGGTTAGCTTAATCACTCGGCGATTCAACACGGTTGATTGGCAATTAATGGATCGGAGACTTGACTTGGACTATAGGTAAGTAAGTAACCAGAGATGCATGTGCACGGCTCATGAGATTCAAAGGCAATGGAGGATAACCACTGCACGTACGTACGTAGTCTGTGGCTGGTGGTGGTGGCCGTGGTTGTGTTGATGCAGGCAGCAGCAACTTGTGCGTGTGCCTTTTCCATCCAAGAGGGCCAAGAGGGAAGGGGAAGAAAAGAAAGCAGAAGCTAGCTAGCTAGACCTGCAGCTTTCCATCCAAGAGCCGCCCGCCAGGACACTCACGCACGAGGCTGCTGCCTGCTGGGCACACGGTTTCCGACCAGAGAGAGGCGGCAGCTTGCAGCTAGCCAGCCGGGGCCAATGCCGCCCGGCCTGCCCAGGTTTCCTCTTCCCTGGCTCCGGCTCCCCGGCCCCCGCGGCCTGCGGTTTGCACTTGCAGTCGCTGTTGCTATTGCAAACGAGAGTGGAGTGGACTGCTGGGCAGCGTAGCCTGAGCCAGCTAGCTATAGCTCTGTCCCCCTCCCCTCCCCTAGCTGCTGGCTGCTGCTGCTGCTGCCGCCGCTCCCTGTGTCTGTCTGTCTGTATGCGCCTCTTGATAATTGTTAAAAGCTGCGTGCGTACGTGTGCATATGCATTGCATTGGTTCAAATAACGCATGATATAGATGCCACTTGCGCAACATGTTTTTTTTTTTTTTTGGGTTTCCTTTCGTCTGACGTGCATGGCAGCTGGAGGAGTGGTAGAGTTGTTGCTTTGCAAGGTTCAAAGGACCTGTCTGATTCATGGAGTTGTGCAGGGCAGCATGCATGTCATTTCTGCCGTCGTCGTCGTCGATGGCCGACTACTACTACGGTCTCGGTACTACCATTGATTGGGTCCCCATCGACGCATGTATGGTATGGATACCAATGCTCAGATATTGTGTGCCCGCCCATGCACTGCATGCATACGTCTCTGCGTGGGGGGGTGAGTTTTGTCTGATGAGTAGTTTATTTATACACTAATAATATTATTACGGGAGGATGACATTTGCTGCTAGCTTGGCGGCTGAGCCTAATTTTGACACGTTTACGAAATCCGCACGACGGCGAAAGAGAGTGTTTAAGTATACACGTCTTCCAGGAGGAGCTGACTCCGGCCCGACTTCGCCACTTGTCAGGTTTTATATAAAACCACCCCACACCGTACGTGCTGGGGTTTGGAAAGATGCATACGATCGATTAATAGCTCCAAATAAATAAAAAAAAATTATGTAATATTCCGCGCGTGCCTAATTGCATATGCGTGGACGTGGGCTGTGCTGATGCATATATATGCTGCCTGTTTCATTTCCCTCTCTGCAACGCATGCATGCATGCATCCTCTGCTTTTTTTATTTATTGAGGCGAGGAGAGGAGATAGCTAAAAGTTAGTTCTTTGTATACTATTTATGCACGATTAAAGCGCGCGCCGGCAGACGGCATGAACTTAGGCCCAGTTTCAATCTCACGGGATAAACTTTAGCTTCCTGCTAAACTTTAGCTATATGAGTTAAAGTGCTAAAGTTTAGTTTTAATTACCACCATTAGAGCAACTCTAGTAGTTCTCTAAAAGACTTCCTAAATCAATAATTTAGATAGTTAACATAAAAACTATTCTCCAACAGTTCTCTAAACGAACTTTCTAAATTTAACAACTTGTCATCTAACCTCATTTTCTCTCTACATTTGGCAACCATTTAACAACTCCCTAAACAAAAATGTTGACTGCATTATGTAGTTTTTGTAACTTATTTTTTTATATGGATAGATACAAAACAAAATTATAACCTATATTTAGAGAACTATTGGAGAACTCACATTTTTTTACTCCAAAAGTCATTTAACAACTTCTTAAATATGTGATTTAGAGAGCCAAAATTTACATAACTATTGGAGTTGCTCTTAGCTCTTCTGTTTAGATTATAAATGGCTAAAAGTAGCTAAAAAAGCTGCTAAAGTTTATCTTATGGCCTTAGTGTCAGAGAGAGCGAGAGATGATAAGGATGACCTAACCTATCTATGCACAGTTCACTAGTACAATTTGGCTCTATACAAGCGGTAGGATTTTTAAATCACAGGCGGTTCGGTTAGAAAACCGCCTGTGATGTCCCAGGCGGTTTAGTACGCTTGTGATGTAATAGTATCACAAGCGGTTTTTGTTTAGGACCGCCTGTGATGCTCTATCCTTTTCACAAGCGGACCCTAAGACAAAACCGCCTGTGATTGTAAAAATATGAAAATACAATTTAAATATGAAAATAATTTTAATTTTTAACAGAAATATGCAAATACAATTTAAATGAATTAATATTTAATTTTTAACAATAATATGCAAATACAATTTAAATGAATTATAATAGCACACATAGATCGATAACTAGAGAGATTTTAAATTAATTGGCAACCACGCAATTCATAGTCGATCATACATGATAACAAATACAATTTGATTCATACAATTTTTCATGAACTACCATTTTTCCGCATGTATGGCTTTAAGTTCTTATCAATTTTCTTTTCCACACGCTTGATTCTCTCTGGACCGTTAAAGACGAACATCTCTTCATACTTATTGTATTCCTCATCTTGGTCTCCCACATTCTCAACTCCAACAATTTTTTGCTTTCCAGAAATAACTACATGCATCTTCTCATCTGCTGGATCGAGTACATAGAACACTTGTGCAACACATTCGGCGAGAACCCACGGGTCATCTTTATATCCTACTTTCTTTAAGTCTACCAGTGTGAGTCCGTAGTTATCCACTATCACCCCCACGGGATGTTGTACCCATTGGCACTTAAACAAGGGTATTTTCATGCTTGGGCCATAATCAAGTTCCCATATTTCCTCTATGAATCCAAAATATGTGGTCTTCTGTCCATGTAGGTCAAAAGCATCGATACGAACACCGCTATTTTGTGCAACACTTTTCATGTCTTTTGATTTAGTGTAGAATGTGTACCCATTGATGTCATATGCTTGCCATGATGTCACAAAACACGATGGCCCAGAAGCCAAATTCTTCATTGTTTTCTCATCCGAAGAGTCTCTGAATGGGATGTTTTTGTCCATTAACCATTCGCTGAAACGATGTTTGTGCTCCCTCATGATCCAGTCCTCTGTGCGGTTCTGATTTTCTTTACGAAGCTCATTCAGGTGTTCCTCTATGTAAGGCTCGGCTATCGTGAGATGTTGTAGTACACTACCATGAGCACAATGTACTAGCTTGTAATCCTCAACGCGAAAAGTTTTCTTGCCCATTCTCCCTCTCCCACATAGTTTACCCTCATGTTTAGGTACAGGCACACCTATCATTGTTCCGTCACTGATGTAATCTATACAGCTCTCAATCACTTCTTCTGTAGTGTATCCCTCCATGATTGAACCCTCTGGGTGAGCGCGATTTCGCACATAACCTTTTAATACTCCCAGGTATCGCTCCAACTGAAACATATGATGTAAATATAGTGGCCCTAATATTTTTATCTGATCCACGAGATGTATGATTAGGTGTACTTGCATATCAAAAAATGATGGAGGAAAACACATTTCAAGCTTGCACATAGTCTCGATGATGTATGCCTTTAGATAGTCCAAGTCTTCTAAAGCTATTACTTTTTGTGAAACCGCATTGAAAAAGTAACACAAGCGTGTGATGACAACTTTGACATGCTCTGTTTCGAGGGCTCTTACCGCAATTGGGAGGAACACCGTCATCATCACATGGCAGTCATGAGAGTTGTAGCCAAATAGAGACAAGTCCTTCATCCTGACTAGTCTGCTGATATTGGATGAGAAACCTGTGGGCACTTAGACCCCACGCAAACATTTGCAAATCTTTGTTCTCTCCTCAACTGACAAGTTGTAGCTAGCTGGGGGGAGGTAAGGCTTCCCTTTGCCTCTATCCACTGGATGAAGTTCCGGTCTGATTTGAAGATCTACTAGATCATTGCGTGATTTAAGTCCGTCTTTTGTCTTACTCGGCATGCCCAGCAAGGTTCCAATGATGCTGTCAAAAACATTTTTTGTTACATGCATCAAATCAATGCTGTGGCAAATTTCCATATCCTTCCAGTATGGGAGGTACTTGAAAAATATTGATTGCTTCTTGAAAGTTGTGTAAGTTGAAGGGTCAATTCTCTTTCTCTTTTCTCCTTTGTTTTTTCCCTTTCTGAATACAACATGAATGTTCTTTACAATTTCAAAAACAAGTTTCCCACTATAAGGCTTTGGTGCACCTTCACTTTCCAGTTGATTGTTAAATTCCTCTTTCATCTTTCGGTACTTATGCTGCTTCATCAAGAACCGTCTGTGTCCCATGAACACCAACTTCTTGGATGATTTAAGGTACATGGAAGCAGTTCCATCGACGCACACTACACAACCATTCTTTCCTTTAGTCTTTTGCCCTGATAGTGTGGCGCCACCGGGAGAATCATGGATGGTAACAAATATAATTGCTCTTAAGTTGAAATACTCACGGCAATACTCATCCCATATTCTAACTCCTTCATTCCAGAGCTTTGTCATATCTTCCATAAGAGGTTCTAGGAACACATCAATATCAACACCAGCTGATTTCGGACCTTGAATAAGAATAGTCAACATAATATACTTTCTTTTGTGACACAGCCATGATGGAAGGTTGTACATCGTTAAAGTCACGGGCCAGGTGCTATGTACACTTCTTTTTTCACCAAATGGATTCATTCCGTCTGTACCCAAACCAAATCTCACATTTCTGGTTTCTTTGGCAAACTCAGGATACATAAGATCGAAATTTTTCCATTGTGATGCATCAGCAGGGTGTCGAATCTGTTTGTTATTCTGCTTGCGATTTTCAGCATGCCAACGCATAAGCTCAGCCTCCCTAGGGTTTGAGAACAAACGTTTTAAGCGATCAATTACTGGAAGATACCACAACACCAAAGCTGGGTTCTTTGACTTCTTTTTCCCATCCATGTCATCAAAAGTGTCATCGTCACTTTCAGGTCCAATAGTGGATTTCTTGTTTTTATTTTTCTTCGGGAATTTTTTTACACAGTCTTGATTGTAGCTCTTCTTGTATCGACTGACATTGCAAACTGGGCATCTTGATGCGTTCTCAAAATCGCCACGATACAGAATACAATGGTTCGGACATGCATGAATTTTTTGCACACCCAGAGCTATGGGAGATATAAGCTTCTTCGCTTTATAAGTGCTTGTTGGTAGTTTGTTGGGTTTTGGTAGTAATTAAGACAGAAAATTCAAAAGATCTGTGAAGCTAGTATCAGACCATCCGGCGCTAGCCTTCAACTTCAGAAGTTCTAGAACTGTACGCAGTGTAGTAAACTCTTTGTCACAACCCTTTGATTCATCATATAAAGGTTCTTTTGAGGCACTTTCCAGTCCCTCCATTTTAGATAGCCCTTTCTGCGATCCCACAGAACTTAACATTTCTGGTTCCATATGGCGCAACATCTCTTCACAATCAAATTCTTCAAATTCTTGATTAGCATCCACATTATCCACTTTACCATCAACTTTAAGATCTAAAATTCCGACAACTCTCTCGTCATTACCAGGCACTTCACACGGATCCAACTCACCATGTTCTGACCATATCGTGTAATTGTTTTTAAACCCTCTTTTGAGCAGATGTGATTGGATTACTCCTATATATCTCCAAGCTATCTTATTATCACAATCGATGCACGGACATAATATCTCCTTGCTCTTTCGCAAATTCGCGTGCTTGTTGGCTGCTTCAATAAAGCTTCTCAAATTTCGAATGTACGACGGATGTGGTCTTGGCACATTGTACATCCAACCTCGGTCCATTACCTATCCCTATATTGATTAACGTCAATATCGAGATGTAACATTAAAAAAATAAATGTTCATGAAAGTGAAACAAGATCATATCGAGATGTACCTAGTACATGAGACAAAAAATTTTAAAATATCCCTAATTAATTGAATTTAATCCCTAAATCATGAACGAATTAATGTGCATGAAAATGAAACAAGATTGCAGCAATATAGGTACCTTGAGGTGAGACAACTCTTCAAAAAAAAAATCTTTAAATTAGATCAACTACAAGTCCAAATCTTGGAATTCCTGAGTTTTTCTTCAATTCCGGTCTATATTACAAAATTGAGGCAAAAAATCGTATCAAAATGAGAAAGAAAACAAACGGAGATCATATATATGCATAAACTCTTGAAATCAAGCCCGAAAATCAAAAACAAAACCTTCTCCCCGTAGATCAAAAAAATCCGCCGCCGCTACAGTAGTGTGCAGCCTATAGCGGCGTCGGGCTCCGGAATTAGGGTTCCTGCGCTGGAACCACCGAGGCTTTTATACTACATACACATCACAGGCGGATTTTTAGAAAAACCGCTTGTGATGTATAACATCACAAGCGGTTTTATATTTCGACCGCCTGTGATGTTTACATATCACAAGCGGTCGGAATATAAAACCGCTTGTGATGTTATACATCACAAGCGGTTTTTCTAAAAATCCGCCTGTGATGTGTTTACTATATTAAAGCCTCGGTACGGTGGCTTAGGGTTTAGTTTTCGCCCGGACTGATACTACGCCGCCAGGCTGCTGCGCCGCCGTTCCCGTCCCCGTCTCCGAGCCGTGAGCGCCCGCCACGCCGTCGCCGAGCCCGAGCCCAAGCGCCACCGTCTCCGAGCTGGGCGCCCGTCCCCGTCCCCGAGCGCCACCGTCTCCGAGCTGGGCGCCCGTCCCCGTCCCCGAGCGCCACCGTCTCCGAGCTGCGCCACCGTCCACCAGCGCCGGCGTGCAGCTCATCCTTGAAGGTCGTCCCTGCCCCTTGTTCATCTACAAGGCACAAGATGAACTCGTCATCCCTGCTCCTCTCCTTCCCCCTTGTCTGCACTCTGCAGTTTTGCATACTGCGCAGCAGTACCCATTTGTTTGGATGCTGCTGCTGCTTTTTGCTTGGATGCTGATCTGCTCTAGGTAGCAGACTAGCAGGTACTCTATTGTTTCACTTATGCTGCATTCACTGGTTTCACTTATATATAGCTCATTCACTGGTTTCACTTATGCTGCATTGCTGCTAGCCTGCTACTGTTATGTTTCAGTATTTCAGTTCCAAACTTCCAATTTAATTTCAGTTCTATATGGCTTATATGCCTACAAATACATATATACATATATATATGCCTAGGAATATACATAGGACGACTAGGGACGACCAGAGGCCGACCAGAACCGATTAGTCGTCCTAATCGTCGCCCTAATCGCGATTAGGCGCCTGGTCGGTCCTGTCGGTCGACTAGCTGGTCGCCCGACTTGAAATCAGTGGTCCACAACTGTCCAGTCATATGGTTGCTAGCTCCCGTGTCTAGCACCCACACTTCATTTGGGCAGACCACTGGCACCACTTTGTCTTCTGCAAGGTGAACTGTTAGTGTAGATCCACCTGAAGCTGCATGTTTTCATCCTTCTTTGGACGCTTACAGTCTTGTGCCCAGTGACCATAGATGCCACAATTTCTGCACCTCCCTTTCCTCCTCGGAGTTCCTTTGGAAGTGAGCTTGCCTTTGTTAGAACTGCCACTACTGCCCACATCAGAACGA
Source organism: Zea luxurians (assembly GCA_029449295.1). Lineage (NCBI taxonomy): Eukaryota > Viridiplantae > Streptophyta > Magnoliopsida > Poales > Poaceae > Zea > Zea luxurians. The sequence goes on from JAOPSE010000014.1 coordinate 83,327,388, forward strand.
TGTGTCATCTTGGGTTTCCACTGACCAGCACTTCCATTGTTACCTTCCTTCTGAGAGGATCCCTGAAAACGATGTTTGTGTTTTTCCAACCACTCATCTTCAGCAAGCAACAAACGACCAGCCTTGTCAGCCATGTATTTTGTATGAACCTCTTAGAGAGTGTCAAGTCAATGAACTATCTTCGAGTACTATTGGGAAGTGTATCTCCGAGTAGCACCAAATTTGGACTTGTGTCCATATCTATAGATGCTAGTAGTTGAGCACTAGCGCCTACAATCTTGACTACCTCATCCCTATTCTCTGTAGGACCCCAAGAAGAGATTAAGTCCTGTAGTCTACCACCTCCCGTTATTTGTGGGCTTCACCGATGGCTGGAAACATTTGGTGATAGCAAACGACCTTCGGGTTGAAGACGTCTGCGAGCTTGTTAAGGGGCCAGACGATGGTGAGCCGGTGTACTATGTCCGGATGTGTGGTCACAAAATTTAAAGCTGCCCCGGCTGCATGTGTGTGCTTCTCTTCTCTTAGGTGGGGTGCTAAGTGATCTTAGTAGCCGACATAAGAGAAAAGAAGCGCACAGATGAAGCCGGGGCGGCTTTAAATTTTGTGACCACACATCCGGACAGAGTACACCGGCTCACCATCGTCTGGCCCCTTAACAAGCTCGCAGACGTCCACAGCCCGAAGGTCGTTTGATGTCATCAAATGTTTCCCGCCCTCGGTGAAGCCCACAAATAACGGGAGGTGGTAGACCACAGGGCTTAATCTCTTCTTGGGGTCCTACAGGGCTTAATCTCTTCTTGGGGTCCTTCAGCATGGCTGTGATGTTATAATGCTGAAGGACCCCAAGAAGAGATTAAACCCTGTAGTCTACCACCTCCCGTTATTTGTGGGCTTCACCGATGGCTGGAAACATTTGGTGATAGCAAACGACCTTCGGGTTGAAGACGTCTGCGAGCTTGTTAAGAGGCCAGACGATGTTGAGCCGGTGTACTATGTCCGGATGTGTGGTCACAAAATTAAAAGCTGCCCCGGCTGCATGTGTGTGCTTCTCTTCTCTTAGGTGGGGTGCTAAGTGATCTTAGTAGCCGACATAAGAGAAGAGAAGCGCACAGATGAAGCCGGGGCGGCTTTAAATTTTGTGACCACACATCCGGACAGAGTACACCGGCTCACCATCGTCTGGCCCCTTAACAAGCTCGCAGACGTCCACAGCCCGAAGGTCGTTTGATGTCACCAAATGTTTCCCGCCCTCGGTGAAGCCCACAAATAACGGGAGGTGGTAGACCACAGGGCTTAATCTCTTCTTGGGGTCCTACAGGGCTTAATCTCTTCTTGGGGTCCTTCAGCATGGCTGTGATGTTATAATGCTGAAGGACCCCAAGAAGAGATTAAGCCCTGTAGTCTACCACCTCCCGTTATTTGTGGGCTTCACCGATGGCTGGAAACATTTGGTGATAGCAAACGACCTTCGGGCTGAAGACGTCTGCGAGCTTGTTAAGAGGCCAGACGATGTTGAGCCGGTGTACTATGTCCGGATGTGTGGTCACAAAATTAAAAGCTGCCCCGGCTGCATGTGTGTGCTTCTCTTCTCTTTGGTGGGGTGCTAAGTGATCTTAGTAGCCGACATAAGAGAAGAGAAGCGCACAGATGAAGCCGGGGCGGCTTAAAATTTTGTGACCACACATCCGGACAGAGTACACCGGCTCACCATCGTCTGGCCCCTTAACAAGCTCGCAGACGTCCACAGCCCGAAGGTCGTTTGATGTCACCAAATGTTTCCCGCCCTCGGTGAAGCCCACAAATAACGAGAGGTGGTAGACTATAGGGCTTAATCTCTTCTTGGGGTCCTTCAGCATTATAACATCACAGCCATGCCTTCTCTGTCTAACATCACAGACTATAGTGCCTTTTCTCCAAGTTCCCTTATTGATGGAACCAGTATATCAGACTAACAGTATATCCCTTTATCGATGGAACCAGCTTGAATGGCAGACAACGAGCAGCCTAGTATGGATGTGGTCTGCACCGGTGCGTCTCACAAAGTTGATGAAGACGCGACCAAACTTGAATGGCAGACAACGAGCAGCTCCAGTGAAGGGAGCGGGGAGGATAGTTCTAGTGACGACAATCCTTGTACTCCTATACCTCCAAGGAAGAAAAAAACATCAGATGAGCTTGATGCCGACTATATTCCCAACAATGAAGAGGTAAATAGAAATATGTCGACTATATTGTAAAATAATGTTCATATATGAAAGGCCATTAATTTTTTCACTATATAGATTTCAAATGAAGAGAAGAAAGAGGATGCATCTTCTACACGAAACACGGAGGATGCTCCGATGCCTGAATCATCCGTTTCACATAAGCGGAAACGAGGGCGACGAGGTCCAAATCAGATGAAAGAAGGTGCAGTTATGTATGTAACAAAACTAAATGCAGAGGGGTTTCCTGAAGAACCACTTGACGTGGTTACAAAGTTTCGAAATTCCTGCGGGGCTACTATTAGAGATATAGTGCCAATCACACTTCAAAAATGGAAGGATTTAGATGAAGACACCCGCAACAAGCTATGGGCTAAGTTGTCTGAGTCATTCAAGTTCCCAAAAGGCACAGAGGATGCAGTAAGGAAGTCGATGCTCTCTGCTATGGCCAAGATGTTTCGTGGGTGGAAGGCCGAGATGAATAGGGACTTTGTTAAGAAGAATAAGGTTCCTCCGCCCAAGAAAATGGGGAAAATCACTCAAGCTCAGTGGGAGGAATTTGTTCGTCAGAAGACCGATCTGAAGGCCAAAGAACTGGGCGAAACTAATTCTCAGAGAGCGAAGATGAACAAACACCCCCATCGCCTGGGGTCAAGCGGATATCACCATAAAGTTGTGCAGTGGAACAAGATTATCGAGGAAGCTATAACTAACGGCACTTTGGACCCAATATTAAAAGATATCGATGAGAGAGCTATTCGTTGGATCTTAGGTCGAGCAGGTTTGAGTGAGGACGGCAAACTTTTGCATCCAGAATTGGTAGGCGAAGTTTCGACAAAAATTCAAGAATATGCAGATAAGAGAAAAAAAGGAGAATTTAAGCCTCGGAGGGAGAATGACATACTAACTGCAGCACTAGGCAATCCTGAACACACTGGACGGGCTCGGGGAATCTCTTCTAAGATTTCCTGGAGAGAGGCGTTTCCAGAGTATGCGTCGTCATATAGGAAACACGAGAAGGCGAAAAGGACCCTTGAAGAGACTATTGATGAAAGGGTACAAAAGGCTATTAATGACGTGATGAACAAAATGAAGAAAACAGAATGCATATCATTTGAACTCAAGCCAAGCCACATGAGTCCACCTATAGTCCCTAGCAGCGTTGGATCTGTGCAAGACTTGACCAAGTACCCTGTAGACGATATTGTTGAGGACAAGCCTTGCTTTCTTCATATTCCAATCAATCGATCTGGGACAAAAACAAAGCAAGCTGCTACTGGTTTGGTAAAACCAGGACTTGTTAACTACAAGGACAATCCTGTCCCGCCACACTATGCTGTGGTCCAAGTTCTAGAAATCACAAACAGTGGTTGTGAAGATTGGGAGATAGATTTTCCAGTTGAGGGGATCATAACTTTGCAAGAGGCAATGAACGAGTTGGTTCTTTGGCATCGACGCGACATCAAGTTTGGTGATGAGCCGAATTCAACACCAGTGCAGGAAGATATGACACCGACCTCCAAAAAAATCGTTGAAACAATCATATCGCCTCTTGCGAAGGAACTCGACGAGGGGGACGTAGACAAAATTGTTCCTCAGAATGTCGACGTCAACATCAAAAAGGAACCAAAGGTTGGCACCAATGTTGAAGGGCCAACTATTTCAAAGAAAATTCATAAGCGAATCGCCACAGACGATGTCAAGAAACCGTCAGAATCAGTGGCACGCTACCTGCATAAATTGCAGAGAGTTATGACTAATCAATCAAAAGCAATATCAGCATCTCATGGAGTAGGCACACGGTCGGCCCAAATAGACAATTTCGAAGTATGGGAAGAAGATGGAATGATTCATACTCGAGAATCATTACGTCTTAAAACCAATATCTCGGTATACAAGAAGGAGGATGTTCCTCCTAAATTTGTGAATGGGAGGCCGTTCTTAACGACAGTGCAACTTTCTAAGTTGTCAACTCCGGAGATTAGAATGCATGAGTGGTACATGGTGGCTAGCAACAAATACAAACTCGAGGATTTCACATTTGTTGTGCCAGAAGATGCATTTTGGAGCAATGATCATATAAATCCTGTGCGGCATTTATTCTTTGACGATCTCTGGTCATTGTACCACCGACAAAGGATGGAAACCAACTACTTAACCCTCTTTTGCTTGTAAGTACCTCTAAACTTTCATATTTGTTAGTTTTGTACACGCACACATAAACGAGAGTCTAACGATTAACACTATTACACGTAGGATGCAATACATGGATGATAAGAAGAAACAACTTAAGACAGGGTTTCTTGACCCGTTGATGATATCCCAAGCTTGCTACAAAGTAGTTGCTCGGAGGCAAGGAGAAGAATACAAAGACTTGGACGATGCTGAATTTGAGAAAGCCGTCAAACAGAATCAGAGAAAGAAAATGAAGGTAATGGCGGCATACATTGGACGAGCCATGTATAATCATGTACAACATGGCAAGGACTTAATAATAGCTCCGCACCACTTTAAGTAAGTTATCGACATGGTTTAATTTTGAACTATAAATTATGGCAATCGTGATATTAACATGTGTTTTCGTCTATGTCTATATAGTGACCACTACATTTGTATCATGATCTGGCCAAAGGATGGTAAAGTCGTGGTCTTCGACTCACTGAGAATGGAAAAGGCTACGTATAATGACTTCTTGAAGATTTTAGAGAAGTATGATTATTATTGCACACTTGTACTTATTACAACTTAACAAATGTATTCTTAATCTCACAATGCTATTCTTATATGCAGTGCATACCGTTTTTATTGGAAAGATCTTGGCGGCGAACATCCAGAGGACAAGCCTAATTTGTCAATATCATTATTTCCATATGGTGACAAACAACCTCCGGGTACTGTCCTGTGCGGTTATTATGTATGCGAATGGTGTCGTGTCACCTTCCATTACATGGTCAATCGTGAGGATGTAAGTTCGCTATCATTGTCTATATTGCAATTTTTATGTTATATTGTTGCTCATCACATTACTCTTAGCACCGATTGCTTTTTGCTTTTATTGCAGGTTCCTAAATCTAAGATCAATGCTGAATGGTTAGAAAGAGATATGGTTTCCACCGGCGTGGCTAAGGTTGTAAGAGACTTGCTTTACTTTATGCGCCGTGAAGTTCTTCATCAACAAGGGCTATTCTACAATGTAAATGAAAATTTGCAAAAATTCCCAGAACTAAGTTTGTACACAATATCACACAGTGTTTAGGTCTTTAGTTAGGAACTTTAGATGTTTAGTTGTCTATGGAACTTTGAGATGTTGAGTTGTTATGCAACTTGATGTGTATAAATCTGTGTATGATGGAACTTGATATATATGTGGATGAATCTGTGTATGGAACCTGCTATAGAACGTGTTTGAATCTTTGTATGATGAATATGTGTTTGAATCTGTGTTTGAATCTGTTATTATTTCTGTTTCTGTATATGAATCTGGAAAATATATATGAATCTGCTTCTGTGTATATGAATCTGGGAAATACAGGCGGCTTATAATTAAAACCGCCTGTGATGTGTCTCTATCACAGGCGGTTCTTTTAAACCGGACCGCCTGTGATGTGTGACTATCACAGGCGGTTCTTTTAAACTGGACCGCCTGTGATGTGTGTCTATCACAGGCGGTTTTTGATTGACCGTCTGTGATGTTGTTTTACATCACAGGCGGTGCACCACAAGCGGTTCCTGGAACCGCCTGTGTAGAGGCTAATCGGACCGCCTGTATAGAGGATACCTGTAGTAGTGGTTGGTCTAACAAAATGCATGCATGCATGCATGTCCGTCCAAAGAAACTTGAGCAGGCAAGGCGACGTCGGACACGTACGCTTCTGTCTAGTGTAGACGTACGAGTAGTAGTATATTTGTGCAGTACGCGGCCAGTACCACAAACACGTCAGGGCCGTGACTGGCGTACGTGTACACTTGGCTGGCCGCGCGCCCCTATACGTACACGGTACATCTCGTGCTTTGCCCTGGCCGGCAGCGCACAGTGAGCAACTTGTTTCACGTGTTTCAGATGCCATGGATGGGTGTGTGTCTGTCTCACCTTCTCCTTTCGATCATCAGTTCGTTGTGCAACGGAGTCGGAGAGTACATAGCAGTAACGCCCATGGTGAACACGGGGATGGATGATCGATCGATGCGTCCCGTCGTTTTCTAGCTGACACACGACGCGTGCAGCCAGAGCCCAATCTCATCTGTGTACTGCAACTGCTGCACCATCACGTGCAGTGCACCGATGGATCCAGCCAAAGCAGTCACGAACCAACAGCCAGACGTCGCTATTATTACCACCACAGCACCCTACCTGCATTGCTCGCTTTTTCTAGCTGGTAACCATGAGTAGTTACTATACTAAGTAAATAGATGATGGCTATACTGAGTAGTTACTAAAGCAACTAATCAAAAATGCAGAACGTGCAGATCATTCAGAACTGCTGAAGTTTGTGGTAGATATATATATGGAAACTGTAAAAAAATGTGAACCATTACTGAGATGTGCAGATTCTAGCGGAGGTAAATACCTCAAATAGAACGCCCGAGAGAATTAAATCACCTTCAGAATATATCCCCTCTAATAAAATGGCCCTGCAAGTAAAATCGGAAAGAAAAAAAGAGAGAGAGAAGAAACTGGGCGTAAAAACCAAGGAACGTTAGTGAAATAGCTATACATACAGTCTGCAACCACAAGGACTCCAACACCACGCTAACAATTATTATTCCATAATAATACACCCGTGGAGAAATTCCATGTGCAATAATAAAAAATGAAATAGGCTGACAACAGATGCCCATTGGTAGCCCAACACGAGAAACCAGCTGGCATGATTAGCCGTAGTTGGGACACCAAATTGTAATGTAACGCAACTTCCACTTCGAAGCAGAACAATCCAAGTCATAAGATGCAATATACATTTGTGTGGTGCAGCCGCCCGTGCATGGGTGCGCGCGTCTGTCAGCCCTCCTCGCCGAACTCCTTCGTGAACCTCTCGTGCACCTCCAGGTCCTTCTTGCTAACCGTCGGCCTCTGCCTCGACAGGACCTTCTCGAAATCCGCCCTCGAGATAGGGGGCGGAAGAATCTACGTTCAAAACAGGACACCTTTGTTGCCTTAGAGCAGTTCGACCGGGAAGCCCTCTCTCTCTCTCTCTCTCTTAACACTGCAATGGAAGAATGGGCCATCTTGTGTGTTGTGTGTTACCTTCGCAGCGAGGCCTTTGGATGCAAGCTCCTGCATGGTGGTCTGCACGGCGCCCGGTTGCTTCGGTCCACATGGCATCCACATGTCACCGTCCGCCTTGAAGAAGAACATGGCATCCTGCGTTTTGCGCACGGGTTCAAATAACACGTCCTTAACCTGTCGAGGGAAGAAAAATGTATCAGATTTCATTGCTTAGTACAATGTGAGACTGAGCAGTGAAGCATAGTGATGACAGATGCACAAGTTCAGAAATTACTTACACAGACAGCAACGTCAGAACCAGAAAACCCGTCTGTCCGACGGGCCAAGCTCTCGAAATCACTTTCAGTTAAACTGTGTGGTGTATCCCCGAGATGGACCTGTATGAATTGATGGTTCCAAATGTTAGCCAATGGATTGTAAACCATGGAACAGGACAAACTTAGTTATGTTAACCTTAAACATGTGTTGCCTTGCTTTCATGTCAGGTAGTGGAATGTAGATACGCTTGTCAAATCTTCGCCGCACAGCCTGCAACAATGAATGAGTCAAAGAACCAAACAGTGTTTCACAAAATAATGGGGACGTTACTTTTTTTGGCGAAGTTGTATTCGGTGCAAAACTGTACTCCCTCTATCCCAAAAAGGATGCAATTCTCACTTTTCGAGTCAAACGGTTTGAAGTTTAACCAAAGTTATACAAAAAGTATTAACATTTATGATACAAAATAAGTACCACTAAATCATTAATTCTGGAATATATTTTCATAGTAAACCTAGTTGAAGACGTAAATTTTAATAGTAATCACTATAAATTTGGTCGAACTTGGGCTAATTTGACTTGCACAGATACCCTAGCTAGTTGCATCATCTTCGAGACAGAGTATTCAGCAAGTTTTTTGTAACCTGGTCCAGAGCATATGGCGTATTCGTGGCAGCAAGAACAAGAACTTTATCATCATTGTGACCAACACCCTGGGAATCAAGTACAGAAAATATGACCATGTCAGTTTAACATCAAAGAAGGCATAGAATGCTGAGATTAAGAAAACAAGTCCTCTAAACAAACGGAGAAGCAGAATCTTCAGAGAATTTCAGTTCTACTTTTTTTACATGTAAATAAAATCTTGGACATCAGAAGGCTATCAAATTCACTGGTTAATTATAGTCAACATGTATTAATAACAGCAAAAAGTCGGGAGTTTCATCAGATAGGTTGTATATGATCACTGGATAAACAATTAGATTTTTCTGTGTTGAAAATTTAACGGAGTATAGCAATGAGCTGATGACATCTACAAAATACTAGGATCAGTTTTAAAACATAGTATAGCATTCAAGCTAATAATGTGTTGACAGTATCGGAATCCTTTGTGCTGACTAGCCAATTCTACATGACCTGAATAAGCTCGGTAACATATCTCTGGAGCTAACAACTCAGACAAAAGAAAAAAAAAAGAGAGCATCATCACTCATAACATTGGACACTAGCAATTGATGGCACATTATCACAATTTTCAGAATAACAGCTCCAGACATTCGCGAAATAAGTTTAAATCCAGCACCCCAGGCTTGGCGGTTGCTTGTAAAATCATTTTTTTCTTCCTTTGTCTAAATTCACAGCATTTCAGGTAACCATCCTAAGCAGAACATAACTAGCTAAGTGCATCCCACACGGGAACAGTTTGCAACATTAATACTTCACCTGCATTTGCACAAGAAGTTCAGTCTTAATTCTCCTAGATGCTTCACTTTCATTGCCTTCTCCACGTTGACCGCATAAAGAATCAATTTCATCAATGAAGATAATGGAAGGGGCATTTTCCCGAGCCATTTGGAACAGATTCGCAACTAATTTCTCACTTTCACCCATCCACTTTGAAACCAGATCTGAAGAAGATATACTGCAGTAAAGCAACAGTGTGAAATATCATAAAGATACGGCATAGAAAACAAATAGTAGGATATTAGTATTGCTAACATCCATTGACCAATCAAGTGAAACAAAAAAATGCAAGTTCGATCTATAGATAGATAGATATAGACACACACATTCAAGATCTAGGGTAGCCTGTAGCATGTAAATTTACTAATTGTATATTAGATTCTTTTGAACCACACTCATTTGTACAGTAGACGCCTGGAAGAAAAAATTAAATCCTGGAAGAATACAGGTTGTTTGCACGACCTGGCTAAAGATAACTCTAGGGAAAGTTAGGCAACAATGCAACATATCTGCAAGTATGATTAAATCAATATATTATGAGTTTGGTTTACTATTGTGGAATAGATGGACAAATATCAATTTCCCTGAATACATAATTGACCAATTAACTGTTATAGGACTAGCTCATTAATATGCCACTTCCTTTTCAGTAAATTCGAATTTGTCAGTAAGGTACTGCCTTTATTTCAAATAAAAGACAGTTTTCCCCAAACTTCTATCAAAATATAAGGTGCCACTTTTCCTCTTCTTATTTATTCCTCCTTTCTTCTCCAGTTACATAAGTAATTAGTAATCATTCATAATAACTAAGGCCACTATACCCAAGGCATTGACACCAGGGACATATAGTCGGTTACCTCTATCCTCCTATCGAACCAGCTTTATACCTGTGTTGCGTCAAAAATCATCTTATACCAAAAAAACGCAGGGAACACAATCAGTTTTCAGTATGCTAATAAACTAAAGAATATCAATGGCAATGGTAAATACTAAGAATATGTGTTCCTTACAAAACATCAGCAACAAATGAAAACTCCATTAACCATGTGCTCAAAAAGTGTAAGCTCTCTTGAACTTTGGGATACTGATGGATTATATGGAAGGTCCGAAAGTGTAGCCTATATATAAAAGTTAAACTCAAAACAAATATATAAGCTGCTATCATAGGACACACCTTTCAAGCGACAACTTCCCTAGTTTTGCAAAAGTTATTCGTTTTTTAGCTAAATGCTCTCTTGCCTGCACCAAGCATCAGCACTCAATTTTCAGGAAGCAGGCATTTACTTCAAATAGTCTTATACGAATGCTAAGAAGGGAAGGCCTGGTGCAGTGGTGAGAGCTATCTCACCGAGTCACCAGGTCACGCGTTCAAAGCAGCCTCTCCGCATTTGTGGGGGAAGGCCTCGGTTTATCCCTTCCCTAGATCCACTCATATGGGAGCCTCCAGCACTAGGTCTGTCTATTTTTTAGTCTTATATGAACACTGTTTAATTTAATAACAAGGCAACAATTACCTCATAGCAACATCGTCATAGCAACATCTGATTCCAAAGCATAGGTCGATTTCTTTAACAACACACAGTGCATATAAATTCACATGTGCAAAGTGCACTCACATAAGTCTTAACAGATGAGAGTTCGAGCTAAAAACATTGATGTTTGAATGTTTGATGAAGTATAGTTCTTTAAATTAGGTAGATGTAGTCATGTAGATGACAAAAACACTTCGAAGAGGCACGTTGGCATTTTTGGCAACTTTTGATACCCCAAAATAAAATCTTATGGAGCTGTATGATCTTTTTGCAGATTAAACACTTCAAATTTTGAAAGTTTTATTCATACGGTGAAAAAAAACTATGACTGCACCACAAAATGTCAGTAAGATGCATTATCCTCTGTAATTGAGCTAATAGACGACTGAATATTTACACGAAAGATGTACACAAATCAAAGAACATTTCAATATAAACAACATGCTTATGACAGTCTATATAATATTGCATTGTGGAACAAGTTTCAATAAAAACAATTGGTATCCAGTTCCTTTCAGGTGAAATAGTTACAATATTTTTTATGATAGCCCATACAAATCCATCACATATTTCCATAGACATCAGAAGTTTGTGTGATTCATGTGAGACATGGTGTGTACTATTCTCAAACAAAACAACATATCCCCTGAAGCCAAGAAAAAGTGTGATGCTACAAATGAAGAGTCATGTGATGTGATGACTCTAGGTACTGAACAGATATGTCTGGGATGCGGGATGCCTAAAAATTCTTAATTTAGCAGACATTCTACTAGGCATTCAACTAGTAGCGCTGAGGCAAAAGGTGAAAGATCAATTGGAGTTCAAGAGTGGTGCACATTTAGTTGTCACTGGAAGGTGAAATATGTAAGATAGATATAGTACGATCTCAGACATATGACAGTCAAAGAAAGCATAGCAGGAGATGAACGAAAAGCCTCTACAACATTTTTAGTTTTAAAGTCAAAACATTAAAAAACATGTCTCTAAAAGGGCAAACTGAAGGAAACTGGCATAACGATGAATATACAACTATCTACCTGAAAAACGTTGAATCAGCCTCGGTTGCAACAGCTTTTGCCAAATAAGACTTTCCTGTTCCTGGGGGGCCATACAAAAGAAACGCCCTCCAAGGCCTCCGCTTGCCTAAGGGATGGTATTCTTCATTAGTACATGTACTAGTTGACAACACGAAGATATCTACACTTCCAATGAGTTCAGACATATGATGTTTTTTGTATAATTATGTGTTTATATAAACAAATACACACTAGTTAACACTAGCTAAAAGAAACAGATAACGAGGAAATGCTTTGGTTGTTAAAACAAAAAAAGTGCACAAAGGCAAAAATGACACACAAACGAACAAACCGTTCAAAATTAAACTAAATTTTATCAGGTCAAACAATTCTAGATTTGAATCAAATAGCCAGGCATAACCTTTGGTACACAACTTGCAGAATAATAGGAATGCATGTATTCTCAAAATAACATATTTGATCCCTTTTGAATTTTTTTTTCTTGAATAGAAGAGCTGCATATCATTATACTAGTTGGTTGCTCGTGTATTGCGACGGCTTACAACAATACTCATGTAAACTATCCACAAAAAAAATTTCAAGATTTTTTATTGATTGTCTCTGCTCTTCATATAATATTTTTTGATTTGGCTAACTGATGTTATTGTTTACTCCATCCAATATGTTTTGGTACAACACGACCAATGAAGTGAGCGATTAGAAGAGAGTTCACAACGACTGACTAAACGAAGAGATTATAAAATGATATAATTCCACCATACATAGACCAAATAAGAGAAAATTTGTGATCTCAAGTTTCTAAAATAAGTCACATGAACTTAAACTTATTAAAAAGATAGATCAAAATATGGAGTGATTGCTAAAGTCAAGCATCAATAAAAACTGGATGCGCTCCATATAAATTATGCTACTTCGTAGCAATTACTAACATTTAAAACCAACAAATAACCTTTAATTTTATATTAGTGTGACAAATCATTGTTGCTCCATCCAATTCAGCAACCTCAAACACCATGGAGTCCATTGCGTCAATGTGGTCTTAAAAACGACCTAATGCTTGCAAGAGCCAAGAACGCCGTGTCGTGCTTGGGCTGTAGCCTCGGCCCGTAGTGCTGGCCCGGCCCGACACGATTATATTGTTTTTATTTTATAAAAAATGTATATATATATACAATTTATATTCAATATTAAAAATATTTGAGCATGATGTTCTAGAGGAAGATTGAGAAAAAAAATCATGTAATTTGTCAAACATATGGTCCCTAGAGGTGGTCTTGTCCAACAACATAAATCATCATCTAGAAAATGAAAGTTATCAATCAACCAAATATTCAATAATCACTATCGACAGAAAACAACGTTATTCACTACTTAACAGTAACAATGGATAGTTGCATCAACCCTAGCTCACTCCATCCAATTTGATAAATATAATAAAGACCTGCAAAGCCTTTTGTGACCCCATATCAATTTCAATCGCCAAACTTTTATCAGGATCAAAGCTTAATAAAGGGGGGAAAGATAACGCTTTTAGGTACCGTCGCTCACCCGTGAAGAACTGCGGGAACTTGACGGGCAATATGACGGCCTCCTGCAGTGCCTGCTTGGCGCTCTCGAGGCCGGCAACGTCGTTCCACTTAATGTTGGGCTTCTCGGTGATGATGGCGGAGTTGAGCCCCGCCCTCAGCTTGGACTGCTCGGAGTCATCCCCTCCGTTGCCTCCGTCCCCATCCTTGCCCTTGGTCTTGGGGCGCGTGGCGACAGCTGCGTCGCCACCGTTGGCCCCAGGCCCTGCGCCGCCCTCATCGAGGACCGCCCGGATCTCCTCGGCGCGGCGGAGGTACTCGGTGAACTTGGCGGTGATGGCCTCCTTGATCTTTGGGTTCTTCTCGTACTTGAGGTGGGTCTTGAAGTACTCGAGCGCGTTCATGTAGAGAGGGAACGCCTTGACGTAGTTGCCGGCATTGTCCTCCTGGACCGCCTGCTTGACGTACTCGATCGCCTGCTCCTTGAAGTTGCTATACATCGGGGGAGGCCCGGAGGCGCCGCCTCTGCGGCGGGCACCCGCGGATCGGAGGGGGATCGGCCGGATTAGGCACCGCGACGGCTGATTCGGAAGAGGAGCGGGGAGGCGGCGGGCGGTTGCTTTTTGTGCTGGGGTTTGACGCGGGGAGGAGAAGACGGGGTGCGCAGGAGGGATTGAGGGAAAGGGGAACAGAGACGAGCCGAGGAGGGAGGAGGGGAAAGGAAAAGATGGGAAGGGAGAAGCGTGTTTTGGCTGCGATTTTTATTTTTTTATTTTTTTTATTGGGCTTGTTAGCATTACGAAGAAAATATAAAGCTGTTGACGAATGACGATTTTGACTTAGGGTACTTCTGTTTTTTGGTTTTCTAAAAACACCTACACCTCAAAATAGTGCCAAAAATTAAAATATTGTATCATTTAAATTATTTAGAGCACTAAAAATAAATTAATCTCCATTAGCTAATCCCTATATCATATATTTTAGTAAGTAAATTATATTTTTAGAAAATAAAATATTGATAATGATATAAAACTAAGGATATAACACTAATCTAGAGTGTAATATATATTAAGGTCACTTCATAGCGTGTTATGTATTTTTATAAATATTTGTAAAATATAAAATCATTGGAACTATTTTTATAAGTTGAATAATATATTTTAAGATAAAGCATTTAAGGCACGGTTGGAGATGCCCTACCCGTTTTGATTTATTTGACTAAATTTTAGTTCTATCACATATGATGTTGAACACTAAATAGAAGTATTAAATATAGTTTAATTATAGAACTAATTGCAAAGATAAGGATTAAACAGTAAGACAAGTCTATTAAACTTAATTAGTCCATCATTCATTCATGTGATGCTGCAGTAAATATTTATTAATTATAAATTAATTAGACTTAATAAATTTGTCTCATCGTTTAGTCTTTAATTATATAATTAGTTTTATAATTATACTATGCTAACAATTAACATGCAAACATTTAATATGGCACTCACTACTGAACTTTAGAGCTATTTAGTTCTCCTGACTAGAATTTAGTTCGTGTCATAACAAATGTTTAAATGTAAATTACGAGTGAAAGTCGCCTAGAGGGGGGTGAATAGGGCGAAACTGAAATTTACAAAGTTAATCACAACTACAAGCCGGGTTAGCGTTACAAATATAATCGAGTCCGAGAGAGGGGGTGAAAAACAAATCGCAAGCAAATAAGGAATGAGACACAAGGATTTGTTTTACCGAGGTTCGGTTCTTGCAAACCTACTCCCCGTTGAGGTGGTCACAAAGACCGGGTCCCTTTCAACCCTTTCCCTCTCTCAAACGGTCACTTAGACCGAGTGAGTTTCTCTTCTCAATCACACGGGACACTAAGTCCCCGTAAGGACCACCACACAATTGGTGTCTCTTGCCTTGGTTACAATTGAGTTTGTCACAAGAAAGAATGAGAAAGAAAAGAAGCAATCCAAGCGCAAGAGCTCAAATGAACACAAGTCACCCTCTCACTAGTCACTATTGATTGAAATTGAACTAGAGACTTGGGAGAGGATTTGATCTCTTTGGCTGTGTCTAGAATTGAATGCTATATCTCTTGTAAGGTGTAGAAGTCTGAAAACCTGGATGCAATTGAATGTGGGGTGGTTGGGGTATTTATAGCCCTGTCGGCGTTCTGAGACCGGGGGGTCCCTGGGCCGACGAGTGAATGACGCCGCGTGCCCCAGCCCAGATGGGTCGAGCGCGAGGGCGAGCGCGAAGGGGGGAGAGCGAGGCGGCCGGAGACCGGCGTGAGAGAGGTGGGAGTCCCGCGACCTTCATGTTCGTCCCGCGCCCAGGTCGGGTGCGCTTGCAGTAGGGGGTTACAAGCGTCCACGCGGGAGAGGGGGCGAGCGGCTCCAAGCGAGCGCCTGTTCTCGTCCTCGTCCCCGCGCGGCCAACCCTCTCTAAGAGGGCTCTGGTCCTCCCTTTTATAGGCGTAAGGAGAGGATCCAGGTGTATAATGGGGGGTGTAGCAGGGTGCTACGTGTCTAGCGGAGGTGAGCTAGCGCCCTAGATACATGTCGTTGTGGCAGCCGGAGAGATCTTGGCACCCAGCTGGTGTGATGTCGTGGTCGTCGAAGGAGCGATGGAGCTTGGCGGAGGGACAGCTGTCGGAGCGGTTGAGTCCTTGCTGACGTCCTCTTGCTTCAGTAAGGGGGCTGAGAGCCGTCGTCGTCACAGAGCATGCGGGGCGCCATCATTGCCTATCTGGCGGAGCGAGCCAGATGGGACGCCGGTCTTGTTCCCTGCGGCCCGAGTCAGCTCGGGGTAGGGTGATGATGGCGCCTCCTGTTGACGTGGCCGGTCTGCGCCCTAGGTTGGGCGATGTGGAAGCTCCTCCGAAGCCGAGGTCGAGCCCCCGGGTCGGGCGAGGCGGAGATTGCCGGCTGGTGCCGGGGCGGAGTCCGACCCCTGGGGTCGGGCGAAGAGGAGTTCGTCGTCTTCTGGGGCCGAGCCCAAGTCCGAGCCCTGGGTCGGGCGAGGCGGAGATCGTCGTCTTCTGGGGCCGAGCCCAAGTCCGAGCCCTGGGTCGGGCGGAGTGGAGATCGTCGTCTTCTGGGGCCGAGCCCAAGTCCGAGCCCTGGGTCGGGCAGAGTTCGCCGTCTTCTGGGACTTAGCCCGAGTCCGAGCCCTAGGTCAGGCGGAGTTCGCCGTCTTCCGGGACTTAGCCCGAGTCCGAGCCCTGGGTCGGGCGGAGTTCGTCGTCTTCCGGGACTTAGCCCGAGTCCGAGCCCTGGGTCGGGCGGAGCGGAGTTCGCCGTCTTCCGGGACTTAGCCCGAGTCCGAGCCCTGGGTCGGGCGAAGCGGAGCTTCCTATGGTGCCTCCGGCAGGGCCTGACTGCCTGTCAGTCTTACTCTGTCCAGTGGCACTACAGTCGGAGTGGCGCAGGTGGCGCTGTCCTTCTGTCAGGCCGGTCAGTGGAGCGGCGAAGTGACGGCGGTCACTTCGGCTCTGCCGGCTGGGGGCGCGCGTCAGGATAAGGGTGTCAGGCCACCTTTGCATTAAATGCTCCTGCGACTTGGTCGGTCGGTGCGGCGATTTGGTCAGGGTTGCTTCTTAGCGAAGGCAGGGCCTCGGGCGAGCCGGGAATATGTTCGCCGCTGAAGGGGGGCCTCGGGCGAGACAGAAATCCTCCGGGGTCGGCTGCCCTTGTCCGAGGCTAGGCTCGGGCGAGGCGTGATCGTGTCCCTCGAATGGACTGATCCCTGACTTAATCGCACCCATCAGGCCTTTGCAGCTTTGTGCTGATGGGGGTTACCAGCTGAGAATTAGGAGCCTTGAGGGTACCCCTAATTATGGTCCCCGACAGTAGCCCCCGAGCCTCGAAGGGAGTGTTTGCACTCGCTTGGAGGCTTTCGTCGCACTTTTTTGCAAGGGGACCAGCCTTTCTCGGTTGCGTTTTGTTCCGGTGGGTGCGCGCGAGCGCACCCGCCGGGTGTAGCCCCCGAGGCCACGGAGGAGTGGTTTCACTCCTTCGAGGTCTTACTGCCTCACGTAGTGCTTCGGCTGGTCTGGTCGTTCCCTCATGCGAGCTGGCCGTAGCCCAGGTGTACGGTCGGGTCCCAAGTTCTCGGGCTGGTATGTTGACGCTGTCAACGGTTCGGCCGGAGCTGGGTTTGCGAGAGCAGCCCCCGAGCCTCTGCACAGAGCGAGAGGGCGGTCAGGGGTAGACTCGGCTTTTTTTCATACGCCCCTATGTCGCCTTTCCGCAAGGAGGAGGGGGGAAAGCGCCATGTTGCCCTCGATGGGCGCCGAACATGGTGTCTCCAATGAGCTGCAAGCGGGTAATCCGAGTGGACGTTCGTGCCCCGTTCGTTAGGGGTCGGCTAGGGGCCCAGAGGCACGCCCAAAAGTACCTGCGGGTGTTCTGCCAGACTCGGTCCCCTGGCGACGGGGTCCGAGGGCTCGATGCCTCCCTCTGATGGGATTCTGTTACAAGATCGTTCCCGCTGGTCTCAGAAATGTCCTAGGGTACCTCGGGAGCGCAGCCCGAGCCTTGGTTATGTATCGAACGTACCCATGGTCATCCCTCGCTCGGCGTCTGAGGCGGCTGTGAACCCTTCGGGGGCCAGCCTTCGAACCCCTGATCAGTATTGGGCACGGAGCCCGAGCAGCCTGAGGCGGTCGTTGAACCCTTTCGAGGGGCCGGCCTTCGAACCTCTGACAAGTAGCGGGTGCAGGGCCCACGCGATCTGAGGCGGCTGTTGAACCCTTCCGGGGGCCAGCCTTCGAACCTCTGATCAGTAGGGGGGCTCGGAGCCTGGTTCCTTCTCGGGGAAGGATCCTTTTCGGGGTATCCCCCTTTCCCGGTCCCTGTTGCAAGAGAGAGAAAGAGGGAAAACGGAAAAGGATACGAAATCGAACGACGCGGCGTACCTTTTTTGGACGCGGTCGAAGGCAAAGCGTCGTCTGCTTCTTCTGCCAGAGGCGCCGCGTGTCCCGCCGCGGAGTTAATGCGACGGGGCGAGTGGTTGGAGGGGCGACCGTTGCGCGTGCGCGAGCCGTTCGAGGAATGGATCACGGGCGCGTTGTCTTCACGCTGTGGGAGAGGGTTCTCTCGCTGCCCCCGGATGGGACGCAAGCTTGGCTGACGACGTGGCCGCTGCTCCTGCCCGCCTGCCACTGCCATTACTGTCGGCCCACTTTTGGCCGTGTTGACCGTCGCGCCAGGCTGGTGCTGCTGGGTCACGCGCCGGGTCGCCTCGAGTCGCGGTATTGGTTCCGCAGTCGAGGAGGCGCGGTAGTGGCGCAAGTGGTGGTGCAGTTGCATGCACGAAGCATTCGGCGCGCCGGTTGCATGACGCGTGGGCCTGGGCCTCCGTGCCGAGCGTGTTGGGAGTCGGAGAAGCGCGCCCACTTGGCGCGGTTGCATGCCGCCTGCACGGCTGCCCACCCTTTCGCCCGCTGGTCCGGGCAAAAGTGGAGGGTCGCTTGTAACCGCTGGGTGGTTGTATGCACCGCGCGCGGCGGTTTGGCTTCTTCTACTCTGAGCCAGCTTGCATGACGTGTGGGACCCAGCCCCCGCGCCGTAGGGGAGGACCTTGGAGTGTGTTGGAGAAGACTCAGCCCGTGACGGCTGGGGACGCGAGTAGGGAGAACCGCCCTTAAAAGGAGGGTGACCCCCTTGGAAGGCGACCATGTCTTCGCGCTCCCTTATGCATCGTGTCTTTCCACCTTCCAAGCCCCCGGATGGGGGAGATCCGTCGTCTTTTCGCCTCGTCGTTGGGGGAACGCAACTCCGCGGGAGTTGGTACCTTTCAGCCATCGTTCGGCTTCAAGGATTTTTATCATGCAGCCCGGCTGCACCCCTCCACCGGCGGTCACCCAAGATGGTGACCTCCAGTTTGGTGGTGGGGGAAAGCGAGCCGGGCTGTGGCCTCTGCCCCTCCCTCAGCCTTAAGGATTTTCATCACTAGTGCTGGGGAGGGGAGTGTGCCGAGTTGGGGTCGGCCCCTGCGTGGGCGGTGGCCCGCTCCTTCCCTCAGTGATCGGGGGGAAGGGCGGGAGTCGTCCGTGGCGCTGACAGCTGCACCGTGCCCGGCTCGCTGGGCCGAGCGGCTTCGGAGCCGCTCCCGGTGCCGCCTCCCGCCACGGCAGCTGGAAGAGGTTCCGCCGCTGACGAGTTTGCCGGCGCCACCCGCGGACCGACCTCCAACTCTACGGCCTTCTGCCCGTCCTTGCCTCTCGAGTTTGGGCATGGGCGGGGGCCTCCTGGCAGCAGCATCCGCCCTGAGGTCATCGCTGCTGCTGTTCGGCCCCCCAGGACAGAAGTCGTCGTCGTCGCCGCGGCTGGGGCGGGCGACGACAAGCCGTTCGTCGGTCTTCTGTTGCTCCGAAGGCCCTTCCCCCGTCGAGTGGGGTTGTTCGTACCTGCGGAGGCGGAACCGGAGTTCCGTTTGTAATGGCACCTTGGATGCCAGTGTTTTTGTTCATTGTGGCTGTCGGGGCCTGAACATGTATGTGATTTCGGCACGGAGCCGTGTTTTTTCCTCCTTTTCGAGCACTAAGACTCGCCTGTTGGTTGTCTGAACCGCTTCACCAAGCGAGAGTCGCCCCGTGTACAGGTGACGAGTGAGGTATCCGTATCCCGGAGGCATAGGAGTCCCTCGGCTCGGTTGGCCTTGTTGTCCGAGGCTTCTCTCACTTAGTTAAAGGAACCCCTCGGCCGCCCTTCGATGAGCTGAGGCCAGGGGTAGCGACGTCAACATGAACAGAGGTGGAGTTGGCTCGAAAGGAAAACCTGGTTGGCCGGAGCCTGGCCGGGTCGTCCGTTAGCAGGACCAACGCCGGAATTGACCAGCCGAGGCTTCGGGTCGGGCTGACGTCCTTGGAGGGCAGCTGGCCGAGGCCCCGGGGCGACCGGCCAAGCCGCCTGCTCGGGCCGGATTGACGTCCTTGGAAGGTAACTGGTCGAGGCCCCGGGGTGACCGGCCGAGCCGCCTGCTCGGGCCGGATTCCCGGAGAAGACCCTGGTGGCGATGGCCCGGGCGTGGTGATGACGTCGTCCTCCAGAGTGGAGATCCTCGGACCGCGTCGCCGTTCGAGGCTAGGTCGGCCCTCGCCGAAGGTGTCGTCGATGCCGAGGGTGCTGCTGCTCCCTTCAGCCGTCAAGATCCAAGCCTGCAGGATCGGATTGTCTTGTAGCGTGTATTTCCTGCGGCCGCCGAGGCCTAAACACACCCTCGCCGTGTTGTAAAGCTGCGTCTTTTTTCCTTTCGTTTCGAGTATCTGGACTTTTTTGTCGGTAACAGAAATGTTTGTGCGAGCAAGAGTTGCTTCTCGCGGAAGGTGATGAGTGAGGTATCTGTATCCCGGAGGCGTAGGAGTCCCTCGGCTCAGTCGGCCTTGCCGCTTACGCGCACTCTTACCCGTTCATGGGGCTCTGTCACCGACACAGTCGAGAAGGCTCGAAGGATCGCTTCAGCAGAAGAGCTTTCGAACGTGAAGACTTGTTCGGTCCGCAGAATCACTTATCCGAACGTGAGTTACTTATCGCAGAAGGTGATGAGTGAGGTATCCGTATCCTGGAGGCGTAGGAGTCCCTCGGCTCGGTCAGCCTTGGCTGCTTACGTGTACTCCGTCGTTTTCAGGATCCACTTTCAAAGTAGCCAAAAAGCGCGAAAGACATTCTGGCAGAAAAGATCTTTTTTCGAGGAAAATTTGGACGCAGAGGGGGTTCCCTCCCTTTTAGCCCCCGAGGGAGGGTCGGGCTTTGCCGAGGCGAGGCCGACCCTTCCTTGATGACTAAACTTTGCGTGGGTGCGAGGTATATGACCAACTTGAAAACATCTTAAGGGTAGAAGCGACGTAGCTGTTGGATGTTCCAGGCGTTGCCGTAGACCTCGCCTTGACTGTTGGCCAGCTTGTATGTTCCGGGCTTCAGAACCTTGGCGATGACGAATGGCCCCTCCCAGGGAGGCGTGAGCTTGTGGCGCCCTCGGGCGTCTTATCGCAGCCGAAGCACCAGGTCACCCACCTGGAGGTCTCGGGACCGGACCCCTCGGGCGTGGTAGCGTCGCAGGGACTGCTGGTACCGCGCCGAGTGTAGCAAGGCCTGGTCCCGAGCCTCCTCCAGCTGGTCCAGCGAGTTTTCTCGGCTGACTTGGTTGCTTTGGTCGGTGTAGGCCCTCATCCTCGGGGAGCCGTATTCTAAGTCTGTGGGCAAGATGGCTTCGGCCCCATAGACTAGAAAGAACGGCGTGAAGCCCGTGGCTCGGCTCGGCGTTGTCCTCAGACTCCAGACCACCGAGGGGAGTTCCTTCATCCATCGCTTGCCGAACTTATTGAGGTCGTTGTAGATCCGAGGCTTGAGCCCTTGTAGAATCATGCCGTTGGCACGCTCCACCTGCCCATTCGTCATGGGATGAGCCACGGCGGCCCAGTCCACCCGGATGTGGTGATCCTCGCAGAAGTCCAGGAACTTTCTGCCGGTGAACTGGGTGCCGTTGTCGGTGATGATGGAGTTTGGGACCCCGAAGCGATGGATGATGTTGGTGAAGAACGCCACCGCCTGCTCAGACCTGATGCTGTTCAGGGGTTGGACCTCAATCCACTTGGAGAATTTGTCGATGGCGACCAGCAGGTGCGTGTAGCCCCCGGGTGCCTTCTGCAAGGGACCGACGAGGTCCAGACCCCACACCGCAAAAGGCCAGGTGATGGGTATCGTCTGCAGAGCCTGAGCGGGCAGGTGGGTCTGCCTCGCGTAGAATTGACACCCTTCGCAGGTGCGGACGATTCTGGTAGCGTCGGCCACCGCCGTCGGCCAGTAGAAGCCTTGCCGGAAAGCGTTCCCGACAAGGGCTCGAGGCGCTGCGTGATGGCCGCAAGCCCCCGAGTGTATCTCTCGCATGAGTTCCTGACCTTCGGCGATGGAGATGCATCGCTGGAGGATGCCTGAGGGGCTGCGGTGGTAGAGCTCCTTCTCATCTCCCAGCAAGACGAACGACTTGGCGCGCCGCGCCACCCGCCGAGCCTCGGCTCGGTCGAGGGGTAGTTCTCCTCGGTGGAGATATTGCAGGTACGGGGTCTGCCAGTTTCGATTAGGCGCGACCCCGCTTCGCTCCTCCTCGACGCGCAGTGCCTCACCCTCGGGGGCCGAGGGTACCTCGGACTGAACCGAGGGCGCCTCGGGCCGAGCTGAGGGTGCCTCGGGATGAGCCGAGGGTGCCTCGGACTGAGCCGAGGGTGCCTCAGACTGAGCCGAGGGTGCCTCGGGTTGAGCCGTGGGTGCCTCGGACTGGGCCGAGGGTACCTCGCGCTCGGACGTGTCGTCAATCTTGATGGAGGGTT
This sequence comes from Zea luxurians, assembly GCA_029449295.1. Classification (NCBI taxonomy): domain Eukaryota; kingdom Viridiplantae; phylum Streptophyta; class Magnoliopsida; order Poales; family Poaceae; genus Zea; species Zea luxurians. The sequence continues at coordinate 83,349,967 of JAOPSE010000014.1, forward strand.
GATGCAGGTCTCGGGAGAAGACGTCTGGGGGAACCGTCGTTCGCCCCGAGGCTATTTTAGCCAGCTCGTCCGCAGTCTCGTTGTAGCGCCGAGCGATGTGGTTGAGCTCGAGCCCGTAGAACTTGTCTTCCAGGCGCCGAACCTCATCGCAGTAGGCCTCCATCTTCGGGTCGCGGCAATGGGAGTTCTTCATGACTTGGTCGATGACGAGCTGCGAGTCACCACGAGCATCGAGGCGTCGGACCCCTAGCTCGATGGCGATCCGCAACCCGTTGACCAGAGCCTCATATTCGGCCATATTGTTGGACGCCGGGAAGTGGAGGCGTAGCACGTAGCGTAGATGCTTTCCGAGGGGTGAGATGAAGAGTAGGCCTGCGCCGGCTCCTGTCTTCATCAGCGACCCGTCGAAGAACATGGTTCAGAGCTCCGGTTGGATCGGAGCCGTCGGTAGCTGGGTGTCGACCCATTCAGCCACGAAGTCCGCCAAGACCTGGGACTTAATGGCTTTCCGGGGAGCGAACGAGATTGTCTCGCCCATGATCTCCACCGCCCACTTTGCAATCCTACCCGAGGCCTCTCGGCACTGGATGATCTCTCCCAGGGGGAAGGATGACACCACAGTTACCGGATGAGACTCGAAGTAGTGTCACAGCTTCCGTCGCGTTAGGATCACCGCGTACAGCAGCTTCTGAACTTGTGGGTAGCGGATCTTGGTTTCGGACAGTACCTCGCTGACGAAGTAGACTGGCCTCTGAACGGGCAATGCATGCCCCTCTTCTTGCCTCTCGACCACAATCGCGGCGCTAACCACCTGGGTGGTCGCGGCGACGTAGACCAGGAGGGCTTCTCCGGCAGCTGGGGGCACCAAGATAGGCGCCTTTGTGAGGAGCGCCTTCAGGTTCCCGAGGGCTTCCTCGGCCTCAGGGGTCCAAGTGAAGCACTCGGCCTTCCTTAAGAGGCGGTACAGAGGTAGACCTCTTTCACCGAGGCGTGAGATGAAGCGGCTCAGAGCCGCGAGGCATCCCATGACCCTCTGTACGCCTTTCAGGTCCTTGATGGGCCCCATGCTGGTAATGGCTGCGATCTTCTCCGGGTTGGCTTCGATGCCCTGCTCGGAGACGATGAACCCCAAGAGCATGCCTCGGGGCACCCCGAAGACACACTTTTCGGGATTGAGCTTGACGCCTTTCGCCTTGAGACATCGGAATGTCGTTTCAAGGTCGGAAAGGAGGTCGGAGGCCTTCCTCGTCTTGACTACGATGTCATCGACGTAGGCCTCAACCGTGCGGCCAATGTGTTCGCCGAACACATGGTTCATGCACCGCTAGTACGTCGCGCCCGCATTCCTCAAACCGAACGGCATGGTGACATAGCAGTACATGTCGAAGGGTGTGATGAAAGAAGTCGCGAGCTGGTCGGACTCTTTCATCTTGATTTGATGATACCCTGAGTAGGCATCGAGGAAAGATAGGGTTTCGCACCCAGCAGTGGAATCCACGATTTGGTCGATGCGAGGCAGAGGGTAGGGAACCTTCGGACACGCTTTGTTGAGACCAGTGTAGTCTACACACATCCGCCATTTCCCCCCTTTCTTTCTCACAAGCACAGGGTTGGCAAGCCATTCGGGATGGAATACCTCTTTGATGAACCCTGCCGCCATTAGCTTGTGAATCTCCTCGCCTATGGCTCTGCGCTTCTCCTCGTCGAATCGGCGCAGCGGCTGCTTGACGGGTCGGGCTCCGGCTCGGATGTCCAGCGAGTGCTCGGCGACATCCCTCGGTATGCCGGGCATGTCCGAGGGACTCCACGCGAAGACGTCGGCGTTCGCGCGGAGAAAGTCGACGAGCACTGCTTCCTATTTGGGATCGAACCCGGAGCCGATCCGGATCTGCTTGGAGGTGTCGCCGCTGGGTCGAGGGGGACGGACTTAACCGTCTCCGCTGGCTCAAAGTTGCCGGCGTGACGCTTCACGTCTGGCACCTCCTTAGAGAGGCTCTCCAGGTCGGCAATGAGGGCCTCGGATTCGGCGAGGGCCTCGGCGTACTCCACGCACTCCACGTCGCATTCGAACGCGTGTTTGTACGTAGGGCCGACGGTGATGACCCCGTTGGGGCCCAGCATCTTGAGCTTCAGGTAGGTGTAGTTGGGGACGGCCATGAACTTCGCGTAGCATGGCCTCCCCAGTACCGCGTGGTAGGTTCCTCGGAACCCGACCACCTCGAACGTCAGGGTCTCCCTTCGGAAGTTGGAGGGTGTTCCGAAGCAGACGGGAAGGTCGAGCTGTCCGAGGGGTCGGACGCGCTTCCCGGGGATGATCCCATGGAAGGGCGTAGCGCCTGCCCGGACAGAGGACAGATCAACGCGCAGGAGCCCGAGGGTCTCGGCGTAGATGATGTTGAGGCTGCTGCCTCCGTCCATGAGGACCTTGGTAAGCCTGACGTCGCCGATGACGGGGTCGACGACGAGCGGGTATTTCCCCGGGCTCGGCACATGGTCGGGGTGATCGTCTCGGTCGAAGGTGATGGGCTTGTCGGACCAGTCTAGATAGACTGGCGCCGCCACCTTGACCGAGCAGACCTCCCGGCGCTCTTGCTTGCGGTGCCGAGCCGAGGCGTTCGCCGCTTGCCCACCATAGATCATGAAGCAGTCGCGGACCTCGGGGAACTCTCCTGCCTGGTGATCTTCCTTCTTGTCGTCGTCGCGGGCCTTGCCACCCTCCGTGGGTGGTCCGGCCCTGTGGAAGTGGCGCCGAAGCATGACGCACTCCTCAAGGGTGTGCTTGACGGGTCCCTGGTGATAGGGGCACGGCTCCTTGAGCATCTTGTCGAAGAGGTTGGCACCTCCGGGGGGCTTCCGAGGGTTCTTGTACTCGGCGGCGGCGACAAGGTCCGCGTCGGCAGCGTCGCGTTTCGCTTGCGACTTCTTCTTGCCCTTCTTCTTGGCGCCGCGCTGAGTTGATGCCTCGGGAGTACCTTCCGATGGGCGGCCCTGGGGCTACTTGTCCTTTCGGAAGATAGCCTCGACCGCCTCCTGGCCGGAGGCGAACTTGGTGGCGATGTCCATCAGCTCGCTCGCCCTGGTGGGGGTCTTGCGGCCCAGCTTGCTCACCAGGTCGCGGCAGGTGGTGCTAGCGAGGAACGCGCCGATGACATCCGAGTCGGTGATGTTGGGCAGCTCGGTGCGCTGCTTCGAGAATCGCCGGATGTAGTCTCGGAGAGACTCTCCCGGCTGCTGTCGGCAGCTTCGGAGGTCCCAGGAATTCCCGGGGCGCACATACGTGCCCTGGAAATTGCCGGCGAAAGCTTGGACTAGGTCGTCCCAGTTGGAGATCTGCCCCGGAGGCAGGTGCTCCAACCAGGCGCGAGCGGAGTCGGAGAGGAACAGGGGGAGGTTGCGGATGATGAGGTTGTCATCGTCCGTTCCACCCAGTTGGCAGGCCAGACGGTAGTCCGCGAGCCACAGTCCGGTCTCGTCTCCCCCGAGTACTTTGTGATAGTTGCCGGGGGTCGGAACAGGGTCGGGAACGGCGCCCGTCGGATGGCTCGGCTGAAGGCTTGCGGACCGGGTGGTTCGGGCGAGGGACTTCGATCCTCCCCGCTGTCGTAGCGTCCCCCACGCCTGGGGTGGTAGCCTCGGCGCACCCTCTCGTCGAGGTGGGCCCGTCGGTCGCGGTGGTGGTGCTCGTTGCCGAGGCGACCCGGGGCCGCAGGCGCGGTGTTGCGCGTGCGCCCGGTGTAGACCGAGGCTTCCCGCATGAATCGGGAAGTCGCAGCATGAGGTTACGAGGGGTACCCCTGTCTTCGGGAGGTAGAGCTCTCGGCCCGTCGGACCGCGGCGCCTTCCAGGAGATTCTTGAGCTCTCCCTGGATTCGCCGCCCCTCGGTGGTTGATGGCTCTGGCATCGCGCGAAGAAGCATTGATGTTGCCGCCAGGTTCTGGCCGACCCCACTGGATGCGGGTGGTGGCCTGAGCCTGACGTCGTCGGCGATGCGGTGCTGGAAGCCCCGGGGTAGATGACATATTTCTTCGACCGGAGGTTGGCCCGCCCATGCCTGCCCGACGTCCCGACGGATCGGCTCAAGCGCTCCTGCTCCTTCGTCGAGCCTGGCCTGCACCCCGCGGATTTGCTCGAGCTGTGGGTCATGACCCCCCGCCTGAACGGGGACCACAGCTAGCTTCCGTGGGATGTCAACGCGAGGCACCGGCCTAGGGAGGTCACCGTCCTCCGGCATGCCGAGATGGTTGCCTTCGGGGGGACCCCCTAGATCGACGTGGAAGCATTCGCGACTTGGGTCGCGGTCCTCGTCGCCAAGGCTACGGCTACCGTCGGAACAGTCGGAAAGGCAGTAGTCGCATGCGGTCATGAAGTCCCGCATGGCACTGGGGTTGCCAAGTCCAGAGAAATCACAACAGATGTTGGGTTCGTCGTCTTCCTCGGACCCAGAGGGCCCGTAGGTCGAGACGTCCGTCAGCCGGTCCCAAGGTGACCGCACACGAAACCCTAGAGGGTCTGGATTTGCCTCTATGAGAGCGCCCGCCAAAGCGAAGTCGCTAGACGGGTTGAGGCTGAAACCGAAAGACACGGGATGGGAATCGATCGGTACCTTTTGGTCGACGGGCGGCGATAAGGTCGCGTCGGGGACTGACTGCGCCGTCGTCTCAGGTATGAGGGTGACGTCCAGCAAGCTTTTCGCGAGCGTGCTGGCGTCGTCCGCTTGCTCGGGATTGGCGTGTCGCGGGGAGACGGCGCTCGCCTTCGTCTCAAACGCGAGGTCGACGCCCGGTGCGCCCCCCGTTGGGGTGCCGGGGCCGTCGACTCGCTCGACAGCCGACGAGGCGCTGTCTCCTGCTTGGCCTTGGTTGCCCCGCCTCCTCCTCCGTCGGCGGGGGAGAGGACGGGGTGAGCTCGAAGGTTGCTCTTCCACCATGCGGGGAAGACGTCACCGATTCCGCCGCCGGCAGGCGGGTTGTCGGCCGCCACTGTTGTTGTCGCACGGCGGTGGAAGGAGTATCATGTCGTAGCTGCCGTCGAGGGATATGAACTCAAGACTCCCGAAACGGAGCACCGTCCCGGGTTGGAGAGGTTGCTGGAGACTGCCCATCTGGAGCTTAACGAGAAGCTGTTCGTCAACACGCAGTAGGCCCCTACCTGGCGCGCCAACTGTCGGCGTTCCGAGACCGGGGGGTCCTTGGGCCGACGAGTGAATGTCGTCGCGTGCCCCAGCCCAGATGGGTCGAGCGCGAGGGCGAGCGCGAAGGGGGGAGAGCGAGGCGGCCGGAGACCGGCGTGAGAGAGGTGGGAGTCCCGCGGCCTTCGTGTTCGTCCCGCGCCCAGGTCGGGTGCGCTTGCAGTAGGGGGTTACAAGCGTCCACACGGGAGAGGGAGCGAGCGGCTCCAAGCGAGCGCCTGTTCTCGTCCTCGTCCCCGCGCGGCCAACCCTCTCTAAGAGGGCCCTGGTCCTCCCTTTTATAGGCGTAAGGAGAGGATCCAGGTGTACAATGGGGGGTGTAGCAGGGTGCTACGTGTCTAGCGGAGGTGAGCTAGTGCCCTAGGTACATGCCGTTGTGGCAGCCGGAGAGATCTTGGCACCCAGCTGGTGTGATGTCGTGGCCGTCGAAGGAGCGATGGAGCTTGGCGGAGGGACAGCTGTCGGAGCGGTTGAGTCCTTGCTGACGTCCTCTTGCTTCCGTAAGGGGGCTGAGAGCCGTCGTCGTCACAGAGCATGCGGGGCGCCATCATTGCCTATCTGGCGGAGCGAGCCAGATGGGACGTCGGTCTTGTTCCCTGCGGCTCGAGTCAGCTCAGGGTAGGGTGATGATGGCGCCTCCTGTTGACGTGGCTGGTCTGCGCCCTAGGTTGGGCGATGTGGAAGCTCCTCCGAAGCCGAGGTCGAGTCCGAGCCCCCGGGTCGGGCGAGGCGGAGATTGCCGGCTGGTGCCGGGGCGGAGTCCGACCCCTGGGGTCGGGCGAAGCGGAGTTCGTCGTCTTCTGGGGCCGAGCCCAAGTCCGAGCCCTGGGTCGGGCGAGGCGGAGATCGTCGTCTTCTGGGGCCAAGCCCAAGTCCGAGCCCTGGGGACTGATCCCTGACTTAATCGCACCCATCAGGCCTTTGCAGCTTTGTGATGATGGGGGTTACCAGCTGAGAATTAGGAGCCTTGAGGGTACCCCTAATTATGGTCCCCGACAGTAGCCCCCGAGCCTCGAAGGGAGTGTTTGCACTCGCTTGGAGGCTTTCGTCGCACTTTTTTGCAAGGGGACCAACCTTTCTCGGTTGCGTTTTGTTCCGGTGGGTGCGCGCGAGCGCACCCGCCGGGTGTAGCCCCCGAGGCCTCGGAGGAGTGGTTTCACTCCTTCGAGGTCTTTTTGGTGATTGATGCCAACACAAACCAAAGCAAATATAGAAGTGCAGAATTGAACTAGTTTGCATAATGAAAGTGCAAAGGTTGCTTGGAATGAAACCAATAAATATTACTTACTAAATGTGCATGGATGTCTTTTCTTTTTATTAACATTTTGGACCACGCTTGCACCACTTGTTTTGTTTTTGCAAAATATTTTGGAAATTCTTTTCAAAGTTCTTTTGCAAATAGTCAAAGGTAAATGAATAAGATTTTCGAGAAGCATTTTCAAGTTTTGAAATTTTCTCTCCCTGTTTCAAATGCTTTTCCTTTGACTAAACAAAACTCCCCCTTAATGAAATCCTCCTCTTAGTGTTCAAGAGGGTTTTAGATATTAATTTTGAAGAGGGTATACCAATTTGAAATTATATCAAAATAAGATACTAATTGAAAAACTTATTTTAATACCAAATAAAAGATTATAATTATTTGAAATTGGTGGTGGTGCGGTCCTTTTGCTTTGGGCTAATACCCTCTCCCCCTTTGGCATGAATCGCCAAAAACAGATATTTGAGTGAAATATAAGCCCTTTGAAACTACTCTCTCCCCTTTGGATGGAAGTATAGAAGTGAAGATTATACCAAAGTTGGAGAGATTGTGCGGAGCAACGGCGAAGGATGCGATGGAGCGGAGTGGAAGCCTTGTCTTCGCCGAAGACTCCTTTTCCCTTTCAATCTATGACTTAGCATGAAATGGACTTGAAAGAACACATTAGTCATAGCACATGAAAGAGATGATCAAAGGTATACATATGAGCTATGTGTGCAAAACATCAATAAAAGTTTCTATAATCAAGAATATTTAGCTCATGCCTAAGTTTGGTAAAAGTTTGTTCATCCAATGGCTTGGTAAAGATATCGGCTAATTGTTCTTTGGTGCTAACATATGCAATCTCGATATCCCTCTTTTGTTGGTGATCCCTTAGAAAGTGATACCGAATGGCTATGTGTTTAGTGCGGCTATGCTCAACGGGATTATCCGCGGATTGCACTCTCATTATCACATAGAAGAAGAACTTTGGTTAATTTGTAACCATAGTCCCTAAGGGTTTGCCTCATCCAAAGCAATTGCGCGCAACAATGGCCTGCGGCAATATACTCGGCTTCGGCGGTTGAAAGGGCCACAGAATTTTGCTTCTTTGAAGCCCAAGACACCAGAGATCTTCCCAAGAACTGGCAAGTCCCCGATGTGCTCTTTCTATTAATTTTGCACCCTGCCCAATCGGCATAGGAATAACCAATTAAATCAAATGACGATCCCCTGGGGTACCAAAGGCCAATCTTAGGAGTATAAACTAAATATCTCAAGATTCGTTTTACGGCCCTAAGGTGAGCTTCCTTAGGATCGGCTTGGAATCTTGCACACATGCATACGGAAAAGCATAATGTCCGGTCGTGAAGCACATAAATAGAGTAAAGAACCTATCATCGACCGGTATACCTTTTGATCTACGGATTTACCTCCCGTGTCGAGGTCGAGATGCCCATTAGTTCTCATGGGTGTCTTGATGGGCTTGGCGTCCTTCATCCCAAACTTGTTTAGAATGTCTTGAATGTACTTCGTTTGGCTAATGAAGGTGCCCTCTTGGAGTTGCTTCACTTGAAATCCTAAGAAGTACTTCAACTCACCCATCATTGACATCTTGAATTTTTGTGTCATGATCCTACTAAATTCCTCACATGTAGATTCGTTAGTAGACCCAAATATAATATCATCAACATAAATTTGGCATACAAACAAATCATTTGCAAGAGTTTTAGTAAATAAAGTAGGATCGGCCTTTCCGACTTTAAAGCCATTAGCAATAAGAAAATCTCTTAGGCATTCATACCATGTTCTTGGGGCTTGCTTGAGCCCATAAAGCGCCTTAGAGAGTCTATAGACATGGTTAGGATACTCACTATCTTCAAAGCCAGGAGGTTGCTCAACATAGACTTCTTCCTTGATTGGTCCGTTGAGGAAGGCACTCTTTACGTCCATTTGATAAAGCTTGAAGCCATGGTAAGTAGCATAGTGTTGCCCCCTTATGAATGTGCAACACGAGATCTAGTGGTTACCCCCTTATGAATGTCGCCGAGGATGGTATTGACGGGGTGATCTCGTTGGATTGCTTGGTGGACTCTTGGGTGTGGCGGCCTTGCAACTTGCTCATCCTCCTTGTCTTGATCATTTGCATCTCCCCCTTGATCATTGTCGTCTTCTTGAGGTGGCTCATCTTCTTGATCTTCTTCTTCATCATCTTGAGCCTCATCCTCATCTTGGGTTGGTGGAGATGCTTGCATGGAGGAGGATGGTTGATCCTGTGCTTGAATGGGCTCTTCGGATTCCTTAGGACACACATCCCCAATGGACATGCTCCTTAGCGCAACGCACGGAGCCTCTTCATCATCTAATTCATCAAGATCAACTTGCTCCACTTGGGAGCCATTAGTCTCATCAAACACAATGTCACAAGAAACTTCAACTAGTCCAGTGGACTTGTTAAAGACTCTATATGCCCTTGTGTTTGAATCATATCCTAGTAAAAAGCCTTCTACAGCCTTAGGAGCAAATTTAGATTTTCTACCTCTTTTAACAAGTATAAAACATTTGCTACCAAAGACTCTAAAATATGAAACATTGGGTTTTTTTACCGGTGAGGAGTTCATAGGATGTCTTCTTGAGGATTCGGTGAAGATACAACCGGTTGATGGCGTAGCATGCGGTGTTGACCGCCTCGGCCCAAAACTGATCCAAAGTCTTGTACTCATCAAGCATGGTTCTTGTCATGTCCAATAGAGTTCTATTCTTCCTCTCCACTACACCATTTTGTTGTGGAGTGTAGGGAGAAGAGAACTCATGCTTGATGCCCTCCTCCTCAAGGAAGCCTTCGATTTGTGAATTCTTGAACTTCGTCCCATTATCGCTTCTAATTTTTTTGGTCCTCAAGTCGAACTCATTTTGAGCCCGTCTCAAGAATCCCTTTAAGGTCTCTTGGGTTTGAGATTTTTCCTGTAAAAAGAATACCCAAGTGAAGCGAGAATAGTCATCCACAATAACAAGACAGTACTTACTCCCGCCGATGCTTATATAAGCGATCGGGTCGAATAGGTCCATGTGGAGGAGCTCGAGTGGCCTGTCAATCGTCAAGATGTTCTTATGTGGATGATGAGTGCCAACTTGCTTCCCGGCTTGGCATGCGCTACAAATCTTGTCTTTCTCAAAATGAACATTGGTTAGTCCTAAAATGTGTTCTCCCTTTAGAAGCTTGTGAAGATTCTTCATCCCAACATGTGCTAGTCGGCGATGCCAGAGCCAGCCCATGTTAGTCTTAGCAATTAAGCAAGTGTCGAGTTCAGCTCTATTGAAATCAACTAAGTATAGCTGACCCTCTAACACTCCCTTAAATGCTACTGAATCATCACTTCTTCTAAAGACAGTGACACCTACATTAGTAAATAGACAGTTGTAGCCCATTTTGCATAGTTGAGAAACGGAAAGCAAATTGTAATCTAATGAATCAACAAGAAAAACATTAGAAATGGAATGGTCAGATGATATAGCAATTTTACCTAAACCTTTGACCAAACCTTGATTTCCATCCCCGAATGTGATAGCTCGTTGGGGATCTTGGTTTTTCTCATAGGAGGAGAACATCTTCTTCTCCCCTGTCATGTGGTTTGTGCACCCGCTATCGATGATCCAACTTGAGCCCCCGGATGCATAAACCTACAAAACAAGTTTAGTTCTTGATTTTAGGTACCCAAACAGTTTTGGGTCCTTTGACATTAGATATAAGAACTTTGGGTACCCAAACACAAGTCTTTGCTCCCTTGTGTTTGTCTCCAACATATTTGACAACTACTTTGCCGGATTTGTTAGTCAAAACATATGATGCATCAAAAGTTTTAAATAAAATGCTAGGTTCATTTGATGCACTAGGAGTTTTCTTTTTAGGCAATTTAGCACAAGTTGATTGCCTAGAACTAGATATCTCACCCTTATACATAAAAGCATGATTAGGGCCCGAGTGAGACTTCCTAGAATGAATTCTCCTAATCTTATGCTCGGGATAACCGGCAGGGTACAAAATGTAACCCTCGTTATCCTGAGGCATGGGAGCCTTGCCCTTAACAAAGTTAGACAAATTTTTAGGAGGGGCATTAAGTTTAACATTGTCTCCCTTTTGGAAGCCAATGACATCCTTGATGCCAGGGCGTCTCCCACTATAAAGCATACTACGAGCAAATTTAAATTTTTCATTTTCTAGCTCATGCTCGGCAATTTTAGCATCTAATTTTGCTATATGATCATTTTGTTGTTTAATTAAAATCATGTGATCATGAATAGCATCAATGTCAACATCTCTACATCTAGGGCAAATAGAAACATGCTCAATAGTAGATGTAGAGGGTTTGCAAGTTTTTAGTTCAACAATCTTAACATGTAAAATATCATTTTCACTTCTAAGATCGGAAATGGAAGCATTGCAAATGTCTAAGTCTTTAGCCTTAGCAATTAATTTTTCATTTTCAAATCTAAGGCTAGCAAGAGAGGCATTCAATTTCTTAATCTTAGCAATAGAAATAGCATGATCATTTCTAAGATTAGCATATGAATTATCACAAACATTTGAATCAACCTTAGCAATTAATCTAGCATTTTCATTTCTAAGGTTGGCAATCAAATCATGACAAGTGCTTAGCTCACTAGTTAATTTTTCACATTTTTCTATTTCTAAAGCATAAGCATTTTTAACCTTAACATGCTTCTTATTTTCCTTAATTAGGAAGTCCTCTTGGCTATCCAAGAGTTCATCCTTATCATGAATAGCGCTAATCAATTCATTTAACTTTTCTTTTTGTTCCATGTTAAGGTTGGCAAAAAGGGTATACAAATTATCCTCCTCATTACTAGAATTGTCTTCATCACTGGAGGATGCATATTTAGTGGAGGATTTAGATTTAACCTTCTTCCTTTTGCCGTCCTTTGCCATGAGGCACTTGTGGCCGACGTTGGGGAAGAGAAGTCCCTTGTTGACGGCGATGTTGGCGGCATCCTCGTCGGAGGAGGAGTCGGTGGAGCTCTCGTCGGAGTCCCACTCGCGGCACACATGGGCATCGCCGCCTTTCTTCTTGTGGTACCTCTTCTTTTCCTTTCTTCTCCCCTTCTTGTCGTCGCCCCTGTCACTGTCACTAGAAATAGGACATTTTGCTATAAAGTGACCGGGCTTACCACATTTGTAACAAACCTTCTTGGAGCGGGGCTTGTAGTCCTCCCCCCTCCTTTGCTTGAGGATTTGTTGAAAGCTTTTGATGATTAAAGCCATCTCCTCATTGTCGAGCTTTGAGGCGTCGATGGGGAGCCTACTTGGTGTAGACTCTTCCTTCTTCTCCTCCGTTGCCTTGAATGCGACGGGTTGTGCCTCGGGCGTGGAGGAGGTGCCTTGCTCGATGATTTTCTTTGAGCCTTCAATCATTAGCTCAAAGCTCACAAATTTTCCTATAACCTCCTCGGGAGACATTAGCTTGTATCTAGGATCACCTCGAATTAATTGAACTTGCGTAGGGTTAAGAAAAACGAGGGATCTAAGAATAACCTTGACCATCTTATGGTCATCCCATTTTGTACTCCCGAGGTTGCGCACTTGGTTCACCAAGGTCTTCAAGCGGTTGTACATGGCTTGTGGATCCTCTCCTTGGTGAAGCATGAAGCGATCGAGCTCCCCCTCGATCGTCTCCCGCTTGGTGATCTTGGTCACCTCGTCTCCTTCGTGCGCGGTCTTGAGCACGTCCCAAATTTCCTTTGCGCTCTTCAACCCTTGCACCTTATTATACTCCTCTCGACTTAGAGAGGCGAGGAGTATAGTAGTGGCTTGGGAGTTGAAGTGGTGGATTTGAGCCACTTCATCCGAATCGTAGTCCTCATCCCCTACGGATGGTACCTGTACACCAAACTCAACAACATTCCAAATGCTTGTGTGGAGTGAGGTTAGATGATGCCTCATTTTGTCACTCCACATATTATAATCTTCACCGTCAAAAACCGGTGGTTTGCCTAATGGAACGGAGAGTAAAGGAGTACACTTTGAAATACGAGGGTAGCGTAGGGGAATCTTACTATACTTCTTGCACTCATGGCGCTTAGAAGTAATGGACGGTGCGTCGGAACCGGAGGTGGATGGCGATGAAGAATCGGTCTCGTAGTAGACCACCTTCCGCATCTTCTTTTTCTTGTCGCCACTCCGATGCGACTTGTGGGAAGAGGATTCCTTCTCCTTCCTTTTGTTGCGGGACTCTCCCGATGGAGCCTTCCCAAGACTTGTAGCGGGCTTGTCGCCGGTCACCATCTCCTTCTTGGCGTGATCTCCCGACATCACTTCGAGCGGTTAGGCTCTAATGAAGCACCGGACTTTGATATCAATTGAAAGTCGCCTAAAGGGGGGGAATGGGCGAAACTGAAATTTACAAAGTTAATCACAACTACAAGCCGGGTTAGCGTTAGAAATATAATCGAGTCCGAGAGAGGGGGTGAAAAACAAATCGCAAGCAAATAAGGAATGAGACACAAGGATTTGTTTTACCGAGGTTCGGTTCTTGCAAACCTACTCCCCGTTGAGGTGGTCACAAAGACCGGGTCTCTTTCAACCCTTTCCCTCTCTCAAACGGTCACTTAGACCGAGTGAGCTTCTCTTCTCAATCACACGGGACCCATGCGTTGTAGTCTACTGTTGCGCTTGAAGTAGCCGTTGCTCCGCTGGCACACCGGACAGTCCGGTGTGCCACCGGATACTGTCCAGTGCATACACCGGACGGTCCGGTGAATTATAGCGGAGCGGCCTCCATTTTCCTGAAGGTAACGAGTTCAGCTTCGAGTTCCCTGGTGCACCGGACAGTCCGGTGCGCCAGACCAGGGTGCCTTTGGATTGCCTTTAGCTCTCTTTGTTTGAACCCTTTCTTGGTCATTTTATTGGTCTATTGTGAACCTTTGACACCTGTAAAACTTATAATCTAGAGCAAACTAGTTAGTCCAATTATTTGTGTTGGACAATTCAATCACCAAAATCAATTAGGAAAAGGTGTAGGCCTATTTCCCTTTCAACGAGTATTAAATATAGTCTAATTATAAAAATACCAAACATTTGTAAACTAATCAGCCAAACAAAATTATTAAGCCTAATCAATCTATAGTCAGCAAAAGTTTATTGTAGCATCACATGGACGAACTGGGCTTAATATGTTTGTCTTATCGTTTATTCTACATGTTTATAATTTGTTTTGTAATTAGTTCATATTTAATGTTTCATATTTAATATTTCATCAACTCCAGCAACATCCTGCATGGGTCGTGTATAACACTATTTTATACTGTAGGTGAATTGTTTGCAGAGATGAGTTTGAAATAGTGAGTGAGATAAGAAGTGGAATCGGAAATCTATTGGAGATAGTTTAATATCCAAATATTTGATGTGACACAGACCAAAAAATAGTTGATGGATCCAAACATTCACTTAGAGCTTATTTAAAAGCAAGGGTAATGTAGAGAATTCAGAGGGCTAGAATCCTCTACTATTCAATTTTAAATAGTGAAGGATTTTAACCCCCTAATTTCCTCTATTTCACTCTCTCCCGAATAAATCTCTTATTAAAGTTTAGCTCGTATCACATCAAATATTTAAATAGCAATCATGATTATTAAATATAGGATTAATTATGTTTAATAAATTTACTTTATCTATGTGTAATTAATTTTATAATTATAATATATTTAATACAAATAATTATCATTGGAACCAAACACTCTCAAACACTCTTTATATGATCCCTAAACTTGTGTGCGAGTATATACATGTTTTCTGTTTTATTTCATCATATACAAGATGCGAGAAAGATTTTGCTGTGTAACTGCTATATTTTAACTAACTTAGAGCTAGTTTAGGAACCCTGTTTTTCTAAAAAATTTCTATTCTTAAAGGGAAATTAATTTATTTTTTATTGAAAAAATTAGAATCCTTTGAAAAAAATGATGTTCCCAAATCAGCTCTTAGTTTATTTTTTTTTCAATTACTAACCTTGGTCAAAGAGCCACGAAAACCAAACAGGAAAAACGCCGAACTTTATAGTCAAGTAGCGCACTTTGGCTTGTGGGCAGCTGTGCCCCTATCACGGTATCCATACACTCCCAGCATCCCTTCCACCCGCCGCGTCCGTACACCGGACCATGCTCTCCACACCCGCCGTAGGCTGGCGCTTCCGCCGGGGAGGTCTGCCCTGGAGGCTTCATACGTGCTCCTGCCTGGCGTCGCCGCTGTCTTCCAGCGGCGGCGAGCCTGAGTACGTTCTGAATTTCACCGGACTTTTTTTTCTGAATGTTTTTGCTGCTCTTTCTTCCTTTCTTTTAGTTATGGAAATGTGTGTGCTGATGCAGAAAGGCGAGGCCTTTGCTCGCGGAGCGGTACCGGGACGGTGTCGTCAAGAGGTTTTTCACTTCTGAACCGTGAATTCTTGATTTTGGCTACGCCATCTGATTTCCCCATTCTACACCCGAACTCACAAAGAAATTGTCGTGTTTGCATTTTGAATGGGAGAGGGTAAGTGGAGAACCATGCCAAATTTCTCATGTTTGATTTGGTCGATGTTGTGGTAGATATATTTCGGATGGCAGTTCTAAGCTGCAACTTCGTTTGGAGAAGCATGAATCTCCAGTGAACGGTGTGGAAGATGAGAATGCAGATTCTTTGATCCCACAGGCTATTTTGGACTTTGTGCTTCCAGCTGGGTTTCCAGGTGATTCATCGCATCCCTGCATACTCTGTACTCTCAACCATATACTTCACTGTTAATCTATTCTAGCCAAATCTTTAACAGCGAACCATCCTGCTTGAAAAGCTATAGGAAAGGTCATACTTTAGTAACCTGTTTTGGTTGGGAGCTATGTATACCATTTCTATCAAATGTAAGCAACCTATAATATCGAGTTAATGACAAATGCTGGTATTCTGGTACATCATGATTTTTCCTAAACTTCTTTCAGTCGCTATCAAAGTTTGCGCAGAGTTTTACCTGTACAATAATTTTAAAAGGTATCCTTGTCACTGTTATTTTAGAAATACACCCAAGGACATGGGTAAGGGACTGAAGTCACTTGTTATTTTGGTAGTTCGGGAAATATGGAAATTTGGGAATGCCTGTGTGTTTGAGCCTTTGAGGGCAGGTGTTTCTAATCTCCAGGATCTGCTCCTAAAGTTGATTGTCACAGAACCTTAGTTTCTGGTTGGCGGTTTGCCCCCCTTGGTCATGTTCTATAGTCATTAGTGTGGGTTTTGTATATAACTGGGTTTGTAGGGTCTCTTTCTTCGCACTCTTGTACTTTTTTTTTCTCTCTTAATGAAATGACATGAAGCTCGTCTGCGTAGTTCGAGGAAAAAATGTACCACCTAACAAATCAACTATTTATTGTTATTTTTTTTTATTTTAGGGTCTGTTTCAGCTGACTACCTGGACTACATGCTGTTGCAGTTCCCAACAAATGTGACAGGTTGGATCTGTCATGTATTGGTTACATCAAGTCTTTTGAAGGTATTTCTTAATCTGTTACTCTAGTGGCCTAATTATGTAAAAGTATTTTGTCATTGAAACAATACGTAGTCTAAGAATGAAGAAAAAACTTACTAAAGTTATGTTATATTCTTATTTCAAATGTAATAAGTGGATTGGGGCTTCCCCTTCTGTTTTTCTAAAGTAAATGTAATATGTGGATTTCATTATTGGATAGTTCCTACGTTCCAAACTACAGTTCACTTTGGCTTTGTTCGAAGTCAAACTTCTCAAACTTTGATCAAGTTTTTTTAGAAAAATATTAGCATCTACAAGTTCAAATAAATGCACTTTCAAAATATATTTCATGTAGAATTAATGAAACAAATTTGAAGTTATAGATGTTGATGCACTTTTCCGTAGACTTGGTCAAAGTAAAAAAAGTTTGACTTAGGAGAAAGTCAACGTGAACTATAATAATATAGGGAGTAGTTTACAAATAAGGTAGATAATAACGGGTGTTAAACATATGCTCCCAAAAAAGGAAAGGAAAAGGGGCAAGAACTCCAGTTTTCAGTCTATATTTCCGGACAGCTTTTGATGGTGAATCTGATCACTGTGTACTTTGATATGCAACTTACAAGGAAATGTGCTACCAAAATTTCATGTTGTTGGCAACACATGAATTGTACTCATACTATTTTTTCAAGTTATGTGTATTGACCAATATGTTATGTATCTCACTTTTTCAAGTATATTACGTCAGTCATGGCTTTATGTCACCATCACTGATTAGCTGATTTTAGATTGGTACAGGCTGTAGGTGTTGGGTCCTTTACAGGAACTTCTGCAGCTGCATCTGCAGCTGCTATCAGGTCATAATCATCTTTGCTACTCATATAGTTTTATCTGTTACTAAAAAGTAGAAAGTAAAAACCTTAGAGTTGTTGCTTCAGGGAGATGAAAATATTTTAGGTGCCTTCTGTCCCATTCTTGTTTGGCTTTGTTAATGTTAGAGTCCCGCTTAGGGCTTTCGGGTTAGCCCCTTGTAATTATTGTCATACCCTTGTGTAATGGGCTAGGCCCAACAACCTCTTGGTCTATATATACAAGTCCCAACCCTAATCAGGGTTAGGGTTTTCACTCATTTCAACTGTTAATTATATCCCTTTTGGCAACTAGACTGAGTTTCTATTTGTCATGAATCATGGCCACATAGGAGAAATATATAGGTGCATTAAAACATGATGCAAATGTGAGTGGATAATTTATCTATTGATCATACTAACTTGAACCCTGTTGATTCAAACCATAGATGGGTATCTAAGGATGGCATTGGGGCCTTTGGACGTCTTCTCATTGGTACTATTATTACTTTTTTCACCATTTCAGAATTTAGTGTTTAGGAAGATTTATGGATGGCATCTTTAGGTGGACGCTTTGGAGCACTTTTCGATGATGACCCAAAGAAGTGGAGGATGTATGCAGATTTCATTGGAAGTGCTGGAAGGTTGGCAATAATAAGTTCTTAAAATAACAGAAACAGATCTTCATAACCATGTTACAAGTAGTCTAATGATGAAACAAAACTCCGTACTAATATATTTGTACCATTTTGCAGCATATTTGAGCTTAGCACTACATTGTATCCAGGTTACTTTCTCCCACTTGCATCATTAGGGAACCTTGCAAAGGTATTCTGAAAAGATATTGCGCTCGCATTTAATTCGGCTCCAGCTGACATTTTATGCCCCTATGGTGTGTAAGATCATTGACTTCAGATTTTTAAGCAGGCCGTAGCAAGAGGATTTAAAGATCCTTCATTTCGCGTTATCCAAAATCACTTTGCAGAATCTGGAAATCTTGGAGAGGTTGCTGCAAAGGTATCGACTTCAGTAAACATACTTTTCTTGTAGTCAGTTGTGTTATAATGCCTTCTAACTGCAGCATTGACATTGTCACGGATTTGGGATCTGATTGAATCAATATACTGTATAATGTTTCTTTTTTCTGTGGAAAACGGAACAAAATTACAAATTACAATCATTTAAAAGTTTGTTCGGATGTAAGGACAAAAAATGCCTGAAAACTCCTTTCAAGAATAATCCTTTAAGAAATAGCATTGCATTTTCAGGAGGAAGTATGGGAAGTAGGAGCTCAGCTTTTAGGCCTTTCAATTGGTGTACTCATTATGGTATATATGTACAGTTCATTATGTTTTATATGTTGTTTATATCTAACCACCTTTTTGTATGGCAACCTTATTGATCAGTTATAATATTGCACTGATGGAGACAGATGCCATCATTTTTATATCCATTTACAGTTGCTGTTTTTATTCTAGGATAAGACAGGTGTAAAGTCATCATACTTAACTCTTGTTTTAACTTGGCTGAGTGTTCGTCTTCTACATCTTTGGTTGCGCTATCAGTCCATATCAGTTCTCAAGTTCCGCACAGTAAGGTGCTTGACCCAAATTGTGTTTTGCTTGCTGAAATTAAATAATAATGTTGAAGATTTCCATGTTTGACTGCATTTTCATACATACATTAATTCTTTTCATGGTAATATTGGTAGATAAACCTAAAACGTGGCCGGATTCTTGTGAAATCACATGTTGCACAACATACTGTTCCTGGTGATATTTTCTTCTCACGATTATTTTTCCATTTTTCTTGTTAATTTCTGAAACAGCTGTAGTAACTTCTGAGTCCCTGGTGAATTTGGCTTGCTGTTTTAGGTTATGTTGCTTGCAATGAGGAAGAAAACATTTTAACATGGGAAAGATACTTGCGTCCACAAGTTTCTTTCGGTGTGCCCATGGAAAGAATGCTTGGTGGTGACAAATCCAGTGACATGGTATGAATAGCCTATTCTGTTAACTTCAGTAGATTCACTTTTCCCATGCTTAACTTTACAATCTTATCTAGTGTTACCCTAAAGCTAAATGGTACACAGTCAGTCACCCTTTATTTGCCGTGTAGACCGTTTAAACATTGTTTAAACAAAGTTAAACAGCCCAAACAGTTTTGTGCAGCACCACTAAATGTACATATTTTATGTATAAAAAAATCAAATATTGTAGCAAATATTCATATTTATGCATGTAAAGATAAGTATTATAGCAAGTATTTTTTTAGAAGGAAACTAAAATCGCATTCCCTGTTGTATGTTTACGATGTCAATTAGTTTGATGCCAATGTGGTGATTGAAATTGTCTTATTCACTAATCAATGAATTAAAAGGCCATTTAGCCATCTAATAATGTTTTCCTCCTTTCTGTTTTGACCGTCTAAATGGTCAAGCCGTTTAATGGATTGTTTATGTCCAAAACTACACGGGTACTCTTTTTACTGTTTAAATCATGGGCGTTTAGGCAAACAGTGATCTTATCTATAGACGGGCTTCCTTGGGAAGGTACCTTTGGAATTAGAATTAGTGGGGCAACAGTTGGGTTGTGGTTAATATTTAAGTATTGTAAGTGAAACCCTAAACCAGGGTTGGGTGATGTATTATTAAAGAGGTAAGTGGGCCTAGGCCGAATACAAGGACAATACACACACAATACATCTAACACCCCCCGCAGTCGAAACTCTAGCCACGACAGATGTTGAGACCGGCCCGAAACTCCTCAAACACTGACGTAGTGAGGCCGACGAACTGAGAAGTAGTCGAGGCATGAAGAACTCGCACATCCCCGACGGCGACACACTTGCGAACGATATGGAGGTCAAGCTCGACATGCTTCATGCGCTGGTGTTAGACGGGGTTGGTGGAGAGGTACATGGCGCATACGTTGTCACAATAGACGAGTGTGCTCCGCATCAGCGGACTTTGCAGCTCCTGAAGCAGCTGACGTAGCCACGCCACCTCGGCGATGTCGTTAGCCACAGCGCGATACTCGGCCTCGGCGCTGGAGCGGGAGACGACCGGTTGACGCTTCAAGGACCAGGAGACGATACTGTCGCCAAGGAACACAGTGAAACCGGAGGTGGACCGACGCATGTCAGGACAACTGACCTAATCGGTGTAGACGTCGAGGTCGGTGGTCGCAGATCGTCGGAGAAGGAGGCCGAAGTCGGTAGTGCCTCGGAGGTACCGCAGGATCCGCTTCATAGCGGTGAGATGTGGCTCCTGTGGGGCATGCATATGGAGGCACACCTGCTAGACGACGTAGGCAATGTCAGGTCGGGTGAAGGCGAGGTACTGCAGCGCCCCGGCAAGACTCCGGTAGCTGGTGGGATCAGCCACCGAGGAGTCGTCGTCGGAGGAGACCTTGCCCTAAGTGTCCACTCGAGTCGTGCAAGACTTACAGTCAGCCATACCAGTGCGCTCGAGGATGTCAACGGTGTACTGGCGTTGGTGGAGAAACAAGCCCTGGGACTGGCGCTCCACGGTGATTCCCAAGAAGTGGTGCAGCTCACCCAGATCCTTCATCGCGAACTCCTGCTGGAGGGAGGAGATGATGCGTTGCAGGAGGTTGTGAGAGGAGGCCGTGAGGACGATGTCGTCGACGTAGAGGAGGTACGCCGTGCACAGGCCGCGACAAAAAACGAACAGGGAAGTGTCCGCCTTGGCCTCGACGAAGCCCTGTGAAATCAAGAAAGTGGCAAAGCGACTGTAGCAAGCTTTGGGCGCCTGCTTGAGGCTGTAGAGGGACCGGTTGAGCTTGCAGACCATGTCGGGGTGTGCCGGGTCCACAAAGCCGACCGGTTGAGTGCAATACACCGTCTCCATCAGAGTGCCATGGAGGAAGGCATTCTTGACGTCGAGCTGATGCACTGGCCAGGCCCGTGAGAGAACCAAAGCCAGAACAGTTCGGATGGTACCCGACTTGACTACGAGGTTGAATGTCTCGTCATAGTCCACCTCGGGACGCTGGATGAAGCCCCGCAAGACCTAGCGATCCTTGTACGGATCCAAAGAGCCATCCACCTTTAGCTTGTGCTTGAAGATCCATTTCTCGATGACCACATTGGCGCCAGAGGAGCGTGGCACCAGGTCCCATGTGTGGTTCGCCTGCAAAGCCTCGTACTCCTCCATAGCGCGCCGCCGGTTGGGGTCTGCGAGCGCACTACGGACAGAGGACGGCTCGAGAGAGAGCGTCGGAGAAGATGACGCTGAGAGGACGAGGCGGTCGACAGGCCGGAGGACACCAGCGGCTCGTCGGGTAACCATTGGGTGTACGTGTCCGAGGTTCCGGTGGAGAGCAACTGGATGATAGATTGGTGGTTCCTCGCGAGAGGGAGCCGAGGCATGGGCTGGTGCAGTGGACCGAGGAGTTAGGCTGCACACACCGATGGTAGACATGGGCGGGATTAGCGTATGGTGCCGCGAGGGTCGCAGATAATGGGGCTATGCCAGGTGCAGACGAGGGCGACAGGGCCACGCAAGGCACAGGCAGAGTCGATGGGGCCATGTATGATGCAGGCGGGGTCGAGTGGTCGACGGGCCAAGAAAGGATTATTTTGCAACCATGGCACTCCCTTCGGCGGGCTTCAGATTATTGGCACCGCGGTCGTCGCAATTGAATCCGTGGCATTATAATCTCGCCCGTTTTGAAAAAAATGGCATCGCGCTGCATTGATGGTCATTAGTCTTTTTCGTGTGCCCGTCGTGCCCTCGCTCCGTTACTTCCCTGGCCGCCGTCTTCGAGCGTCTTCCATTCTCCCTTCCCTGGTCGTCGTCTTCCTCATCTCTCCTGGCTCCCTCGGCTCTGTTCGTCGCGCACTGCGGTGCCTGCCCTGCCCTTCAACAGCTCTCGCCCTTCCGTGCTGATTTAGTTCCGCCTAGGGCGGATCCTGTGCCGAGGGCCATTCCCGCGCCTCCGACGTTGGTGAGATCTCGTATCTTCTTCCGTAACCCTAGGGTTTGCAGCTATGGATTCCGGCATGGAATCTACCGTTGAGCTATGTGCCCAGAAGTTCTCCGCGACCATTGATGCAACCCGTGACACATTGAGTGCTTCTGCTGCCGCCTGTGTGGTTGCTGGTGATCTCTGCGCCACAGCATCAGTAGGTAACCATGTGGTTTCTACGCTTGATGTTCTTGAATCCGCTGTGGAGGCGGAAAAAAGTGTTATGTGTTCTTATCAACAGGTGAGTGCAGCCGTCGTTTGTGCTCAGGAGACATTGGCCAAATACTATCAGGTTTGTATTCTGAAACTTTTACTAAGCCAATGCTTGAGATATCTGCGCCATGTGGTTTGTAGCAGCCCTGTGATGGAATTATAATAACCTGAGTGCTGTTTTGAGGCTTGTGATACATGTGAGGTGATATAGTTGCTTTGCCCTATGATGTTTTCTTTGAAAATATTGAACTGTATACTACACTTGGTCTTTTTTGTGAAAAATAGCTGAGGGCATATGGATGTTTGTGGTGACAGTGCATAGTTGACTGTTATATTCATTTGAGGGCATCAGGCTGTTTGTTGTTGTTTCATTGAAAATATTGAACTGAGGCTTTTGATACATGTGAGATGATCTAGTTGCTTTGCCCTATGATATTTTCTTTCAAAATATTGAACTGTATACTACACTTGGTTTTTTTGTTGAAAAATAACTGAGGGCATATGGCATATGGCTGTTTGGAGGCTGTTTCTGTTGCATCATACAGAAAATATGCCCTCAAACCGTGGCACTCTCTTCGGCGGGCTTCAGATTATTGGCACCGCGATCGTCCCAATGGGATCCGTGGCACATGGCTGTTTGAGGGCATATGGCTGTTTGAGGGCATATGGCTGTTTGAAATTAGTAAATAACAGAAAATAGCACAAATAATATAACACACAACCATCCATTACCTTTTCTTTGTGCCATTTAATGGACATTTGTAGCTTGCTTTCCTGTGCCCTAGTTCACCACAGTTTGGACACTTGAACTTGCCCTGAATGCTTTTCTTACCATTGTCATTGCTAGTTTTTTTTTCCACTGCCTCCCTCAAGGCATCCTTTGATCCTATTTTTCCTCTGTCGACCCACAACGCGTTTGCCAATTGGAGCACCCACTTCTTTTGCGAAAGGAACTTCTGGCCAAAACGATTTGTCACCGATAGGTGGAACCACCCTTGAGTACGTTGTGGTGAAATTAGCTACAGAGTAGTACTCATCGACAAAAACCTCCATCCTGACATCCCTAAATTCTTGAGCTGTTATCAAGCACAATGCATGGATACATGGTTTGCCCGTGTGCTGCCACTCTTTGCAAGAACATTCCCGCAGCTGAGCATTGTCAATGTGCTTCGAATGCACATCATTGTTATCCCTTACCTCTGCAATGTACTTGTCAACTTTCCGTACTGATAAATGACCTAAACCTCTTGTTCTGGCGTGTAGGATATGCAGAACCGACGGTAAAATCCGTCCTTGCAACTTTTGTGCAATCCTCCTCCTGCGAAACATCTCCATAATTTCCTGCCTTATCCTGTCAGCCAAATCACATACAGGCAGATCCTTCCAATCCTTAATCCAATTGTTGAAAACCTCAACAATGTTATTGGTTACGTAGTCGCACTTGATGTCCGTATTGAAGCCACTTCGGTACCAAAGACTGTCATGATGCTCATTTAGCCAACTGCTGACCTTAGGGATTTCTTGGATGCTGCTAAAATAGTGGTCGAAGACCTCTCTCCTATAAGCTCTAGCGGCTGGATACATGTACTCAGACCCACCAAACTGCTTTATGTAGTTTTGTATCAGATGTCTGAAGCACTCCTTTTTCTCGGCATACGGGAAGACATTGTTCATAGCATTTTTAAGACATTTGCAAGCATCTGAACACAAAGCTAACAAAGGCAGATCCCCCACAACCTTGTGCAACTGATGAAAGAACCATGTCCAATTTTCAGTATTTTCTGCCTCAAAATATCCATATGCAACTGGATACATCCAATTGTGCCCATCGACACCTATGGCACAACAAAAGTGACCATTCCACCTTCCATTAAGATGTGGAGTCAACACTTAGGTATGGTCGGCAGCCACCCTTGAAACCAGAAATGCATGGACCAAGCGCACAAAAGAATCGACTGAAGAAAGGACGGCCCTCATCCATTTTTACATCAAGCTCAATGACACTATCCGGTGACTTTTGCATAACTGCTTCTCTCCAACGCCATAGTAGCTGAAAGTTCTCTTCCCAACTACCAAATAATTCCTTTAGAGCTTTCTCTTTACCGTGCTAAACTGTGTCATATGCAATGGTAAAACCAAAAGTGTCCTGCAATGTAGTTTGTAGCTCCTTAGCACCCATATGAGGCTTCTTCATTAGTAATGGAAGCGCACGTGCCGCAATCCAAGCTCCTGTAGGTATAGTCGTCTTACGTCTACCACTCGAAGTACAAGTATGTTTGTCATTCAAGACAATCACCTGAAAAATTAGTCAAAGTGTCAAATAGATTTTAACCACGAATAGATAGGTACATATTAAATAAAACAACTATATTCTGGGCTTACTTGAATTGTTGGAGCCCCTTTCGTCTCCGGTCTAGCATGAATGCTCCAGGGGCAATCAGACCCTTTACAATACCCTCTAAATCTAGTCTTATTGGTTGCCTCAATTCCAAGCTCAAATTCTTTATTTATGGTGTATTGTCTAATTGCGAGTTTGAAGTGGTGCGTTGTTGCATACAAGCTGCCAGGCTCCATTACTGGATTGTTCATATCATATATGGTCCTTGTCTCATCAAGCACTAAATCAGAACATGGAATGCCTGCTCCCAATTCATCTTTACATGGAATGCTATTTCCGAAACGGGAAGCACTTGAATCATCTTCCCTTCCATCATCTTGATTATCTAGTCCAAGCTGAAAATAGAGTCCTTGTTCACTAGTAACATCATTTCTTCCTTCTTCATTGTTCGTTTCTTCTACCATTATTGAATCCCAATCGATATCATGCATTCCATGGCCACTCCCATATTCACCAAAATAGTTGTAATATCATATATAACTACTAAATTGCATACAATAAATTCGAACCACTAACCACTGTAGTCTGTGTGCCAATACAAGTCAATGCCCACTCTTGTTCTTCGACAATGCATGCAGTAGTTTCGTCCATGGGGGGAACTGCCTCATCGTTCGTAGTATTATTCATACTAAACTGCACAAACAAAAAGCTAAATGGGGGCTCGGCTCTAGGCAGTTTAGTGTGGAAGAAGATACGGTATCTCACTAGAGTCGGCGGCGCGGGAACCGCGCGGGAATGGCCTTCGGCGCAGGATCCGACCTCGGCGGTAGTTGCACGAAGGAAGGGCGAGATCCGGTGAAGGGCAGGGCAGGAACCGCAGTGCGCGACGAACAGAGCCGAGGGAGCCAGGAGAGATGAGGAAGACGACGACCAGGGAAGGGAGAATGGACGACGCTCGAAGACGGCGGCCAGGGAAGTAACGGAGCGAACGGAGCGAGGGCACGACGGGCACACGAAAAAGGCTAATGACCATCAATGCAGCGCGATACCATTTTTTCAAAACGGGCGAGATTATAATGCCACGGATTCAATTGCGACGATCGCGGTGCCAATAATCTGAAGCCCGCCGAAGGGGGTGCCATGGTTGCAAAATTCTCGCCAAGAAAGTGCCCCGAAGAAGCAGGTCGTCGTGAACGGATGGGGAGGGTGCTGCACGGTGGCGGGTGTCACGCTCGACAGAGGGGCTGCGTCGGGAAGGGCGCGCGTGGCTGCGCCATCACCGGGAACGGGATGCGGGTTCGCGCCATCGCCGGGAAGAGCGGGGGCAGTGATGGGGAGACAGGCAGGGAAGCATGGGGTGCAGTGGTCGTGGCCCATGTCGCCACTGGAAGGCAGGGGAGGCGCGTCTGCGAGTGCACAAAGGGTCGGGGTAGCATGGCAGACGACGCACAGGACCGGTGAGGTGAGGCAGGCCAGGAAAGGAGCGGTGGTCGTGCTGCGCCGTGGATGGGAACGGAGTCCACGCCGCCAGGGAGGAGAGGTGATGCGGCCGCGCTACTGAAGGGGAGCGCAGGGGGAGGATTTGCGCCGCCGCTGGAGGTAGGGGCGACGGTCGGGGTGAGAGCAGCGCGCCATAGATAGAGGGAGCCACGCCGTCGCTATGGTGAGGGGCGGCGGGGGTGGCCACGTGGCTGCAGCCGGGAGGGGAGGCACCGGCGATGCCGGCGACGGGGAAGGGAGAGGGGGCAGGCCGCCGACGGAGGGGAGGGTGCCGCGGCGGCACGGCCCGCGCCCGATGAACACGCACACGGTTCAGCGCTCCTACTGAACGGCGTGTGCGGGAACTGGGGGGCCCTGCTGCTTGACGACGCGGACAGGGGAGGAGGCCGGGCGGCGGCGACCGGCAGCCAGGGGGGAGGGAAGGGGCAGCACTGGCGAGGCTACAGTAGCCCGCGGCTATAGTGGCAGCTAGGGGTGGGGAGAAGGGGAAGCCTAAACCTAGCTTTGATACCATATTGGAAATGAAACCCTAACCCTAAACCAGGGTTGGGTGATGTATTATTAAAGAGCTAAGTGGGCCTAGGTCCAATACAAGGACAATGCACACATAATACATCTAACATTAAGGGCTCAATATAGATGTCACTTTGCCATCAACCACTGCATGACATCCTTGTTTCTTTTTCCTTCAATCAGTCTTTTTTCTTATTGACATTTTATTTCTTGTTCTGTTTATAATTACCTGGATTTGCATGGAATCTATGTTTGATTAATCTAACCTTGAATGAACCAGAATTTGGTGAGAACACATGTACGGGAAGAAATCAGTGAGACAGTGACAAACATGCCTTTTTGAGTAAAATGTAGGGGGGCATCCAACTTTTTCACCATTGACCATTCCTGATAATCTACTGAAGTAATATGTTTCTTTGAGAACAATTTTAACAATGGTGAGTGCTGTGGCTTGTCTGTGGCTTAGTCTGACTCAGGAAAAACCTACAGCCAGCAGCAAGTATGTATCCAGGAACTAATGGTAGTAGCACTATAACTGTTCCCTTGGCTATTCAATAACATCTGTTTAAAAAACTGATGCCCCGCCCCGCCTAGGCAGTCATAAGTAGAGCTGCATCGCCTAGGCATTTCTGTCTTCTTTTCTGCATGGAACCTCACTCATCCCTTTCCCAGATCCCAACTCATGTGGGAGGTATGTCCTTTTTTCTGCATGGAGATGTCTTGGGCTTGATGTATGTAAATAAATGGACAAATTAGAGATGAAGAAAGATGAACTGTGATCGTAGTACTCATGGATGCATCACTCTGATCTGCTAATTTCCTTTATTTAGTGTATCATTGCTCAAACCAACCACGTCAAATCGTAAAATACAAACATCAAGAAACACATTGGTGCTAGTGCCTAGGTCCTAGCGCTTTTCGAAACATGGTTTATAACACAACTCTTTTGGTATTGCTTTCTCAAGCTTCTAAACCTGTTCACTCTCGAATCTGCAAGGGTGTATTCTTATGTCATTTTAATTATTTTGGTGCCGATCTGTTAAATCATTGAACAGGTGAATAGATTACTGAAGCTGTACAAGAACGAGAAGTACATCCTCTTCTTCGAGCAGTTTGGATCAAGGGAGCCGACATTTCTAGTTACTTTCAAGGTAGTCTTCTGCTGAAACGGCATTGGAATAGCTGGGCACAAGATCAAATCGATATCGCTGTCTGCTTCGCTGTTTTTTCAGGAGTCGGCAACAAGCATGACAGTCCTAAGGAGCCTGTGGCAAGCACATTGGCTTCACAAGAATCAGCTAAGGCAGGAGGAGGTTTTCCCATGGTTAGAAGAAAGCATAGTCGCATTGGAGAATGGATTCACTGACTTCCTCGAGCAATTGGGGAGCGCTGGCTGGGACCAGGACCTGATCATTTTGAAAGTCCCAAAAGAGCCCGTCTTGGTGTTGGAACATCTAGAAGACCAAGAGGTGTAAGATGCCACGGCTGGTCTGTTGCTAACCTAGAGGACAATGTAGAATCTTCTTTTCTATTGCGTGATCATGACCTGCTGAATCAATTGCAACTGAGCATCGTGAAGGAGCCGAGTTCCCATGTGGCAGATACTTAGTGATCTAACAAGAATAGAAACTGTCTGGCATGTGACCTGATGTTTATGCTTTAAGGAGTGTTTGATTTATAGAGATTAATTTTTAGTCTCTTCATTTTATATCGTCTTATTATCAAATACGGAAACTAAAACTATATTTTAGTTTATGTATTTTATAATTTAGAAACTAAAATAAATAAAATGGAAGAACTAAAAGTTAGTCCATAGAAACCAAACACTCGCTTAGTCTTTACACTCAAAAATATAAATATTATGATTATAATGCATCACCTGCTGTCAATTGAGTTGATGCCCAAAGGGCAAAGGCACTCGCTCGTCTCCGTGACTTTTTTATGTGCAATGCATCAATTTTCTATCATTGGCATGAAACTCTCCTGCCTCCAGTCACAAATACTTGGCATGGACAGTCCCCGAAACATCATTTCATATTTTTTTTACAAAATATTATGAATTGGTAGTACATTTTTATGAAACTGCTTTCCATGTTTTTTAATCATTTTCAAGTCTCTAAATTTAACAAAAAAATGGAATATGCAACTAAGAGTATCTCCAAAAAACTAGCCAAATGCTTCATCAAGTCAAATTTTAGCTACTCAATAGTAAAATAACTCTATAACAGACTACCTATCTGACTATGCAAGCTATCCGACTCTTTAAATTGACTTCCTCACTAACCAAATTTAACTAGCCACCTGACTAGCCAAATTAAATAGATAGTTTGTTGGAGTGAGATGTTACATATAACTAGTTGGTTACCCGTGCGTTGTGACGGTTCACAACAATACCCACATAAATTATCCACCAAAAAGATCTCAAGATTTTTTATTGATTGTCTCCGCTCTTTGCATAATATTTTTATGAACGCACGGGTGCCATAGACAGCAAAACAGAGATCTCTATCCCTCGTCTCCCCCACTTCCAAGGTTCCGTAGAGCGAGAGGGGAAGGAAAGAGGCAGACATACCTGTTTATTGCCGGAGAAGGACACGACGAAGACATGGGCATATGGATGCGACATAGGTGGTATACCGCTAGATATATAGGGAGATAGCACGCAAGTGGAGAAAGAAGCCCAGCCGGAGCAGCTCCAAACCGAGAGGCACCCGCACGAGACATCAATCCGAGAAGGGCGAGAGAATGCGAGTGCCTTCCCAACCCTGGACCCGCCGAAGCGACACAACACCACCACAAACTCCGTAGCATATGCCGACTGCTGCCACGCTACGAGCCTTGGTTGTCCAATATCTCAAACCTGGACTCCTCGTCGCCAAGATAACCTAAGTGTGGCAAGCGCCACCACGTCCTCCTCGATGGAACGCACGGAGAAAGGCTAGAAGCATGACCGACTCGCCTTTTACCCGCGTCGACGAGGTTCGGTCGGCTCGCGGCCGCGACCATGGGCGAGGGCAGCAGGTTGGGGAGGAAGAACAGGACGAAGGACGGGAAGACGAATAGGACGTCCGACGACGACGAAAACGATGGTGCGCGCATGATGTGAAACGTCCTGTGGACGTGCAATAGCCACTGCGTGAGTCGGTGTCGGGGCTGGTCTCAAACGAATACGGGGAGGAGGCGTATGCTCCTATGCCCTCTGACGAGAATGGGGTGGCGCGGAGGTGGAGGCATGAGGGGAGAGAGAAAAGAAGTAGAATGACGAACGAGGTGGTGGCAACTAAGGCGAGAACCATCATTATCATGCAGAGGTATAGATGGCCAAATGGGCCGTGTCTGGCGAACCGGCCCGAGGCACGACCTATTTAATAGTGCCTGGGTGAAAGTGCATTCATCCCTTTTGTGAGTTTTGGTGATTTGGATAACAACACATTTAAAAGACTAACAAGTTTGCTAAGTGTTGAACAGGAAATTCAGTATGATGAACATACTTGAATAGTATATAATGACAGTGAACAAAGGTTCAACACAAGGTTAAATAACCAGTGAGACAATGCAAATGGATACAATATGATCTCTATATTGGTTTGAATATATGGACAAGACCTAAGAAATCACTACATACTTATGATCAGAATAGAGGATGAAGTGATTAAGAGGATTGGTCAAACCAAAGTGAATAAGATATGAGGAATCGTGAATTAGCTTGACCATATTACTATCAGTCCATATATGCTTCTATGAGAATCAAACTAGAGCTTGATTGGTCTTAACAATTATATATAAAAGACATTCAAGCAAGGTTCACAATATTGAAGAAATGATTCTCTCAATGGATGCTCAATATGATGTGACTCAAGAATGGCTTGATAGGGTGAAGATAGCAAGGAAAGGGCTTCGAGGAACTAAGCGAAGGTGAAGGCCAAGCGACGGCTTGTGGACCGAGGTACCATGGCTAAGGTGAATGTAACGCCCCGAATTTTGCAGTTGAATTTTTTCTTTTCTTTACTCGCCAAAATTCGGGCGTTACCTTTTCTTTTTCTTTTTCCCCTCGCTAAACCTTGACCTTTTCCAAAGTCTTAGCGGGATTCGGTTCAGATTTCCCGTGTAAAGAAAAACTCTGAAATACTTTATGATTTGATGCACCATGCCGAACCTTGCATTTTTGATTGCTTTGAAAGTGCAACTGCATTCATGTGGAAAGATCGGATTTCGAAAAACAGGAAATAATCTTTCTCTCTCTTTCTCTCTCTTTCTCTCTCCTCTTTCTCTCTCTCTCCCGCGCCCTGGGCCGACCCCGGCCGGCCCAGCCGCCCCTGGCGCCCCCCCTCTTGGGCCCAAAGATGGCCCAACCGCCCCCCCCACTTTTTTTCCCCAAAACCCTCTCCCTCTCCCTCATTCTCTCCCTCTCTCTCTCTCTCCACCGCCGCCCCCAGCCCGCTCCCTGCCCTAGCCGCCGCCGCCGCCCCAACCCCGGCCGCGCCCCCGCCGTCGGCCACCCCGCCGGTGAGCCCCCTCCCCCTCCCCCTTCTCCCTCCTCTCTCCTTCCCCCTCCCCTCCCCTTGGCCGCTGGCCCTTGGCCGCGCCCGGCCGCCTGGCCGCGCCGCCCGGCCGCCCGGCCGCCCCCAGCCCCGCCCCGGCCGCCCCCTGGCCGGCCTCGGCCTGCCCCAGCCGGCCTCGGCCGCCCCCCCCAGCCCGCGCGCCTGGCCCCGGCCGGCCTCGGCCAGCCCCTGGCCGCGCCCGCCGCCCGCCCTGGCCCCTGGCCGCGCCCCCCCCGCGCGGGGCCGGTTCGGCCGCCTGGCCGCCGGTTCAACCGGCCGGCTCGGCCGGCCCCCACCCCAGCTCGGCCGGCCCCCGCCCCAGCTCGGCCGCCGCCCAGGGCCGGTTCAACCGCCCCTAGGGCCGGTTCAACCGCCCCCCCTCTGTTTTTTTTAATTTTTTTTATTTTATTTTATTTACTTTCTGTGATCATAATTACTGTATTTTAAGTAGATTGATCATTGTTCATGCTATGGAAACTAGGAAGTTTAATTTAAAATTCTGTTATGCTATTGATTCGCGTAGTTAACTGTTTAACCCGTGCGATGTTGATCAACTAAAAATGATTAGGTTTCCATTTGTACATATGTATATAACAGAATTCTTTTGCTCAGAACCAATTGTAGTTGATTATTAGTGCATAAGATTTAACCCCTGCGAGACCTTTCCCGTTTCTTTCTAACCATAACAAATGCGATATCGAATGTCATACTTGATGCATATTCGCTTTACTTGTTCCCTTGTATGGTGTACTGTTCTTTTGTATTAAATATGTGGATGTATGTATGTTTGCGCTCGCATAGAGAACGATCCGGTCGAAGAGCCCGAGGAATTTGCAGGAGAAGCCCCTGAGCAGCAGTCGGTTGGTGGAGGCAAGTGTCCTTTGACCTATCTCTGTCCTATTCATTCTTAATTCACCTCCCGCATTACACATTTATACTTAAGGATTGACTAGCTTTTGTTATCCATGTCCTTGTTTACCTATTTGGGTCGGATTATTACTGCTTAGTTTGATGCTATTGCTCAACTCTAATCAATGAACATGATGTGATTATCTATGATACGCTGTTTTCCCTTCTTATTTATGATCATACTTGTGGCATTTAAGGGGACTCGAGCGGTTTCTCGAGTGCCTCTCCGTAAGGACCTGTTCAATGGATGACCGCCCGGGAAAAACAGTGCAACCATGAGGGTGGAATGGGACGCCCTTAGCTGAATAATTAGAGGAACCGGGGTGTAGTTCGCTTAGCCGTTGTGCCGTCAATGGGGCTCGGTGTATGCGGCTCGCTCTGCCAAGGTTGATTTGTCCCTTGGGGAGGAGTGCGGTACATTTAGGAAACCTAACGGGCGGCTACAGCCTCGGGGAATCTTTGTAAAGGCTACGTAGTGAGACCCTGCCTATTCACCTTGGTAGTGTTTAAGGGTTTGATCAGCCCGAGGCAAGTGGGAATCACGGCTTATGGGTAAAGTGCGCAACCTCTGCAGAGTGTTATGAAACTGATATATCAGCCGTGCTCGCGGTTATGAGCGGCCAAGGGAGCTCCAGAGATTAGTGATACTTGATCAGTGATATTTTGGTACAGGTGGCAATGAGATTGATGATTCTGGTTGTGATTATGGTATTGGTAAGTGGTATTCTTTCCATTTGGAAAGGATACATTGGGCTAATAACTTGGGTTAATGTTAAAACCTGGCTCTCTACTAGTAAGTAATAACCTGACTAACTAAAAGCAACTGCTTGACTTATCCCCACATAAAGCTAGTCCACTATAGCCAAACGGGATACTTGCTGAGTATGTTGATGTGTACTCACCCTTGCTCTACACACCAAACCCCCCCCCAGGTTGTCAGCATTGCAACCACTGCTCAGGAGAAGATGAAGCTGTGGAAGGAGACTTCCAGGAGTTCCAAGACTACGACGAGTTCTAGGCGTGGGTTAGCGGCAACCCCCAGTCGGCTGCCTGTGAAGGCCGTGTTATCTACGTTTCGTTTTCGCACTTTGATTTATTGTAAGAACTATATGGACGTCTCAGACGTATGATGTAATCGACTATTATTTCCCCTTTTAATACTATTTGAGCACTGTGTGATGATGTCCATGTTATGTAACTGCTGTGTACGTGAATAACTGATCCTGGCACGTACATGGTTCGCATTCGGTTTGCCTTCTAAAAACCGGGTGTGACATAAGTGGTATCAAAGCCGTGCTGACTGTAGGACCGCTAACCTAGAGTAGAATGGTCGTTCTAAGGATTATAGACCCCTGTCTCTGCCTTGACTTTGGTATCCCTTCAAAAGTTGGTCCTACTGACCAAATCTATGTTCTACTATATATTATACCTTGCTGAAAATTTTGTTTTATTCTGATCCTTCATTTATTTATGATTCATTATTATTCTGATCCTTCATTTATTTGTGATTCATTATTTGCTGGTCATATTAATTCTGTTCTCACCCTTTTGCTTGCGATGTCTTTTGTAGATGGCTCGACTTAGACACAATGCACGAAAGTCCGTCATCCCCTTCTTACCCTCCCGCCTTGCTGAGCGTCCGCTTCGCCGTCCTGTGGCCGGACAGTCCAGCCACTTGGAGAGACTGCACCACCGCCTGCATGAGGAGCAGGAACGTCGACGACAGGAGCAGCAGGGCTCTTCCTTCTCGCTCCAGCAGGAGATAGAGTCTGTGAGGAGCTGCTCCCCTGTGCTTCCCCTGGAGGCGCCCCCTGCACCACCACTGGGCGTCCCAGCTTCTGGAGTAGCTGCTGGAGGAGACCCAGCCGACGGAGGTGGCGACGACAGCTCGAGCCACGACACCGACCTCGACCTCTCTAGCCATGAGCCGGAAGGATGGGTTGCTCGACCCATCACTCGCGACGCTGCTCGCGGGTGTCACTTCCACGACGCGCTCGACACCCTGCTACGTCGGGCACTTGACCGGCGTACTTGGTCCATCGAGTATCGCTGTGTGGTCTACCAGCATAGTCGCGGGGTCTACCCGGACCGCTGGGAGGCGACCTGTTTGGTGCGCCGTCCGGAGAACAGTCTCCAGGGCGCGGAGGCTTGCTCAGAGCATTATTCTATCTCTGAGCGGGACTCAGCTGAGGCAGCCATGCAGGATGCTGCACGGCGTGCGCTTTCGCACTACTGCTCGGTTCTCGGTGGGGTAGCTGACGGTCTCGACCTGAAGTATTACCCCCGCCGTCCATCTGGCAGCACAGGAGGCGTGATTGTTTCACCTGCTGGTGAGGACAATCCTAGGTTGAGCAGCACAGTCAACCTAGCCGCCGTGCTAAACACGGAGCTGGACCATGCACTAGACGAGCTGAGTAGGGCTCGTGCTGAGATCGCCCTGCTGCGGGCTGAGCGCGCGGAGCGTCGTCACTTGGATGATGGTTCCCCCGCTCCCGTTGGGACTCAGCACCCGTACCGCTCGCCTCGGCGTGGACTCCAGTCTTATGGCAATCCCGACTGCAAGACCAAGATAAATCTAGAACCATAGATCGTTAGAGTTGGATCTTGTAATTAATACGAAATATATACATAGAAGCTTCAGTCTTAGCGTTAGTCTCAGTCTTAGTTAGTCTTAGTTAGACAGGGTAGTTTGCTATATCCTGTGCATTTATGTTTGTCATGATGAACTATGTTTGGTTTGGATCTTTGTAATGATTGTCACCAGAGTGTGGGTATCCCCTGCATTTTGGCTTACCTATTATGTTAATGGAGTTAGTTATACAGTTGGGAAACCCTTTATTCTACTTTCCTCTTTATCTGAGAAGCTGTGTGGTCTGTGTTGGAGATCAGTGAAGATGCTCATCTGTTCAGTGCTGTGGGAGAATTCTATACTCTTTTCTTATGCTGCAAGATTTGCCAGATCAGTTCTGATGTGTGGTTGCGTTCTGCAGATGTCAGAGAACAGGCGCAGAGGAGGAAGGCGTGCTCAGCAGGAGCAAGCCGCCCCGCAGGATGAGGTGCCCCAGCAGCAGCACCTGCCACCCCCGCCCCCGATGTCGATCGAGCAGATGTTTCTGATGCAGACTCAGGCAGTTTAGGCCATCGGTCAGACTCTGGCCGCCATTCAGCAGCAGCAGCAGCAGCAGCAGCAAGCACCACCCCAGCCTCAGATGCCTCAGATGCCTAGAGACAAGCGTGCTGAATTCATGAGAGGTCATCCCCCAACGTTCGCTCACTCTTCTGACCCCATGGATGCTGAAGATTGGCTGCGCACTGTGGAGCGGGAGTTGCATACCGCTCAGTGTGATGACAGGGAGAAAGTCTTGTATGGTCCCCGTCTGTTGAGAGGAGCAGCCCATTCATGGTGGGAGTCTTACCTCGCCACCCATGCCAACCCCGATGCCATCACCTGGGAAGAGTTCAGAGGTAGCTTTCGTCAGTACCATGTGCCTGCAGGTCTGATGACAGTGAAGAAGGAGGAGTTCCTGGCCCTTAAGCAGGGGTCATCATCTGTCAGTGAGTATCGAGACAGGTTTCTGCAGTTGTCTCGCTATGCTCCTGAAGATGTCAACACTGATGCCAAGCGACAATACCGTTTCTTGAGAGGCTTGGTTGACCCTCTGCAGTACCAACTGATGAATCATACCTTCCCAACATTCCAGCACCTGATTGACAGAGCGATCATGACAGAAAGGAAGCGTAAGGAGATGGAAGATCGTAAGCGCAAGATCAGTGGACCCCAGCCTGGAAGCAGCAGCCGTCCTCGTTTTTCAGGCAATCAACCTCAGCAGTTCAGGCAGAATCAGCGTCCACCTCAGCAGCATCAGCAGCGTCAGCAGTATCAGCAGTTCCAAAGGCAGTACCCTCAGCATCAGTACCAGAACCGTCAGAGCAATCAGTCAGGAGGTCAGTTTCAGAGGCAGAATCAGCAGACACCTCGTCTTCCTGCCCCAGCAAACCAGCAGAACAATCAGGCAGCATCAGCTCAGGTTGGAAACAGAGCATGTTTCCACTGTGGAGAGCAAGGCCACTGGGTGATGCAATGTCCGAAGAAGGCAGCCCAGCAGCAGTCAGGCCCCAATGCCCCAGCAAAGCAGAATGCGTCTCAGTCTGGAGCAGGCAACCGCCCTCAGCAGCGCTATAATCATGGGAGATTGAATCACTTGGAGGCTGAAGCAGTTCAGGAGGCCCCCGGCATGACAGTAGGTATGTTCCCAGTCGATTCCCATATTGCAGAAGTGTTATTTGATACTGGAGCAACGCATTCTTTCATTACTGCATCATGGGTAGAAGCACATAATCTTCCAACTACTACCATGTCAACCCCCATTCAAATTGACTCAGCCGGTGGTAGAATTCGAGCTGATAGCATATGCTTGGGTGTAAGTGTGGAAATAAGGGGGATAGCGTTTCCCGCTAACCTCATAGTAATGGGTACTCAGGGAATAGATGTCATCCTAGGGATGAATTGGCTAGATAAGTATCAGGCAGTTATCAGTTGTGATCAGAGGACAATCAAGTTGGTGTCCCCACTAGGAGAGGAAGTGGTGACCGAGTTAGTCCCGCCTGAGCCAAAGAAAGGAAGTTGTTATCAGATGGCTGTCGATAGCAGTGAAGCGGACCTGATTGAGAGTATCAAGGTTGTGTCTGAATTCCCAGACGTGTTTCCAAAGGATTTACCGGGTATGCCACCAGAGCGGAAGGTTGAGTTTGCCATAGAGCTTCTTCCTGGAACCGCCCCTATCTTCAAGAGAGCTTACAGAATATCTGGACCAGAGTTGGTTGAGCTTAAGAAGCAGATTGATGAGCTGTCAGAGAAAGGTTACATCCGGCCAAGCACCTCGCCTTGGGCCGCCCCTGTCCTGTTTGTGGAGAAGAAAGATGGCACCAAGAGGATGTGTATCGATTATCGAGCTTTGAATGAAGTCACGATCAAGAACAAGTATCCCTTGCCCAGAATAGAAGATCTGTTTGACCAGTTGAGAGGAGCCAGTGTGTTCTCCAAGATCGATCTGAGGTCAGGTTATCATCAGCTCAGGATCCGACCTTCGGACATACCGAAGACGGCATTCATTACCAAGTATGGGTTGTATGAGTTCACAGTGATGTCTTTTGGCTTGACCAATGCACCGGCGTTCTTTATGAACTTGATGAACAGTGTATTCATGGATTATCTCGATAAGTTTGTGGTGGTATTCATTGATGACATTCTGGTTTATTCTCAAAGTGAAGAAGAGCATGCAGATCATTTGAGGATGGTATTGCAGAGATTGCGAGAGCACCAGTTGTATGCAAAGTTGAGCAAGTGTGAGTTCTGGATCAGTGAAGTCCTGTTCTTGGGTCACATAATCAACAAGGAAGGATTGGCTGTGGATCCGAAGAAAGTGGCAGACATTCTGAACTGGAAAGCGCCAACGGATGCTCGAGGAATCAAGAGCTTCATTGGAATGGCTGGATATTATCGGCGATTCATTGAAGGGTTTTCGAAGATTGCGAAACCAATGACAGCGTTGCTAGGCAACAAGGTTGAGTTCGAGTGGACCCAGAAATGTCAAGAGGCCTTCGAAGCGCTGAAAGAGAAGTTGACAACAGCGCCTGTCCTAGTCTTGCCTGATGTGCACAAGCCCTTCTCTGTGTACTGCGATGCTTGTTACACAGGTTTGGGATGCGTGTTGATGCAAGAGGGAAGAGTTGTGGCTTACTCGTCCCGACAGCTGAAGGTTCATGAGAAGAATTACCCAATCCATGATCTAGAGTTGGCAGCAGTGGTTCACGCACTGAAGACATGGAGGCACTATCTGTATGGACAGAAATGCGATGTTTACACAGATCACAAGAGTCTGAAGTACATATTCACTCAGTCAGAATTGAACATGAGGCAAAGAAGATGGTTAGAGTTGATCAAAGACTATGAGTTGGAGATCCATTACCATCCAGGCAAAGCAAACGTGGTGGCAGATGCTTTGAGCAGAAAGAGTCAAGTCAATCTGATGGTCGCTCGTCCGATGCCTTATGAGTTGGCCAAAGAGTTTGACAGGTTGAGTCTCGGATTTCTGAACAATTCGCGAGGAGTCACAGTTGAATTGGAACCCACCTTGGAGCGCGAAATCAAAGAAGCGCAGAAGAATGATGAGAAGATCAGTGAGATTCGGCGACTGATTCTAGATGGCAGAGGCAAAGATTTTCGAGAAGATGCAGAAGGTGTGGTATGGTTCAAAGACCGCTTGTGTGTTCCCAATGTCCAGTCCATTCGGGAGTTGATTCTCAAGGAAGCTCATGAGACAGCTTATTCGATTCACCCTGGCAGTGAGAAGATGTATCAGGATCTGAAGAAGAAATTCTGGTGGTACGGAATGAAGAGGGAAATCGCAGAGCATGTGGCTAAGTGCGATAGTTGTCGGCGAATTAAGGCAGAACACCAGAGACCTGCTGGATTGTTGCAACCGTTGCAGATCCCTCAGTGGAAATGGGATGAAATTGGTATGGATTTCATAGTCGGATTGCCTCGCACTCGAGCCGGCTACGATTCTATTTGGGTAGTAGTGGACCGTTTGACCAAGTCAGCCCACTTCATACCTGTCAAGACCACCTACAGCAGTGCAGTATTGGCAGAACTGTATATGTCTCGGATCGTTTGTCTCCATGGTGTGCCGAAGAAGATAGTGTCAGACAGAGGAACGCAGTTCACCTCTCATTTCTGGCAGCAGTTGCATGAAGCTTTGGGCACGCATCTGAATTTCAGTTCAGCTTATCATCCGCAGACAGATGGCCAGACTGAAAGAACCAATCAAATTCTTGAAGATATGTTGAGAGCCTGTGCGTTGCAAGATCAGTCCGGATGGGACAAGCGATTGCCTTATGCAGAGTTTTCCTATAACAACAGTTACCAGGCCAGTTTGAAGATGTCACCATTTCAAGCGCTCTATGGAAGGAGTTGTAGAACTCCGTTGCAATGGGATCAGCCTGGAGAGAAGCAAGTGTTTGGGCCAGATATTTTGCTTGAAGCCGAAGAGAACATCAAGATGGTCCAAGAGAATCTGAAGATAGCGCAATCGAGGCAGCGAAGCTATGCAGACACAAGAAGAAGAGAGCTGAGTTTTGAAGTTGGAGACTTTGTCTATCTGAAAGTGTCACCGATCAGAGGAGTCAGAAGGTTCGGAATCAAAGGCAAGCTAGCACCCCGCTACATTGGTCCGTACCAGATCCTCTCAAAGCGTGGAGAAGTGGCCTATCAGCTCAGTTTGCCAGAGAATTTGTCAGCTGTGCATGATGTCTTTCATGTGTCTCAGTTGAAGAAGTGCTTGCGCGTGCCAGAAGAGCAGTTGCCAGTGGAAGGTCTGGAAGTCCAGGAGGACTTGACCTATGTTGAGAAGCCAGCTCAGATCCTTGAGGTTGCAGACAGAGTCACCCGAAGGAAGACCATCAGAATGTGCAAAGTCAGATGGAGCCACCACTCTGAGGAAGAAGCAACCTGGGAGCGTGAAGATGATTTGATGGCCAAGTACCCAGAGCTCTTTGCTAGCCAGCCCTGAATCTCGAGGGCGAGATTCTTTTAAGGGGGATAGGTTTGTAACGCCCCGAATTTTGCAGTTGAATTTTTTCTTTTCTTTACTCGCCAAAATTCGGGCGTTACCTTTTCTTTTTCTTTTTCCCCTCGCTAAACCTTGACCTTTTCCAAAGTCTTAGCGGGATTCGGTTCAGATTTCCCGTGTAAAGAAAAACTCTGAAATACTTTATGATTTGATGCACCATGCCGAACCTTGCATTTTTGATTGCTTTGAAAGTGCAACTGCATTCATGTGGAAAGATCGGATTTCGAAAAACAGGAAATAATCTTTCTCTCTCTTTCTCTCTCTTTCTCTCTCCTCTTTCTCTCTCTCTCCCGCGCCCTGGGCCGACCCCGGCCGGCCCAGCCGCCCCTGGCGCCCCCCCTCTTGGGCCCAAAGATGGCCCAACCGCCCCCCACTTTTTTTCCCCAAAACCCTCTCCCTCTCCCTCATTCTCTCCCTCTCTCTCTCTCTCTCCACCGCCGCCCCCAGCCCGCTCCCTGCCCTAGCCGCCGCCGCCGCCC
Source organism: Zea luxurians (assembly GCA_029449295.1). Taxonomy (NCBI): domain Eukaryota; kingdom Viridiplantae; phylum Streptophyta; class Magnoliopsida; order Poales; family Poaceae; genus Zea; species Zea luxurians. Next base: position 83,389,862 of record JAOPSE010000014.1, read on the forward strand.
CAACCCCGGCCGCGCCCCCGCCGTCGGCCACCCCGCCGGTGAGCCCCTCCCCCTCCCCCTTCTCCCTCCTCTCTCCTTCCCCCTCCCCTCCCCTTGGCCGCTGGCCCTTGGCCGCGCCCGGCCGCCTGGCCGCGCCGCCCGGCCGCCCGGCCGCCCCCAGCCCCGCCCCGGCCGCCCCCTGGCCGGCCTCAGCCTGCCCCAGCCGGCCTCGGCCGCCCCCCCCAGCCCGCGCGCCTGGCCCCGGCCGGCCTCGGCCAGCCCCTGGCCGCGCCCGCCGCCCGCCCTGGCCCCTGGCCGCGCCCCCCCGCGCGGGGCCGGTTCGGCCGGCCCCCACCCAGCTCGGCCGGCCCCCGCCCCAGCTCGGCCGCCGCCCAGGGCCGGTTCAACCGCCCCTAGGGCCGGTTCAACCGCCCCCCCCTCTGTTTTTTTTTTTAATTTTTTTTATTTTATTTTATTTACTTTCTGTGATCATAATTACTGTATTTTAAGTAGATTGATCATTGTTCATGCTATGGAAACTAGGAAGTTTAATTTAAAATTCTGTTATGCTATTGATTCGCGTAGTTAACTGTTTAACCCGTGCGATGTTGATCAACTAAAAATGATTAGGTTTCCATTTGTACATATGTATATAACAGAATTCTTTTGCTCAGAACCAATTGTAGTTGATTATTAGTGCATAAGATTTAACCCCTGCGAGACCTTTCCCGTTTCTTTCTAACCATAACAAATGCGATATCGAATGTCATACTTGATGCATATTCGCTTTACTTGTTCCCTTGTATGGTGTACTGTTCTTTTGTATTAAATATGTGGATGTATGTATGTTTGCGCTCGCATAGAGAACGATCCGGTCGAAGAGCCCGAGGAATTTGCAGGAGAAGCCCCTGAGCAGCAGTCGGTTGGTGGAGGCAAGTGTCCTTTGACCTATCTCTGTCCTATTCATTCTTAATTCACCTCCCGCATTACACATTTATACTTAAGGATTGACTAGCTTTTGTTATCCATGTCCTTGTTTACCTATTTGGGTCGGATTATTACTGCTTAGTTTGATGCTATTGCTCAACTCTAATCAATGAACATGATGTGATTATCTATGATACGCTGTTTTCCCTTCTTATTTATGATCATACTTGTGGCATTTAAGGGGACTCGAGCGGTTTCTCGAGTGCCTCTCCGTAAGGACCTGTTCAATGGATGACCGCCCGGGAAAAACAGTGCAACCATGAGGGTGGAATGGGACGCCCTTAGCTGAATAATTAGAGGAACCGGGGTGTAGTTCGCTTAGCCGTTGTGCCGTCAATGGGGCTCGGTGTATGCGGCTCGCTCTGCCAAGGTTGATTTGTCCCTTGGGGAGGAGTGCGGTACATTTAGGAAACCTAACGGGCGGCTACAGCCTCGGGGAATCTTTGTAAAGGCTACGTAGTGAGACCCTGCCTATTCACCTTGGTAGTGTTTAAGGGTTTGATCAGCCCGAGGCAAGTGGGAATCACGGCTTATGGGTAAAGTGCGCAACCTCTGCAGAGTGTTATGAAACTGATATATCAGCCGTGCTCGCGGTTATGAGCGGCCAAGGGAGCTCCAGAGATTAGTGATACTTGATCAGTGATATTTTGGTACAGGTGGCAATGAGATTGATGATTCTGGTTGTGATTATGGTATTGGTAAGTGGTATTCTTTCCATTTGGAAAGGATACATTGGGCTAATAACTTGGGTTAATGTTAAAACCTGGCTCTCTACTAGTAAGTAATAACCTGACTAACTAAAAGCAACTGCTTGACTTATCCCCACATAAAGCTAGTCCACTATAGCCAAACGGGATACTTGCTGAGTATGTTGATGTGTACTCACCCTTGCTCTACACACCAAACCCCCCCCAGGTTGTCAGCATTGCAACCACTGCTCAGGAGAAGATGAAGCTGTGGAAGGAGACTTCCAGGAGTTCCAAGACTACGACGAGTTCTAGGCGTGGGTTAGCGGCAACCCCCAGTCGGCTGCCTGTGAAGGCCGTGTTATCTACGTTTCGTTTTCGCACTTTGATTTATTGTAAGAACTATATGGACGTCTCAGACGTATGATGTAATCGACTATTATTTCCCCTTTTAATACTATTTGAGCACTGTGTGATGATGTCCATGTTATGTAACTGCTGTGTACGTGAATAACTGATCCTGGCACGTACATGGTTCGCATTCGGTTTGCCTTCTAAAAACCGGGTGTGACAGTGAAGAAGAGAGTACTTGCACTAAGTCGATGAACTAATCAGCTATGAAGAGTTATAACATGTTGATGCATCAGTACGGTGACTTGAAGCCATGATTTGAACTCACATATGGTGATATGGTACAAGTCACAGGGTTTGATTTATGTTTGCTTCAAAAGGTGAGACAAAGATGTTTGTGATCCTTATGAAGCAACGCCATGGAGAAATCACACATGAGACGCCAATGACTCAAGGAGTTTACTTAATTAATTTTATTTAATTTGAGTATAGGAATTTTCGTACTATAAAGGGGGATCCAAAAAGAAGGTTGGTGTTTGCCAAAGCTCAAACCTCTATATTCAAAAGCTATTTTTGAAAAACAAAAATCTCTTTAACATTCTATGGTAGACCATGGTTAGGTTTGAGAAACCTAGAGTGTTCTTGTTGAAAAGCAACTGAGCTTCTTCAGCTGCAGTTGAGCTGAACTTCAGCTGAGTTGAGCTTCTTCAGCTGTAGCTGAACTTCAGCTGAGTTGAGCTTCTTCAGATGCAGCTGAGCTGAACTTCAGCTGAGTTTAGCTTCTTCAGCTGCAGCTGAGCTGAACTTCAGTTGAGTTGAACTTTCTCAACTCCAGCTAAATTTCAACTTCAACTGGGGTCCAGGCAGGTTCAACCGAGGTCCAGGGCAAGTTCAACCGGGGTCCAGAGAGGTTCAACCGGTGTCCAGGGAAAGTTCAGCCAGGGTATTTTCCCCGGACCTCACTGGTCAAAACCGGTTGAACCGGTCCTAGGGGAGGTTCAACCGGTGTCAGGGTCACCTGACCGGTCTGACCTCCTGACTGGCAGACTGACTGCCAGTCTGACCCCCAGGCGGTTGAACCGGCCCTAGGGGCGGTTCAACCGGTGTCAGGACCTATTTTTGCAGTCTAACTTGCAGTCTGCCAGTCTGATTGGCAGACTGTCTGTCAGCCTGCCCCAGGCGGTTGAACCGGTCTTAGGGGCGGTTCAACCGGTCTTGGTCAACTTGACCAGTCTGCCAGTCAGTCTGACATTCAGACTGGCAGACAGTCTGCCTGACCTGCCAGGGGCGGTTCAACCGCCCTAGGGGGCGGTTCAACCGGTCTCAGACAGAAAAATCTGCCCAACGACTAGTTTTGAGCTCCACCTATATATACTCTCTCCTACCTCTCTCCCCACACACAAGAGCACGACCCAAACTCCATTTCTAACTTGAAGAACACCTCCCACTCTCTCTCACACATCTCTTGCCTCTCCCATTTCAAATCTTTGGAGAGAAATCTTTGAGTGAATTTGAGAGCTGCGGTTTTTGTGCTTCATCTCCAAATCTCTCTTGCTCTTCTTCATTCGAGCTTTGGTACTACATCGAGTTCTTTGTGGATTCATTACTCTTGGAGCTTCTAGCTCCTAGACGACTAGGTGTCTCTTGTGAGTCTCCAAATCTTGTGGAAGACCACAAGAAAGTTTATATTACCCGCTCGTTTGAGCAAAGATTAGTGTGTGAGCTTGACCTTTATGGCCGACAAAGGGAGGATTAGGGTTGAAAGAGACCCGGCTCTTTGTGGGCGCCTCAACGAGGAAGTAGGGCACCTTGGTGGTGTGACCGAACCTCGGGATAAATCTTGTGTCTCTTGTGTTCTTGTTTATTGTGCTTATTTCTGTTCTTCGTTCTCTCACCATTCCATGAAAGATTTGTTTATATCTTTTTGGTGTGTGGATTTTGAGAAGTGCCCTTCTCAGATCTACTACTTTGAACCCTATGGATCATTTAGAACATCTCATTTCCAAAGTTAACTGGGTGAATTTCAAGATCAATTCAGTTTTACCCAGTTTGCTTCTAGTTTTTGTTGAAAAAGTTTTAACTTGCCTATTCACCCCCCCTCTAGGCAACTTTCAATTGGTATCAGAGCCTAATCCTCGTTCTAACGCTTAACCGCGTGAGGAAAGATCATGTCGGGAGGACTAAGAAACGAAAGTGCTTCTAAGCTTGAAAAAGTTGAGGTTGTCTTGACTTCATCTTTTGTTGCAGATGTTGATCCTAGGGCAATAGATCTTGCCATGAGAATCACCGAAAGGATGTTCCTCAAAATGAAGGAAGATGAGGCAAAGAACAAAATTGAAGAAGAAAATGATCGATGGAGACCAAACGACGAATCCACCTCTTCACAAGGTTCGTCTTTCAAATCCACTTCTCATATGTGCTTTATTGCTAATGGGAGTGACAGTGAAAGCGAAAGTGAGGATGAGGAGGAGCAAGAAAGTGATAGTGAAGATGAGGACGATCTTCAACAATTCTTCGCTCAGCTAAGCAAGAAACATCGGATGAGCTTGCTCAAACTCATGAAAAGAGCGGAAGAACAAAAAGAAATGCTTCATAAGCAAGAAGACTTCCTCATCAGAAAAATCGAAGACTTAGAGAAGTTGACCAAAGAGCATGAGAAGCTAAAGTGCTCTCATGATGATTTGGTCCAAAGGTATGAAGACATTTCAATTGAGCAAATTAAAGTTATTAATCATTCATCATATAATGCTCAATTAGAAAATAAAAATGCTATGCTCAAGAACACGGTAGAAAAGCTAAACATTGAAAATCTAGCTTTGCAAGAAAAACATGATATGCTTGTATGCTATCATAATAAATTTATGGATTCACATATCATGTTAGAAATGGCTCATGAGGTTGTGTTAACTAATTTGAAATCATACCAACCTCACATATGCACATGTACTCAAGTAGAAACTATATTATCATGTGCTAACAAATGTTGCTCTCAAGAAAGCCAATCTTCCATTGAGCTAGACATTTCAGGAATTAGTGATATTTCTATCACACAAGAAAATAAAGAGCTCAAGGAAGAAGTTGGAATGCTAAGAAGGAGCTTAACTCGTTTGAAGGGAAAGTGTCATGCTCAACCTTCTCAAGATAACTGTGATAATATGGTGAAAAAGCTTGAGAAGGGGACAACCGTAGCATGCACAAAACCCCTTCAAAAGAATACCAAGCTTTCCAAGAAGGGCATGAGCAAAATCCATGGTGAGAAAATTAATGCTCATATGATTTGCTCTAACAATGTACCTATGTGCTTCAACAAAGAAAGATCAAAGAGAAGCGATAGGAGGTGCTATGGATGCAAGGAGAAGGGCCATGAAATTGATTCATGCCCCCACATGAAGAATCAAGACCTTGCACGATCAAGAAAGATGACCATCAAAAAGGATGAAAGCAAAAGGCAAATGCATTGCAAGGACAAGCATCACATTTGCTACAATTGCCATGAAAAAGGTCATCTATTCAAGGTTTGTCCAAAGGGTAAAACTCCTAAACCTAACTTGTCAATATATTCAAATATGCTTAGGAGACCCAAATTTGACTCTTGTGCTAGAAAGGTGATGAGTTCACCACATTCTAGGACTAAGGCTATTTGGGTGCTTAAGTCCTTATTGCCTAACCTTGATGGACCCATCATGAGATGGGTACCAAAATGTGTTTGAAACTATTTGCAGGTACCCAAAGATGATATGAAGCTTTGGGGTGCTTGAGCGGTTTAACTCAATTCTTATCTCAAGCTATCAATCTTACATTGTCTATCCTTTAAGATTGACCCAAAGATGAATTGAGTTGTTATATCACTAACTTCATATTCATCTCTAGCAAGAACTTGTGTTGTAGGGAATAAGGATTAACCTTTGTGGGAATCAAGCAAAAGGCCTACAACCAAGTGATATCCAAAGGATGGTAACAATTAATTCTTAAGTGCACATTGCTTTTAATTGGTATATTCCTTTGTGTCTTTTGTAGCCACATAGGAAAAATGAAGCACTTAAGAATGAACTTAAAAGATTTTACCTTGCTTTGGAAATGATCTAATTATATGGTAGATTGCAAGTTCATATTTTTATATTGTGACAATCTACATGATTTAAATTGATTGTATGTATCTTGTGGCATATTTCCAATTTATTATCGTATTATTGCCATGACCTAGACATAAAGAGTATTATCCCATGTTCTTAAATGAATAGAGTGCTAAGTAAGAAATTCAAATTCTTAAAGCACTTACCAAAAGGGAATTCTCTATATGACTAGAGTTGTGAGACTAATGTTTCTATCCAAGTGTTTATGTAGTATCACAACATGAGAATGTGTTTCCCAAATGGAGTGTGCCATTCAACATTCAAAGAAGATCGAACCAATACTATGTGATGTATTCATTTTTGTTTAAATTGGTTTTGAGTCTTCTACATTAATCACTCACCATGCTATGAATTAAACTTGCCATGTAAACTTAATTAAATAATCATGCTACTTTCATCTTTTTTACAATTGATGTTATGCATGATGCTTGTAAGGGTAATTTAGTTCATATCATGAGGTTTCCTTGTTTTAGTAACCTTCTTGTCATTCATATACTAGAGGTTGCTAAATAGGAAACTATTGCTTGTGTTACTAATACAATCTCTTTTAAGGTATTTCATGGAAATTCATAAGTAGAGATTGTGCTCTTTTAATTGGTAAAATCACAAGCTTTAAAGGTTAATCTTCACCTAAAAGAAAGATTAGGAATGCTCAAGGCAAAGGTACGGAACAAATTGCTTCAATTGGTAGTTGATCAATAGTAGTTCCTTCCAAGTGGCATTCTTTCAATTGGTAATAATATATTCTATGGAAAGGAATGTCAATATGAAGGTTAAATTCCTTTTGGCTTAAATTTGTAAATTAGTGCATATTGTGAATTCACTGCTCCATGTGCATTAACTTAAAAGGAATTTAATTTATGCCTTTACGCCTTATAAATGATGATTTGTTTGCCATTCATATATAGATATCATCATTCATTAAATACTTGTACTACTAATACCTCTTCTCAAAGTGTTTTATCGACTAGTTTTAAAAGGGAAAGAGATAACAAAGAAGGAAGTCTCCACAAATGATGAAAAGAAGAATACTAAGGTGACACCACCATAGATAGTAAGATCTGTCAAATTGGTATAACAAATGGTACATTCTATATGGTGGTAAGTATTCTTAGGCATAAGTTAATTCATTGTAAATTTGTCATGCCTTGACCATGATATGTAATATACTCCTCATGAGACTCTTAACTGAATTGAAAGTGCATGTGGCAAGTCATTCAAATACTTGATGCACATATCTAGTGGGAGAACATTATATATCTTGTGTCATAGAGAATAAGTTTCACTTGAGTAAGCTATACTAAGACAATCCAAAATGGTAAATTTGTATCTCATCCATATGGATTGTAATCTTTGTTTTCTAAATAGCTACTCTTGATGCAGTTTAAAATTCCCTTATCGTTAATTCTAAAAGTGCATAAGAATATTTTTGTTGATATTCATCACATACATATGCACTAACATGGATATGATTTTTAAACTGTAAAAGGTACAATTAGTGATCCATACTCTCTAAATTTTGAAAACCTATATTTTGATATTTTAGAAATCTACTTCAATCGATATCCATATGCTTCACATTGAATTGGATCACTAAGTTGTAAATTCCATGCATAACTTGTCTTCATGATATGAATGCTTGTGCGATAAACCTTGATAAGCTAGGTGCACCCAAGGTCAAGCTAGGTTCATCATCAAGAAGGCAACACAATGATGTATTAAGAAAAGGAGAAAAGGCTCCTATTCTTAACTCTAGTTTTTATCTATGTGATTAAATATTGACTTGAAACCATGTAAGATGGTTGTCAAGTATATGTGGGTGCCTACACAAAGAGAAAGGCCACAATAAGGATTGTGTGGGTACTCAAGGCTCTTACTACTAATCTCAAAGGACCCAATTCAAATTGGGTACCAAGATATGAAGCTTAAACTTGTTTTGCAGGATCACTCCTTTAATGGATCAAGTTGGGTGCTCGATAATGAATGTATAAATCATGTTTGGAGATAGTAGCAAGGGTGATAACAACTGAATCTCAAGTGCATATTATTTTCAAATCCTATCTCTTTTGTGACTTGTGCAGCCACTAAGGAAGAGGGAGCACTTGAGGGTATACATCAATTGTTGATTATGAAGTAAAAGTCCAATTGGAAGAAAAATGAATCTTATCATATGGTCAACAATCCAAAACTATGTGATGTACTCTTTCTAGTTAATTTGGATTTGATTCTTCTTTATTACACACTCACCATAATATGGATTAAGTCAGCCCTTTAGACTTCATTGAACAACCATGCATATTATCCATGTCATTTAAATATATTGTGCATAAGGGCTCAAGGGAAATTTAGTCCATATTATGAGGTTTGTCTATTTTAGCAACTCGCTTGCCTTCCACATATAAAGGGTTGCTAAATAAGAAACTAGTGCTTGTGCTACTAATGTCATCTCTTGTGTTAAGTTTATCCATAGAAAATCTATGTTAAGAGATGGTGCTTGTTTTAAATTGGATAAATCACAAGCTTAAAGGATACTATTAAACTAAAGTAAGAAGAAGTTGGTCAGAGGCCAAGGTATGAAAACTTTCTCTCCTTCAGTTGTTTTAGTATTCTATCCTTAGTGGGATGTACCATAGTATAGGTTAAATTCCTTGCAATATAAAATGTTCAATAGTGCATATAACTTTGACATCAACTATATGTGTGCACTAATTTAAAGGAATTTAGTCTATCCTTTTGGGTTTCAATAATGATGATTCATTTGCCATGCACATATAAGGATCATCATTTGTGAAACTCTCTCTTGTGTTTTTAATGCTCTCTTTTCTAAGTGTTTCAATAAGGTCCTTCCAAGTTCTTTGAAGATGGATTTAGAATCTACAAATATAAGAGTCTTGGTTCTTTCAATCATTGAGTTTCAATTAACCTCATATCAAGTATGATCGAATCAAGAAAAGATGAATGAAGTTCAAGATCACTTGGTTGGATGAAATCATAATGAGAAAAGAAATCACAATGAATCAAGAAGGAAGTTGAACTATCCTGTCAGCCAAATGATGAAGATGTAGTGACTTATTTATATGATATCCTTCATTATGAGGTTTGAGGTTCATATTAGCATGCTTTACCCTTCAGGATTTCAATTGATATACTTTCAGTTCTTAAATCTTCAATTGGTTTAATTTTCATCATCTATATAAAGCATGTTATGTTAAGCCAAGATATAGTACAAACATCTCCTTTAACCTCACATTGTTAATGTGCATAAGTGTACTTTGTGTACTCTTGCATGCACAAATTGAGGGAGAGTTTAGCCTATATCTTGTGAGACTAATGATTTCTTTCAAGTTCATGTTGTGTAGTCTCACACCTTGGAGAACATCAAATGAGGATGAATGGTTCCATAGAAATGAAAATGAGTTTCTCTTGAACCTATCAAGAAAATGAGTTTCTCTTGATCGTTTGAAGAGGATGAGTTTCTCTTTGAAATGTCAAGCCTATCAAAAGCTAAGATGGAAATTCATGATTATAATGGAAACCATGTGACGTAGAACAAAGGTGTGTCACTCCATGAACTATTGTATTACATTTGTGTATCTAGGCTCTTACATGCTAGTGTGTGCATGTATATGCAATATCTTAAGTCACATCATAAGGTTGCACTTGTGGTGACGATTAAAGAATCTCTAGATATTTGATTAATACCTCTTGTGGCGATATCATAAGTTAGTCTTAAGTCATCTTAGTGAGGTATGAGTCAAACATGCTAACTTCTCAAGAATCTTGACTTAAAATATTGCATATCATGTCTATTAGTATACCTTTTGATTATGAGTAATTCCTTAAATTGGTACAATTTCACATTTTCATACTTTATTTGTACCAAGGTTCAAATTGTAGGACTTAATCCCCTGGCCTCACAAGTCCAAGTGCATAAGCTAAACAAGTATTCATCACTTGTATGCACACATTTAGGGGGAAAATAGTCTATAATTTGAATCTTTGAGACTAACTTCATTTCCAAGTCTATTATGTGTGTAGTCTCGAATTAGAAAGGAATCTTCGGGCAAAGACAATCGCTTCCACTGCAAATTTTGATGGGTATCAAAGATTCTTTGCTCCAATAAATGTATCTTTTATACATTTCATAAGGGAATGAGTTTCTCTTTTATATGCTACTCCAACATCATCTAAAATTGGTAAACATGTATCACATCCTTTTGAATTGCAAATGTCTAAAGTAGCATAGCTTATAAATTCTCCTGTCTAGAACTTAATTGATTAAATAGTGCACATGTTTCTTATGATTGCATGATTATGTTCAATTGATACTCCTTTTATGCCAATGGTACTTTAAATTGCAAATAAGTACTTTCAACGGATATCAATTGAATTCATATATATGTGTGCACTAAAACTTGAGGAGAACTTAGTGTAATATGCTATTAGTGATCTGCTTATCTATCAAATTGTATCAATTGGTGTTTTTCAATTGATATTTTTCATACATGATCACTAGTTGCATAATCCATACTTGTGCAATTTTCATGTTACCTCTTGTTGTGATAAGAAAATGCTAGGTGACATCTAGACTCTAGGTATCAAGTTTCACCTTCGATTTAGTATGACAATCTTCATTTGATATCTTGGACTTATGTCACAACTATACCAACAAGAGCGTGCAAATGAATTCAAAATCCAACACAAGTTTGGAACACCCCCCTTGAAAAGGTAAAACACAAAGGTACATCACTTCATGTCACTTCTACATTACTTTTTTGTCATCTAAGGATCCTTTTCATGATAGTGTGTTCACATCTTGCTTAAATCATAATTTCTACCCTTTATATTCTTTGTATCCTTTTTGGAGATTTATGACAAAGGGGGAGAAATTTTGCATTAAAGCTTATCTTTATTTTTGAAAAGGGGAGAAATAATTAACAAAAGGGGGAATCATAAGAAAAACATAAGATGTAGAAAGTTGATGAGTGCATACTATGTCATGAGCATCACATTTATTTTATGACACACTGCACCCTATGAATAGTATGATATAAGTTGTCTCCATACTTTGACCCAAATATGTGCTTTTGGCATTTGAGTACAAAATTGGTATTTTCTGAAATGCACATATTTAGGGGGAGAAATTATATCATAGGATTCAAAATCTTATTTATCAAATCTTATGTAAGCTTTAAATGTGTTGTCATCAATCACCAAAAAGGGGGAGATTGAAAGTGCATTCATCCCTTTTGTGAGTTTTGGTGATTTGGATAACAACACATTTAAAAGACTAACAAGTTTGCTAAGTGTTGAACAAGAAATTCAGTATGATGAACATACTTGAATAGTATATAATGACAGTGAACAAAGGTTCAACACAAGGTTAAATAACCAGTGAGACAATGCAAATGGATACAATATGATCTCTATATTGGTTTGAATATATGGACAAGACCTAAGAAATCACTACATACTTATGATCAGAATAGAGGATGAAGTGATTAAGAGGATTGGTCAAACCAAAGTGAATAAGATATGAGGAATCGTGAATTAGCTTGACCATATTACTATCAGTCCATATATGCTTCTATGAGAATCAAACTAGAGCTTGATTGGTCTTAACAATTATATATAAAAGACATTCAAGCAAGGTTCACAATATTGAAGAAATGATTCTCTCAATGGATGCTCAATATGATGTGACTCAAGAATGGCTTGATAGGGTGAAGATAGCAAGGAAAGGGCTTCGAGGAACTAAGCGAAGGTGAAGGCCAAGCGACGGCTTGTGGACCGAGGTACCATGGCTAAGGTGAAGAAGAGAGTACTTGCACTAAGTCGATGAACTAATCAGCTATGAAGAGTTATAACATGTTGATGCATCAGTACGGTGACTTGAAGCCATGATTTGAACTCACATATGGTGATATGGTACAAGTCACAGGGTTTGATTTATGTTTGCTTCAAAAGGTGAGACAAAGATGTTTGTGATCCTTATGAAGCAACGCCATGGAGAAATCACACATGAGACGCCAATGACTCAAGGAGTTTACTTAATTAATTTTATTTAATTTGAGTATAGGAATCATCGTACTATAAAGGGGGATCCAAAAAGAAGGTTGGTGTTTGCCAAAGCTCAAACCTCTATATTCAAAAGCTATTTTTGAAAAACAAAAATCTCTTTAACATTCTATGGTAGACCATGGTTAGGTTTGAGAAACCTAGAGTGTTCTTGTTGAAAAGCAACTGAGCTTCTTCAGCTGCAGCTGAGCTGAACTTCAGCTGAGTTGAGCTTCTTCAGCTGTAGCTGAACTTCAGCTGTAGCTGAACTTCAGCTGAGTTGAGCTTCTTCAGATGCAGCTGAGCTGAACTTCAGCTGAGTTGAGCTTCTTCAGCTGCAGCTGAGCTGAACTTCAGTTGAGTTCAGCTTCTTCAGCTGTAGCTGAGCTGAACTTCAGTTGAGTTGAACTTTCTCAACTCCAGCTGAATTTCAACTTCAACTGGGGTCCAGGCAGGTTCAACCGGGGTCCAGGGCAAGTTCAACCGGGGTCCAGAGAGGTTCAACCGGTGTCCAGGGAAAGTTCAGCCAGGGTATTTTCCCCAGACCTCACTGGTCAAAACCGGTTGAACCGGTCCTAGGGGAGGTTCAACCGGTGTCAGGGTCACCTGACCGGTCTGACCTCCTGACTGGCAGACTTACTGCTAGTCTGACCCCCAGGCGGTTGAACTGGCCCTAGGGGCGGTTCAACCGGTGTCAGGACCTGTTTTTGCAGTCTGACTTGCAGTCTGCCAGTCTGATTGGCAAACTGTTTGTCAGCCTGCCCCAGGCGGTTGAACCGGTCTTAGGGGCGGTTCAACTGGTCTTGGTAAATTTGACCAGTCTGCAGGTCAGTCTGCCAGTCAGTCTGACAGTCAGACTGTCAGACTGGCAGACAGTCTGCCTGACCTGCCAGGGGCGGTTCAACCGCCCTAGGAGGCGGTTCAACCGGTCTCAGACAGAGAAATCTGCCCAACGGCTAGTTTTGAGCTCCATCTATATATACTCTCTTCTACCTCTCTCCCCACACACAAGAGCATGACCCAAACTCCATTTCTAACTTGAAGAACACCTCCCACTCTCTCTCACACATCTCTTGCCTCTCCCATTTCAAATCTTTGGAGAGAAATCTTTGAGTGAGTTTGAGAGCTGCGGTTTTTGTGCTTCATCTCCAAATCTCTCTTGCTCTTCTTCATTCGAGCTTTGGTACTACATCGAGTTCTTTGTGGATTCATTACTCTTGGAGCTTCTAGCTCCTAGACGACTAGGTGTCTCTTGTGAGTCTCCAAATCTTGTGGAAGACCACAAGAAAGTTTATATTACCCGCTCGTTTGAGCAAAGATTAGTGTGTGAGCTTGACCTTTGTGGTCGGCAAAGGGAGGATTAGGGTTGAAAGAGACCCAGCTCTTTGTGGGCGCCTCAACGAGGAAGTAGGGCACCTTGGTGGTGTGACCGAACCTCGGGATAAATCTTGTGTCTCTTGTGTTCTTGTTTATTGTGCTTATTTCTGTTCTTCGTTCTCTCACCATTCCGTGAAAGATTTGTTTATATCTTTTTGGTGTGTGGATTTTGAGAAGTGCCCTTCTCAGATCTACTACTTTGAACCCTGTGGATCATTTAGAACATCTCATTTCCAAAGTTAACTAGGTGAATTTTGAGATCAATTCAGTTTTACCCAGTTTGCTTCTAGTTTTTGTTGAAAAAGTTTTAACTTGCCTATTCACCCCCCTCTAGGCAACTTTCACTGGGCCAACCCGGCATGAGCGCAGTGTGGTGCTTGGGCCATATCCTCGGCCCGTAGTGCTGGCCCGGTCCAACACGATTATTTTTAATTTTATAAAAAATCATATATACATATGTACAATTTATATTCAATATTATAAGCACCAGAACGTGATGTTCTATTGGTTAGACGGCTTCACCGAGTGTCTTACACCCTTCTTCCATCAGGGTGTGAGTTCAAATCCCACCTCGTGTACTGCTTTTTAACATAACCCAACTCCTGCACCACTTTTTTACATTTTACTCTGAGTTGATTTGAAAGAAATGTAAGGACTTTTTTATAAAAATATGACACGGGACGACCGTTGAAACTGATGCTTTAAGTATAGTAAAGATAAAGAAATGTAATATTTATGAAAATATAGATAAAGACTCAAATAGAGAGCTAAAAATAAAAAAGTCTTTTGGAGATGCTCTAAGGTTGAAAGTGTCAAGGGCCGATAAAGCAAGCGGTCTCATGACAGCGCAGAACCCCCCTCCACCCAAAAAAACATATCTAGTTAGCTGCAAGCTCCGCCAATGGACAACCCGTTAGCTTCCATATTGTAGTGACCCATATTTTTGTAGAACATTGTTTTTAGATAAATTTTATGTTTTAGAAACTTATATTTATTTTTATGGACTAAGTAAGCTTCTTAGAAAACGATATACTCTGATCTCCAAAAAAATAATTATACATCCCAACTGTCGGTGTTTCGAACTAGCTCATACAATTAAATTTGTTTGTGTGTGTCCTAGAGTTCGGATTGTGTGCTCAATGGACGCGAGATTTATACTGGTTCAAACAGAACGTCCCTAAATCCAGTCTTCGGTGGCTCGCGCTACCGGCACCTTGTTGCTCAATGCTCATTGTAGGGGTTACATGCGGGTGAGAGAAAGAGGCTCCCAAGTCTCTTAGACCAACTCCATCAGTCACCCTATTGCACTTTGCATTCGTATTTTGCGTGGCTTGTGGTACTATTCACAACTTCAGTAGACTCTACATACCTCTCCCCATAATGCACGTCGGTCATCTCCACTCCCCTTCCCCACGTCTTCTCTCTGCTCTCCGCACAAGTCTGAGAAATGGTGCAATTAAAAGCCTGTGCTCGTGGGACCTAGTTGTCAGTCTAATACATGCATGCGAATATGGGAGTGTAAATACATAGTCTGTTGGAACACGCCGTGCAAAAGAACCACCCATTCGTGATCAAGCCTACGTAAAATACGGATGCGGAGTGTGTATTTGCTGGACTTGGTCTTATGCGTGGAGTGGCCTAAGGACTACGAATATGGTGCTCTCAACCTAGCTAAGCCTTGGATGTTGTGACAACATGCTCCTTAGCTTTGGCCTCCGTAGTCCTCCGGTGAGTGGTCGTCTGTCCATCTTCTGTCGTTGGTCTATCCCTATGTCTGCATATGCACGTGTGTGCATCCCTTTGTTTCTCGGCCGACCCTCCCCCTTTTATAGGCCAAGGTGGGGTCGGTTACCGGTAGCTTCTCAAGGAAGGTGCTACTGCGCTGTCGTAAACGAGGTGTTCTACCTTGGTAGAATTGTGCTTGTTAGCATATGCTCCAGTCGTCTAGGGTTCTCTGGTCGCACTCTTTAAGACTGGCTGCATTGGTGGCGAAGAGATCTAGCACCATCATTACCGTTTCAGTGCCATGTCGACCCCTCATCTCCGTAGCCTGGGTCTCTGTGTGGCTTGTCGTGTTGTGGGTTCTCTAGACAGCTAGTGCACTCAGGCCTAGGGCCGATAGGTCATGAGTGGGTCATAGGCCTAGGGGCTCGAAGGTCATGAGTGGAAGGAGGACCGACTCTCCCATGGTGGCTCGGTGCCGTGCGTAGTTAATGCGGCCGGTCACTTACGATGGGTCAATCTTGGGTCAGCCACGAAATCCACTCGAGTGGCTTTCCTCGATTCGCCCGACCCCTCCTAACTCCAACTTGCTCGATCCTAGGCTCGGTGCCTCGGGACTATCCGGGGGGGGGGGGCAGGTGCTATCGAGACGAACCTTTCCCTCGTCCTTTCGCTAACTAGTGGGCCCTAGGGCCCCGAGGATCTTTTCCCAACACCAACCATTATTAAAACCTATTTCTGGTGCAGTGTGGGTGAGATATTGATCATGCCATCCACTAGGGGTGGGCGTTCGGGTTACCCAAAAATTTTGGGTCGGGTAATTTGGGTATTTAATATTTCAGGTTTTGAGAATCGATACCCGGAATTACAACGTGTTTTATAATACCCGAAAATTCGGGTACCCGGAATTTTGGGTTTGAGTTCGGGTATTTCCGAACTACCCGAACTGTTGTGTTGGCTTCATAAAAACGCATACACCCTATTAAATTAGTGTCACACCCGGTTTTAAGGAACAAAGCCGGGTGCATCTCATACATGCGCCAAGAAGACAACATATATAATAACAGAGTGTATAGAGATAAATGTCACAATAATCAGAGTACTTATTACATAGCGAAAGTCTTACAAAATAAAAGATAAATATACAAGGATCGAACTAAAATCCATCCTTGGCGCCAGAAAGTCAACTGGGAGACGACGACCTAGACCTCTCACGAACACAACGCATCATCCACCTTGCACCTCATCCAGTGGTACCTGTTCTTGACCTGTGGGGGGGTGTGAGACAGCAAGGGTGAGCTCACACATGTTCATCGCTCAACAAGTTGTGGGGAATAATGTGGCATGAACTCACCAAAGGTGGGAGTTCATGTGATGTGTAAGGCTAGTCAACAACAGGGGTTAAAGCTGAGCATTGCTTTTAATTAGTTGGTCAAAATTTTATTACCAGTTACTAAGTGTAAGTAAATACCAAACCTTAAATAAAGTTGTAGAACAAAATTAATCATAATCCCATGCAAATGCAAATGACAAAATTGAGTTTAAGTTCCATAATTTAATCATCAGAGAGTCCTAAGTTGCTCATGACCGCGAGCTCGGCTAGTATACCAGTTTTACACTCTGCAGAGGTTGTACCCTTTACCCACAAGTCGTGTTTCCCATGTTGCCAGGGTTAGCTAGGCCCTTAGACACTACCGAGGTGAATGGCTAGGGATCCACTATGAGGCCTTTACAAAGTTCCACTAGCTTCCGAAAACCCGCTACAGTTTATGGGAAGAGCACTTGCAAGAATCCCCCGTCTGACCGCCATCGCAGCAAAGTCAACCCGAGAACCTCCTTGCATGCAACTCCCCTACTGCCCTTGCCCCTTTCGGGTAAGGTAGTCTTCCACTAGCTTTCCTAATTAGTTAGCCAAGGGGTCCCATTCCTCCCTTGTGGTGGCACGTGTTTCTCAAGCTAAGCTCCATGTTCTAATTAACAATAATATAATGATCTTGTCATGAACATAAACAAATAACATAATAACTGGAACATGGATATAATAAATGATTATCCCAAAACCATATAAAGCAATAGCAAACTACCCAAGTGATTCAGGGGTAAACAAGGTAATGAGATAAACAATCTAGGGTGACCTATTGGGTCCCATAAAAATTAAACCTATGCATGGTAAATGATTATAAAGAACATTATTGGGTAACAAAAGTGAATGAAGGGCACAACTTGCCTGGCACTTGAGATTCCAGTTACCAGAGTGATTCTTCGGATCCTCGTGACCTCACTGCTAGTCGTAGCAATACAAACAAACATGGTATAGATAAAATTAACATCACACCAAACATAAGTTCAAACTGAATAATAATAATCTACGCGTTGCTACAAGATCGCGGGCTCGAGAACTACTACGATCAGAGTTACTAGTAAGGAGTTATGATTTTTATAGAGAATTTATGTGATTAAAATGTTAAACTATATTATAAATTGGTTAATATAATTCATATGAGAGGTTATTCTATAAATAATTATCTCAACTTTAATCTAAGTTATAAATTGACTATAAATCATATTCTATTACATTAATAAGCAGATTAACAAAACTAATCAACATAAGTTAAATAAAGATCTAATTATAAAAGAATGAGATATGATATAATAAATGTTGTTGTTGCATAGTAAATATTTATACGAGGCTAACGCAACTCGAACGGTTCAATTCGGAGTAAAAATGGAGAAGTTATAAATTTCCTAAGGTTTTATGTATATGATATAAGATTACTTCGGAAATAAATTTTAAGGTGGCTTTTATGTCAAATCAGTGGCACTATTTGATAAACAACATTATTACAAAATTATAGGAACTAGAATGGATTAATTTGGACTTCATATGAATTTTCTAGGGATTAAGCATGTTTTAATAATTATTTTCACATTAAAAATCCCTTCTCTAAATTATTTTATAAGTTTTCTCGCTGTCTGGACTAGGCCTCCATTTCTGGTAAGCACAGGGGCCTCAGCGCAAGAGATACAAGACCCAGTGCACAATCAGATAGGATGGCAGGTTGATTTGTTGTTTTTCCAGGGTCTCTTTAGTAAAAAGGGCCAACCGAAAGGGTATCGACTGATCATGGCCGTTGGATTAAAACCTACGGTCACGATTAGATCCACCCGCGCCTAAACCTGCACGCAACCCAGGCCCTTGGATCCGGGTTCATCGCCCGAGATCTAGCCACGTATACACCAGATCCTAAGCGCCCATTCACGAATCAAGGGCCGCGACAAATCACAGCGAAATAGTGTGGTGGCTTCTAATCCAGACCGTCCACTGAACATCCGATGGTCACCTGCGTTCTTCCCCCAGCAAGCTCCCAGACAGCCGCGCGCCGAGAGCTAGCAACGGATTTCTGGGTCATACGACGGCGCCATGGTCGGCCCGCAACCGGTACCTTACCCGCGATCCAATCCTCGAAGCGAACGCCGCTACACTATGCAGAGGTGAAAGCGAAACGATGGGGGAAAAACTTACCGGTAATCGCACACGCAGGAGCTCTGCCCACGGAATCAGGCGGAAACACGGCGGCACAACGGGTCCAGTGAGAAATTGCTCAGCCAGCGATCGATCCCGCACCTAATCAACGGTACCGGAGACTTCAACCTGCGCAGGCGACTCGATGACTACCAATGTGTGAATCAGCCGCGGCGGCGCGCAGAGCTTCACAAATTTTTTTGGGCGCGCGGCGTGCACAAGTGGCTCAGCAAGAGGCAGCTGGGGAGGTGGGCGATGCTGGCGCTCGGGAAAGGAGATAAGAAGCGCCGCGCTGTCCGGTTGTGGAGCTGACTCAACGAGCCATAGCGGACAGCGAACCTCTCTCACTTCCTACTCTATCCGCAGGTACGGGAATGGTGATATATGGTCATCGATTCGATGGGGCTAGGGCACGACACATCGGGTTGGGGAGGACGAGGATACCGCGATGCCCGATTTATAGCCCGGGGGCGAGGATGATCATGGCAGACCCGGTCCTGAGGTCCGCGCAGATCTCGACGGACCGGTGAAGTCGGTTGCGCTCAACCCGCCGCCAGGAGTGAAATCCCGATTGGGATGGGGAAGAAGGACGGACCCGACAAGCGGGGACCACCCGCCAGCGAGACGTTTCCCCAGCCCAAGCCCACGCACAAGAAAGTGGAGACCAACTAATAGGCCCCGTTTGTCAGTGACTGATTGGTTGGGCGTGACTGGGCTGGCGCGGGTGAGGTAACTGGGCCGACAGCAGTGATTTTGGCCCAAGTTCCAGCAGGAACTCCCTTCTTTTTCTTTCTTTTCTTATTTAAATTTCAAGTTTAAATTCATAACTTAATTTCAAATCTGAGTCTCAAATTTGGTCATAAATGCAACAACATATGAAACCCAGCATGATGCATTTATAGTTTTTTTATTTGAGTTATTTATTTATTTACTTGTTTCTCTTTCATGCATAATTCATAAATGGATAACTCCCTCAAACAAATAATTTACATTCATATTATTTATTTGATGATTTTAAGATATATATATATATTTAATTTTAAATAATTTCAAAGGTAAGAAAATTATTATTGAAGGGTACTCCAATTTAGAGCTTGTAGAGAGTTTTACTAGATTTTCATTTAGTTGAATATGCACATAGAAAAAAAACTAGATAATCCCTAAGGGTTCCATGATCCCAAAACACTACATAATAATAATAATAATAATAATAATTATTATTTATCATTATTATTAATAATATTTTCCTGATACAAATTTTGGGTATTACAAATCCTACCCCCCTTAACAGAAATCTCGTCCTCGAGATTTTCCCCCACTAGGGAAAAGAGGGGGAAAATCTATGTGAAGCTCTTCTTCTCTCTCCCAAGTAGCTTCATCTTCTCCATGATAGCTTCATTGTACTTTGCACATCTTTATAACCTTATTTCTCATGACACGAGTTAGTGTATCAAGAATCTTGATAGGGTACTCCGTGTAAGTCAAATCACCCTGAACACTGAGCTCTTCCATTGGTAATTGTTCCTCAGGGACACAGAGACACTTCTTTAGTTGAGATACGTGGAACACATTATGCACATCCGATGGACTATTAGGTTGCTCGAGTTTATAGGCCATCTCTCCAACTCGCATAAAAACTCAGAATGGTCCAATAAAGTGAGGGGACAATTTACCCTTAACTTTCAATCTCCTCATTCCACGAAGTGGTGACACCTTGAGGTACACATAATCTCCTTCCTCAAATTCCAATGGTCTCCTTCTATTATCAGCATAGCTCTTTCGCCTGGTTTGAGCTACCCTCAAATTCTCTCGAATCATACGGACTTGTTCTTCTGCCTCTTGAATAAGTTTAGGTCCAAAGAACTGTCTTCCCCTAGTCTGATCCAATATAGAGGAGTCCTGCATTTCCTGCCATGTAGAGTCTCGAACAGTGACATCTTCAGACTGGCCTGGTAACTATTATTATATGAGAACTCAGCATAAGGTAGACTCTTGTCCCAACTACTACCATGCTGAAGGACACAAGCTCTCAACATGTCTTCCAATACTTGATTAGTCCTTTCAGTCTGTCCATCAGTCTGAGGTAGGCCAAACTAAAATTCAACTTCACATCCGTATTCTCATGAAAACTTTTCCAAAATCTGGGGGTAAACTGTGATCCTCTATCCAAAATGATCTTCCTTGGTACACCGTGTAGAGACTCAATCCGAGACATGTATAACTTAGCCAATTGTGATCCCTTATAAGTAGTCTTAACCGGGATGAAATGAGTCATTTTGGTCAGTCTATCCACAATAACCCATATATAGTCATACCCTTTCTAGGTGTGAGGCAATCTCGTAATGAAATCCATATCAATCTCTTCTTACTTCCACTCCGGTATCTTTATGGATGCAATAGTCCAGCTAGCCTCTGGTGTTCAGCCTTAACTCTTTGACACACATCGCACATAGCCACAAGTGCAGCCACATCTCTCTTTAGTCCATACCACCAGTACTTCTGCTTCAATTCCTGATACATCTTGGTACTACCAGGATGAATAGAATAATCCGAGTCATGGGCCTCCTTTAAAATAGTCTCACGAAGGCTATCAATCTCAGGAACTCATATCCGATCCTTGAACCATATTGTGCCTTGCTCATCTTTCGTGATTTCCGAACCTCGACCTTCAGTAATCACATCCTTAATCTCTTGGATTTTAGCATCACCAATTTGTCCTTTGCGGAATTCTTGCTCCAAAGTAGATTCCACATCAATAGTAACTCCTTCAGTGTGAGCAACTATCCCCAGGTTAAGTATCCTGAAATCCTCAACAATCTCATCGGGTAGGTGGGCAACAACAGCTGAATGAACAAGCTCCTTTCGACTCAAGGCATCTGTAACCAAATTTGCCTTGCCCGGGTGATAGTGAATTTCCAAATCATAATCCTTAATAAGCCTTGGTCGCAGGCATCACAATAAATGTCAAATCCCTTCTGTAGATCTGGCATAACCAACACTGGGGGCGACATCAACCTCTTCTTTAGTTGATCAAAGCTATCTTAGCACTTCTCATCCCACTTAAACTCTCTTTCCTTCTCTAGAAGTGAGGTGATAGACTTAGGGCCCGTTTGGCAAAGCTCCAGCTCCTGCTTCTTTAGCTCTAGATCCTGATCCTCGTGAGGAGCTGATCCTCCTGATTCTCCTAGAAAATCAGAATCATTTTTAAAACCGTTTGGCAAGTAAACTGATTCTTGTCTTCTAAGAGTTGGTGGTCCGTGGCGATTGTCTATTTTTGAAAGTCGCCTAGAGGGGGGTGCCTTGCCGAAACCTGAAAATTAAAACTTTATCCCCCAACTAGATCCCTTGATTAGTGGTTAGAACAAGATGTACAAATATAGGAGTATACAAACTAAGTTCTTGCTTGAAAAGAATATTGCTAAATAATGCGGGAGTGATGAATCAAATAAGTTATAGAATAGCAAAGCAAGAAGCCTTAGATGAGAAGAGCACTAGGACAAGTTCTTTCTTGCAACGTGTTGCTTCACTAAATGGAAATTTAACTTGAAGCAACACCAAATGATATTGGCAAAGAATGAAGCAAGAAAACTTAGAATACGAGAAAACAAACGAATCACAAGCAATAAACACAATGGACACGGGTGATTTGTTTTACCGAGGTTCGGCCCTCGAAGGCCTAGTCCCCGTTGAGGAGTCCACTTAAGGACGGGTCTTTTTCAACCCTTTCCCTCTCTCCCCCGATCACACAAGGATCGGCGAGCTCTTCTTCTTCTCAAGGATCACTCTCGATCCCGCAAGGACCACCACACACTTTGGTGTCTCTTGCTAGCTTTTACAAGCCTCCAAAACTTTGGAGGAAGTTCAATGGGTGTCAAAACTCCACACGCAAATGAACACAAAGATGAGGTACACACTATCTCTCGATGAATCTCACAAGGCACTAGTGCTAAACTCAAATGAGTAGCTATCTTTTGCTTGCTCTCTCTTTTGTGGCACTTGTGTTGGTTGTAGTGGTCTAAATCTTGTGTATAGGATGGATCAATGAATATATGTGGTTGGGAGGGCTTGAGTATGTCAACTATATGACTTGGAATGTTGCTTGGGCTCCCACGCCTTGAAGTGGCCGGTTGGGGTGGTATTTATAGCCACCAACCAAAATCTAGCTGTTGGTGAAGGCTGTCTGTCGCATGGTGCACCGGACAGTCCGGTGCACACCGGACATGTCCGGTGCCACAGCCACGTCACCAGACCGTTAGGGTTCTGACCGTTGGAGCTCTGACTTCTGGGCCCGCCTGAATGTCCGGTGGCGCACCGGACATGTACTGTAGAGTGTCCGGTGCGCCATGCCACGCGTGCCTGACTTCTGCGCACTCTGGCGCGCATTAAATGCGCTGGCAGGTGACCGTTGGAGCCGAAGTAGCCGTTGCCCCGCAGTTACACCGGACAGTCCGGTGTACACCGGACATGTCCGGTGAATTATAGCGAAGCCGCCGACATGAATTCCCGAGGCTGGCGAGTTCCTGAGGTCGCTCTTCGTTGGAGCACCGGACACTGTCCGGTGTACACCGGACAGTCCGGTGTACACCGGATAGTCCGGTGAATTATAGCGGAGTTGGAGTCCTCTGGTGCACCGGACATGTCCGGTGGCACACCGGACAGTCCGGTGCGCCAGACCGGAGGTGCCTTCGGTTGACCCTTGCTCCTTTATTTGAACCCAATACTTGGTCTTTTTATTGGCTAAGTGTGAACCTTTGGCACCTGTATAACTTATACACTAGAGCAAACTAGTTAGTCCAATTATTTGTGTTGGGCAATTCAACCACCAAAATTATTTAGGAACTAGGTGTAAGCCTAATTCCCTTTCAATCTCCCCCTTTTTGGTGATTGATGCCAACACAAACCAAAGCAAATATAGAAGTGCATAATTGAACTAGTTTGCATAATGTAAGTGCAAAGGTTGCTTGAAATTGAGCCAATATAAATACTTACAAGATATGCATGGATTGTTTCTTTATAATTAACATTTTGGACCACGCTTGCACCACATGTTTTGTTTTTGCAAATTATTTTTGTAAATCCTTTTCAAAGTTCTTTTGCAAACAGTCAAAGGTAAATGAATAAGATTTTTGCGAAGCATTTTCAAGATATGAAATTTTCTCCCCCTGTTTCCAATGCTTTTCCTTTGACTAAACAAAACTCCCCCTCAAATAAATTCTCCTCTTAGTGTTCAAGAGGGTTTTAAGATATCAATTTTGAAAATACTACTTGCTCCCCCTTTAGAACACAAAGAGATACCAATTTGAAATTTTCCAATTGAAAACCATTAATTTTAAAATTAGGGTGGTGGTGCGGTCCTTTTGCTTTGGGTTCATACTTTCTCCCCCTTTGGCATGAATCGCCAAAAACGGATACTTTGAGTGAGATATAAGCCCTATCCTAATTATTTTCTCCCCTTTGGCAAATAGAACATGTGAGTGAAGATTATACCAAAGACGGAGAGTGATGCGGAGCGACGACGAAGGATGAGTAGTGGAGTGGAAGCCTTTGTCTTCGCCGAAGACTCCAATTCCCTTTCAATATACCTATGACTTGGTTTGAAATACACTTGAAAACACATTAGTCATAGCATATATCAAAGAGACATGATCAAGAGGATATATCAAATTAAGCATGATCATAGTTCTATATAACATAGATTGCTCCCCCTAAGTATGTGCATGGAGAGGAACACATATTTTGGCCTTAAATGCCAATTGCACATAATTAGGTTAATGAGAACATATCTATATCATACGGAATGTGAAGTGCATTGTGTCATAGTATAAGTGTGATGCTCATGACAGTTTATGCACTTATGAAAGCATGTTGTAAACATTTCAAGCATTTTCCCTTAAGGATTTCAAAGAGGCTTAAGGATCATCCACCTTTGGAATAAAGGTAGCTTATCCTCGTTACAAGGTTAAGCTTTAAGCTCTTTGACAATTAAATCACTTCATCTAGTTTCAACAAAGATGCATTAAAGCATGAATGAATTTTTGAGAAGTTAAACTAGATATGAAGCAGGGATATGCATGGACATGCTTTCTCTTCCTTTTAAACAAGATATGTAAAGAGAGTATAGAAAAGGAGGATTTAGGTACAAGTTTAAATGAAAGGAGATAGTTTTACCTTTACATAGGGACGCTCTCTTCATTGTGCTTTGTCCTTAGTCTTAGATGCTTAAGACCTATTCTTAATGACAATATATGAAAATATTTTGCACAAGAGAGAGTTCTACAACTAGTGATCTTTTCAAGACATGATTAGCATATATCAAGTGGATCACAAATTGCATAGATGAATCATGAATTCTCCTTTTAACTTAGTGCATATCAAAAGAGATATTGATTGAGAGAATATGCGGCACTAAGAAGTATGATTGTTAATAGAAGTCATTCAAAGATCAAACAAATAACATATGTGATCAAGAGACCAATATACACAATAAATTATCAATTAAGCTTAGGGTAGGAGAATCCAGCAAATATGCTACTTTATAGTGAAAGACAAGAATTTAAAAATAGTAGCATACTTCATGAGAAACTCATTCTCATTCAAGAGACTATATGAAATTACTAAGATAAAGTAATAGTCTCAACATAATCAAGATATAGAAAGAGGCTCCCCCTAAAGATATGCATCAAGTATTTGAGTGAATTGAATGAATGAATTTACTCTAAGGACAAATAGGGAGAGGCATTATACATCTTGATCAAGGCTCATAAATTTTGCAATAAACAACTTAAGCCTAGTATTCTCATAATGAAAGTATTTAGAATACTCACAACCACACCATTGATTGTTTCGTAGAAGTAGGTGGTGTTGTTCTTGATGTTTTCCTCTTTCATTTGAGAGTCCTCCCTTTGTAGTTGTTTCCTTTTTCCTTTCAAACTTATTGAAAATACTCAAGAAAGATGTTAATAGCACAAGGGAGTATATAATGAAAGATGATTTCTTTTAGATAAGTGTTGGGGACTTGTTCTCAAATGCTAAGAGTTAAGAACAAGGCAACATAAAAAGTGTTAAATGTTAAAGTCCTTCGTCCTTCGAAACATTATTCCTCTTCGAGAAATAATGAGTTTCGGACGAAGGTCACAAGAGACATACCTTCGTAAATATAACAAGTAATGACGAAGGATTTATATAAAGCATGAAATATAATATGAACATCATCATAGAATCATTTCTATTTTATTAACATGGAAAAATAGAAATGATTTCAAATTACAAATGTACCTTCGGTCCTGAGAGAAGGTAAAAAGTACAAGCGTGACGCAAAAGCAAATGCCAAGTCAGCGTGAACAGTACGGGAGTACTGTTCATCTATTTATAGACGCGGGACGCAACCCACGTAAAATTACATCCATGTCCATTACATTTGTCAATGACTTAAGGAAATCTGTCGAGGCCCACGTAGTCTTTTCATCTTTAAGTCGGTTCCCCTCTCTGCTATCGCGACGAAGCTTCCCTGCGCACAGCTTCGGCTGTGCACCATCCTTCGTGGAGCTTGGTAATCAGCTCGTCCTTCGTCTGGTTCAGGCTTCGTCCTGACCGTACTTCATGTTCATAATTCTGAGTCCGAAGATACCTGCTCACATAATCCACTTGGAAAACATTGTCAAATCATGTTTTTGAGGACCTTCGGAGGACGAAGGCCCCCAACAGTAGCCCCTCGCAATATTAATTTGTTAATGATAAATTCAGATTGCGATATGGACGAAGGCCTTGAGCCGAAGGTCCGAAAAAACACCTTCCCTTTGCTAGAATAGCAACATTCACTGACAAGCGGGGTCTTTCAATTTTCAACGCCCTGGGGGTATAAATAAGATCATACCGCAAACTTATTTGGTACGCACACTTGCCATTTGCTTCGGCCCACTAAATTTTTAGCTCTTGTGCACTAAGATTTGCTGATCTTTTTGATTTTGAAGCTTCGGCCTTGAAAACAGTTTTTTAGCGTTTCCGAAGATGTCTGAAGGTAAGAAGATCCCTGCTGAGACGAAGCTGAGTCTCAACGAAGAGAAGAACTTGGGGTTCCTTATAGCGATGGCGGAGACCAATACGGAGAAAATCACCCAAGAGATTCTTGAAGGTTTGTCCGAAGATACTGGTGACAGCGATAGTTTCGATGTAGAAAGTGGCGGGGAAGAGTCCGAAGATCGACCATGGCGGCCAAGTCACACGGTTTTCGGGAAAACTACTATTAAGCAGAGTCATATTGATAATATGAGGGGGCGGTATTTTCGAGATATATCTATTGTGAGGGCTGATGCTGGAGAAAAGACTTCTCCCACCCCCGAAGAAGATGAAGTCGTAATCTTCCGAAGCTTTCTCAAGGCTGGGCTTCGATTCCCCCTAAGCAACTTTGTTGTTGAAGTACTGAAAACATTTCAAGTCTACCTTCATCAAATTACTCCCGAAGCTATCATAAGAATGGGGATGTTTGTCTGGGCTGCAAGAAGCCAAGGTTTAGAACCAAATGCTAAAAGCTTTTGCAACATTCATGAGTTGTTATACGAGACGAAGCCCTGGGGGAAAGAACAATATCACAACAACTTTGGGTGTTACAGCTTCGGTGCCCGCTCTGGGTCAAGCCGCCCTGTGCCAACTTTTCGGAAGAGGTGGCCCAGAGCCTGGATGACAGAGTGGTTCTATGTAAAGAATGACTTAGCAGCGCAAGAAGATGTCAAAAATATCATTATGCGCCCCATCTGGCAACGCTTCGGACTTCGAAGGCCGAAGGTTGAAATGGATGAAGCAGCCGAGGAATGCCAAAGAGCCTTCGGCGTAATCTGCTCTTTCATTGGAACAAGGGACTTGATCCAAGAGCACATTGCCTTCAGGGTGTGGCCACTTGTAGGAAAGTGGGAAATGCCGAAGGAGACCATCAAAGAGTCCGACGAAGGCGGACTGGTCAGACTGAAATACACATTCAAATATGCGGATAAGTTTGTTGAACCAGATGATGACTGGTTGAAAAGCATTGAAACATTAAGTGACGAACTGCTTGGGGCATATTCGAAGGCCGAGAATACTGTGTTATCAGCAGCCTTCGGAGGCCGAAAGAAGAAAAGGCTCAACCGGGTATTTGACGCAGTCGGGTTTGTCTACCCTGACTATCACTATCCGGTATTGGGTCGCAAAAGAAAAAATACTTCTCCTGCGACAGAAGCTACCACGAGTGCTACTAGTGAGCCAGCACCACAAAGGAAAAAGATGAAGGTGCTCACCCACCGAGCGCGTTTTATTGAGCCGGCCACAGTGCCAGAGTTTATTGGTGAAGTCTCCTTGGCCTCTGAAGCTACAGATCCAGCTCCAGTGCCGAAGATAGAAGAGAAAACTGAAGCGCCTTCGGCAGAAAAAGTAGAAAAACCGAAGATTGAAGGGCCAAAAGCATCGGAAATCTTAAGTCCTTCAGCAAATGTCGAAACTATAAAAAACCAAAAGGGCCCATTGGTGACCCCAAAAAGAAAAAGAATGGTGAACGTACTAGATGTCTTGGAGACAATTAAGTCTTCAAGCACAACTCCAAAGAAGACTATTGAACTTGCTGAAGCGTCTACCGAAGCTTTGAAACAACAAGCTGAGACTGAAGCTGGGCCTTCAAAGCCCACCAAGGAACAATCCGAGAAAATATCAGAACCAGTTTTGGTTGAAGAAATTGACACCGCCGCCCCCG
Source organism: Zea luxurians (assembly GCA_029449295.1). Classification (NCBI taxonomy): domain Eukaryota; kingdom Viridiplantae; phylum Streptophyta; class Magnoliopsida; order Poales; family Poaceae; genus Zea; species Zea luxurians. The sequence goes on from JAOPSE010000014.1 coordinate 83,418,395, forward strand.
AAGCTCCTTCCGACATATGTGATTACATCGTGCGACATGCTTCGGGGAAGAAATTATCTGAAGAAGAGATTTATGAAGCCAATCACTATGCCAGAGAGTTAAAATATCCGAAGGGAGCCATGGTGTTCAATGGGACAAACGAAGATGACTTCCTATACTGCCTCCCTGACAACAAAGAATTATCTGTCTGCCGGGAGATGGCTAGGAGTATGGGATTTCCGAAGCTTGAAGCTGGACTATGCGCTATGACGAAGGAAGATCTCGCGGATAGTCTTGCATATAATAGCCTGAAGGTATGGGAATTAGTCTTGAAAAAATTTTACAATACGTAATTCATTCCTTTATTCTTATATGGATTCTTTTTTGTATAGGGTTTAATCCTGAGCAACGCTCTAAGAGCACAAAAGAGTGCCGAAGATGAGAGCTATGAAATTGCGTTCAACAATTTACGATCAGAAGTTATTAAACTGAGAAACGAAGCTCTAGAAAAAGATAAAATTCTGGTTACATTAGTAGACAAGATAAAAAAGGACGAAGCTGCTGCAAAGATTCAGGCCGAAGCTCAGAAACGCGAAATTAAAGATCTTCAGAAGCAATTGGCCCGGGCGAAAGAAGAACGCATACTTGAAGAAACAAGACGGGAATACAGCGACCAATGGGCTGATCATTTGGAAGCAACCGTGGAAGAGCTTCGGTCTTCTAAGAAAAAATGCTTTGAAAAATCCATGGAATGCGTAAAGAAAATTAAAACCAGCTTCGCCAGCGTGGGCGCATTTTCCAGTGAAGAGAATTTCTCAAGAGGCAATCCCGAAGGTCCAATAGAATGGATCAGTCACGAAGCAGAGGCCTTCGAGGAAATCTTGAGTAGCCGCGGTGACATCTGTGCTTTTTCGGGCGCCAGGGGAGTTGCTACTGTCTTGGAGAAGAAAGGTTGTGAACATGTAAAAACTTTAGCTCAGTCCGAAGCTGCCTTATCCTCCGAAGACATCAAAGACCCCTCGGCTGAAGCAAGCATGGTTGGCGGCAAATTCTTTACTGATGTCTGGGACAACGGCGGCCGAGAAATGGCACAAGAAATTATTCAAAGAAGTGAAAAAGGCATCCATGATGCTAGGAAAGTAACAGAAGTTGCCGAAGGGCAAATAGGTACTAATTAGTCGCTCTTATTGTGTTGTAATTTTTATTTCAAACTTTGCTCACGGTTTGTAATAGTAATGCAAAAATATTTTGTTCCCTCAGAACCTGCTGGATCGACTGTTGACCTTCACACAAAAAAGGATGACGAAATCAAACAAATGGCCGAAGCTATCATGGACAAAGTTGTTGAACAACTTCTAAATGAGGCTGCCGAAGTAGTATTAAGAGAAGACTAGGTGTTATTAGAAAAAACATTTGAAGTGTGATCTATGTAATATTTTGTACATTTAAATGTAATATACAAGTCTCTTTCCATTATTCAATTCTTTACGATGCATGAAATTCTACATACATACCATTTTTGAGCCTTCGGCGAAAAAACACCTTCCCTTCTTTTCATGCTTCGTGAAGAAGACATTCTCCGTTAAAACTATTCTGACGAATCACGTCCACGCTTCGTGAAAACATTCTCCGAAGCTATACAATTTCGATATTGCTCTGATGAAGCTCGTCCATGCTTCGTAAAAACATTTTCCGAAGCTATATTCCGAAGATTATCATTGTATTCCCTCGTGACTTTACACAATTTTCACTTTCTCAATGCGTCCTTTCGAAGGTTGATACTGTGTCCCCTTCTTTTGCCAAATGCAACATGATGTATGATGCTTATGCTATGCAAAATGATGTGATGATGTTATGTTATGCAAATGACATTTGTTCCGAAGATACACACAAAATATATTTGTAAGCTCTGCATTCCCTTAGGAACGTCTTTGGAGCTTCTTCGCCTTTTACTTAGACGGTATAAGCTCTGCATTCCCTTAGGAACGTCTTTGGAGCTTCTTCGCCTTTTACTTAGGCGGTATAAGCTCTGCATTCCCTTAGGAACGTCTTTGGAGCTTCTTCGCCTTTTACTTAGGCGGTATCAGCGTTGACTTTTTGCTGTATGCTCTGCATTCCCTTAGGAACGTCTTTGGAGCAAAAAACTTACACTGCGCTCCCTTTGGAACGGCTTTTTGTAACTTCGGCAACTTACTCTGCGTTCCTTAGAACGACTTTTTGTTGCTTCGACGGATTTTTAATAATTCGAAGGTCCTCCTTGTTACCGCAAATTTTTAAGCTTCAGCAACTTAAGCCTGTGGAGAAGATAGGTTTTCCTCATAACCAACCACGAAACTATTATATGAAAACTGAAATGTTCTTTATTTCACAGAAAATAGAACTTAAACGGAAAAGACTGCTATCAAAGTAGGATATTTGTTAATAAATGTGCTTCGACTCTGGCACAGTACTATTGACTGTGCGAGCTTCAGATTGCTCTCTGAGGTCCCTTTGGTGCGGAACATATTGGCTCCCTTCTGGCTGTTGGCCTTGTTGCAGCGGAGGTGGAGGCGGGGGCTGTTGCCATGAAGCTTGAGGTTGACTTGCCGAAGCTACGGAAACTGCAGGGTGGTTGCCCACGTATTCCGGGATGTAAGGCTGATGGTACGAAGCAGTATGCATGACCTGCTTCGGCTGGCCTTGTTGCGCTGCAGCTTCTGCTAGCTCCTTTTGTTTCTGAATGGTGACATGGCACATCCTGGTGGTATGGCCCTTGTTTTCACCACAGAATAAGCAAAATATCCTCCTTGGTTGATCTCCAAATCTTCCGCCGAAGCCCCTGGCGCCTCTGCCTCTTGGAGCTGGTGGCCGGGAGAAAGTTTGCTGTTGCCCCGAAGCCTGTGAGGAGCACTGCGGCCTGTTCTGCTGACTCCCCTTGTCATCATTTTGAGTGGAGTTGTGGATGGACCTGACATGCCTCGGATAGAATCTTCCTCCGAAGCCCCTGGTCATCTCAGAAAATCTGAAGGCCTCCTCCCTTCTTTGGCGAAAGTCATTATCGGCACGAATGTACTCGTCCATCTTTTGGAGCAGCTTCTCCAGAGTCTGAGGAGGCTTCCTAGCAAAGTATTGGGCTGCAGGTCCAGGACGAAGCCCCTTGATCATGGCTTCGATGACAATTTCATTGGGCACCGTTGGTGCCTGCGCCCTCAAACGCAAGAACCTTCTGACATACGCCTGAAGGTATTCTTCAGGATCCTGAGTGCACTGGAACAAGGCTTGAGCAGTGACCGGCTTCGTCTGAAATCCTTGAAAGCTGGTTAACAACATATCCTTCAGCTTCTGCCATGAAGTGATCGTTCCTGGTCGAAGGGAGGAATACCAGGTCTGAGCAACACTCCTGACGGCCATAACGAAAGACTTTGCCATGACTGCAGCATTGCCACCATACGAAGACACTGTTGCTTCGTAGCTCATCAGGAACTGCTTGGGGTCTGAGTGGCCGTCGAACATGGGAAGCTGGGGTGGCTTATAGGATGAAGGCCAGGGTGTAGCCTGCAGCTCAGCGGACAGAGGAGAGGCATCATCGAAAACAAAATTTCCATGATGGAAATTGTCATACCAGTCATCTTCGTTGAAGAAGCCCTCCTGATGAAGGTCTTTTTGTTGAGGCCTTCGGTTCTGCTCATCGTGGGTAAGATGATGAACTTCTTCAGAAGCTTCGTCTATCTGCCTTTGCAGCTCAGCTAGCCTGGCCATCTTTTCCTTTTTCCTCTGCACTTGTTGATGAAGCATCTCCATGTCCCTGATTTCTTGGTCTAGTTCATCCTCCTGAAGCGTCGGGCTGACGGCCTTCCTCTTCTGGCTTCGGGCCTCCCGAAGAGAGACGGTCTCCTGGTTGGGGTCCAGCGGTTGCAGTGCTGCAGCCCCAGTCGCTGAAGCTTTCTTCGGTGCCATAGCGAAGGTCTATAGCTTCCGAAGGTGTTCAAAAACTCGAAGTGGAAATGAGTTCACCGGAGGTGGGCGCCAATGTTGGGGACTTGTTCTCAAATGCTAAGAGTTAAGAACAAGGCAACATAAAAAGTGTTAAATGTTAAAGTCCTTCGTCCTTCGAAACATTATTCCTCTTCGAGAAATAATGAGTTTCGGACGAAGGTCACAAGAGACATACCTTCGTAAATATAACAAGTAATGACGAAGGATTTATATAAAGCATGAAATATAATATGAACATCATCATAGAATCATTTCTATTTTATTAACATGGAAAAATAGAAATGATTTCAAATTACAAATGTACCTTCGGTCCTGAGAGAAGGTAAAAAGTACAAGCGTGACGCAAAAGCAAATGCCAAGTCAGCGTGAACAGTACGGGAGTACTGTTCATCTATTTATAGACGCGGGACGCAACCCACGTAAAATTACATCCATGTCCATTACATTTGTCAATGACTTAAGGAAATCTGTCGAGGCCCACGTAGTCTTTTCATCTTTAAGTCGGTTCCCCTCTCTGCTATCGCGACGAAGCTTCCCTGCGCACAGCTTCGGCTGTGCACCATCCTTCGTGGAGCTTGGTAATCAGCTCGTCCTTCGTCTGGTTCAGGCTTCGTCCTGACCGTACTTCATGTTCATAATTCTGAGTCCGAAGATACCTGCTCACATAATCCACTTGGAAAACATTGTCAAATCATGTTTTTGAGGACCTTCGGAGGACGAAGGCCCCCAACAATAAGAAATAAGCACAATTCATCATCCATAGATCACACAGACATGAAGTAAAATCCTTAACATTAGTGCATTTCATTTGAGAAATATGAGTGAGCACCTTTTAAGCATTTTAATAATCATTGGAGATTTTACTTTATCATATTAAATTTAGTTAATCAATACTTGGAAGCAAATCTGTGACACCCCAGTGTCACTCAGGGTTTTTCCTTCAAGAGCCAAACCAAGAGCCATCATTTTATGTGAACCAAAGTAAGCATGAGCATCAAAATAACTTAAGAAATAATGAAGTCACCAAGTATATACTTAAAAGTGTCATGATCAAAGCAAATAAGTCCCTTAAAAGATCAGATTATGCAACCCTAGTTTAAAAATCCTAAATGAACCCCATGGGCAAAATTCAAAAAAATAAGAAAAAGGGAGTGAAAAGTTTAAAATTTTGAGTTGAGCCAATTATAAAAATTGAAGTATATTTAATGGGCAACAAGAAAGGTTGAGAAAGCTTAGCCAAAATAGTTCAAATAAAACCCCAAATCAAGCTTTCCATGTGTGGGCTTATTAAGAATTCTGAATTTCAGATTTCTGAAAATCAGACCTTGATCCAAAGATCAGAGATGTTCACCTTGATCCTTAACTCGAATCCTAATGGTCCCATTGACAAAAATGTGCCTAACTAACCCCTCTGTCGTGTGCCAGAAGATGGCATTGGGACGCGAGCCCTAGACATGACTAAACCTTGGATTTGCCTCGGATTTGCGCAGGGAGACAGACCAGATTTCCTGGCTCCATATCTCTGCAACCAGTAGGCAAAATCCTATGACCTCCACACAAGAATGGTAGCTTGTAGGGAGGGGAAGAGGTTTTGTGCATTGACCAAGGCGAGAGCAGGCTCGGATGAGCGACTACACGCGCCAGAACTTGGGCAGAACGCGTGCTCCCACGTGTTCGACCCTGGCCGGCGTGCCAGAGCTCGCCCAACCCGCGCGCGCGCGCTCCCCGGCGTTCGGTCAAGTCCGCCGCGTGCCCTCGCCCTCGGCCGTGCCCGCCCGCGCCTATAAAGCCTCCCCAGGCGCGCCTCACTTCACCCCGCACTCACCCTCTTCGGCCAGCCGTTTTCCTTAGCTCCGGCGAGCTTGATTTCCGCCCGCCATTGCCGCCCGAGCTTCGGCCACCGTGGCCAGCTCCCTCCAGCCATCCTCAAGCCAAGCCAGTGCTTCGGCCAGCTCCACCAGTAGCTCGTGAAGCTCGCCAAGCCCTCGGACCCAGCCGGACTTCACCGGAGGCCCGAGATCGACTTCGCCGGACTTCGGTCTCCCGCCGTCGCGCGTGGACCGAGCTATCCGGTGAGTCTCCGCCCAATTCCTTTCGCTCATGTCTTCTCTGGCATCCCGTGAACCTCTCTGACCCATTCAATTGACCTATCTCGCCGTGGCCAGGCCGGTCTCCTCGCCGCCGACGAGCATCCCCGCCTGCGCGCGTGGACCGACCGACTCCGGCCATCCCCGACGACGTTTCGCCCACCGTTGTGATCCCCAGGACCTCCCCGTCATCCTCGACCACTTCACCGGAGCAGTCTCGCCGCCGGTAAGCCCCTCCGCCCTTTTCCCCGCCGCGGCTACTGTTTAAGTTTAACTAAGGACCTCGGGTTAGGAGGTGAAGAACCCGAGGGGTTTTCTGCAATGTCAGAGACCCTGGTGAATAGTAGCCTGAGGACTGATTCGCGAGGAAAAACTTAGAAAAACGTCCAGGGACCCCAGTGTAAAGTAGGTTTCATTTAAATCGATTCTGAAATTCTTTTAAATAACCAGAGAACTTGTAAAATTCATAACTTGATAAATCCTTACTCAAAAAGTGTCAAACCAATTTTGCTAGCCTCTGTGTATTATAATCTATCCTTTAAAAATAGTAGACCATATGCTTTCTGTTCAAAATTTTGGAGTTTAAAATTAAAAACAGAAATCCACTAAACCTTATTTAATCAAGGAAAATTAGTTTTTCTTCTGTGCTAGACTTAAGAAAATTTGTAGATGTTTGTACCTTAGTTAGACACTGTTTAAAAATAATAAGAACCCCAGCATTAGAAATTATAATATAGTTTCTCATTTAAAGATGTTTTGACCAAAACTTAGAGAAAATCATAAGGGTATTAGAAACTAGTGAACAGTGACTAATATTATTTTTCCTAGTTTACTTATGAAACAAGAACCTAGAAAAAAATACAGAGACTACTAATTTGGACAAGTGTTAAATTACAATGAATTATTAGCCTAAATAAGGCTGAAAATCAATTATTAAAGAGGCAAAACTATAACCAAAATGCTTAACAAAAATCCAGTGAACTTGTAACCACCAGAGCCCCACTACAAAAATATGGAGCACCTCAGTCCAACTTTTTAAGTAAGGGAAATAAATACAAGGTGATAATAAGGCATTTTCTAACTAAATCATGAACACCCTCAAATATTGTGATAATGAGCAACCAAAAATTAGCTAAGTCCTTAATAATGTAAACTACCAGAGAAAAATGCAAGTCCATGAAAAAGAAGCAAACTCATACCATTTGCTAATAATTTAAGGGAAAGGCCATTTAATTCAAATAATGCACCCCACCCCCTTCCCTTAAGCAAAAAGATGCCGAACTTCAGAATGATTGCTCTTGCACAAAACAATGACTAAGAAAAATAAGAATTCTGTTGTTTGATATTTTTCAAATATAGTGGTAGTAGAAAGCACCTATTTGGCTAGAAACTTGAGAAAACCATAGAAAAATAATTAAAAGGTATTAATGGCTAGAAGTTTGTATCAAGTCCTATCATGACACCTAAAAGCCAGCAAAAATAAGTTCTGAAGAATTACCCACTGTTAAATATTAGTGGTAGTTCAAAGCACCTCTTCTACCCTAGAACTTAATAATTTTGTGCAGAGAAAACTATTCACCCTCTGATCCCCAAATTTTAAGAAGGAGAAACATACACCAGTAGCAAGCCACTGTAATTTTTACAGAATTTTTAGAATTTTATAAAAGCAACTTGTAGTTCAAACCTACTCCAAAACATTAAAGAGAATAAAGAAAGAAGAAAAAGGAAATAAACCCCACCTCAATAAGTCTAACTTGAGTACTTGTCATTATCCCTAAGACTTAAAAGAATCCAGTGGAACCCCCTAAAAGTAAAACCTACCACTTGCCTTAGCTAAAAGTTTAACTTAATTTACCAAGTATACCACCCAAGGGTCTTGCATAAGTAAGGTTAACTTTGTTTAACTCAAGAAAGATTATACACCTTTTAAGTTATGATTTCTAAAAGCACATGTCATATCATGCATATATCTTACGCATTGCATTCATTAGATTGTAATCTAGCCGACGGAGAGTACGTGCTCATCCCCGAGCAAGGACCTGTCCAAGAGGAAGGCCAGGAGCAGGCTTCAGAGGCTGCCATTGAGGATCTCCCCGCAGCCCCAGCAATTGAAGGCAAGCCCCGGTTTTATGCATAACCATGTTATTATATGCTACTTTACTACACTTAATGCTTGTAGGTTTGTAATGTGCACTTAAGTGTAGGAGTTGCTTGAAACCTCTAGATGCATGGACTTAGGACTCCTTTTTGAGATGAATACTAGTATGCTAGGTCGAGTAGCTGCTTGCTAATCAGGATCTCGGTAGAAGTCGGGTGATTTTTCTAGCACTCGCGCGAGGTCAGGAATTGATTGTATACATCTTGATAATGGGATATCTGTTGGTCTATGGGCTTGGATCCAGGGAGGATGCCTTGTCCATGAGACGGGAAAATGAATTAAGGATTAATGTGTGGATACCTGAGTCAAGCTTTTGAACGTACTAAACACATGCCGGGAAAAATGGTAACCGGTAAACCTAGTACCTGAGTGAAGCCGGGCGCGGACTTTATCCCTCATGCGGCCTGAGACTGGGTCTCCCATGCTAGCTATGGTGGGTACAAGTGTGGTCACTGCACGGCGGCAGCCGGGGTCAGTGGAGCATTGTATGCCAAGGCGGTGAGGCCTGGACGCGAACGGGGAATCGATGGGGACGGTTGTCATGTGTGGGGTCGGAGTGCCCTGACATGCCGTGTGTTTAGGTTTACCTTGCAAGGTTTAAAACTCGATTCGAATCGTCTGCTTCTCGCAGCTAATGAGACTGCTTGATTCCTTGTACTGCATCGAGTAAGAAGTGAAATGTGGTTACATGAGATAACTTATTGATTGAACTAATTGATTGTTACCATGTATGCTTAGAAGGAGCAAATCTAGTTAAGTTAATGATGGTAGAAATTGAAAAGCTAAAAGATGATTTTAGAAACAGCTAGTGCTTTTGGCAAACCAAACCCCTCAGCCAAACAGCTGCATAGTCTAGAGGTAGAGGAGTAGACTCCTCACACCGGGTAAGTCTAGCTGAGTATTAGTATACTCAGCCTTGCTTGTGGCACCATTTTTGCAGGTACCATGCAGGATCTAGTTGATGGTGTGACTTGGCCTACCACCCTGCCACCGGGTTGGACGGTCGAGTGGGACGTTGCTCCGGCAGGAGAGGAGCATGAGGAGTAGTGGGCTAGGCCTTGCCCATTTCCTCATTACCGACGACATCGATTATCCGCTGCACCTTACTTAATGAACTTTATTTGCTACTCCAGAACTCCGATTTATGTAATAATTCAGTACTTAATTTGAGGTTTCCTGTTTTATTGTATTTCTTCTGTGACTCACCTTCGAGTGAGATTGTGGAATTTGATCCTGGTTAAGTGGCTCTATCAGACTAGATCTGAAGGACTGACGGGTTATTCCGATTTAAGTGTGTCACGGCCCTTGAGGCATGACTTAGGCACTTAAGCTGGAATAATTCGGGTGGTTCTGCCACAGCTGGTATCGGAGCAAATTCCACCACAGAGAAAAACAATAAACCATGAATACCAATTTTCAAAATCTAAAACTTGCCTAGAAACTGCTATAGATCGTCAGGACTAGACCGCTAGACCTAGGACGAAAGGCCTTAGGCATAGAGGGAATAGGTGGCAAATTAATTAGGCCCTGTGGGCCAATACCTATATTTTTGGATGCCCTAAAAAGGCACCCTATTTTTCTTTTTGAGAGGCAACGTTTCTTCCAGCATGCATGCATTATAAAACACAAAGAGGAATTAAAATTGAGCCAACCCCTTCTTCTTAAAACCATTCGGGCTCTCTTTTTCTTTTTCCTTCCACCATAATCTTTATCTTTGATTCCCTTCCGCAGATGAATTCACCCACCCCCGCTAGTGGAGGAGACTCTCGTTTCAGTTCTGACTTCCTTTCTCGTGATGGCTTTCCCTCCATCTTGTGGGAAGTGCTTAACTCCGCCGGTTACCCTACGCCCCCTTTGTACACGGTGCAGTTGTATGAGGAGCATCGGGTACCTCGTTGTCGGGTCTGGCTGACTTTGGAGGCTCATCCCCTTCAGCCGGGTTGGCGTTCTCTTGACTCTGAGACGATCGGACTCAGGACGGACGACACCGTTGAGGCAGCAGCCATGAAGGCTCTGACGACTTTCTGTGGCTACCATCCCCTGGAGATGGTGATGCACCCCTTGGGACTCTTCCCTGCTGAGAGGAAGGATGATCCCATGTGGTGTAACCGCGTGAGCCATGTGAAGGATGTGTGGGCCATGTATCCTGACTTGGTTGGGAGGGTCACCGTTCAGTGCATGAGTGCGCTGTACCGCCTTCAGGCCCTTCAGAGCGATGCTATGACACTTCTTGCTAACACCGCTCGGACTGCCAAGCTCACTCTCGACAGTCGGGAAGATTTTGTGGTCGACCTATCCACAGAGTTGGTGGAAAAGGATCTGCAGGTGGAGAGGCTGAACCAGCGTATCGCTACCCTGGAGCAGCAAGTGGAGATCCGAGACAACACTATTGATGTCTTGGAGAACCAGCTTCACGATGTGCAGAGGGAACTCGAGGAAGCAAACGACCACTTGGACATGCACCACCTGGAGATGGAGGCCAATGAAGCAGGAAGCGAGGGAGAAGAGGCTCCCGAGGAGCTAGGACCAGCCCCTGGTGCCAATGGGACTACCTCCGCGATGCCCCCTTCGCCCGCATCCAGTGTCGCTTCCACCGCTCAGGGTTAAGCAGTCGCTTTGACATTTTTTTTAGGTGGATAGAAACCTATGCGAGCTTAGTAGTATCACATTTTGGACTAGGCTTGTGGGTACTTTCCCCTGATTAATGTAACCCTGTGAACTTTTGGAATCTGTGGGATCCTTGTCACCATGTTATCTTCATTCGAACCTGATATTATGATTATGGCATTCTTTTTCTTCTATATGAGATGATATCTTGCCATTCAAAATTGTGAGTTGGGATAACAATGGCGACAATCTCTGTTTTCAGATGGCAGCTAGGCAGCGTCGCGGGCAGAACGAGCAGGTTCCCCCGCCACCTCCTCCAGCTCCCACAGTGCAGGAGCTGATGGCTCAGCAGAATGAGATTCTGCGACAGCTCTTGCAGCGGCAGCCCCACCCCCAGCAGCATGGTGGAGGCCAGCCTCAGCGACCTCCGGCTATGGCAACATACCAGGAGTTTCTGAGCACGCAGCCGCCCTTGTTCACCAAGGCAGAGGATCCGTTGGACGCCGACGTATGGCTTCGCGTCGTCGAGTCCAAGTTTCCCCTCCTCACGGGAGACTGCCCTGATGCTACCAAGACCCGCTTCGCCGCGCAGCAGCTTCGCGGATCTGCTCGGACTTGGTGGGATCACTTCCGTGCTATGCTCCCTGATGATCGTGAGGTATCTTGGGAGGAATTCAAGACTGCCTTTAGAGGACACCACATTCCAGCTGGCATTCTTGATCGGAAGTTGAATGAATTTCTGGCCCTCAATCAAGGAACCCGCACGGTACTGCAGTATGCGCAAGCCTTCAATGACTTATGCCAGTATGCCGGGTATCATGCTGATTCTGATGAGAAAAAGAGGGATCGCTTCCGCAGGGGTCTCAATACCAAGCTGCGGGAAAGACTCAACACTGTCCGGGCTGATAGCTTCAATGAGTTGGTCAATATGGCCATCTCCCAGGAGGATTGCATTGTTGCTCACCGGGCAGAGAAGAAGAGAAAGGCACCAATGGCAGCACCATCCGCTCAAGCTCAGAGGTTCCGGATTGTTTCTCACAATCAGAGCAGGGGTTTTCAGCAGCAGGCAGGCAGATGGGTGATCAGGCCACCTCAGCAGCAGCAGCAGCAGCCGACACCCAACCGCTACCCAGCTCCCGCCCCAAGGAACAATCAGCCTCCGCAGCAACAGTTCCGCCAGGGCAATGGGAACAAGTGTTTCACTTGTGGCAATGTGGGCCACTATGCCAAGAATTGTCCCAGGAACCAGCAGAGGCAGATGCCCGCACCAAATCAAGACAAGGGAAGAAAGCAGAAGGTGCAAGTCAGGCAAGGGAAGCTCAACTTCACTGCTCTTGAGGAAGTGCCAGAAGGAGCTCCTATCATGACTGGTATCTTTTCAGTTTATAATCAACCTGCTTTAATTCTGTTTGATTCTGGTGCATCTCATAGTTTCATTAGCCAAAAGTTTAGTGCTAAATGCAAACTGCCATTCTCTCATTCAAAAGGGTCATTCATGATAGTCACACCTGGGGGTAAAATTGCAACTAATCAATTAAACCAAAGTGTGCCTATTCAACTGGGAAGCCACATTATCAAAACCACTCTTCTTGTGTTGGGATTGGAGAATGTGGATATTATTCTAGGGGCAAATTGGATGACCTTGCACCAAGTTGTGCTTGATGTAGCCAGCCGTACCGTGGAAGTTAATTCCCCTTTCTGCGGGAATTTCACTTTGATTTTGCCTAGTCAGGGTTCTTCTCAGTCATGTGCCTTCTCTATGTCGGAGCTACCTCTGAAGAAGATCCCAGTGGTCTGTGAGTATGCAGATGTCTTTCCTGATGAATTGCCAGGAATGCCACCGGACCGGGACATTGAATTCGCCATCGAGTTGCAACCGGGAACGGCCCCAATTTCCAAGAGGCCCTACCGAATGCCACCCGCTGAATTGGCAGAATTGAAGAAGCAATTGCAAGAGTTGCTGGATAAGGGTTTCATTCGCCCAAGCACTTCGCCTTGGGGATGTCCAGCACTGTTTGTGAAGAAGAAGGATGAAAGCTTGAGACTGTGTATAGATTACCGCCCTCTTAATGCGGTAACTATCAAGAACAAGTATCCTTTGCCTCGTATTGATGTTCTCTTTGACCAGTTGGTCGGAGCCAAGGTGTTTTCCAAAATAGACCTTCGCTCTGGCTACCATCAGATCAAAATACGAGCGAGTGATATTCCGAAGACGGCATTCTCAACCAGATATGGGCTATATGAATTCTTGGTGATGTCATTCGGGCTGACAAATGCACTAGCATATTTCATGTACCTGATGAATTCTGTTTTTATGCCGGAATTGGACAAGTTCGTGGTGGTTTTCATCGATGATATTCTGGTGTACTCAAAGAACGAGGAAGAACATGCCGGGCATTTGCATGTAGTGCTTCAACGTCTGTGAGAGCACCACCTTTACGCCAAGTTATCCAAGTGTGATTTTTGGCTAAAGGAAATCAAATTCTTGGGTCACACTATCTCTCAGGATGGAATAGCTGTTGATCCTGATAAAGTGCAAGAGGTGATGAACTGGAAGCCACCAACAACTGTTCGTCAGATTCGGAGTTTTCTGGGATTAGCTGGTTATTACCGAAGATTTATTCCGGACTTCTCTCGAATTGTGAAGCCTATTACTGAGTTGCTGAAGAAAGAAGTCAAATTTGTGTGGAGTCAGAAGTGCGAAGATGCCTTCCATGCATTAAGGCAGCATCTGACCACAGCACCAGTATTGGCGCAACCCGACAGCAGCAAGCCTTTTGATGTATATTGTGATGCCTCGGGCACCGGGCTAGGTTGTGTCTTGATGCAAGACAACCGAGTCATTGCTTATGCTTCGAGAGCACTCAGGCCTCATGAGCAAAATTATCCCACTCATGACCTTGAGTTAGCAGCAGTGGTTCATGCATTGAAGATGTGGAGGCACTATCTAATGGGAACCCACTGCAACATCTTCACTGATCATAAGAGCCTTAAGTACATTTTTACTCAGGCTGATCTTAACATGAGGCAGAGAAGATGGCTAGAGCTGATCAAGGATTATGACCTGGAGGTACATTATCACCCAGGAAAGGCTAATGTGGTAGCTGACGCTTTGAGTCGGAAGTTGCAATGCAACTGTGTTCTGATGGATTCTCGCATTAACACCTTGTGTGATGAGTTGAGCAAGATGCAAATTGAAGTGATTTCCTCTGGTTCTTTGTCTCACATTTCCGTTGAGCCAGCTTTGCAAGACCAGATTATCGTGGCCCAGCTCAGTGACAAGGGAGTGCAGATTATCAAGAAGAATCTCCATCAGAAGATTGAGAAGTATAATTGTTTCCGCCAGGATGAGAAGGGTGTGTTATGGTTCAAAAACAGATTGGTAATTCCTAAAGACCAGGATCTCAAGAGGAGAATTTTGGATGAAGCTCATCTCTCCAAATTCTCTATGCATCCGGGAAGCACCAAGATGTACCATGATTTGAAGCCTTTGTACTGGTGGACCAGAATGAAGAGGGAAATAGCCCAGTATGTATCAGAATGTGACACCTGTCAGAGGGTAAAGGCAAGCCACTTGAAGTCCGCTGGAGCCTTGCATCCATTACCCGTACCTTCGTGGAAGTGGGACGACATCAGCATGGATTTCATTATGGGTCTGCCCAACACCTCTCGTCATCATGATTCAATTTGGGTTATTGTGGACCGATTGACGAAAGTGGCACATTTTCTTCCTGTGCACACCACTGATAAGGCTCAAAAATATGCAGAATTGTATATCGACCGGATCGTGTGTTTGCACGGATTACCTCGGACCATTGTTTCTGACCGAGGAGCCCAATTTGTTGCCAGATTTTGGGAACAATTGCAAAAGTCTTTGGGGACCAAGCTGATCAGGAGTTCAGCTTACCACCCACAGACTGATGGTCAGACGGAAAGGGTAAACCAAATCCTGGAAGATATGCTGAGAGCTTGTGCAATCGATTGTGGCAAGAACTGGGATAAGCACCTCTCCTTGGCAGAGTTCGCTTATAACAATAGTTATCAATCCAGCCTAAAGATGGCACCTTTTGAAGCTCTCTATGGAAGAAGGTGCAGGACACCACTCAATTGGTCTCAGTCTGGTGAAAGAGAAGTTTTTGGACCTGATTTAGTGACTGAAGCCGAAAGGAAGGTCAAGCTAATCAGGAAGAATCTAGAAGCTGCTCAGGCCAGGCAGAAGAGTTATCATGATAAAAGAAGGAAACCTCTCCAGTTCGAGGTGGGAAGTTTTGTATACCTCAAGGTATCACCCACCAAGGGAATGCAGAGGTTTGGGATCAAAGGCAAGCTAGCCCCTCGTTACATTGGACCTTATGAGATCATAGAAGCATGTGGACCCGTGGCATACAAGCTGAAGTTACCTTCAAAGATGTCTGCCATTCACAATGTTTTCCATGTATCTCAGCTGAAGAAGTGTGTTCGATTACCGACTGAAATCTTAGCAGAGCCAGAAATGGAGATAGAGCCAGATCTCTCGTACCAAGAGTACCCCTCCAAGATTCTGGATTGCAAGGAAAGATCAACTCGGGCTAAATCGATCAAGATGTTCAAGGTCCAGTGGAGTAATCACTCAGAGGAGGAAGCTACTTGGGAAACCGAGGAATTCCTGAGATCCAACTTCCCCGATTGCCTACCTAAGGAAGCTGGTACGTAATCACCCCCAACCCCTCCTCCTGCCTTTCGAATCTAATTTCCAAAAATATGATCTTAATTCAGAATGAAGTAACTATAAAGTAAAACTTAAAAGGACTTCCTTCTGAAGTTGCAAAGAGAATGACATTCGAAGAGCAGTTTATCCTAATAATGACAATAATCACCCATTTCCTATAAGTCTCACCCTTAGCTTTACCCCGGGAGGACTCTGGCCCGAATCTCGGGACGAGATTCCTTTAAGGGGGGAAGGCTGTGACACCCCAGTGTCACTCAGGGTTTTTCCTTCAAGAGCCAAACCAAGAGCCATCATTTTATGTGAACCAAAGTAAGCATGAGCATCAAAATAACTTAAGAAATAATGAAGTCACCAAGTATATACTTAAAAGTGTCATGATCAAAGCAAATAAGTCCCTTAAAAGATCAGATTATGCAACCCTAGTTTAAAAATCCTAAATGAACCCCATGGGCAAAATTCAAAAAAATAAGAAAAAGGGAGTGAAAAGTTTAAAATTTTGAGTTGAGCCAATTATAAAAATTGAAGTATATTTAATGGGCAACAAGAAAGGTTGAGAAAGCTTAGCCAAAATAGTTCAAATAAAACCCCAAATCAAGCTTTCCATGTGTGGGCTTATTAAGAATTCTGAATTTCAGATTTCTGAAAATCAGACCTTGATCCAAAGATCAGAGATGTTCACCTTGATCCTTAACTCGAATCCTAATGGTCCCATTGACAAAAATGTGCCTAACTAACCCCTCTGTCGTGTGCCAGAAGATGGCATTGGGACGCGAGCCCTAGACATGACTAAACCTTGGATTTGCCTCGGATTTGCGCAGGGAGACAGACCAGATTTCCTGGCTCCATATCTCTGCAACCAGTAGGCAAAATCCTATGACCTCCACACAAGAATGGTAGCTTGTAGGGAGGGGAAGAGGTTTTGTGCATTGACCAAGGCGAGAGCAGGCTCGGATGAGCGACTACACGCGCCAGAACTTGGGCAGAACGCGTGCTCCCACGTGTTCGACCCTGGCCGGCGTGCCAGAGCTCGCCCAACCCGCGCGCGCGCGCTCCCCGGCGTTCGGTCAAGTCCGCCGCGCGCCCTCGCCCTCGGCCATGCCCGCCCGCGCCTATAAAGCCTCCCCAGGCGCGCCTCACTTCACCCCGCACTCACCCTCTTCGGCCAGCCGTTTTCCTTAGCTCCGGCGAGCTTGATTTCCGCCCGCCATTGCCGCCCGAGCTTCGGCCACCGTGGCCAGCTCCCTCCAGCCATCCTCAAGCCAAGCCAGTGCTTCGGCCAGCTCCACCAGTAGCTCGTGAAGCTCGCCAAGCCCTCGGACCCAGCCGGACTTCACCGGAGGCCCGAGATCGACTTCGCCGGACTTCGGTCTCCCGCCGTCGCGCGTGGACCGAGCTATCCGGTGAGTCTCTGCCCAATTCCTTTCGCTCATGTCTTCTCTGGCATCCCGTGAACCTCTCTGACCCATTCAATTGACCTATCTCGCCGTGGCCAGGCCGGTCTCCTCGCCGCCGACGAGCATCCCCGCCTGCGCGCGTGGACCGACCGACTCCGGCCATCCCCGACGACGTTTCGCCCACCGTTGTGATCCCCAGGACCTCCCCGTCATCCTCGACCACTTCACCGGAGCAGTCTCGCCGCCGGTAAGCCCCTCCGCCCTTTTCCCCGCCGCGGCTACTGTTTAAGTTTAACTAAGGACCTCGGGTTAGGAGGTGAAGAACCCGAGGGGTTTTCTGCAATGTCAGAGACCCTGGTGAATAGTAGCCTGAGGACTGATTCGCGAGGAAAAACTTAGAAAAACGTCCAGGGACCCCAGTGTAAAGTAGGTTTCATTTAAATCGATTCTGAAATTCTTTTAAATAACCAGAGAACTTGTAAAATTCATAACTTGATAAATTCTTACTCAAAAAGTGTCAAACCAATTTTGCTAGCCTCTGTGTATTATAATCTATCCTTTAAAAATAGTAGACCATATGCTTTCTGTTCAAAATTTTGGAGTTTAAAATTAAAAACAGAAATCCACTAAACCTTATTTAATCAAGGAAAATTAGTTTTTCTTCTGTGCTAGACTTAAGAAAATTTGTAGATGTTTGTACCTTAGTTAGACACTGTTTAAAAATAATAAGAACCCCAGCATTAGAAATTATAATATAGTTTCTCATTTAAAGATGTTTTGACCAAAACTTAGAGAAAATCATAAGGGTATTAGAAACTAGTGAACAGTGACTAATATTATTTTTCCTAGTTTACTTATGAAACAAGAACCTAGAAAAAAATACAGAGACTACTAATTTGGACAAGTGTTAAATTACAATGAATTATTAGCCTAAATAAGGCTGAAAATCAATTATTAAAGAGGCAAAACTATAACCAAAATGCTTAACAAAAATCCAGTGAACTTGTAACCACCAGAGCCCCACTACAAAAATATGGAGCACCTCAGTCCAACTTTTTAAGTAAGGGAAATAAATACAAGGTGATAATAAGGCATTTTCTAACTAAATCATGAACACCCTCAAATATTGTGATAATGAGCAACCAAAAATTAGCTAAGTCCTTAATAATGTAAACTACCAGAGAAAAATGCAAGTCCATGAAAAAGAAGCAAACTCATACCATTTGCTAATAATTTAAGGGAAAGGCCATTTAATTCAAATAATGCACCCCACCCCCTTCCCTTAAGCAAAAAGATGCCGAACTTCAGAATGATTGCTCTTGCACAAAACAATGACTAAGAAAAATAAGAATTCTGTTGTTTGATATTTTTCAAATATAGTGGTAGTAGAAAGCACCTATTTGGCTAGAAACTTGAGAAAACCATAGAAAAATAATTAAAAGGTATTAATGGCTAGAAGTTTGTATCAAGTCCTATCATGACACCTAAAAGCCAGCAAAAATAAGTTCTGAAGAATTACCCACTGTTAAATATTAGTGGTAGTTCAAAGCACCTCTTCTACCCTAGAACTTAATAATTTTGTGCAGAGAAAACTATTCACCCTCTGATCCCCAAATTTTAAGAAGGAGAAACATACACCAGTAGCAAGCCACTGTAATTTTTACAGAATTTTTAGAATTTTATAAAAGCAACTTGTAGTTCAAACCTACTCCAAAACATTAAAGAGAATAAAGAAAGAAGAAAAAGGAAATAAACCCCACCTCAATAAGTCTAACTTGAGTACTTGTCATTATCCCTAAGACTTAAAAGAATCCAGTGGAACCCCCTAAAAGTAAAACCTACCACTTGCCTTAGCTAAAAGTTTAACTTAATTTACCAAGTATACCACCCAAGGGTCTTGCATAAGTAAGGTTAACTTTGTTTAACTCAAGAAAGATTATACACCTTTTAAGTTATGATTTCTAAAAGCACATGTCATATCATGCATATATCTTACGCATTGCATTCATTAGATTGTAATCTAGCCGACGGAGAGTACGTGCTCATCCCCGAGCAAGGACCTGTCCAAGACGAAGGCCAGGAGCAGGCTTCAGAGGCTGCCATTGAGGATCTCCCCGCAGCCCCAGCAATTGAAGGCAAGCCCCGGTTTTATGCATAACCATGTTATTATATGCTACTTTACTACACTTAATGCTTGTAGGTTTGTAATGTGCACTTAAGTGTAGGAGTTGCTTGAAACCTCTAGATGCATGGACTTAGGACTCCTTTTTGAGATGAATACTAGTATGCTAGGTCGAGTAGCTGCTTGCTAATCAGGATCTCGGTAGAAGTCGGGTGATTTTTCTAGCACTCGCGCGAGGTTAGGAATTGATTGTATACATCTTGATAATGGGATATCTGTTGGTCTATGGGCTTGGATCCAGGGAGGATGCCTTGTCCATGAGACGGGAAAATGAATTAAGGATTAATGTGTGGATACCTGAGTCAAGCTTTTGAACGTACTAAACACATGCCGGGAAAAATGGTAACCGGTAAACCTAGTACCTGAGTGAAGCCGGGCGCGGACTTTATCCCTCATGCGGCCTGAGACTGGGTCTCCCATGCTAGCTATGGTGGGTACAAGTGTGGTCACTGCACGGCGGCAGCCGGGGTCAGTGGAGCATTGTATGCCAAGGCGGTGAGGCCTGGACGCGAACGGGGAATCGATGGGGACGGTTGTCATGTGTAGGGTCGGAGTGCCCTGACATGCCGTGTGTTTAGGTTTACCTTGCAAGGTTTAAAACTCGATTCGAATCGTCTGCTTCTCGCAGCTAATGAGACTGCTTGATTCCTTGTACTGCATCGAGTAAGAAGTGAAATGTGGTTACATGAGATAACTTGTTGATTGAACTAATTGATTGTTACCATGTATGCTTAGAAGGAGCAAATCTAGTTAAGTTAATGATGGTAGAAATTGAAAAGCTAAAAGATGATTTTAGAAACAGCTAGTGCTTTTGGCAAACCAAACCCCTCAGCCAAACAGCTGCATAGTCTAGAGGTAGAGGAGTAGACTCCTCACACCGGGTAAGTCTAGCTGAGTATTAGTATACTCAGCCTTGCTTGTGGCACCATTTTTGCAGGTACCATGCAGGATCTAGTTGATGGTGTGACTTGGCCTACCACCCTGCCACCGGGTTGGACGGTCGAGTGGGACGTTGCTCCGGCAAGAGAGGAGCATGAGGAGTAGTGGGCTAGGCCTTGCCCATTTCCTCATTACCGACGACATCGATTATCCGCTGCACCTTACTTAATGAACTTTATTTGCTACTCCAGAACTCCGATTTATGTAATAATTCAGTACTTAATTTGAGGTTTCCTGTTTTATTGTATTTCTTCTGTGACTCACCTTCGAGTGAGATTGTGGAATTTGATCCTGGTTAAGTGGCTCTATCAGACTAGATCTGAAGGACTGACGGGTTATTCCGATTTAAGTGTGTCACGGCCCTTGAGGCATGACTTAGGCACTTAAGCTGGAATAATTCGGGTGGTTCTGCCACAAAATCAATATGATAACAAATATAGCAAAGGCATGAAATGGATTCTAATGGATAAGTGCATTGATGAGAATGAGATTGAATGCACATCTTAGCCAATTTAAATTTGATAAAGAATCTATTTCTTCACAGAGATATAATTAGAGTAAATAATCGTTGATGGGAACTATATTTGATTAAGAAGATGAGTTCCCATACCTTTGTTTTTACCTTTCTTCTTTTGGGTGAAGAACAACCCATGAGGCTTGTGTACTTTCTCTTTTGTAGATATTCATAAGTAAGCTCAAGAGATACGTTGTTAGTAACACAAGCACTAGTTTCCATTTTTGTAACCATTTTTGATAAGGAATGAAAGGCTAGATTACTAAAACATGGAAACTTCATAGCATGAACTAGATTATCCATAGATGATGTTATGCTCAATTTTAACTCATAAAACAAGCATAAATAATCCTTTGAGATTATAGGAATAAATCTAATTCATGATTTGGAAAGCGATAAATGTGAAAGAATCATATCTAATTTTGAGCAATTAGAAATACATCATAAAACATTGGATTGATTTTTCTTTTCATGTTAGATTACACGCTTCCAAAGAGAAACTTATTCTCTACAAGTGAGACTACTTTGGGTTACTTAAATAAAATCAATAGTCTCACTAATCTAGTTATAGAGAGAGTTTTTCTTTTATAAGTGTCCTAAGGATTTGAATTCCTTACATAACACCTTGTTCTTTTAGGAACTTGAAAAATCTCTCTATATCTAGAAACATGGCAATAATAGAATAACTTAGCAAAAAACATGCCATGTGGTACTTCCAACAATTTAAAGCATGTAGATTGCCATAGGATGGAAATGATGAGTATGCAATCTACCATATGAGAGGAAATTCTTCAAAGAATGGTAATATAAATTTAAAGATATTTGAAGTGCTTCAATTTTTCTATGTGACTACACAAGACACATAAGAAATGATATTCTAAAATACTTGCACTTAAAGGATAAGTGTTACCATCCTTTGACTTTCCTCCATGTTGTAGGCCTTGATTTTTCGCATATGATATCTCTTCACTTACTACAACATATAATATCTTCCTCGAGATGATATGAGTTTAAGATATAATAAATTGAAGTAACCTTGGGTCAATCTTGAATATGTAGATCATTTGAAGATTGATAGCTTGAGTTGATAAGAATTGAATTAGCTTTCTCAAGCACCCCAAGGCTTCATATCATCTCCTTTTCCTGCAAAGCTTGTCAAGCATATTTTGGTACCCATCGCTTGATGGGTCCATCACGGTTAGTCAACAAAGATCTAGGAACCCAAAAGTCCTTTGTGTTAGTACTAGGTAAACTCATTACCTTTCTAGCATAAGTTGCAATTTTGGGTTTCCTAGTTACATGAGAATTAATTGACAAGCTAGGAGTGGAATTGTTACCAGTGGGACAATCCTTGCATTGATGTCCCTTTTTCGGCATGTGTAGCATAGACGTTTTTCTTGTTTGTTGCTTGCTACATGGTTAGTAAAAACTTTATTTTCTAACCCTATGCCTTTTTGTTTTAAATGGGGACAAGATCTAAGCAAGTGTCCCTTCTTGGAGCATTTAAAACAAAGTCTATCATCCTTGTTAATAATCAAGCCATTTTTAATGTAGGGACATGACCTAATCAAGTGCCCCTCTTCAAAGCATTCACTACACCTCTTAATGTGAAGTGTGGCTTGATCATTACCTTGGATGTTACCTTTTGTGGAGGCGTGGTTGAGGCTTTTGGAGGAGGTGTTGAATTTCATCTTTTGTTTCTTCCTCTTGGCAATCCTCAAATCCTTGACATTTTCTTCAAGGGATGTAGTGCATGCCACGGTTGTTCCCGTCTCAAGCTTCTTCACCATGTGATCACGGTTATCTTGAGAAGGTTGGGCAATGCATTTCCCTTTTAGTTGTGTCAAGCTCTTCTTTAGCCTCTTATTTTCTTCTTTGAGCTTTTGATATGAATCATCATTTGTTCCTGCAAATTCTAGCTCAAAGGAAGATTTGCTTGTCGACAAACAACAAGCATTAGCACATGGTAATATAGTATCAATTTGAATACATGTGTACGAACGAGGTTGTTGGGATTTTAAGTTTTCTATCACAACCTCATGAGCAATGTTTAATATGATATGATCATCCATAATATTTTCATGAGAACATAGAAGCATATCATATTTTTCTCGAAAAGCTAGATTTTCAACTTTTAGCTTTTCTACTTGGTCCTTAAGCAAGGTATTCTTATTTACTAATTGACCGATACAATGTAAAGTGTTATCATGCTCAATTGAAACAGTTTCATACCTTTGGACCAAATCAACATGAGAGCACTTTAGCTCCTCATGTTCTTTAGTCAACTCGTCAAAGTGTAACATTTTCATGGAGAGAACATCTTCTAGCCTTTGACGAGCTTCGCTTTGCTCTCTTGCTCTTTCTAGAAGTTTGAGCATGACCGCCTTATCTTCTTGGCTTAGGCGAGCGTAGAGTTGCACAAAGCTTCTTTCTTCCTCCTCATCCTCATTTGTGCTTCCGCTATCATTTGCATTAGCCACACAACACATGTGGGAATCGAAATGGGAAGACAAATCTTTTGGAGAGGTAGATTCATCGTTTGGTCTCCACCGTTCATTTTCTTCTTCTTCCTTGCAAGGGTTAGTATCACAAATACCAAAGGAAGTAGAAGCACAAAATGAACTATCATGTTTGGACTTATTAAATTTGCTTTTAATTCTAGTCCAAATATCATGCATATCACAAATGGGTTTGTCATATTTTATTATGAAGGCATGATAATCTTCTTTGCTAAGGGATTTACTTAAGATGTCATAAGCTAGATAGTTTAAGCGTATACATCTTAAATCTTCTTCGGAGGCATTTTCCCTAGCATAGTTAGGAGGAATAATACTCTTGACTAAAATTTGTTCTAATTGTGGGTCTACCGTTCTAAAAGCATTTATCACTCTAGTAGACCATGAATCATAATTAGAACAATCGGAAAGCAATATCTCAAGAGTTACCTCCTTGTTCTCCTGGGTCTTCTTGTTCTTTTGGGATCTTCTACGAGCCATCACTTCGAGTTGTTAGACTCAAGATGAAGTGCCTAGTTCTGATACCAATTGAAAGTCGCCTAGAGGGGGGTGAATAGGCGAAACCTGAAAATTAAAACTTTATCCCCCAACTAGATCCCTTGATTAGTGGTTAGAACAAGATGTACAAATATAGGAGTATACAAACTAAGTTCTTGCTTGAAAAGAATATTGCTAAATAATGCGGGAGTGATGAATCAAATAAGTTATAGAATAGCAAAGCAAGAAGCCTTAGATGAGAAGAGCACTAGGACAAGTTCTTTCTTGCAACGTGTTGCTTCACTAAATGGAAATTTAACTTGAAGCAACACCAAATGATATTGGCAAAGAATGAAGCAAGAAAAACTTAGAATACGAGAAAACAAACGAATCACAAGCAATAAACACAATGGACACGGGTGATTTGTTTTACCGAGGTTCGGCCCTCGAAGGCCTAGTCCCCGTTGAGGAGTCCACTTAAGGACGGGTCTTTTTCAACCCTTTCCCTCTCTCCCCCGATCACACAAGGATCGGCGAGCTCTTCTTCTTCTCAAGGATCACTCTCCATCCCGCAAGGACCACCACACACTTTGGTGTCTCTTGCTAGCTTTTACAAGCCTCCAAAACTTTGGAGGAAGTTCAATGGGAGTCAAAACTCCACGCGCAAATGAACACAAAGATGAGGTACACACTATCTCTCGATGAATCTCACAAGGCACTAGTGCTAAACTCAAATGAGTAGCTCTCTTTTGCTTGCTCTCTCTTTTGTGGCACTTGTGTTGGTTGTAGTGGTCTAAATCTTGTGTATAGGATGGATCAATGAATATATGTGGTTGGGAGGGCTTGAGTATGTCAACTATATGACTTGGAATGTTGCTTGGGCTCCCACGCCTTGAAGTGGCCGGTTGGGGTGGTATTTATAGCCACCAACCAAAATCTAGCCGTTGGTGAAGGCTGTCTGTCGCATGGTGCACCGGACAGTCCGGTGCACACCGGACATGTCCGGTGCCACAGCCACGTCACCAGACCGTTAGGGTTCTGACCGTTGGAGCTCTGACTTCTGGGCCCGCCTGAATGTCCGGTGGCGCACCGGACATGTACTGTAGAGTGTCCGGTGCACCATGCCACGCGTGCCTGACTTCTGCGCACTCTGGCGCGCATTAAATGCGCTGGCAGGTGACCGTTGGAGCCGAAGTAGCCGTTGCCCCGCAGTTACACCGGACAGTCCGGTGTACACCGGACATGTCCGGTGAATTATAGCGAAGCCGCCGACATGAATTCCCGAGGCTGGCGAGTTCCTGAGGTCGCTCTTCGTTGGAGCACCGGACACTGTCCGATGTACACCGGACAGTCCGGTGAATTATAGCGGAGTTGGAGTCCTCTGGTGCACCGGACATGTCCGGTGGCACACCGGACAGTCCGGTGTGCCAGACCGGAGGTGCCTTCGGTTGACCCTTGCTCCTTTATTTGAACCCAATACTTGGTCTTTTTATTGGCTAAGTGTGAACCTTTGGCACCTGTATAACTTATACACTAGAGCAAACTAGTTAGTCCAATTATTTGTGTTGGGCAATTCAACCACCAAAATTATTTAGGAACTAGGTGTAAGCCTAATTCCCTTTCAGTTTTACTCTTTGCAGTTCAACTTTATTACAAACCAATAAGTAGGATGCATATACGGGAAAAAATATGAAACAATAACATATAAAATATTCCCATCATAGTAGTGCATAAAATGGTCTCAAATGTTTAATCCATAAATTGGCTCGTTATGTTTTTGTCCAATGGCAATTGCGGGTAATTTCGATCAAACTTTAAGGGGAGGTCCATATTTGGTTGGTTGAGGAGCTGTTTTAAGGGAGGGTGGAGCAGGTTTTTTTAGATCCCACCTTTCTTCACAAAAACGACTTCCGATCTTTCGGCTCCACACGAGAATCAGTTTAAAAAATACCCGTTTGGCATGGCTCCTCCAGATCCTCGCTTAGAATCAGGAGCTGGAGCTGTGCCAAACGGGCCCTTAGCGATCTTAGAAAATCCTTCAATAAATCTCCGATAATATCCTACAAGTCCTAAGAAACTCCGAATCTTTGTAACTGTAGTGGATATGCTTCACACCACTATCTCCTTGACTTTAGCAGGATCCACTGATATCCCTCCATTAGAAATAATATGTCCGAGAAATGGCACCTCACCAATCCAAAACTCGCATTTGCTATACTTGGTGTAGAGTTGATTATCTTGTAACTTTTGTAGCACCAATATCTGATGTTCCACATGTTCACTCTCACTCTTGGAATAAATAAAAAATATCATCGATGAAAACCACGATGAATCTATCCAGATCATGAACACCTTATTCTTCAGATCCATAAAATAGGCTGGTGCATTAGTTAGTCCAAATGACATAACGGTGAACTCATATAAACCATATCGGGTCGATAAAATTGTCTTGGGAATGTCCGATGGCCTAATCTTCATTTGATGGTATCTCGATCGGAGATCAATCTTCGAGAATACTCTTGCACCTCTTATCTGATTAAATAAATCTTCAATGCGGGGTAATGGATACTTGTTCTTCACAGTGACATCATTGAGGGTCCTATAATCCACGCACATCCCTTGCTATCCATCCTTCTTTTGTACAAACAGAACCGGTGCTCCACAAGGTGAAGAACTCGGACAAATGTACCTAGCCTCTTGTAATTCCGTTAATTGCTTCTTAAGTTCCTTTTAACTCTTCTATAGACATCCTGTATGACTGTTTGGGAGTAGGAGTAGTCTCAGGTAAGAGATCAATAGCGAACTCGACTTCCCTATTTGGTGGCATCCCTGGTAACTCTTCTGGGAAGACATCCGAAAAATCTCTAACCACACGGATGTTGACACCAACAAACTTCTCATCTACTAAGAATGCCGCTAGTCTGGTGGCGGTAGTTACTACAATTCCAACTTCAAATCTTTCTCCTTTGGAACTGGTGAGTTCTATGGTTCCCTTAGCACTGTGTATAAACTGTCTTTGCCTTTCTTAACCATGACATACCAAGGATCACGTCTATATTTCTCTCTTCTAACACTATAGGGGTAGCTCATCTGGGTTAGAAACACAGGGTAAGAAAGAAAGAATTGTAGATAAGGCGAGTAATTACGAGGAATGTTACTACGGGGGATTTATTAGCTAAGTAGATTAGTGTGTCACCCACTAAAGCTAATACATTACCTTATAGTGGTACATGCTAAGATGCCCAACTATAATATTTCAATCAATCAAAGAAGCAAATCAGACATTTATCATCAGAACAATCAAACAACATTTTTAAATATAGAAAATAGTTTTAATTTTTGTCTTAGGTCTCCTATCTCTTAAAAAGTTCATAAATGTAGGATTCCAAGGTGTGAAATCCATCTTGTCTTAGAGTAGAAAAGATAAGAATGATCAGAGTATGATAGCAAAAGGTGAGACAGGATCAAGACAAGATGATATAGAAAGAATAAGAGTAAGGTAAGTAGGTAAGGGTTTTGTCTATTTCTATCTAGGTTTCGTCCTACAGTCAACATTTCCTCTGATACCACTTCTGTCACACCCGGTTTTAAGGAACAAAGCCGGGTGCATCTCATACATGCGACAAGAAGACAACATATATAATAACAGAGTGTATAGAGATAAATGTCACAATAATCAGAGTACTTATTACATAGCGGAAGTCTTACAAAATAAAAGATAAATATACAAGGATCGAACTAAAATCCATCCTTGGTGCCAGAAAGTCAACTGGGAGACGACGACCTAGACCTCTCACGAACACAACGCATCATCCACCTTGCACCTCATCCAGTGGTACCTGTTCTTGACCTATGGGGGGGTGTGAGACAGCAAGGGTGAGCTCACACATGTTCATCGCTCAACAAGTTGTGGGGAATAATGTGGCATGAACTCACCAAAGATGGGAGTTCATGTGATGTGTAAGGCTAGTCAACAACAGGGGTTAAAGCTGAGCATTGCTTTTAATTAGTTGGTCAAAATTTTATTACCAGTTACTAAGTGTAAGTAAATACCAAACCTTAAATAAAGTTGTAGAACAAAATTAATCATAATCCCATGCAAATGCAAATGACAAAATTGAGTTTAAGTTCCATAATTTAATCATCAGAGAGTCCTGAGTTTCGGGTAAGGTAGTCTTCCACTAGTTTTCCTAATTAGTTAGCCAAGGGGTCTCATTCCTCCCTTGTGGTGGCACGTGTTTCTCAAGTTAAGCTCCATGTTCCAATTAACAATAATATAATGATCTTGTCATGAACATAAACAAATAACATAATAACTGGAGCATGGATATAATAAATGATTATCCCAAAACCATATAAAGCAATAGCAAACTACCCAAGTGATTCAGGGGTAAACAAGGTAATGAGATAAACAATCTAGGGTGACCTATTGGGTCCCATCAAAATTAAACCTATGCATGGTAAATGATAATAAAGAACATTATTAGGTAACAAAAGTGAATCAAGGGCACAACTTGCCTGGCACTTGAGATTCTAGTTACCAGAGTGATTCTTCGGATCCTCGTGACCTCACTGCTAGTCGTAGCAATACAAACAAACATGGTATAGATAAAATTAACATCACACCAAACATAAGTACAAACTGAATAATAATAATCTACGCGTTGATACAAGATCGCGGGCTCGAGAACTACTACGATCGGAGTTACTAGTAAGGAGTTATGATTTTTATAGAGGATTTATGTGATTAAAATGTTAAACTATATTATAAATTGAAATATAATTCATATGAGAGGTTATTCTATAAATAATTATCTCAACTTTAATCTAAGTTATAAATTGACTATAAATCATATTCTATTACATTAATAAGCAGATTAACAAAACTAATCAACATAAGTTAAATAAAGATCTAATTATAAAAGAATGAGATATGATATAATAAATGTTGTTGTTGCATAGTAAATATTTATACGAGGCTAACGCAACTCGAACGGTTCAATTCGGAGTAAAAATGGAGAAGTTATAAATTTCCTAAGGTTTTATGTATATGATATAAGATTACTTAGGAAATAAATTTTAAGGTGGCTTTTATGTCAAATCAGTGGCACTATTTGATAAACAACATTATTACAAAATTATAGGAACTAGAATGGATTAATTTGGACTTCATATGAATTTTCTAGGGATTAAGCATGTTTTAATAATTATTTTCACATTAAAAATCCCTTCTCTAAATTATTTTATAAGTTTTTCTCGCTGTCTGGACTAGGCCTCCATTTCTGGTAAGCACAGGGGTCTCAGCGCAAGAGATACAAGACCCAGTGCACAGTCAGATAGGATGGCGGGTTGATTTGTTGTTTTTCCCGGGTCTCTTTAGTAAAAAGGGCCAACCGAAAGGGTATCGACTGATCATGGCCGTTAGATTAAAACCTACGGTCACGATTAGATCCGCCCGCGCCTAAACCTGCACGCAACCCAGGCCCTTGGATCCGGGTTCATCGCTCGAGATCTAGCCACGTATACACCAGATCCTAAGCGCCCCATCCACGGATCAAGGGCCGCGACAAATCGCAGGGAAATGGTGTGGTGGCTTCTAATCCAGACCGTCCACTCAACATCCGACGATCACCTGCGTTCTTCCCCCAGCAAGCTCCCAGACAGCCGCGCGCCGAGAGCTAGCAACGGATTTCTGGGTCATACGACGGCGCCATGGCCGGCCCGCAACCGGTACCTTACCCGTCGATCCAATCCTCGAAGCGAACGCCGCTACACTATGCAGAGGTGAAAGCGAAACGATGGGGGAAAACTTACCGATAATCGCACACGCAGGAGCTCTGCCCACGGAATCAGGCGGAAACACGACGGCGCAGCGGGTCCAGTGAGAAATTGCTCAGCCAGCGATCGATCCCTCACCCAATCAACGGTACCAGAGACTTCAACCTGCGCAGGCGACCCGACGACTACCAACGCGTGAATCAGCCTCGGCGGCGTGCAGAGCTTCACAAATTTTTCTGGGCGCGCGGCATGCACAAGCGGCTGAGCAAGAGGCAGCTGGGGAGGTGGGTGATGCTGGCGCTCGGGAAAGGAGATAAGAAGCGCTGCGCCGTCCGGTTGTGGAGCTGACTCAACGAGCCATAGCGGACAACGAACCTCTCTCACTTCCTACTCTATCCACAGGTACGATAAGGGTGATATATGGTCATCGATTCGATGGGGCTAGGGCACAGCACATCGGGTTGGGGAGGACGAGGATACCGCGATGCCCGGGGGCGAGGATGATCATGGCAGACCCGGTCCTGAGGTCCGCGCAGATCTCGGCGGACCGGTGAAGTCGGTTGCGCTCAACCCGCCGCCAGGAGCGAAATCCCGATTGGGATGGGGAAGAAGGACGAACCCGACAAGCAGGGACCACCCGCCAGCGAGACGTTTCCCCAGCCCAAGCCCGTGCACAAGAAAGTGGAGACCGACTGATAGGCCCCGTTTGTCAGTGATTGATTGGTTGGGCGCGACTGGGCTGGCGCGGGTGAGGTAACTGGGCCGACAGCAGTGATTTTGGCCCAAGTTCCAGCAGGAACTCCCTTCTTTTTCTTTCTTTTCTTATTTAAATTTCAAGTTTAAATTCATAACTTAATTTCAAATCTGAGTCTCAAATTTGGTCATAAATGCAACAACATATGAAACCCAGCATGATGCAATTATAGTTTTTTTATTTGAGTTATTTATTTATTTATTTGTTTCTCTTTCATGCATAATTCATAAATGGATAACTCCCTCAAACAAATAATTTACATTCATATTATTTATTTGATGATTTTAAGATATATATATATATATATTTAATTTTAAATAATTTCAAAGGTAAGAAAATTATTATTGAAGGGTACTCCAATTTAGAGCTTGTAGAGAGTTTTACTAGATTTTCATTTAGTTGAATATACACATAGAAAAAAACTAGATAATCCCTAAGGGTTCCATGATCCCAAAACACTACATAATAATAATTTCCTTATACAAATTTTGGGCATTACAATTAGTATAAAAATACAATTTGAATAATGATATACATGAACATATAAAACACAAGTAATCTACAATCACAAGTTATGCACACTTACACATAGTTATAGATATACAAATTAATAATTAAGCATTTAATGAGTACATGACACATGAAAGTTGGGGTAATCGGGTATTTCGGGTACCCGATTGTGATACCCGAATTATCCGAAATAAACTCGGGTTTTGCAAGTTGCTACCCAAAATTTTCGAACAAAATTCGGGTTTCGGGTATTTCGGGTTTGGGTTCGGGTATTCCGAGTCCGGGTTTTGGGTTACGGGTTTTTTGTCCAGCCCTACCATCTACCTCAAAGTTTATTGGCCTGTTTAGATTGACGGATAATGGCTAGATAGCTAAACATTGGTTTAAATATGATTAAAAATAGCATAAATTCATTGTAGTACATTTAATTAGAAAGCCTAATAGGTGAACTAATTTTTTAGACAAGTCCTTAGCTAGCTATTAGTTAACTAGCTACTCAATCATAACTAATCTAAGCTAAGTTAATTTTTAATGCACGTAGCAACTAGTCATATGATCAAATATGTATAAATCATTTTTTGGTTACATAATCAAGTTTGGTATGTCATAATTTTTTGAGTAAAATTTACCTTCGGTCCTTAAACTTGCAATGTCGTGCCATCCCGGTCCATAAACAGTGAAAGTGTGTCACTTGAGTCCTTAATCCACGTTTGGGTCTCATTAGTGAAAGGGAAATATGCCATAGGGCCATTTCTACCTGTTTTGGTGATTAAGTACTCAACACACCATATGGAACTAACTATTTTCAAATGAGTATTAGCACATGTCCATTAAAGGCAAGTTGAAGAGATCAAGTCCATATGAGCTAAAATAGAGGGCTAAAAGTGCAATTTTGGGAAAAACAACATAAACATTAGGTTTAAATGTTTAAATAAATCACACATACCCTACTCTATGTTTGTAGCATTTTGTTTTTTTGCTACTAACTCATTTATGCCAGAAAAGTGCACTTTAGGCTTGAAATGAGCCATATTAAAAATCCTGGTGAAACCGAGGAGAAAAATGTATGTTTCTAACATTAAATCAATTGAATTAAGTGCTAACTACGTTCGCCTAAGTCGTAGGGAAGCTACCAAAGAAAGCCAAAAGAAGCTGTAGAAGTCTGGCACAAAAAGCCAAGCTGGGACAAGTCTAGGACTCACCGGACGATCCGATGGTGCACCGCACAGCCGCTACAACGACTACTTCAGCCTTCGCCTGGCGCTCCAATGGCTAGTCGAGGTCACCGGACAGTCCAGTGCCACCCAGAAAAGAAAAGGCGCTTGAAAGGGAAATTGGCCTAAAAACCATTTCCGCTCTTGTTTTGGTAATTGACGACCATCACAACCAATTGAGCTAACTAGTTTGCTAAGTTATGATTTCAGGAACTCAGAAATACTTCAAGAAAGATCAAGCCTCAAAACAGCGCATCGCGAACCGTCCAAGCCCCTAGTGCGGACTGTCCGAGGCAACGTAGATTATCCTAGACAAGAGCTATTTTTGAAAATTAGACATGAGCTCGGACCGTTCGTGCGGTTCCGGCGGACCATACGAGCGGTTCCAGTGGATCGCCCGTGACTCCTCGATGCTTCAGACAAGAACTGTGCAAAATGCACATCTCTACATCGGACTGTCTGACAGATAAGCAGATATCGTCTGCCACCTGGCACGGACCACCCGCCCCCCTTGCACAGATTGGTCCACCCGTTGAAAACTAGAAAAACCCGAAGGTGCCGTATTAAAAAAAATGATTTATAGCGTCCACGCAGACCGTCTGGAGGCACGATCGAACCATCCGAGACAGACTTTATCTGACATCTGATGACACATTTAATGTGATTATAGCTGTTGATATAGTTGTTACTACTTGCAAATCCATCTGTTGATGTGTAGGGGTGGATCGTCTTGACCCACAGCGTGGGCCATCCATGTGTGGCAGAATAAAGGCAATGACTATATGGTGGTTGAGGGCTATAAATACCACCTCCATTCAATACATCCAAGCATTCCATTCATTCACATTCAATACAAGAGCAAGAACTCCACTCAAAGACACATTCAAAGCTCCAAAGATCCTTTAAGTGCTATAATCATGATTATGATCATTAGTGATTAGCGACTTGTAAGAGATATTCGAGAGTGTGACATTGTGTTTTCTTGTTGCTCTTGTTGCTTTGTTTTCTTGATCGTGCTTTCTTCCTCTTCTTCTGAATTTCCATTGACTTGTAAAGCTAGCAAGAGACACCTAAGTGTGTGGTGATCCTTGCGGGGTCTAAGTGACCCTCTGAAAGGGAAATGTGCCCTTGGGCCATTTCTATAATGTTTTGGTGATTAAATGTCCAACACGTTTGACTAAGTGTCTATGTGCTAAATGAAGAAGGAAATGCAAATCAAAGAAAAAGGTATGTTTCTAGACTTAGTACATTGTTTTTGAGTACTAATGTGTTTTGTCTAAGTGCTATAAATAGTGACAAAAGAAAAGGAAAACAAATGGAAAAGACTTGGCTATGTGCAGCCAAACTGCTGCTCGGCCTGGCACACCGGACTGTCTAGTGGTGCACCGGACAGTGTTCGGTGCGCCAGGCTGGTCCCCGGTGAACTAGCCGCTCTCGGGATTCAACGGTGGCGTAAGACTAAAATCACCGGACTGTCCGGTGGTGCACCAAACTGTCCGGTGAGTAGTCCGCGACGAACTCGTCGCTCTTGGGAAACGGAATGGGTGACGTGGCTATAATTCACCGGACTGTCCGGTGGTGCACCGGACTGTTCGGTGAGCCAACGGTCGCCAGCGCCAACGGTCGGCCGCGCAATCTTCGCGTGACACGTGGTCGCGCCAACGGGCCTCGTGGTGCAACGGTCGACTGTGCCCGATTTGGAAGGGAATCGAGCACCAGACAGACTACAGTAGCTGTCCGGTGGCGCACCGGACTGTCCGGTGCGCCACTCGACAGAAGGCAAGGATGGCCTTCCAAGTTGGTCTCCAACGGCTCCTAGCTGCCTTGGGGCTGTAAAAGGGACCCCTAGGCGTATGGAGGAGATAATCTAAGCATTCACTAAGCATTCTAAGACTCCCACACTCCGCCTCCGTGCATTTGATCGATTGTGTTAGTGATTTGAGCTCCGTTCGAGTTGTGAACTCTCTGTGCTACGTTTCGAGCTCAAGTCTTGGCTTGTGTGCGTGTGTGTGCTGCGGATTTGTGTCATGTGTGTATTGCTTCTCCCAACCTTACTCTGTGCTTTCTTTGTGATCATTATTGTAAAGGCGAGAGACTCCAAAATTATGGAGATTCCTTGCAAACGGGAAGATACTCTAAACAAAAACACCATGGTATTCAAGTTGATCATTGGATCACTTGAAAGGGGTTGAGTGTAACCCTCGTCCATTGGGACGCCACAACGTGGAAGTAGGCAAGTGTTACTTGGCTGAACCACGGGATAAAAATCATGTGTCTCTTGTGTTGGATTCTCTGTGATTGTTGTGCTCACAAGAACTCACTCCAAGGCTATTTAGTCACGCTAGCGTTATAATATCTAAGTTTTGTGGCTATTTAGAGTTTGATTTTACATGATTACCTATTCACCCCCCTCTAGGTGCTCTCAATTGGTATCAGAGCCGTACTCTTCACTTAAGGGACTAACCGCCCGAAGAGATGGATCCTAAGGGAAAGGGATGGTGGTCAACGACAAGAAAAAGGAGTCCTTCCTCAACGAGCCTAGAGACGACAAGCCAACTGACTCAGGCTTGAGTCACAAGAAAAGAGACGGGAAGAAGAAGAGGCGCATCAAGAAGATCATCTACTACGACAGTGATGCCTCGTCTTCTTCACCACACACGACGACGACTCCTCGTCAAAGAAGAAAACAGTTAATCAAAACTATTTATTTGATTATTCTCGTATTCCGTACAATTCTAATGTTCATTTGCTATCAATTCTACTTGGAAAACCCCCACACTTTGATGGAGAGGATTACTCATTTTGGAGTCATAAAATGCGTAGTCATCTGTTTTCTCTCCATCCTAGCATCTAGGAAGTTGTGGAAAATGGGATGCATTTTGATAGTACGGATAATCCTGTATTTATTAATGAACAAATTCATAAGAATGCCCAAGCTACTACTGTCTTGTTAGCTTTGCTTTGCAGGGATGAATACAATAAATTGAGTGGCTTGGACAACGCCAAGCAAATCTAGGACACCCTCAAGATCTCACATGAGGGAAATGATGCTACAATGATCACCAAAATGGAACTGGTGGAAGGCGAGCTAGGGAGATTCGCCATGATCAGGGGAGAAGAGCCAACACAAACCTACAACAGGCTCAAGACCCTGGTCAACAAGATTCGAAGCTATGGAAGCACAAGATGGACGGACCATGACGTCGTCCAACTCATGCTCAGGTCTTTTACAATTATTGACCCTCATCTTGTGAATCTTATCCGTGAAAACCACAGGTACACAAAGATGACGCCCGAGGAGATACTCGGAAAATTCGTGAGCGAGCGTAAGATGGTAAAAGAGGCTCGATACGTGGATGACGCCTTGAACGGTCCACTACCTATCTACGAGCCGCATCCCGTTGCTCTCAAAGCAACGAGCAACAAGGAGGCGCGCTACCAAGCAAGGTATCTCAAGTGGAGGTTGTCGGACTCAATGAAGAAGAGATGGCGCTTATCATCAAGCGCTTCAAGACCGCACTCAAAGGACGCAAGGAGTACCCCAACAGGAATAAAACAAAGGGAAAACGCTCCTGCTTCAAATGCGGTAAGATGGGTCACTTTATTGCAAATTGTCCCAATAATGATAGTGACCAGGGACAAGAAAAGAGCGGGAAGAAGGAGAAAAAGAAGAACTACAGAAAGGCAAAGGGCAAGGCACACCTTGGAAAAGAATGGGACTCAGACTACTTCTCTTCTGACTCTGACGACGAAGGACTTGCTGCTTCATCCTTCAACAAATCCTCACTCTTCCCCAACGAACGCCATACATGTCTTATGGCCAAGGAGAAAAAGGTATGGGACACTCCCAAGTATACTTCTTCTAGTGATGAAGAGTCATCAGATGATGAAGTAGATTATACTGATTTATTAAGGGTTTAGATAGAGCTAAAGTAGATAAAATAAATGAGTTAATTGATGCTCTAAATGAAAAAGATAGGTTGCTAGAAAGGCAAGAGGACATTTTGTATGAGGAACATGACAAATTTGTTAGTGTTCAAAAATTTCTTGCCTTAGAACTTAAAAGAAATGAAATGCTATCCTCTGAGTTGTCTGCCTGTTAGGAATCTGTCTCTAGTCTAAAGAATTTGGATGTTGAATTAAATGCTAAACTAGAGGAAGCTAATGTAACTAAATCATGTGTAGAGCATGTTGTTATTTGTAATAGATGCAAGGATTTTGATATTGATGCTTGTGGTGAACATCTTGCGTCTATTACTAAATTGAACAATGAGGTGGCAAGTCTTAATGCTCAACTTAAGACTTGCAAAATTGATTTTGACAAATTAAAATTTGCTAGGGATGCCTACACCGTTGGTAGACATCCCTCAATTAAGGATGGGCTTGGTTTTCAAAAAGAAGCCAAGAACTTAACAAGCCAAAAGGCTCCCATTCTCAACAAGGAGAAAGGGAAGGCCCCTATGGCTAGTAGTTCCCAAAAGTGTCATGCCTACATTTATGATAAAAAATTTTCTAGGAATGCTCATTATAATAGGAGTTATGATCATGATGCTTTTAATTCACATGCTATGTTTGCCTCTAGTTCTACTTTTGTTCATGGTAGAAGTAGGCCTAGGAGAAATCATGTTGTGCATCATGTGCCTAGGAAAATGTGCAATGAATCTACTACTGTTTTCCATGCTTGCAACACTTCTTTTATTCTTTCATGTAAGAATGCAAAAGTAGTGGCTAGGAAGTTGGGATCCAAATGCAAGAGTGATAAAACTTGCATATGGGTTCCAAAAACTATTGTAACTAACCTGGTAGGACCCAACAAGAGTTGGGTACCTAAAACCCAAGCTTAAATTGTCTTGTAGGTTTATGCATCCGAGGGCTCAAGCTGGATTATCGACAGCGGATGCACAAACCACATGACGGGGGAGAAGAAGATGTTCACCTCCTACGTCAAAAACAAGGATTCCTAGGATACAATCATATTTGGAGATGAGAATCAAGGCAAGGTCAAAGGTTTGGGAAAGATAGCCATCACAAGCGAGCACTCTATTTCAAATGTATTTTTAGTAGAGTCATTAGGATACAACCTCCTGTCTGTAAGTCAATTGTGCCACATGGGCTACAATTGTCTATTTACAAATGTTGATGTATCTGTCTTTAGAAGGAGCAATGGTTCATTAGCATTTAAGGGTGTACTAGACGGCAAGCTCTATTTAGTTGATTTTTCGAAAGAGAATGCTGTTCTAGATGCATGCTTAATGGTTAAGACTAGTATGGACTGGCTCTAGCATCGCTGTCTAGCACATGTTGGGATGAAGAACCTTCATAAACTTCTAAAGGGAGAGCATGTGTTAGGACTAACTGATGTCTGCTTCAAAAAAGACAGACCTTGTGCAGCATGTCAGGCAGGAAAACAGGTGGGAAGCACTCATCACAGCAAGAATGTGATGACAACATCAAGACCACTAGAGCTTCTTCACATGGATCTTTTTGGACCCGTTGCCTACCTTAGCATCGGGGGAAGTAAGTATGGTCTTGTTATTGTTGATGATTTTTCCCGCTTCACTTGGGTGTTCTTTTTGCAGGATAAATCAGAAATCCAAGGGACCCTAAAGCGCTTCTTAAGGAGAGGTCAAAATGAATTTGAGCTCAAGGTGAAAAAGATAAGAAGCGACAACGGGTCCGAGTTCAAGAATCTGCAAGTGGAGGAGTATCTTGAGGAGGAAGACATCAAGCACGAGTTCTCCGCTCCCTACACACCACAACAAAACAGTGTGGTAGAGAGGAAGAACATGATGCTTGTCGACATGGCAAGAACGATGCTTGGAGAGTTCAAGACGCCCGAGCGGTTTTGGTCGGAAGCTGTGAACACAGCTTGCCACGCCATAAACTGGCTCTATCTGCATCACCTTCTCAAGAAGACCTCCTATGAACTTCTTACTTGTAACAAACCCAACGTTTCTTACTTTCGAGTATTTGGGAGCAAATGCTACATTCTAGTGAAGAAAGGTAGACATTCTAAGTTTGCTCCCAAGGCAGTAGAAGGGTTTTTACTAGGGTATGACTCAAATACAAAGGCGTATAGGGTCTTCAACAAATCTCCGGGATTGGTTGAAGTCTCTAGCAATGTTATTTGATGAGACTAATGGCTCTCCAAGAGAGCAAGTTGATCTTGATGATGTAGATGAAGAAGATATTCCGACGGCCGCAATACGCACGATGGCAATAGGTGATGTGCGACCACAGGAATTACAGGAACAAGATCAACCATCTTCCTCGATAATGGTGCAACCCCCAACTCATGATGATGAACAGGTTCCTTAAGAAGAAGGGCATGATCAAGGGGGCACAAGAAGATCAAGTGATGGAGGAAGAAGCACCACAGGTCCCTCCAACTCAAGTTCGAGCAACGATCCAACGACATCACCCCGTTGACCAGA
The DNA here is from genome assembly GCA_029449295.1 of Zea luxurians. Taxonomy (NCBI): domain Eukaryota; kingdom Viridiplantae; phylum Streptophyta; class Magnoliopsida; order Poales; family Poaceae; genus Zea; species Zea luxurians. Next base: position 83,456,621 of record JAOPSE010000014.1, read on the forward strand.
TTCTGGGTGACATCAGCAAGGGAGTAACTACTCGCTCAAGATTAGCTAACTTTTATGAGTATTACTCGTTTTGTCTCTTCTATTGAGCCTTTCAGGGTAGAAGAGGCCTTGCAGGATCCGAATTGGGTGTTGGCCATGCAGGAAGAGCTCAACAACTTCAAGAGAAATGAAGTTTGGAGCCTGGTGCCACGTCCAAAGCAAAATGTTGTGGGAACCAAGTGGGTGTTCCACAACAAGCAAGACGAGCACAGGGTGGTGACAAGAAACAAGGCTCTACTTGTGGCAAAAGGTTATGCCCAAGTCACAGGTTTGGATTTCGAGGAGATTTTTGCTCCTGTGGCTAGGCTAGAGTCTATTCGAATATTATTAGCCTATGCCGCTCACCACTCTTTCAGGTTGTTTCAAATGGACGTAAAGAGCACTTTCCTCAACAGGCCAATCAAGGAGGAGGTATACGTGGAACAACCCCCTGGCTTTGAGGATGACAGGTATCCCAACCACGTGTATAAGCTCTCTAAGGCGCTCTATGGACTTAAGCAAGCCCCAAGAGTATGGTATAAATGCCTTAGAGATTTCTTAATTTCTAATGCTTTCAAGGTTGGGAAAGCCGATCCCACTCTTTTTACAAAGACTTGTGATGGAGATCTTTGTGTGCCAAATTTATGTCGATGACATAATATTTGGTTCTACTAATCAAAAGTCTTGTGTGGAGTTTAGCAGGGTGATAACACAAAAGTTCGAGATGTCGATGATGGGCGAGTTGACCTACTTCCTTGGATTCCAAGTGAAGCAACTCAAGGACGACACCTTCATCTCCCAAACGAAGTACACACAAGATCTTCTCAAGCGGTTTGGAATGAAGGTCGCCAAGCCCGCGAAGACACCGATGGGAACCGACAGGCATGTTGACCTCAACAAAGGAGGTAAGTCCGTTGATCAAAAGACATACCGGTCCATGATAGGTTCATTGCTTTATTTATGCGCTAGTAGACCAGACATTATGCTAAGTGTATGCATGTGTGCTAGATATCAATCCGACCCCAAGGAATGTCACCTTGTGGCCGTTAAGCGAATTCTTAGATATTTAGTCTCCATGCCTTGCTTCGGAATCTGGTATCCAAAGGGGTCTACCTTTGACTTAATTGGATACTCAGACTCCGATTATGCCGGGTACAAGGTTGATAGGAAGAGCACATCAGGGACGTGCCAATTTCTAGGAAGGTCCCTGGTGTCTTGGAGTTCAAAGAAACAAACATTCGTTGCCCTATCCACCGCTGAGGCCGAGTATGTTGCCGCAGGACAGTGTTATGCGCAACTACTTTGGATGAGGCAAACCCTCCGGAACTTTGGCTACAATCTGAGCAAAGTCCCACTCCTATGTGAACATGAGAGTGCAATCTGCATGGCGGATAATCCTGTTGAACACAGCCGCACTAAGCACCTAGACATCCGGCATCACTTCCTGAGAGACCACCAGCAAAAGGGAGATATCGAGGTGTACCATATTAACACCGAGAACCAGCTAACCGATATCTTCACCAAGCCTTTAGATGAGAAAAGGTTTTGCAGGTTGCGTAGTGAGCTAAATGTCTTAGATTCGCGTAACTTGGATTGATCTATAGCATACATGTGTTCTATGCCTTTGATCATGTTACTTTGAGCATTTATATTATTCGTGCTCAAGTTGTACAAAAACTCCCTGGACCTCACAAGTCCATATGCAAATGGTGCACATATTAAGGGGGAGATGTACTACAACTTGACCCTTTGAGACTAACCTATTTGTTTGAGTATAATTGATGTAGTCTCAAAAGTGCATTGAAAGGGAACAATGAACTTGGACGATGAAAAGACTTCCACTGCACTCTGATATTAGTGTACTTACTTCCAAGTTCATACTTGCAATCTCATTGCCCTTTTGCTCTTAATTGACATTTTTGGTGAGGCAATGGGGTTAAAAGGCCAACAATAATTCCGTTTTGGTGCTTAATGCCAAAGGGGGAGAAATTAAGGCCAAAGTAAATGGATCAGTCAACCACTTGTGAATTTTAAAAGACAATAGAGTTAGAACTCTTGATTTGTCCAAAATACTCTTATTGCAAAATGGGGGAGAATTTTGATTATGGGAAAAGGGGGAGTTTTTGGCACTTGATAAATTTTTCTCTTGGAATATATATCAATTTGCCCAAACAAGTGTGTCAAGTGTGTTTGACTTAGAGATAGGAAAAAGAATTTGAGTTACAAAAACAAACCAAGTGGTGGCAAAGAGTGATCCAAATATGCCAAATCATAAGAAAAACAATTTGGTCTTCAATTGCATTTGATGTTGCACTTCTCTTGTTGCTTTTAGATGTGTTGGCATAAATCACCAAAAAGGGGGAGATTGAAAGGGAAATGTGCCCTTGGGCCATTTCTATAATGTTTTGGTGATTAAATGTCCAACACGTTTGACTAAGTGTTTATGTGCTAAATGAAGAAGGAAATGCAAATCAAAGAAAAAGGTACGTTTCTAGCCTTAGTACATTGTTTTTGAGTACTAATGTGTTTTGTCTAAATGCTAGAAACAGTGACAAAAGAAAAGGAAAACAAATGGAAAAGACTTGGCTGTGTGCAGCCAAACTGCTGCTCGGCCTGGCACACCGGACTGTCTGGTGGTGCACCGGACAGTGTCCGGTGCGCCAGGCTGGTCCCCGGTGAACTAGCTGCTCTCGGGATTCGACGGCGGCGTACGGCTAAAAATCACCGGACTCTCCGGTGAGTAGTCCGCGATGAACTCGTCGCTCTCGGGAAACAGAATGGGGCGACATGGCTATAACTCACCGGACTGTCCGGTGGTGCACCGGACTGTCCGGTGAGCCAACGGTCGCTAGCGCCAACGGTTGGCCGCGCAATCTTCGCGCGACACATGGTCGCGCCAACTGTCGGTTGGGCACACCGGACTGTCCGGTGTGCATCGGACAGTGTCCAGTGTGCCAACGGGCCTCGTGGTGCAACGGTCGACTACGCCCGATTTGGAAGGGAATCAAGCACCGGACAGGCTATAGTAGTTGTCCGGTGGCGCATTGGACTGTCCGGTGCGCCACTCGACAGAAGGCAAGGATGGCCTTCCAAGTTGGTCTCCAACGGCTCCTTGGGGTTATAAAAGGGACCCCTAGGCGCATGGAGGAGATAATCTAAGCATTCTAAGACTCCCACACTCCGCCTCCACGCATTTGATCGATTGTGTTAGTGATTTGAGCTCCGTTCGAGTTGTGAACTCTCTGTGCTACGTTTTGAGCTCAAGTCTTGGCTTGTGTGTGTGTGCTACGGATTTGTGTCGTGTGTGTATTGCTTCTCCCAACCTTACTCCGTGCTTTCTTTGTGATCTTTATTGTAAGGGCGAGAGACTCCAAAATTGTGGAGATTTCTCGCAAACAGGAAGATACTCTAAACAAAAAGACCATGGTATTCAAGTTGATCATTGGATCACTTGAAAGGGGTTGAGTGCAACCCTCGTCCATTGGGATGCCACATCGTGGAAGTAGGCAAGTGTTACTTGGCCGAACCATGAGATAAAAATCATGTGTCTCTTGTGTTGGATTCTCTGTGATTGTTGTGCTCACAAGAACTCACTCCAAGGCTATTTAGTCACGCTAGCATTATAATATCTAAGTTTTGTGGCTATTTAGAGTTTGATTTTACAGGATCACCTATTCACCCCCCCTCTAGGTGCTCTCACCCTCAAGATTAAGAAGAAGCACTCAACCGATCTAAGTGACCGTTTGGGAGAGGGAAAGGGTTAAAAGAGACCTGGCCTACGTGGCCTCCTCAATAGGGAGTAGGTTCTTTGGAACTGAACCTCAGGAAACAAATCGCTCGTGTCTTTGTGTTAATCTTGCTTTGAGATTTGATTCTTCCTCTCTCTAGTTTTATTGCTTGCAATCGATTTGAATTGGCTCCCAAAGTAATCCATAATTGATTGAGCAACTCTAAGCAAGGAGTTCTCTTCCGCACTCTGATTTCATTACTACTAGTTCTAACGCTAACCTCGGGTGAAGTTTGTGTTCAAAGTTTATAATTTTTAGGTTTTTCCTATTCATCCCCTCTAGGCGACTTTCAACACCAATCAGATCTTCTGTCAACCATTACTGTGGATGGTCCACCGGACGGTCTGGTGCACCCATAGACAGGGAAGTTTTCAAGCTTCCATTTGGAGGAGGCAATGGCTCCAAGGCCCTTAGGGATATAAAAGTACCCCTAGGCGCCTCCAACCAGTACCTAAGCATACTAAGATCTATACAACACTCTGACACGCTGCGACCACGCCTGCTAGTGGTTTTAGTGAGATCTGAGCGCAAGTTCTGTGTTGTTTCTGTGATCTTGTGTTCTTGCACTTTTGTCTTTATGATTCTTGCATGTGTTGCTGCATTGTGCTCTTGTGTGTACTCTATCTCCCTTCCTTACTCTAAGTTGTGATTTTGATCATTTGTAAGGCTATGAGAGAGATTCCTCACAAATGGAAATACGTGATATAAGGAAGAACCGTAGCACTCAAGTTTGATCTTTGGATCACTTGAGAGGGATTGAGTGTAACCCTTGTCCATTGGGACACCACAACATGGAGTAGGCAAGCATATTACGCTTGATCGAACCACAAGATAAAAATCATCGTGTCTCTTGTCTCATTTACTTTATTGTGATTTTCCTTTTTCATAAGTTCTCCTTTCTCACTTGTAATATTGCTCTTAGTATCATTCATATCTTGAAAGAGCAATCAAGTGAAGTGAACTTTTCTCTCTTCATCTCACCCAAACTTGGTTTTAGTTCGCGCTGACTCAATTATTAGACCAAGTTTGTGTTGTTTTAAGTTTATTATGCAAGATCACATATTCACCCCCTTTAGGTGCTATAAATTAGCCATCCTAATGGGTCTGCACGTGGGAGATCAACGCCACATGGGCTAAGATAGAGAGCGCTCATTTGCAAATAGGCCATCCCCTAGGCTTGGGAGTCTCGTTCTTCATCGCTCCCCACCTAAATAGCCACCGACAAGCGAGGCTGACAAGGGCTTTGGATCATCGACAAGTGAAGGCTTTTGTGCCCTAGAGAAGGAGATCAATTGAAAGGAGTCATGTGGAATTATCCCACCCCATAGATAATGAAGATGGTGCCACGATTATGATCGAAAGGGGAACCGACCCCCTTTGTTAGTGCAGATTTAAATCATAAATTGGTAGGGTGGTGTTTAGGGTAGGCATTTTGATCCCAAACTGATGTTGTCTACCCTAAACACCAACCAATACAAGATTTTTTAGGAGACTAGGGGATAAAACATGGCCTGCTTCATGCTTTTACTACGATCAAAGCTATATACAAAACCAATACAACATATTTTATTATATTTTTTATTTTGAATTTGCTTCTAACTTCCTACTTTTTATGCGATAGTGAATTTGTATGCAAGAGCTTATCGTGATCTAGAATAGAAAGTAAGAGTGCAAGAACATAAGAAATTTATATTGGTTCAAGCTCTATAGAGAGATAATACCTACGTCTAGTTTTGCTGGTAGCTTTGTATATATTGAATGTCCTCCCCCTGGACGTCTAGTCTTCCTTTTATAATCTAAAGAGAGGGGTCGTTACAAGAAGATTACAATATATGAACTAAATAAAACAACTCAAGCTATAATCTAGGAGATCCCTATCCAAAGCTTTGTTAACTACTCCCTGGATATTTGTGCAGACATAACAACTAGAAGTTTTTTTGTCGGGGAAGGCACCATTTGTTGATTAGGTCAACACCCATGGCACAAACTTCTTTGATCCCAAGTTTGAGTCAATCTAATAGAGTCAGGAAACCTCATCTGAGCTACTTAGCTCGAATACATGATTGGGCTTAGACGAATTGCTCTTCTCTTTTATTATGTTTGTTGGTACGAGGACTGAACCAGACCTTGATCACTCTCAATAGTCAACAACTGCTAACCACAAACTAATCTTGATTACAAGTTAGGGATCAAAGGGCATCCTTGACATAGGGGACCTCGCTACAGTAACTATCGGGGACCATAATTAGGGGTGCCCCCAAGACTCCTAACCTCAGCTGGTAAACCCCATCAGCACGAAGCTGCAAAGGCCTGATGGGTGCGATTAAGTCAAGGCTCGGTCCACTCAAGGGACACGACCTCGCCTCGCCCGAGCCCAGCCTCGGGCAAGGGCAGCCGACCCCGGAGGATTCATGTCTCGCCCGAGGACCCCCTCAAGCGACGGACACACCTTCGGCTCGCCCGAGGCCCAGTCTTCGCCAAGAAGCGACCTTGGCCAGATCGCCACACCGACCGACCGTATCGCAGGAGCATTTAATGCAAGGATGGTCTGACACCATATCCTGACACGCGCCCTTCAGTCGACAGAGCCGAAGTGACCGCAGTCACTTCGCCGCTCCACTGACCGGCCTGACAAGAAGACAGCGCCGCCTGCGTCGCCCCGACTGCTGTGCCACTCGATAGAGTGAGGCTGACAACAGCCAAGTCTGGCCCCGGGCACCATAGGAAACTCCGCCTCGCCCGACCCCAGGGCTCAGACTCGGGCTCGGCCCCGGAAGACGACGAACTCCGCCTCGCCTGATCCCAGGGCTCGGACTCGGGCTCGGCCCCGGAAGACGACGAACTCCGCCTCGCCTGACCCCAAGGCTCGGACTGGGGCTCGGCCTCGGAAAACGACGAACTTTGCCTCGCCTGATCCCAGGGCTCGGACTCGGCCTTGGCCTCGGACGACAGTCTCCGCCTCGCCCGACCTGGGGCTCGGACTCGACCTCGACCTCGGAAGACCGACTCGACCCCGACCTCGGAGGAGCCTCCGCCTCGCCCGACCCAGGGCTCGGACCGACCATATCACAGGGAGGGCCATCATTACCCTATCCCTAGCTAGCTCAGGCTACAAGGAACAAGAACGGCGTCCCATCTGGCTCGCCCTGGTAAACAGATAATGATGGCGCCCCACGTGCTCTATGACGACGGCGGCTCTCAGCCCCTTACGGAAGCAAGGAGACGTCAGCAAGGACTCGACAGCCCCGATAGCTGTCCTCCCTCAAGGCTCCAGCGCTCCTCCGACGGCCACGACATCACATGAACAGGGTGCCAAAACCTCTCTGGCTGCCACGACGGCATGTACTTAGGGCACTAGCTCCTCTCTGCTAGACACGATAGCGCATTGCTACACCCCCCACTGTACACCTAGGCCCTCTCCTTACGCCTATAAAAGGAAGGACCAGGGCTCTCTTACGAGGAGGTTGGCCGCACGGGAGGACGGGACGACGCGTAGAGTCCCTCGCTCTCCCCCACGCGGACGCTTGTAACCCCCTACTGCAAGCGCACCCGACCTGGGCGCAGGACAACACGGAGGCTGCGGGTTTCCCCTTTTCTCCTCTCTTCTCTCCCCTTCGTGCTCCGTCTCGCGCCGACCCATCTGGGCTGGGACACGCGGCAACAATTTACTCGTCGGTCCAGGGACCCCCCGGGGTCGAAACGCCGATAGTTGGCGCGCCAGGTAGGGGCCTGCTGCGTGTTGACGAATAGCTTCCCATCAAGCTCCAGATGGGTAGTCTCCAGCAACCTTTCCAACCCGGGACAGTGCTTCGTTTCGGGAGTCTTGAGTTCATGTCCCTCGACGGCAGCTACGACATGATACTCCTTCCTCCGCCGCGCGACGGCGACAATGGCGGCCGACAACCCGCCCGCCGGCGGCGGAATCGACGACGTCTTCCCCACGAGGCGGAAGAACAACATCCGAGTTTGTCCCGTCACCTCCCCCGCCGACGAAGGAGGAGGTGGGGCAACCGTGGCCATGCAGGAGGCGGCACCTCGTCGGCTGTCAAGCGAGCCGACGGCGCCGGCGCCCCAACGGGGGACACGTCGGGCGTCGACCTCGCGTCTGAGACGAAGACGAGCGTCGTTTCCCCGCAACACGCCAACTCCAAGCGGACGGACGACGCCAGCACGCTCGCGAAGGACTTGCTGGGCGTCACCCTCGTACCTGAGACGACGGTGCAGTCCGCCTCTGACGTGACTTCATCACCGCCTATCGACCAAGAGGTACCGACGGATTTCCGTCTCGTGCCTTTTGGATCCGGCTTCGACCCACCAAGCGACCCCGCTTTGGTGGAAGCCTTCATAGAGGCATGCACCAACCCTCCGGGGTATCATATGCGGTCACCCTGGGACCGGCTGACAGCCGTCTCGACCTACGGACCCTCGGGTTCTGAGGAAGATGACGAGCCCGACTCTGGTTGGGATTTCTCCGGGCTCGGTAACCCCAGTGCCATGCGAGACTTCATGACCGCATGCGACTACTGCCTTTCCGATTGTTCCGACGGCAGCCGCAGCTTCGGCGACGAAGACTGCGGCCCGAGTCGTGAATGTTTCCACGTCGATCTAGGGGGTCCCGACGAAGGCAACCATCTTGGTATACCGGGAAACGGTGATCCCCCTAGGCCTGCGCCTCGCGTTGACATCCTTCGGGAGCTAGCTGTGGTCCCAGTCCCTGCGGGGGGTCAGGACGCACAGCTCGAGCAAATCCGCGAGATGCAGGCTAGGCTCGACGAGGGAGCAGGAACGCTTGAGCCGCTCCATCGGAACATCGGGCAGGAATGGGTAGACCAAGCTTCGGCCGGAGAAGCGCGTCATCTACCCCAGGGCATCCAGCTCCGCATCGCCGACGACGTCAGGGCAAGGCCACCACCGGCTTCCAGTGGAGTCGGCCAGAACCTGGCTGCAGCAGCGATACTTCTCCGCGCAATGCCAGAACCATCAACCACCGAAGGGCGGCATATCCGGGGAGAGCTCAAGAATCTCCTGGAGGATGCCGCGGTCCGACGGGCCGAAAGCTCTGCCTCCCGAAGGCAGGGATACCCCTCGGAGCATCACACCGCGACTTCCCGATTCGTGCGGGAAGCCTTGGTCCACACCGGGCGCACGCGCAACACAGCGCCTGCGGCCCTGGGTCGCCTCGGCAATGAGCACCACCACCGCAACCATCGAGCCCACCTCGACGAGAGGGTGCGCCGAGGCTGAGAGCACCTAGAGGGGGGGGGGTGAATAGGTGATCCTGTGAAACTTGAAACTTAAGCCACAAAAACTTGGATAAGCGTTAGTACAATAATGCCAAGTGGCTAGAGAGGAGTCTCAACAAAACACAATAACCACAAGGATATCAATCACAGAGATGGCACAGTGGTTATCCCGTGGTTCGGCCAAGACCAACGCTTGCCTACTCCACGTTGTGGCGTCCCAACGGACGAGGGTTGCAATCAACCCCTCTCAAGCGGTCCAAAGACCCACTTGAATACCACGGTGTTTTGCTTTGCTTTTCTTAATCCCGTTCGCGAGGAATCTCCACAACTTGGAGCCTCTCGCCCTTACACTTGAAGTTCACAAAGAAGCACGGAGTAAGGGATGGATGAGCAACGCACACAAGACACAAAATCAGAATGTCAACACGCACACAAATCGCAACAAGAGCTCGCAACACAACCCGACGAGTTCACAACTCAACAAGAGCTCTAGATGCTATCACGAAGAAACAAATGCGTGGAATCGAAGTCTTGGTGCTTAGGAATGCTTTTAGTATACTTGATGTTGTCCTCTATGCGCCTAGGGGTCCCTTTTATAGCCCCAAGGCAGCTAGGAGCCGTTGAGAGCATTCCAGGAAGGCTGATCTTGCCTTGTGTCGCTTGGCGCACCGGACAGTCCGGTGCACCACCGGACACTGTCCGGTGCGGATCTCCTTCCTTATTTGGCGAAGCCGACTATTGCAGATTAAGAGCCGTTGGCGCACCGGACACTGTCCGGTGCGCACCGGACAGTCCGGTGCTCCAATGTGACCGTTGGCTCGGCCACGCGTCACGCGCGGAATCCTCGGCCGACCGTTGCCCCGGCTGACCGTTGACTCACCGGACAGTCCGGTGCACTACCGGACAGATCGGTGAATTTTAGCCGTATGCCATTAATCAACTCCCGAGAGCGACGAGTTCGCCTGTGAACGGCTCACCGGACAGTCCGGTGCACCACCGGACAGTCCGGTGATTTATAGCCGTACACCGCCGTCGAAGTCCCGAGAGTAGCCAGTTCACCAGAGTCAGCCTGGCACACCGGACACTGTTCGGTGCACCGCCGGACACTGTCTGGTGCACCACCGGACAGTCCGGTGCACCCAGACCGAGCTGACTTTGGCTGAACAGAGCCATCTCATTTCCAATTCAATCTTTCCTGTTTCCAGCACTTAGACACAATACATTAGTCCATAAAACAATGTACTAAGTCTAGAAACATACCTTTTGACTTGATTTGCACTTTGTCCACCACATTGCATAGATCAAAAGCACTTGCGTTGGCACTCAATCACCAAAATACTTAGAAATGGCCCAAGGGCACATTTCCCTTTCAATCTCCCCCTTTTTGGTGATTTATGCCAACACAACATAAAGCAACTAGAACAAGTGCAATAACAATGCAAATGGGAACTCAAAATTGTTTTGATTCATATTTGGCATATATGGATCACTCTTTGCCACCACTTGGTTTGTTTTTGCAAATCAAACTCAAATTCCTATCTCTAAGTCAAATTCACTTGTAGAGACATAAAGAGAGGTATTCCAAATAAAATTGATCAAGGATTTCAAAAACTCCCCCTTTTTCCCATAATCAACACTTCTCCCGACAAGAGGCCAACTTTTGACAAAAGAGACAATAAAAGAGTATTGACAAACCAAAAGCTCTAATCTACTATTTTCAAAATTTCTCAAGTGGTAGCTGATCCATCTATTGCTTTGGCCTTTATTTTCTCCCCCTTTGGCATCAAGCACCAAAACGGGATCAATCTTGGCCCTTGAACCCCATTGCCTCACCAAAATCGTCAAATAAGAATACAAAGGCAATAAGAGTACATGAGATGAACTTGGAATAAGTTACCCTCTCATCGGAGTGCAGTGGAAGTCTTTCATGGTCCAAGTCCACCTTTTCCCTTTCAAATCTCCTTTGAGACTAAAACAAGCAAACTCAAGCACACGGTTAGTCTCAAAGGGTCAAGTTGTAGCACATCTCCCCCTAAATATGTGCATCACTTGCAAGAGGACTTGTGAGGTCTAGGGAGTGTTTGTACAACTTGAGCACCACAAGTAAGCAACGAAATGCATAAGGAACATGATCAAAGGCATAAACACATGTATGCTATAAATCAATCCAAGTTCCGCGAATCTAGGACATTTAGCTCACTACGCAGCCTACAAAAGGTCTTCTCATCTAAAGGCTTGGTAAAGATATCGGCTAGCTGGTTCTCGGTGCTAACATAAAACACTTCGATATCTCCCTTTTGCTGGTGGTCTCTCAAAAAGTGATGCCAGATGTCAATGTGCTTTGTGCGGCTGTGCTCAACAGGATTTTCCGCTATTCGGATAGCACTCTCATTATCACATAGGAGTGGGACTTTGCTCAGATTGTAGCCAAAGTCCCGGAGGGTTTGCCTCATCCAAAGTAGTTGCGCGCAACACTGTCCTGCGGCAACATACTCGGCCTCAGCGGTGGATAGGGCAACGGAAGTTTGTTTCTTAGAGTTCCACGACACCAGGGACCTTCCTAAGAATTGGCACATCCCTGATGTACTCTTCCTATCGACCTTACATCCAGCATAGTCGGAGTCTGAGTATCCAATCAAGTCAAAGTTAGACCCCTTTGGATACCAGATACCGAAGCAAGGCGTAGTGACTAAATAACTAAGAATTCGCTTCACAGCCACCAAGTGACACTCCCTTGGATCGGATTGAAATCTAGCACACATGCATACGCTAAGCATAATATTCGGTCTACTAGCACATAAATAAAGCAAAGAACCTATCATTGACCGGTATGCCTTTTGATCAACGAACTTACCTCCTTTGTTGAGGTCGGTGTGTCCGTCAGTTCCCATCGGCGTCTTTGCGGGCTTGGCGTCCTTCATCCCAAACCGCTTTAGCAAGTCTTGCGTGTACTTCGTTTGGGAGATGAAGGTGCCGTCCTTGAGTTGCTTCACTTGAAACCCAAGGAAGTAGTTCAACTCGCCCATCATCGACATTTCGAATTTCTGCGTCATCACCCTGCTAAACTCTTCACAAGACTTTTGGTTAGTAGAACCAAATATTATGTCATCGACATAAATTTGGCACACAAAAAGATCACCATCGCAAGTCTTAGTAAAAAGAGTTGGATCGGCTTTCCCAACCTTGAAAGCATTAGCAATTAGAAAGTCTCTAAGGCATTCATACCATGCTCTTGGGGCTTGCTTAAGTCCATAGAGCGCCTTAGAGAGCTTACACACGTGGTCGGGGTACCATTCATCCTCGAAGCCAGGGGGTTGCTCCACGTACACCTCCTCCTTGATCGGCCCGTTGAGGAAAGCGCTCTTCACATCCACTTGGAACAACCTGAAAGAATGGTGAGCGGCATATGCTAGCAACATACGAATTGATTCTAGCCTAGCCATAGGAGCGAAAGTCTCCTCAAAGTCCAAACCTGCGACTTGGGCATAACCTTTTGCCACAAGTCGAGCCTTGTTCCTCGTCACCACCCCGTGCTCGTCCTGTTTGTTGCGGAACACCCACTTGGTTCCCACAACGTTTTGCTTGGGACGAGGCACCAGTGTCCAAACTTCATTACGCTTGAAGTTGTTGAGTTCTTCCTGCATGGCCAACACCCAGTCCGGATCTAGCAAGGCCTCTTCTACCCTGAAAGGCTCAATAGAAGAGACAAAAGAGTAATGCTCACAAAAATTCACCAATCTAGAGCGAGTAGTTACTCCCTTGCTAATATCACCCAAAATTTGATCGACAGGATGATTCCTTTGAATCGTCGCTCGAACTTGGGTTGGAGGTGCCGGTTGTGCTTCTTCCTCCCTCACATGATCATCTTGTGCTCCCCCTTGATCACACGCCTCCTCCTGATGAACCTGTTCATCGTCTTGAGTTGGGGAATGCACCATTGTTGAGGAAGAAGGTTGATCTTGCTCCAATTGTTCCTGTGGTCGCACATCGCCAATTGCCATGGTGCGCATTGCGGCCGTTGGAACGTCTTCTTCATCTACATCATCAAGATCAATAACTTGCTCTCTTGGAGAGCCATTAGTCTCATCAAATACAACATCGCTAGAGACTTCAACCAAACCCGATGATTTGTTGAAGACCCTATACGCCTTTGTACTTGAGTCATAACCTAATAAAAACCCTTCTACAGCTTTGGGAGCAAATTTAGAAGTTCTACCTTTCTTCACAAGAATATAACACTTGCTCCCAAATACACGAAAATAAGACACATTGGGTTTGTTACCAGTTAGCAGCTCATATGAAGTCTTCTTGAGGAGGCGGTGAAGGTAGACCCGGTTGATGGCGTGGCAAGCCGTGTTCACGGCTTCCGACCAAAAGCGCTCGGGGGTCTTGAACTCTCCAAGCATAGTCCTCGCCATATCGATGAGCGTCCTGTTCTTCCTCTCTACCACACCATTTTGTTGTGGTGTGTAGGGAGCGGAGAACTCGTGCTTGATTCCTTCCTCCTCAAGGAACTCCTCCACTTGAAGGTTCTTGAACTCGGACCCGTTGTCGCTCCTTATCTTCTTCACTTTGAGCTCAAACTCATTTTGAGCTCTCCTGAGGAAGCGCTTGAGGGTCCCTTGGGTTTCAGATTTATCCTGCAAAAAGAATACCCAAGTGAAGCGGGAAAAATCATCAACTATAACAAGACCATACTTACTTCCTCCTATACTTAGATAAGCGACGGGTCCGAAGAGGTCCATATGAAGCATCTCCAAGGGTCTTGATGTGGTCATCACATTTTTGGTGTGATGAGAGCCTCCCACCTGTTTCCCTGCTTGACAAGCTGCACAAGGTCTATCTTTCTCGAACTGTACGTTAGTTAGACCTATCACGTGTTCTCCCTTTAGAAGTTTGTGAAGGTTCTTCATCCCCACATGTGCTAAGCGGCGATGCCACAGCCAGCCCATGCAAGTCTTAGCAATTAAGCATGCATCTAGACCGACCTCTTCTTTTGCAAAATCAACCAAATAAAGTTTGCCGTCTAGTACACCCTTAAAAGCTAGTGAACCATCACACCTTCTAAAGACAGACACATCTATATTTGTGAATAGGCAATTATATCCCATATTGCATAATTGACTAACAGATAACAAATTATATCCAAGCGACTCAACTAAAAACACATTAGAAATAGAGTGCTCGGATGAAATAGCAATTTTACCTAACCCTTTTACCTTGCCTTGGTTCCCATCACCGAATATTATTGAATCTTGGGGATCCTTGTTCTTGACGTAGGAAGAGAACATCCTCTTTTCCCCCGTCATGTGGTTTGTGCATCCGCTGTCGATAATCCAGCTTGTACCCCCGGATGCATAAACCTGCAAGGCAAATTTAGGCTTGGGTCTTAGGTACCCAACTCTTGTTGGGTCCTACAAGGTTAGTCACAATTGTCTTAGGGACCCAAATGCAAGTTTTATCTCCCTTGCATCTTGCCCCTAACTTCCTAGCAATCACCTTCTTATTCTTTCTACAAATGGCAAATGAAGCATTGCAAGCATGATATATTGTAGAAGGTTCATTAACTTTCCTAGGAGCATTAACAACATTTCTCCTAGGCATATTATGAACAACATTTCTCCTAGCAACCTTTCTATCATGCATAACATAGGAACTAGAAGCAGTCATAGCATGAAAATCAAAAGCATCATAACTTCTAAAGGCATTCTTAGAATGTCTCCTATCATGATACATGAAAGCATGGTTCTTTTGCACACTACTAGCCATAGGGGCCTTCCCTTTCTCCTTGGCGGAGATGGGAGCCTTATGGCTTGTTAAGTTCTTGGCTTCCCTCTTGAAGCCAAGACCATCCTTAATTGAGGGGTGTCTACCAATCGTGTAGGCATCCCTTGCAAATTTTAGTTTGTCAAATTCACTTTTGCTAGTCTTAAGTTGGGCATTAAGACTAGCCAATTCATCATTTAATTTAGAAATGCAAACTAGGTGTTCACTACAAGCATCAATGTCAAAATCTTTACACCTAGTGCAAATCATAACATGTTCTACACAAGAGTTAGATTTATTTGCTACTTCTAGTTTAGCATTTAAATCATTGTTAATTCTCTTTAAGCTAGAGATAGAGTCATGACATGTAGACACTTCACTAGAAAGCATTTCATTCCTTTTAACTTCTAGAGCAAGTGAATTTTGTGCACTAACAAATTTATCATGCTCTTCATATAAAAGGTCCTCTTGTTTCTCTAAAAGTCTATCCTTTTCATTCAAGGCATCAATCAATTCATTAATCTTATCTATTTTAGTTCTATCCAATCCCTTGAACAAACTAGAGTAATCTATTTCTTCATCACTAGACTCATCATCACCAGAAGAATCATAAGTAGTACTGTCTCGAGTACATACCTTCTTCTCCTTCGCCATGAGGCATGTGTGACGCTCGTTGGGGAAGAGGGATGACTTGTTGAAGGCGGTGGCGGCGAGTCCTTCATTTTCGGAGTCGGATGACGAACAATCCGAGTCCCACTCCTTGCCAAGGTGTGCCTCGCCCTTAGCCTTCTTGTATGCCTTCTTCTTCTCCCTCTTGCTCCCTTGTTCCTGGTCACTTTCATTATTGGGACAGTTAGCAATAAAATGACCAATCTTACCACATTTGAAGCATGAGCGCTTCTCCTTTGTCTTGGTCTTGCTAGGCTGTCCCTTGTGACCCTTTAGCGCCATCTTGAAGCGCTTGATGATGAGGGCCATCTCTTCATCATTGAGCCCGGCCACCTCAACTTGCGCCACCTTGCTAGGTAGCGCCTCCTTGCTCCTCGTTGCCTTGAGAGCAATGGGTTGAGGCTCATGGATTGGACCGTTCAAAGCGTCGTCCACGTACCTCGCCTCCTTGATCATCATTCGCCCGCTTACGAACTTTCCGAGGACTTCTTCGGGCGACATCTTGGTGTACCTATGATTTTCACGAATATTGTTCACCAAATGTGGATCAAGTACAGTGAAGGACCTTAGCATTAGGCGGACGACGTCGTGGTCCGTCCATCGCGTGCTTCCGTAGCTCCTTATTTTGTTGATAAGGGTCTTGAGCCGGTTGTATGTTTGGGTTGGCTCCTCGCCCCTTATCATCGCGAATCTTCCAAGCTCGCCCTCCACCAACTCCATCTTGGTGAGTAAGGTGACGTCGTTCCCCTCATGAGAGATCTTGAGGGTGTCCCAGATCTGCTTGGCATTGTCCAAGCCGCTCACCTTATGGTACTCGTCGCTGCACAAAGAGGCTAACAACACAGTAGTTGCTTGTGCATTTTTATGAATCTGTTCATTAATGAATATAGGACTATCCGAGCTATCAAATTTCATTCCATTCTCAACAATCTCCCATATGCTTGGATGGAGAGAGAACAAGTGACTACGCATTTTGTGACTCCAAAATCCGTAATCCTCCCCATCAAAGTGTGGAGGTTTGCCAAGAGGGATGGAAAGCAAATGTGCATTTGAATTCTGCGGAATACGAGAGTAATCGAAAGAAAAGTTCGAATTAACCGTCTTTCGTTTCTCGTAGTCGTAGTCGTCCTTTTGGGAAGAAGTGGACTCATCGCTGTCGTCGTAGTAGACGATCTCCTTGATGCGTCTCGTCTTCTTCTTCTTCCCATCTTTGCGTTTGTGGCCCGAGCCCGAGTCGGTAGGCTTGTCATCCTTCGGCTCGTTGACAAAGGACTCCTTCTCCTTATCGTTGATCACGATTCCCTTCCCCTTAGGATCCATCTCTTCGGGTGATTAGTCCCTTTGTGAAGAGAACGGCTCTGATACCAATTGAGAGCACCTAGAGGGGGGGGGTGAATAGGTGATCCTGTGAAACTTGAAACTTAAGCCACAAAAACTTGGTTAAGCGTTAGCACAATAATCGCCAAGTGGCTAGAGAGGAGTCTCAACAAAACACAATAACCACAAGAGATCAATCACAGAGATGGCACGATGGTTATCCCGTGGTTCGGCCAAGACCAACGCTTGCCTACTCCACGTTGTGGCGTCCCAACGGACGAGGGTTGCAATCAACCCCTCTCAAGCGGTCCAAAGACCCACTTGAATACCACGGTGTTTTGCTTGCTTTTCTTAATCCCGTTTGCGAGGAATCTCCACAACTTGGAGCCTCTCGCCCTTACACTTGAAGTTCACAAAGAAGCACGGAGTAAGGGAGGGATGAGCAACGCACACAAGACACAAAATCAGAATGTCAACATGCACACAAATCGCAACAAGAGCTCGCAACACAACCCGACGAGTTCACAACTCAACAAGAGCTCTAGATGCTATCACGAAGAAACAAATGCGTGGAATCGAAGTCTTGGTGCTTAGGAATGCTTTTAGTATACTTGATGTTGTCCTCCATGCGCCTAGGGGTCCCTTTTATAGCCCCAAGGCAGCTAGGAGCCATTGAGAGCATTCCAGGAAGGCTGATCTTGCCTTGTGTCGCTTGGCGCACCGGACAGTCCGGTGCGGATCTCCTTCCTTATTTGGCGAAGCCGACCGTTGCAGATTAAGAGCCGTTGGCGCACCGGACACTGTCCGGTGCTCCAATGTGACCGTTGGCTCGGCCACGCGTCACGTGCGGAATCCTCGGCCGACCGTTGCCCCGGCTGACCGTTGACTCACCGGACAGTCCGGTGCACTACCGGACAGACCGGTGAATTTTAGCCGTACGCCGTTAATCAACTCCCGAGAGCGACGAGTTCGCCTGTGAACGGCTCACCGGACAGTCCGGTGCACCACCGGACAGTCCGGTGATTTATAGCCGTACACCGCCGTCGAAGTCCCGAGAGTAGCCAGTTCACCAGAGTCAGCCTGGCACACCGGACACTATCCGGTGCACCGCCGGACACTGTCCGGTGCACCCAGACCGAGCTGACTTTGGCTGAACAGAGCCATCTCATTTCCAATTCAATCTTTCCTGTTTCTAGCACTTAGACACAATACATTAGTCCATAAAACAATGTACTAAGTCTAGAAACATACCTTTTGACTTGATTTGCACTTTGTCCACCACATTGCATAGATCAAAAGCACTTGCGTTGGCACTCAATCACCAAAATACTTAGAAATGGCCCAAGGGCACATTTCCCTTTCAGAGGCTACCACCCCAGGCATGGGGGACGCTACGACAGCGGGGAGGATCGGAGTCCCTCGCCCGAACCACCCGGTCCGTAGGCTTTCAGCCGAGCCATACGACGGGCGCCGTTCCCGACCTGGTTCTGAACCCCGACTACCATCACAAAGTACTCGGGGGAGACAAGGTCGGAACTGTGGCTCGCGGACTACCGGCTGGCCTGCCAACTGGGTGGAACGGACGATGACAACCTCGTCATCCGCAACCTCCCCCTGTTCCTCTCCGACTCCGCTCGAGCCTGGCTGGAGCATCTGCCTCCGGGGCAGATCTCCAACTGGGACGACCTGGTCCAAGCCTTCGCCGGTAACTTCCAGGGCACGTACGTGCGCCCTGGGAACTCCTGGGATCTCCGAAGCTACCACCAGCAGCCGGGAGAGTCTCTCTGGGACTACATCCGGCGATTCTCAAAGCAGCGCACCGAGCTGCCCAACGTCATCGATTCGGATGTCATCGGCGCGTTCCTCGCCATCACCACCTACCGCGACCTGGTGAGCAAGCTAGGTCGCAAGACCCCCACCAGGGCGAGCGAGCTGATGGACATCGCCACCAAGTTCGCCTCTGGCCAAGAGGCGGTTGAGGCCATCTTCTGAAAGGACAAGCAGCCCCAGGGCCGCCAGCCGGAAGATGTTCCCGAGGCGTCTGCTCAGCGCGGCACCAAGAAGAAAGGCAAGAAGAAGTCGCAAGCGAAACGCGACGCCGCCGACGCGGACCTTGTCGCCGCCGCTGAGTACAAGAACCCTCGGAAACCTCCCGGAGGCGCTAATCTCTTCGACAAGATGCTCAAGGAGCCATGCCCAGGGACCCGTCAAGCACACCCTTGAGGAGTGTGCCATGCTTCGGCGCCACTTTCACAGGGCCGGGTCACCTGCGGAGGGTGGCAGGGCCCACCCCGACGACAAGAAGGAGGATCACAAGGCAGAGGAGTTCCCCGAGGTCCGTGACTGCTTCATGATCTATGGTGGGCAAGTGGCGAACGCCTTGGCTCGGCACCGCAAGCAAGAGCATCGGGAGGTCTGCTCGGTAAAGGTGGCGGCGCCAGTCTACCTAGACTGGTCCGACAAGCCCATCGCCTTCGACCAGGGCGATCACCCCGACCGCGTGCCGAGCCCGGGGAAATATCTGCTCGTTGTCGACCCCGTCATCGGCAACGTCAGGCTCCCCAAGGTCCTCATGGACGGAGGCAGCAGCCTCAACATCATCTACGCCGAGACCCTCGAGCTCCTGCAGATCGATCTGTCCTCGGTCCGGGCCGGTGCGGCGCCTTTTCACGGGATCATCCCCGGGAAACGCGTCCAACCCCTCGGACGACTCGATCTGCCCGTCTGCTTCGGGACTCCCTCCAACTTCAGAAGGGAAACCCTCACGTTCGAGGTGGTCGGGTTCCAAGGAACCTACCACGCGGTGCTGGGGAGGCCATGCTACGCCAAGTTCATGGCCGTACCCAACTACACCTACCTCAAGCTCAAGATGCTGGGCCCCAACGGGGTCATCACCATCGGCCCCACGTACCGACACACGTACGAATGCGACGTGGAGTGCATGGAGTACGCCGAGGCCCTCGCCGAATCCGAGGCCCTCATCGCCGACCTGGAAAGCCTCTCTAAGGAGGCGCCAGACGTGAAGCCCCATGCCGGCAACTTCGAGCCAGCGGAGACGGTTAAGTCCGTCCCTCTCGACCCCAGCAACGATGCCTCCAAGCAGATCCGGATCGGCTCCAAGCTCGACCCCAAATAGGAAGCAGTGCTCGTCGACTTTCTCCACGCAAACGCTGAAGTTTTCGCGTGGAGTCCCTCGGACATGCCTGGCATACCGAGGGATGTCGCCGAGCACTCACTGGATATCCGAGCTGGAGCCTGACCCGTGAAGCAACCTCTACGCCGATTCAACGAAGAAAAGCGCAGAGCCATAAGCGAGGAGATCCACAAGCTGATGGTCGCAGGGTTCATCAAAGAGGTATTCCATCCCGAATGGCTTGCCAACCCCGTGCTTGTGAGAAAGAAAGGAGGGAAATGGCGGATGTGTGTAGACTACACTGGTCTAAACAAAGCATGTCCAAAAGTTCCCTATCCTCTGCCTCGCATCGATCAAATTGTGGATTCCACTGCTGGGTGCGAAACCCTGTCTTTCCTTGATGCCTACTCAGGGTATCACCAATCAGGATGAAAGAGTCCGACCAGCTCGCGACTTCTTTCATCACACCTTTTGGCATGTACTACTATGTTACTATGCCATTTGGTTTGAGGAATGCGGGTGCGACGTACCAAAGATGCATGAACCACGTGTTCGGCGAACACATTGGTCGAACGGTCGAGGCTTATGTCGATGACATCGTAGTCAAGACGAGGAAAGCCTCTGACCTCCTTTCTGACCTTGAAACGACATTCCGGTGTCTCAAGGCGAAAGGCGTAAAACTCAATCTTGAGAAGTGTGTCTTCGGAGTCCCCCGAGGCATGCTCTTGGGGTTCATCGTCTCCGAGCGGGGCATCGAGGCCAACCCGGAGAAAATCGCGGCCATCACCAACACGGGGCCCGTCAAGGACTTGAAAGGCGTACAGAGGGTCATGGGATGCCTTGCGGCTCTGAGCCATTTCATCTCGCGCCTTGGCGAAAGAGGCCTACCTCTGTACCGCCTCTTAAGAAAGACCGAGTGCTTCACTTGGACCTCCGAGGCCAAGGAAGCCCTCGGGAAACTGAAAGTGCTCCTTACGAACGCGCCCATCTTGGTGCCCTCCGTCGCCGAAGAAGCCCTCTTGATCTACGTCGCCGCTACCACTCAGGTGGTCAGCGCCGCGATCGTGGTTGAGAGACAAGAAGAAGGGCATGCATTGCCCGTCCAGAGGCCGGTTTACTTCATCAGTGAGGTACTGTCCGAGACCAAGATCCGCTACCCGCAAATTCAGAAGCTGCTGTACGTAGTGATCCTGACGCGACAGAAGTTGCAACACTACTTCGAGTCTCATCCGGTGACTATGGTGTCATCCTTCCCCCTGGGGGAGATCATCCAGTGCCGAGAGGCCTCGGGTAGGATTGCAAAGCGGGCGGTGGAAATCATGGGCGAGACAATCTCGTTCGCCCCTCGGAAGGCCATCAAGTCCCAAGTCTTGGCGGACTTTGTGGCTGAATGGGTCGACACCCAGCTCCCGGCGGCTTCGATCCAGCCGGAACTCTGGACCATGTTTTTCGATGGGTCGCTGATGAAAACAGGGGCAGGCGCGGGCCTGCTCTTCATCCCGCCCCTCGGGAAACACCTACGCTACGTACTGCGCCTCCATTTCCCGGCGTCCAACAATGTGGCTGAGTACGAAGCTCTGGTCAACGGGTTGCGCATCGCCATTGAGCTAGGGGTCTGACGCCTCGACGCTCGCGGGGACTCGCAGCTCGTCATCGACCAAGTTATGAAGAACTCCCACTGCCGCGACCCAAAGATGGAAGCCTACTGCGATGAGGTTCGGCGCCTGGAGGACAAGTTCTACGGGCTCGAGCTCAACCACATCGCCCGACGATACAACGAGACTGTGGACGAGCTGACTAAGATAGCCTCAGGGCGGACAACGGTTCCCCCGGATGTCTTCTCCCGAGACCTACATCAACCCTCAGTCAAGACCGACGACACGCCCGAGCCCGAGAAGGCCTCGGCCCAGCCCGAGGCACCCTCGGCTCAGCCCGAGGCGCCCTCGGCTCGGCCCGAGGCACCCTCGGCCCCCGAGGGTGAGGCACTGCGCGTTGAGGAAGAGCGGAATGGGGTCCAGCCTCATCGAAACTGGTAGACCCCGTACCTGCAATATCTCCACCAAGGGGAGCTGCCCCTCGACCGAGCCAAGGCTCGGCGACTGGCGCGGCGCGCCAAGTCGTTCGTCTTACTGGGTGACGGGAAGGAGCTCTACCACCGCAGCCCCTCCGGCATCCTCCAGCGGTGCATATCCATCGTCGAAGGCCAGGAGCTCTTACAAGAAATACACTCGGGGGCTTGCGGTCATCACGCAGCGCCCCGAGCCCTTATTGGAAACTCCTTCCGACAAGGTTTCTACTGGCCGACCGTGGTGGCCGACGCCACTAGAATTGTCCGCGCCTGCCAAGGGTGTCAATCCTACGCAAGGCAGACCCACCTGCCCGCTCAGGCTCTGCAGACAATACCCATCACCTGGCCGTTTGCAGTGTGGGGACTGGACCTCGTCGGTCCCTTGCAGAAGGCACCCGGGGGCTACACGCACCTGCTGGTCACCATCGACAAATTCTCCAAGTGGATCGAGGTCCGACCCCTGAACAGCATCAGGTCCGAACAGGCGGTGGCATTCTTCACCAACATCATCCATCGCTTTGGGGTCCCGAACTCCATCATCACCGACAACAGCACCCAGTTCACTGGCAGAAAGTTCCTGGACTTCTGTGAGGATCACCACATCCGGGTGGACTGGGCCGCCGTGGCTCACCCCATGACGAATGGGCAGGTGGAACGCACCAACGACATGATTCTGCAAGGACTCAAGCCAAGGATCTACAACGACCTCCACAAGTTCGGCAGGCGATGGATGAAGGAACTCCCCTCGGTGGTCTGGAGTCTAAGGACAACGTCGAGCCGAGCCACGGGCTTCACACCGTTCTTTCTAGTCTATGGGGCCGAGGCCATCTTGCCCATGGACTTAGAATACGGTTCCCCGAGGACGAAGGTGTACGACGACCGAAGAAACCGGACCGACCAAGAAAACTCACTGGACCAGCTCGAAGATGCTCGGGATATGGCCTTACTACACTCGGCGCGGTACCAGCAGTCCCTGCGACGCTACCACGCCCGAGGGGTTCGGTTCCGAGACCTCCAAGTGGGCGACCTGGTGCTTCGGCTGCGACAAGACGCCCGAGGGCGGCACAAGCTCACGCCTCCCTGGGAAGGGCCGTTCGTCATCGCCAAGGTTCTGAAGCCCGGGACATACAAGTTGGCCAACAGCCAAGGCAAGGTCTACAGCAACGCTTGGAACATCCGACAGCTACGTATCTTCTACCCTTAAGATGTTTTCAAGTTGTTCGTGCACCTCGTTCACGTTCAAAGTCTAACCATCAAGGAAGGGTCAGCCTTGCCTCGGCAAAGCCTGACCCTCCCTCGGGGGCTAGAAGGGGGGAACCCCCTCTGCGTCAAAATTTTCCTCGGAAAAAGTCTTTCTGCCAGAACGTCTTTCGTGCTTTTTGACTACTTCAAAAGTGGGATCCTAAAAACGACGAAGTACACGTAAGCAGCCAAGGCCGACTGAGCCGAGGGACTCCTACGCCTCCGGGATACGGATACCTCACTCATCACCTTCTGCGATAAGTAACTCACGCTCAGATAAGCGATTCCGCTGACCGAACAAGTCTTAATGCTCAGAGACCTTTCTGCCGAAATGATTTTTCGGACCTTCTCGACTACACCGTTAGCAGAATCCTACGGATGAATAAGAGTACACATAAGCGGCAAGGCCGATCGAGCCGAGGGACTCCTATGCCTCCGGGATACGGATACCTCACTCATCACCTTCCGTGAAAAGTAACTCTCGCTCGAACAAACAATTCTGTTACCGATGAATAAGTCTTGATACTCGAAACAAAGGGAAAAAGAAATGTAGCTTTACAACACAACGACAGTATGTTTGGGCCTCAACGGCCGCAGAAAACATATGCACACTACAAGGGAAACCGACCCTGCAGGTTTGGACCTCGATGGAGAGGGAGCAGCAGCACCCTCGGCGTCAACACCACCTTCGGCGAAGTCCGACCGAGCCTTGAACGGCAACACAGTCGGAGGATCTCCGCTCCAAAGGACGACATCAGCACCACGCCCGGGCCATCGCCGCCAGGGTCTCCTCTAGGAGTCTGGCTCGAGCAGACGGCTCGGCCGGTCGCCCCGAAGCCTCAGCCAGCTATCCCCCGAGGACATCAGCCCGGCCCATGGCCTCGGCAACTCGACTCCAGCGCTGGTCCCGCCAGTGGACGGCCCGGTCAGGCTCCGGCCGACGAAGTCTTCTTTTCGAGCCAACTCTGCCTCTGTCCACGCTGATACCGCTGCCTCCAGCTCCGGCTCATCGAAGAGCGGCCGAGGGTTTCCTTTAACTAAGCAAGAGAAGCCTCGGGCGGCAAGGCTGACCGAGCTGAGGGACTCCTACGACTCCGGAATACGGATACCTCACTCGTCACCTTCGCATGAGGCAACTCACACTTGGTGAAGCGGTTCAGTTAGCTGACAGGCGAGTCCTAGTGCTCGGAATGAGGGAAAAACACGGCTTCACGCCAAAAGATACATACATGTTCAG